>OZ029913.1:61149823-61882323 GCA_964023275.1 Norana najaformis
ATCGTAAGGAAGCCCATATGGGACATGCGATTATTTTTATTTATCCAGTGCGCACTAGATAGCACCTAAAATGGCCGTGTCTGGGTATTTTTTATTCTGAGAGGTCCATCGTGCACGAGATCATGATGGTCTTCGAACCCTGCAGGGGCCACCCATGATGCATCGAGTGCAGAGTGCATTGCGATCCAGGGTTTTAAGACAAAATCAGCCGGCAGCAAAAGCTTAAGAAACGTCTCGAAAAAAGAAAATGTCAGGTAGAAGTCATTCTACGCCTGCCGAGGATTTGAAAACTTGAAAGAAAAGAGATAGAAATGCAGACAGACAGATAGATAAAACATGCAGATAGATAGATAGATAGATAGATAGATAGATAGATAGATAGATAGATAGATAGATAGATAGATAGATAGATAGATAGATAGATAGATAGATAGATAGATAGATAGATAGATAGATAGATAGATAGATAGATAGATAGATAGATAGATAGATAGATAGATATATAGATAGATAGATAGATAGATAGATAGATAGATAGATAGATAGATAGATAGATAGATAGATAGATAGATAGATAGATATATAGATATATAGATAGATAGATAGATAGATAGATAGATAGATAGAGAGATAGAGAGATAGATAGATAGATAGATAGATAGATAGATAGATAGATAGATATATCAACAGACAGACAAGCAGATAGACAGTTAAACAGGCAGATAGTTAGACATACAGAAAGACAAACACACAGACGTATATATATATATATATATAGGCAGAGGCAGAGACAGAGCAAGTGCGAGAGAGACAGACAGAAAGGTAAATAATTTCGACGTCATTCATTCCTCTTCCGCTCTTCCATTAACTACCTGTCGACCAACTGCTGATCTTCCTTTTGGTGAGCATCCACCTACGGCTTTCACGATACATTAAGAGCTGCGAGGATGACAACAGCAGCAATCACGAATAGAAAGCCACTCCTAACATAAGGTGCGGTGGCCGACTGTCTGTTTTTGTCTGCTTGTCTGTGTTTGTCTGTATACTCGTATGTCAACCTGTCTGTCTGTCTGTCTGGATGGCTGAGAATCTGTTTTGCCTGTCAGTGACCATGCGTGTGTCCGTCTGTATTAAAGTCTGCTGTCTGTTTGTCTGTCTGTTTGTCTGTTTGTCTCTCTATTTGTCTGATTCTTTTTCTGTCTGTGTTCGTGGCGCTCAATGTACACGTCTGCCTTTTGAGTATTCGCTAGTACAGGAACAGTCTAAAGAGACTTTGTCTTGTCAACAAGACAAACGATTGGGTCCTAGAGACGGCAGGAGTGGAGAGGAATCTGCTTGCATTAATCAAACAGAGGAAGCTGTCATACTTCGGCATGTGCTACGAAAGGGTGGAGACTGCTTAGAGAAATAGATCATCCAAAGCACAATTCCTGGATCCCGAGTTCGGGGAAGACCCAAGATGACATGGATCGATAACATGAAGTCGTGGACTGAATTATCGTTCGACCAGTTATTTCAGTTGACAAGGGACAGAAGCAGATGGCACTGAATTGTCCAGGGGTGCAGCCAATCCTCGGCTCAAGGACGATTGAAGACAAGACTCTAGACCCACTGGGCTAGGATAGACTAGACTCAACGGGACTGGGCTAGATTAGACTGGAATCAACTAGATTAAACTGGATTCGACTTATTAAGATTTATTAATATTTACATATTTACTACAGTAACACTACAGTTATTTCCGACAATTACTACACGAAACAGAGGGAGAGGGACAGAAGCAGATGGTATAGAATTGTTCATGGTGCAGTCAACCCTTGGCTCGAGGACGGTTCAAGACAAGACAAGTCTTGCCTCACCCTATCTTACTTTATCTTGCCTTACTCTGCCTTGCCTTACAAATTTACATAAATTAATCGCTCCATAGACTTAGCTGCCCCGCCCCACTGGAATAAACTCCTGCCAGAATTACGATAATTATCTGATCCGTCATACGAACCCACCAACACTTCACCCATTGCAATTTCTGCGCAGTCTTTCACTCCAAACTGAAAACACTCCTCTTCCACAAATCCTATCCTCAATCTTCCTCTTGATCTTATCACTCTGTCCGCTACAGTTCAAATACCATCCACCGTATCCGTCTGACTGCCTGACTCTTGGTTTTTTACCTGGAACTGAACCCTTCCTGCCTACCGATTTTGTTTTGACTGAGAGCCAGTGAATAAGCTAATCCCGCAATGTAGCTTTCGTTGGCCGCTATAGAAATCTCGAGTTTACGATTACGATTACGATTACAAATAATATCACTCAAGTGTTACGTCTGTTGACAGCTGCCAATTCTTTATGTGGCTGGAAGGAACAATCATACACATAATTTAATTGTCTGGCAGCGAAGACAAAATAATCAGACAACGCAACGGTGTTCAGGCGAATTGTACAAGCTCCATCGAGTGCACTTTGGCTGCCACCCACCACTCACCCACCACACCACCCACCACCTAGTGAACCACACCACCAACCCCACTACGCCACACACCACCTATTGCACCACACCACCAACACCACTACCCCACCCACCGAGCCCACTTCAATCAAACCACTAGTACCACCCACTACCGTAGCCGTCAGACTGTCTACCAAACTGACCCTTGGATCTCGACTGGGAACCGAATCTGAGACTATCTGCCTATCGATTTTGTTTTCACTGAGTGCCTGGAAATAAGCTGGTTTCTGTGACTTAGCGTTCGTTGGGTGCTGCAGAATCTCAACTTTACGATAAAGATTGGCTTGGACTAAATAAACCGAGCCAGGTGTCAGATCAATTCAATTGTCTTCTATCTTGTCTTCAAACGCCCTCGGGCCGAGGATTGACTGCATTATGGACACAACCACCCACCCTAACAATTTCTTTCCCCTCCTCTCTATGGTCTCATGGCAACCGGACTTGGTTTTTGACATGGCATCTTTGGACAATCCCACTAACTTGACACAGCGCTTATGAATAAGCTGGTGCTCTGTTTTTAAGTAGCGCTTTAGAAATTTCGAGTTTACGATTAAGATTACGGACAATTTTGTGCCATCTGCTTCTGTCCCTTGTCTCCTGTAACAACTGGTCGACCGATAATTCAGTCCACGACTTGATGTTATCGATCCATGTCATCTTGGGTCTTCCTCGAGCTCCGGATCCAGGAATTGTACCTTGGATGATCTCTTTCTCTAGTCAGTCTCCATTCTTTCGTAGGACATGCCCGAAATATGAAAGCTTCCACTGTTTGATTAATGCAAGCAGACTCCTCTCCACTGCTGCAGTCTCTAGGACCCAATCGTTTGTCTTCTTAGCAGTTCACAGTACTCTAAGAATTTGCCAAGATCTGAGAAGAAATCATAACAGTAAAAGTCTTGGTTTTGTTTGTTTTGAGCCATCAGCACAAGTTGTCTGCAGTTGAAAGCCAGCTCTGCTTTCTGTGCAGAAGATGGTTTCTCTCTGTTGCTGTACCCAGAAGCTGAGAAAGGAGGATGGGCAAATCTTACCGTGGTTCAGGTACTGCATGATTAAATTTGTGACGACATTTTTAGGCATTTAGCTTGATCCTGAAATGTCTGAGGACCTGCCTGCCTACATGACTCTTGAATCTTGACCTGGATTTAAGCAATTGCCGTCTGCCTGTCTGATCCTTGAGTCTTGACTTGGAACCGAATCTGACCCTTCCTGCCTATCAATCTTGTTTTGACTGAGTGTCTGTGAATAAACTGGTTATTGCGACGTAGCTCTCGTTGGGCGCTGTAGAAATCTCAAGTTTTCGATTAGATTACGACCTGTTTCCAGTAAGTTATTCCATATTTTTCAACAGGACTCCATCAATTTCCCTGGCTCTCCCCTCCCCCAGTTACCGACCTTTGACCTGCTTTATTTCCGCTAAAACAATTATCGCTGCCGTTGTTTATTTTTCAGTTTCTGTCGGCAACCGAAACCGGTTTGGGGCAACCCATTGGGGTGCCTCCTGAACTCAGCTTGGCTTCAGGTTTCTTTGACCTACCGGAGTTCGACCCGACTTCTCCAAAGGTTTAATTTCCGAGTGCGATTTTGACTTGAAGCGACCATCGACTGATGCTTTGGGCATTGTGGTAAAGGCGCTATAGAAGTCTTTAGATTAAATTAAAAATGTGAGAGGCATGCTCGGGATGGCCCCTTCTTGGATGCACCCTTGCTTCTATCCAAGAAGCAAGCCTCGTGGTGTTGCTTTTGTTGACTGAGGCTCGATGCATCAATCGTCAGGATTCTGTCTGCTTGCTTGTGAATTAATGATCTGTGTACGAAAGACGTGCACTGAATGACCCCAGAGTTCCATGGACTGATTGAATTAATTGTGGATGGGTCGCGGCGATTTCAGGTAGGCGAAGTTCATATGCAAGGAGTGCGCAGTCAGGGATCTGGGTTAAAATTGGCAAGAACAGGGTTTTGGTTCAGGTTGGAAATTGGCAAGAGCAGAGGTTTGGTTCGGGTTAAAAACTGGCAAGAGCAGGGGTTTGTTTCGGGTTAAAAATTGGCAAGAGCAGGGGTTTGGTACGGGTTAAAAATTGGCAAAAGCAGAGGTTTGGTTCGGGTTAAAAATTGGCAAGAGCAGGGGTTTGGTTCGGGTTAAAAATAGGCAAGAGCAGAGGTTTGTTTCGGGTTAAAAATTGGCAAGAGCAGGGGTTTGGTACGGGTTAAAAATTGGCAAGAGCAGAGGTTTGGTTCGGGTTAAAATTGGCAAGAGCAGGGGTTTGGTACGGGTTAAAAATTGGCAAGAGCAGGGGTTTGGTACGGGTTAAAAATTGGCAAAAGCAGAGGTTTGGTTCGGGTTAAAAATTGGCAAGAGCAGGGGTTTGGTTCGGGTTAAAAATAGGCAAGAGCAGAGGTTTGTTTCGGGTTAAAAATTGGCAAGAGCAGAGGTTTGGTACGGGTTAAAAATAGGCAAAAGCAGAGGTTTGGTTCGGGTTAAAAATTGGCAAGAGCAGGGGTTTGGTACGGGTTAAAAATAGGCAAGAGCAGAGGTTTGTTTCGGGTTAAAAATTGGCAAGAGCAGGGGTTTGGTACGGGTTAAAAATTGGCAAGAGCAGAGGTTTGGTTCGGGTTAAAATTGGCAAGAGCAGGGGTTTGGTACGGGTTAAAAATAGGCAATAGTAAGGGCTTCGTTTGTAGTAAAGATTGGAAGTAACCTTTTTTAAAGGCTTTTCCGTGTTAAAGTTGCATGCTATTAAACTGGATTTTTCATGTAATTGGATATCTATATAGCGCTTCTGATAACTACCTTCCAAAGACGAACTCTTTAGCTAGTGCCTGCCTGCCTGCCTGCCTGTCTGTCTGTCTGTCTGCCTGTCTGTCTAATTATGTGCCTGCCTGCCTGCCTGTCTGTCTGTCTGTCTGCCTGTCTGTCTAATTATGTGCTTTCTATCCACCTACTAGCCATTCACTAACGACCACCACTACCATGACCACCACCACCACCACCATGACCACCACCACCATGACCACCACCACCATGACCACCACCACCACCACTACTACCACCACCACCACCATGACCACCACCACCGCCGCCGCCGCCGCCGCCGCCACCACCACCACCATTATTGACCACAATAGCCAGAACAGTATCAAGTTAGCAACTACACCAACAGTCAGAAGATAGTTGCACTTGGCAGATCGAGGTTCCCAAAACTGCTTATTCGTCGGGGTCTTACTTTATACAGTGCGAATTTCCTAGTTCCTTCGGGTAATGTTAAAACGACACGTCGGACAGTAATTGTATGCTAAGTTCACGTCTTACTGGGACAGCAGGCGAAGCGAAGTCGTCCAATTATCACCCGCACGAATAATCTACTGTGGCTTAACAAATCCATTAATTCCTTCGACTCCGACTTTATATATATATATAAATTTATATATATAAACATAAAGACTTATATACATATAAATGCATATATTAACACTATATAAAGTGCAAATGTAAAGTGTGTGTATTTATATATAGTAATCATTTTAACGAAATACTCGGACTTGAGTCGATCTAAAAACAACGTTGTGAGATATCTATTTTATATTATATGGTGTTGTATGTACATACATGTATACGTACATATATGTATATGTATATATATATATATGTAAGTATACATATATGTACATATGTAGCTATATATTGATTGCTTTTAGAACTTAGCACGATCCCGGATGCGTGCAAATAAATCGACTGAAAGTGAGTCGGCAGTGAACCTTTGATGAGGAGACAATGTCTGTGGAGGTGAGCACCTGCCTGTCTGTCTGTGTTTGTCTGTGTGTGTCTGTGTGTGTGTCTGTCTGTGTGTGTCTGTCTGTTTCGCAGCGTGCACCTGCCTCTGCAGTCTGTCTGTATGTGTGTGTCTGTCTGTGTGTCTGTCTGTGTGCATGAATGTCTGTCGGTCTGTCTAGTTAGGTGCGATCCATCCATCAGCTTCGGTTGCATCCGTGGAACACCTACCGTCACAAAGTCTGTCAAAATCCATGGAAAAGGTCCACAATTATTCACATCATATGATACATAAACGCACAAAACGATACACGAACCATGCTTAGACGAACACGAAGTTATATTTTAATATATGCAGTCAGTCATACAGTCTTTTAAGTAAGCAACAGCGCTATATAAATGTTTGTTATATATGTATTAGACATAAGCATAATGTCTTGTATATAGTATGTTAGTATGGTAATATTTATTTAGAGCAGTTTAAGAACCTTCCGAAGGCTCTGTATAGACATACTACATGTAGTCAAATATATGACTATATTTAAGTATGGATATGTTTACAATTTGCACAGATCCGACACCATTAGATTGACGATCTGACGGCGCTATATAAATGTTGTGATTGCTCTTCAAGCGGAATAGCAATTAGGTTTCTGCTGCTGCTGCTGCTGCTGCTGCTGCTGCTGCCATAGCGTAGACTCTTGAAGTTAGTCTCCTGGCCAATGAAATTACAGCTCGTATTTACTGCGGAGTGGTCCTTCGGCGCCATCTGGTGAAGAATGCATGCCACGAATGTGAGCGTAGGCGTCCATCTTTCTGTCACTGCAGCACCACCTATTTGTTATTCACACCAACGTGACGATCGTCACGACGTCGTGATGACCCTTCAAAGGTCATTGTTCCAATCCAACTGCGAAATAGGCGCTAGAAAAAACCTTTGGACTAGGAAAATGCAGCTGCCATTCCGATATTAGATCAGTCAAATGCAACAGCAGAGTTTCATAGCAAAAGCTGTCAACGGACTCCTAAAAATGCCGCCTCTCGATGGAAGGGCAGATTTTCAGCAAATTGGCCACCGTACAATAAAATGATGACCTTTGTACAAATGGCAGACTTTCCGCAAAATGTCGTCCATCTACAAAATGGCGAAGTAATTTACAAAATGGTGACTTTCTAGAAAAAAAACTGGCGGATATTCTACAAAATGACAAACGTTCTACAAAATGGCAGCCTACCGATATAATGGCCGCATTTCAACAAAAAGATAGACTTTCCACAAAATGGCGGCCTTTCAATAAAATGGCCGCCCAGAGATGCAAAGACGCAGCCTACACCTGCTGTTTCAAGTATAATGGCATGAACCAATTTTTGCTGTTCTAATATTTAATAATATGCATTGCTCGATTAAAACCACATCATAATATGGACAGTTTTCTGAGTGGCAAATGGCCGCAAGGATATAAAATGCAAGGATATACAGAATAGTTTATGGTCTCTGTATTTGGTTACACTTATTATATTGCAATTTTAAAAAGTCATTTAAATAATGTCGGAAGCGCCATCTCCAGAGAGCTCAGAGTATGACGGCAATGTTCCGGAGAAGCAGGTGACATTTCCTCGTTGAACAGCCACCGAAATCTTCTGGAACAAGTACAACGTCTCTAGAGGATCATGGATTTACGGATCACATAAGGATCAATCCAAACGCCAGTTTGTAGAAAGTCACCATTTTGTAAATATTACGTCGCCATTTTGTAGATGGACGACATTTTGTGGAAAGTCCGCCATTTGCATAAAAGTTATCATTTCATCGTACAGTGGCCAATTTGCTGAAAATCCGCCCTTCCATCGAGAGGCGGCCATTTTTAGCAGTTCGTTGACAGATTATGTTATGAAACTCTGCTATTGCATTTGAATTACCTGAGATCGGAATGGCGGCTGCATTTTCCTTGTCCAAAGGTTGAATTCCGATACAACTTGAGTTGGCCGCACGGCTCTTAATTCCACAAAGACATCTTCTAGTCACTTTTACGACGTTACTCTGCACCCCATATTGAAATCTTAAGCTAAAAGTGAAATAAAAACCTCCACTCCCCAGGTTTTCGAATGGGCGCCATGCACGCGATCTTCTAATCCCTCAGTGTCGACATTTTAATCTCTGGCCAGCACGGTCCGTACACGGGGACCTTAAATGGCGTGGCGCCCATTCAAACGGACAGCGGTGGTGAAGGATCTCATCCCATCATTTCATTAAAAATGAGCAGGTTGAGGCCATACGGTCTCTATATAAATGGTAACCTTCCAACAAGATGGCCAATTGTGTACATTTACATTTACACCGCTGTCTTTTAAGATATGGCTGCGATTGTCGCAAAGAAAAGGTCGTGTCCTACGATATTGTGATTGCGCCATAAAATAGAACTAGTCACGACAATAACCCAATCTCTTTTCACGAAAGACATCTATAGCCACAGCCTCAGGAATATTACACCCAAGTCACGCCATTTTGAGTCAGCGAATACAACAATCATAACTGCAATCATAACTCACGGAATCAACTATTGAAACTTCAACTATAAATCCCGAATATTGTAAACAAAACGATTCGACTAAATCCACAAAATCTCTGTACAGACGCCAAGACAAGCCGTTGCGTAGTACACCATAGACATAAACTAGCATAGATGGGACGTAGTTCCTGTGAAAATGGCCAATCTTTACCGGAAATGAGATGTCGTACGTCACTCGACTGTTGTTCAACCGAATAGGCTCCGCCTCTTCCCAACCGGAACTCCGAGAACGCTCTTTATGGTCGACACTTGCAACATTTCATCGGATTACGGTCGGGAACTAGTTTTCGACGCGGATGGTTACACCTTACCGGGTTGAATGACAAGAAGCGCAATGAGACAGGGTTACAAAGCTTTGAGTATAAGTTATAGGGTCAGAAACGGGCCGCACCAGTGACATAAAATAATTAATAGCACTGGATTCATGACCGAACACACATCGTCTAGGACAATGCTCAAACAGGCGGTAAATTGCGGTTCATGATGCTCCTTTAAAGCTATGCGAGTTGCCTCCTGTAATATCGCTCATGATGCACGTCGTTGATCGAATCGTGTATAAAAGTTGTACGGCTTCCTGAACAGGACTACTTGGAAGTAATGTCTGTTGGCGGCAGTTACTAGTGTGGCTAGAGACTTTGTGCGTAAATTGTCCTGTGCAAGACCAATAGTAAGACAGCAGGGATGACTTACGAGGATACTCAGACATTAGTTTATGGAATATGGCTACATAAAAGCATGACTATCTATCTACCTACTTATGTAACCTACCAACCTACCAACCATACCATACCATACCTACCTACCTACCGACCTACCTACCTACATACATACATACATACACGGATACATACATAGGTACGTAGGTAGATATATACACATACATAAATACATACATACATTTCATACATCCATGCATACATACATACATACATACATTATACATACATACATACATACATTATACATACATACATACATATATACATGCATACATACACACATACACACATACATACATACGTACATTTTACATACATACATACATTTTACATACATACATACATACATTAAACATACATACATACATATATACATGCATCCATACACACATGCATATACACATACATACATACATATATGTACACATACATAAATACACAAAAACAAACATACACACATACAAATAATCTATAATAGTTTCTAATACATACATATACAAGTAATGTACATGTAATTACATATTTTATATTAAGACTAATTTTTGAAGTCACGGCTTCGTGCTTGATAAAGACAAATGCGATATCTGATATGGTAATAAAAAGGGTTAGAAAAGGGGGTAGGGGCTACTTTCGGACAGCGAGACAATTAGTTTCACTGAAATTGTGACATATTACACATTTTTCCCTCTCTTGCCTCCTGTCGTCTGCTGTTATTTCTCCGTTCTCCTGCTTAAAACCATGGCAATGGACGTGAGCAGAATAAGTTATGGCGAGTTGGGTAGAGTTGGACACGGTACTGTTGTCGGATTGTATCCATGGGGGAAAGACGAGAAGGGAGAGAGGAAAGACGAGAAGGGGAGAGAGGAAAGACGAGCGGAGGAAGAGGAATAAGAGAACGAGGCGTAAGAACAAAGGTAAGAGGAATCGGAAAAAGAAGAGGAAGAGGATAAGGAGGAAGAGGAGGAGGAGGAGGAGGTATAAGAACAAAGGTGAGAGGCGTAGGAAGACGAGGAGGAGGAAGAAGAAGAGAAAGAGGAGGAGGAAGAGGTACAAGAACAGAGGCATAGGAAGATGAGGAGGAAGAAAAGGAGGAGAAGAAGGAGGAGAAGGAAAAGGCGGCGTTTGAACAAAGGTAAGAGGCATAGGAAGATGTGGAGAAAGAGGAAGAGGAGGAGGAGTAGAAGGAGGAAGAGGAGGAGGTATAAGAACAAAGGTAAGGGGCTTAGGAAGACGTGGAAGAAGAGGAAGAGGAGGAGGAGGAGGAGGAGGAGAAGGCGGTGGCGTTTGAACAAAGGTGAGAGGTGGAAGACGAGGTTGATTAAATAGAGAATAGACAGTCGAAGAAAGAGGATTACGAGGAAGATGAGTATGAAGAAAGTAAGAGGAGGAAGATGAAGAAGAAGAGAAGGCGAATGAAAAACGAAGTGAATAAAGGCGATTTAAGGACGATACGATGATCAAGTGGTTAACGCAAGAGCTTTTCGCCTATGCTACCTGGGTTCGAAGTCAGGATCAGTCATATGAAATCGGCATAGATCATTGTACAGCTATACGTAACCTAAGCACGGTTATTATGTCATCGCGAACAAGACGTTCAATTAGCCAGATTAAGATTGAGTCATGTGAATTGAAACAACAGATCGTACTGGATCTAACTTTTAAACAGTATCTTAGGTAATACTAATTTGCAAATGAAGTGTATCACCTAAAATGTAAATTAAATGTACGTGTGTTTCTTTAGCAACCGAGTGGCCTCGACCCTGCTCATTTTTCAATTAATTTTATCGGGTGAGATCCTTCACCACCGCTGCCCGTTTGAATGGACGCCACGCCATTTAAGGTACTCGTGTACGGACCGTGCTAGGCCGAGATTCAGCTCTCTGAAATAAGCCACTATAGGTATGCGAACCGGCATCCTCACGCACAGAGACGCCTTAGCGCACGCTTTAACCAATGCAGCTATCTCGGCACAAGTAAAGGTCGCATTCTACAAGGCTCCTTGTCTGCTGCGTCGACTAAATCTATTGCAGAACTTAATCATTGCGACGTTTTACTGTGATGACATATGATATGAGGTGCATGGAGATGCTATGTTGTTCCTGTCGATGACGGAAAATTCCTTAATTGATGTATTTTGATTGCATGATGTAAAAAGTGTATAAAGTGTTGATAGGTTGCAAATAGTATGTTTAGTCAATTTGCGCTTACTACTTCTTTTAGTGTGGTGTGTTTTCGTTTGACTATGTAAATTGAGGAAATCAATAAGTTGGTTAAGAAGTAGAGGCCGAATCACGCGAATGTTTGAAGAGATGGACGGAATTTGATTAGAGGGATGGGAAGGAATACTTAGAGGGCGTGGCACCGTCCGGCCATACTGAATACTGGCCATACTGGAAGCACATTTGCGGATGTACTACGTTCTGTTTATGTAACGCCGATAGTTTAGATCTGTTTCTTGGATATCGCTGAGAAACTAGTGTGGTATGTTACACTACGATTTAAGTTATGGCAGGCATACTGCATGAAGTTCTTAAGTTTGAATTGTATACCTCACTGGGGAAAATGTTACTAAGATTCAGCAGTGTTCGATACTTTAATAGTTCAATGTGAAGGCTGTTTGCACAATTTTTTGATGTATGATATGACGTCAACAGCCTCAAGGAACAACGGACAGAGGCCAAAGGAAACAATAGACAGAGGCCAAAAGAAACAACAGACAGAGGCCAAAAGAAACAACAGACAGAGGCCAAAAGAAACAATAGACAGAGGCCAAAAGAAACAACAGAGAGAGGCCAAAAGAAAAAACAGACAGAGGCCAAAGGAAACAACAAACAGAGGCTACAAGGAACACGAAGCAGAGGCCAAAAGAACCAAGAGGCAGAGGCCAAAAGAAACAAGAGGCAGAGGCCAAAAGAACCAAGAGGCAGAGGCCAAAAGAACCAAGAGACAAAGGCCAAAACAAACAATAGACAGAGGCCAAACCAAACACGAGGTAGAAGCTAAATATCATTATTACTACCTCTGCATTTATTAAGCGCCACTGTCCAACGACAAAGCACGAATCGATGACGCTGGACAATTGTGCACTTATGACTTGCTCGAGGTCAGAAACAGTAGCTACATAGTAACCGTTGCAAGGCAAGGGATGAAATCAATCGGCTATCATGTCACAGGGCAAACAGCGCCTAATGGACGTGGCATGTCTGCAGTCATAAGCGGAGCGATGCAGGTGTCCGGGATTTCCAAGGGCAGACATTTTTAAGAGGAAGAAAATTGGCTCGATCTGTTTTTAAACAGAATACGACACAACTTGACCTCTAGACCTTTACGAATGCTGCCCATATACAGCTTTCTCGCCTCTTCCTGAACTCATTTCCTCCGTAGGCGGTCTCCGTGTCTTTTGGACTCCTCTTTGGCTTTTCGACCCGGGCTCACCATGGAATTTGGCTCGGAAAATGATTTTAATTAGCAGCGACCATCGAATGATGACTTGAGCATCATTACAGTGGCGCTATAGAAGTTCTTAGATTAGATTAGATAATAATTAATTCTGATTGAATCAGGTCATTAATCTATTATGACGATGACTGTGACAACGACGATAACGATGATGGCAACGATGAAGGTGACGATAAAGATGAAGCTAATTTTTTTCTGGAGTATGATAATGCGGTTGTTAGAGTATAGTATCCTTCTTTGAATGAGCTTCGCGAACTCTGTTATCTTCATTAAAGCTCTATATTATGTGCCAAGAACCATACATACATACGAACTTACATACTACCTACATACATGCACATATGCATACATACATACATACATCATACATACATACACACATGCATGCATGCATACATACATACATAAACACATACATACACACATAAACACGCGTACACATACTTACACACATACATGCACACATGCGTGCATGCGTGCTATATAAGTATATATATATATATAGTCTACATATTGTACGCCACATATATGAAATCTAAGAAATTGTGTTTAACGCACTGAGTCATTTGTCTCTCGATCTTGATCTCACCTTTTGGATCCAAGATTCGATCTTCCAGTCCGTGGAGCCTTAACAGGATCGACGCTGACGTCATTTCCCGCCCGGCAGAGAGATACAATAGCAGAATAAAAGTCGAATTCCAAAACGCTGACGACGCCATCTTTTGTTGATTTTACGATGTTAAAATTACCGAAAATACTCGCGTACAAATCGCAATATGGCGGCTAATACGTTAACGTACTTTTATTCTGCCTTTTCGCTTTGTATGGTAGTTTCCTTTGGCTCAAACAACTCGTGATTATGCCGGAAGGTAAGGTTTTGAACAGTTTCTTAAATTTGATGATGTAGGCCTATTAGCAGAATTAGCGGTTGATTTTGGTGATGTGCTAGTTGAAAATTCTTAAATTCTGCACATGTTTGTATAGGCTGACACTATGAATAAAAGACTTGCAGTAAACAGGCGATCATTCACTTTATTGTTTCCGCCCTAATTCACTCGATAGAATTTTTCCACCAGTTCAAATCCTATAAGAATCCAAGTGGATTATATATCATTTGCAGCGAGTCTGTCGACCAGAAAAACTCCAGCTAAACGATCACAGCGCACCAAGCGACGGACGGTGACGGAATTTGCGCCGAACAAACCGCTATTTAAACAGAAACCGGTTCCCTAAGAGTGCATAAAACTCAACCGACAGTTGCTAACCTCCTGACAGATCGCATCGCTTGGAATAACTTGGTCTTCCGCAGCTCTTTTTAACTTACACAGAGGCGAACCAGATTTCTGACTTGTATCTTCGCTGAGTTCCTTAAGAAATGCAGAGAACGAACGCTTCGGTGCGTTTTATACTTTTCGACGGCTTGCGGGAAACACCTATCTGAGCCGACCCACCACCTGAGCCAGTCGTCTGTTGTCTACGATTGAATTTCTCGGACACGATTCTGAGACTCACCGACCAACGGACGAATTAACTGACAGATTGACGCCTTTCCGGCATGCACTGCGACGGCAAGGGCCGTAGTGCGCATGACCACCGGCCGAGCTCGAGGAGGTGTGACTCGGTACAGGCGGACGGTAGGACTGGGACAGACAGAGCAGAGAGACAGACAGACACACACACAGAGCTACAGAAGACAGACAGAGAGAGACACAGAAAGACACAGAAAGAGACGAAGAAGGAGACAGACAGACAGACAAAGAGAGAAACAAAGAGAGAGAGACAGACAGAGACATAGACAGAGATAGAGACAGAAGACAGAGCTACAGAAGACAGAGAGACAGAGACAGAGAGACAGAGAAAGACACAAAGAGACGGAGACAGACAGAGAGACAGAGAGACAAAGAGAGAAACAAAGAGACAGACAGACAGAGACAGAGACAGAAGACAGAGCTACAGAAGACAGAGACAGTGGAGACAGAGAGAGACAGAGAAAGGCAGAGATAGAGAGACGGAGACAGACATACAGACAGAGAGACAGGCAGAGGCAGAACAGACACAGACATAGACACAGAAACAGAAACAAAGACACAGACAGAGGCAGGGAAAGAGAGAGACGAACGGACAGACGGACATACGATGGAACAAAGAGAGACAGCGATAATGGAGCCTGGATGCGTAGATGTAGCTGACGCAGTTCGATCGCTTAAAAGAGATCGTGAGAGCTGGCGTCCAAAGGACAACCGTTGAACGTCCATCGCCGTCTCATGGACACCGAACTAAAAACCCAACGCATTCTAGATCCATACGGAGCTTATTAAGCCATAGCCATAGCCATAGTTGCAGAGGTGTCGTCGCGTGGACCTTTGACTGTCCGTGTGATTGTCTGTGTATGTATGTGTCTTTGTACACGTAAGTCTGTGTATGAAATACATATTATATATGTATATAATTAGTATATACATGTGCTAATTATAATCCTAATATTTAGGCCTATGTAACTTGAATATGATGATATAGGCTATGGTATATTTCTATAAAAAACACTTATCATATTTCTTCATTTATGATATTACGAATGTAGCTTTTCTGTTGATTTATATTGAGTTTCTTCATTTCAAGAATGTCCTTTATCACATAAGTTTGTACATTTTCTCCAAATTATGAGTTTTATATCTACATATATATGTCATTACATCGAGAGTCTAACATCAAATCTATATACAGAAGAATATCTGTATATCTATCTCACTAAAGTCCATTTCTGCCTGGCTGACGTCTGGGGCAAAGGTATGCTACACTGCGCATGTCCACGAAGGCACGCCTGAGTTGTACGCGCGTTCAAATTTTCACAAGTCATTTAGTACAGGGTCTTTATAAAAAGGCTGACAGTATGTATGTGTATCTATGTAAGCAGGTGCGTGCTATTATTTCTGTTGCGATTTGGGGAGAAACGCACGGTTATAATGGCGATGATGATGATGATGATGATGATGGTGGTGGTGATGATGATGATGATGATGATGATGATGATGATGATGATGATGATGAGAAATAGAAGAAAAGGAAGAAAAATAAGAAGTAAAGGACCAGGAGAAAAATGGAAGAAGAAAAGGAAGAGGGAGAAGAGAGAAGAAAACGGAGGAGGAGGAGAAGAAGAAGAAGAAGAAGAAGAAGAAGAAGGAGAAGGAGAAGGAGAAGGAGAAGAAGAAGGAGAAGGAGAAGGAGAAAGAGAAAGAGAAGGAGAAGGAGGAGCAGGAGAAGGAGAAGGAGAAGAAAGAAGAAATAAAAAAGGAGATAAATAAGGGCAGATGTAGTTAGGACTGAAGAAAGTTTGAAGGAAAAAGAAAGACCGACAAGACACAATGCATCGTGGCCGAGTCCTGGATGAACAGAGTGGCTTCAACGATTAAGAAGCTTCGGACGTCCGCTTTTCATATTGAAAACAAGCATTCGCTATCATTCGGAAATTCATAATAACGAGGTTCAAGGGACCTTCAAATCTTGAGACAGACAGATATTTTCTCAGCCTCTCTACTGGGCCTTCACCCCTGCACATACCATTCCGAAATTCATAACAACGAGGTTCAAGGGACCTTCAAATCTTGAGACAGACAGATATTTTCTCAACCTCTCTACTGGGCCTTCACCCCTGCACATACCATTCCGAAATTCATAACAACGAGGTTCAAGGGACCTTCAAATCTTGAGACAGACAGATATTTTCTCAGCCTCTCTACTGGGCCTTCACCCCTGCACATACCATTCCGAAATCCATAACAACGAGGTTCAAGGGACCTTCAAATCTTGAGACAGACAGATATTTTCTCAGCCTCTCTACTGGGCCTTCACCCCTGCACATACCATTCCGAAATCCATAACAACGAAGTTCAAGGGACCTTCAAATCTTGAGACAGACAGATATTTTCTCAGCCTCTCTGCTGGGCCTTCACCCCTGCACATACCATTCCGAAATTCATAACAACGAGGTTCAAGGGACCTTCAAATCGTGAGACAGACAGATATTTTCTCAACCTCTCTACTGGGCATTCACCCCTGCACATACCATTCCGAAATTCATACCAACGAGGTTCAAGGGACCTTCAAATCTTGAGACAGACAGATATTTTCTCAGCCACTCTGCTGGGCCTTCACCCCTGCACATACCAATCCGAAATTCATAATAACGAGGTTCAAGGAACCTTCAAATCGTGAGACAGACAGATATTTTCTCAACCTCTCTACTGGGCATTCACCCCTGCACATACCATTCGGAAATTCATAACAACGAGGTTCAAGGGACCTTCAAATCTTGAGACAGACAGATATTTTCTCAGCCTCTCTACTGGGTCTTCACCCCTGCACATACCATTCCGAAATTCATAACAACGAGGTTCAAGGGACCTTCAAATCTTGAGACAGACAGATATTTTCTCAGCCTCTCTACTGGGTCTTCACCCCTGCACATACCATTCCGAAATTCATAACAACGAGGTTCAAGGGACCTTCAAATCTTGAGACAGACAGATATTTTCTCAACTTCTCTATTGGGCATTCAACCTATCTGTGACCCGGGGCAATCTGTTACTGTTACGCATCCCAGGCGAGCGTTTCGTTTGACAACAATTGGCAACAGCTACTGTCATCCACGGCTGCCGGTTTTATTTACGCTTTTGCGAGCACAGAATCCAACCTGGTCTAGAGAAAAATTCTAAGCGCGGCACATGAATTATAAATAAGGGCGATCGCGCGTTTCCGTGTCGCCGAGAAGGAGGATAACCTCGGGGGCAATTGAAACACCCGAAGCCGTAAAACGCGACCGGGGTTCATCAGGAGCCGATTGCTGACAGTGCAAATATGAAACCGGAGCCGTTAAAAGAAGATTAGTTTCGTCCGATGACAATGGAGGCGTTGGGGAAATGATGAAGAGGTTTGTGGGGGGTTTTGACGTTTTATGGCTCGGGGAGCCGGTTAAATACTGGGTCATCTTCGATGGAGAGCAGAGGGCACGAGGACTGGAAGATTGCGCAGTAAAGGACAAGGGAATGAATGAGAGAACCGAATAGAAGGAAGAACACCGCTGCCATCCCAATCGTAATCGTAAATGTAAACTGGAGATTTCTACAGCTCCCAAAGAAAGCTAAGTCGCGGGAACCAGTTCATGCACAGGCGCTCAGTCAAAACAAAAACGATAGGCAGGAAGGGTCAGATTCGGCTCCAGGTCAGGATTCTGTGATCAGACAGACAGACGGCAACTGATTAAATCTTAGCACCAAGCCGTCTCCTGGCTTAGCTTCTCGGATTCTAACCTGGCACCGAAACTGACCCAACCATCTGAAGAAGGGAAGAGAAGAGGGAAGAGAATAGAGAAGAGGAAGAGGAAGAAAAAGTGCAAGAGGAGAAGAAGAGAAGGAAGAGAAGTAAGAGGTGAAGGAAGAGAAGAAGGAGGAAAATAAAGAATAGAAGAATAAAAGAAGAGAAGAAAAAGGAGCAGGAGAAGGAGAAAGAGAAGGAGGAGGAGAAAGAGGAAAAGTAAGAGAGGAATAAAGAGAATAAAGCCGAGGAGAAGGAAGGAAATGAAAGGAAGAGAATAAAGAACAGGAAAGGGAAGAGAAAAGCAAGAGGAGAAAGGAAAGAGAAGGGAAAGGAGAAGGAAGAGAAGAAAGTAGAGAAGAGAAGGATAAAGAGGAGAGGAAAGAGGGTGTAGTAAATCCATTTGATCGACTATAACCTCATTTTCCGTGGCCTCATCTGACCTTTATACCAGAGTCCTACGCATAGCGACGGAGCAATATTTCGATAGCTTTGCTCATTAGTTATCCAGCCAACTGAAATAACTACAGGAAAAACATCGCATGATTGATTGATGACCAACACATCGATGTCATTAAACAATTAAGAACAGTTAGGCAGGAAGTGCGTGACCTACAGAACTGTTCACCTAAGCTGCGGATCACTGAATCGAGGCAACGAGATTGAACGCACCATGCTTTCCAAGGCAATTCGATCCGCAGCTGTCCAACGGTAAATCTCCATCACAATCGGTTGCATGATAGATTGCAGCAATGACTAGTGTTTTTCGAGGTTCATAAAAGCCGCACGTAACTGATACAAAGATACCCTGATATTAAATAATTTGATTAATTACTACGCATGTTCTGTCGTTCTTTTAGACTGTATAGTCCATCGGTTAGGCTAACACGAAGCACTTTTATGAGCTTTTTGGGAAGGCACTGTATAGAAATGTTTGAAATTGGCGATCCCAGTAACCAGATTAATATCTGCTCTTTGGCCGATGCTGTTCCGGTCTTCACATTGATCGAGCAATGCAGCGTCTCGGCTGATATTTCCATTCATCGCAAGTCTTATTCGGCCTCCACATTCTGGTACCTCATCCTGTCCTCTACGTTCTTTAGATCGTCTGGATCTATTTGTTCCTCGTGTTAAGTCCTCATTTGCTCAGCAGAGGGCTTTTGCTGTTGTTGGCCCATCTCTGTGCTATCGTTTCGTGCAAGGGTCACTGCTGGTGATAGAGCTCAGTCAGCTCGTTGTTTAAAGACGTTCTTATTTTCCCGGGGTTCTCATACTGGAAGCACCTCTGAGTAGTTTGTTCTGTAAGAAGCGCTATATAAGTTATCAAATATAATACAATACAGTACAATACAAGTCTTCTTGCTTCTACCCACGATATTTAAGATACATGTATCTCCGATTGTCTCCGGCCAGTCTTTCTTGGTCTTCCTCTCCTTCTCTCTTTAGGGAACCAATTCATCACTGGGTTGGCCTATCGATTTTGTTTTGACTGTGCGCCTGTGAATAAGCTGGTTCCCGCGACTTAGCTTTTGTTGAGCGCTGTAGAAATCTCGAGATTACGATTACGATTACGATTGCGATTGGCTGTTCTGACTTTGTCCGTACGAACCACTTTCCCAACCAGTTTCTGCTTTCTGATGATAGTCGCTGTCTTTTGTAAACAAGCAATTGAAGGATATTAGTACTAGGCCTACTTGGAAATGTTATGTTCAAAACAAGGCATTAGTGATTCATAGAGTGAAGCTTTCGTACAGAAAGCTGGACGCGGCTTTTAAAGACGCCATAAAATGCATAGTTGCATTAAATGTTGCTTATAAACGAAAAGGACGAAGGAAAATAAGCAGTCAACTGTAAACTATAAAGAAAACCAAAGACTGATGAATCACGAAAGCTCGTTAATTCTCTAATCAACGTTAACACCTGAAAACCAAAGACTGATGAATCACGAAAGCTCGTTAATTCTCTAATCAACGTTAACACCTGAAAACCAAAGACTGATGAATCACGAAAGCTCGTTAATTCTCTAATCAACGTTAACACCTGAAAACCAAAGACTGATGAATCACGAAAGCTCGTTAATTCTCTAATCAACGTTAACACCTGAAAACCAAAGACTGATGAATCACGAAAGCTCGTTAATTCTCTAATCAACGTTAACACCTGAAAACCAAAGACTGATGAATTACGAAAGCTCGTTAATTCTCTAATCAACGTTAACACCTGAAAACCAAAGACTGATGAATCACGAAAGCTCGTTAATTCTCTAATCAACGTTAACACCTGAAAACCAAAGACTGATGAATCACGAAAGCTCGTTAATTCTCTAATCAACGTTAACACCTGAAAACCAAAGACTGATGAATCACGAAAGCTCGTTAATTCTCTAATCAAAGTTAACACCTGAAAACCAAAGACTGATGAATCACGAAAGCTCGTTAATTCTCTAATCAACGTTAACACCTGAAAACCAAAGACTGATGAATTACGAAAGCTCGTTAATTCTCTAATCAACGTTAACACCTGAAAACCAAAGACTGATGAATCACGAAAGCTCGTTAATTCTCTAATCAACGTTAACACCTGAAAACCAAAGACTGATGAATCACGAAAGCTCGTTAATTCTCTAATCAACGTTAACACCTGAAAACCAAAGACTGATGAATCACGAAAGCTCGTTAAT
The DNA here is from genome assembly GCA_964023275.1 of Norana najaformis. NCBI lineage: Eukaryota > Metazoa > Annelida > Clitellata > Crassiclitellata > Hormogastridae > Norana > Norana najaformis. The sequence goes on from OZ029913.1 coordinate 61,170,834, forward strand.
TCTCTAATCAACGTTAACACCTGAAAACCAAAGACTGATGAATCACGAAAGCTCGTTAATTCTCTAATCAACGTTAACACCTGAAAACGATGACTATGTGGCTCTTTTTAAATTTCATCGGCGCAAACATAACATAAGAATACAGTTAAACGTGTTTACTATGCAGAACACGTTTAACACATAGTAAGTAGCCTAAGCCTAGTTTACTTTGAAAGTAACTGTGTATTGTTTATTTAGAATGTAATTCTAATCTACAAAGGCCTAGAATTGCACGGAAATTGCTGTTCCATAGAATTATCACAGCACATCTTTCGTTACTGACTCATGCAAGCTACACAATTCGTACAACAACAGTAACAACAACAGCAACGACAACAACGACAGACAGACAGACATATAGAAAGACAGACAGACAGATAGAAAGACAGACAGACAGATAGAAAGACAGACAGACGTGGATTCCTTTACATGTTCTGTGAAGTTTGATACATTTCTTTTTTTTCATCAGATGTGAGTTTGCATTTCAGAGAACCGCCGGTTTCTGTCATCTTTCGCAACTCCTTTGATTCAATTGTCGACCTTTCATCTCTTTCATCTTTCGCACAGTCGAAGACGCTTCTGCGTTTGTTTTTCTCTTACTCTGCCTCCTGGTGTGTCTGTCTCTTTGTCTGTCTGTAGCTCTGTGTCTCCGTCTCGGTGCCTTCTTCTTTGTATCTCTATCTGTTTGTTCGTCTTATGTTCTCGTCTTTGTATCTCTGTCTCTGTCTCTATGCGTCTGTCTTTTGTGCATTAGTCTGTTTATCTCTGTCTCTTTGCCTCCGACTTGTATCTCACTCTGTCTGTGTTTGTTCGTCTAGGTATCATTAGGTGCTCGTCTTTGTATCTCCGTCTCTGTCTCTATGCGTCTGTCTGTACATCTCTGTCTCCTTGCATCCGTGTGTTGCTCTGCATCCAGTGACCAGTGTTTACCTTGGGACTCAATAGGCACTGGATTCCGACTGAATCCTCGCTGAGTCTGCTGCAAAGGCCGGAGGTGATGAGAGTTTGGCTAGGATGGGGTGAAGTGGGCGGGGTTAGGATGGGGTGAAGTGGGTTGGGATATGATCGGGTGAAGTGGATTTGGATAGGATGGGTGAAGTGGGTTGGGATAGGATGGGGTGAAGTGGGTTGGGATAGGATGGGGTGAAGTGGGCTGGGATAGGATGAGGTGAAGTGGGCTGGGATAGAATGGGGTGAAGTGGGCTGGGATATGATGGGGTGAAGCGGGCGGAGCTAGGGTGGGGTGAAGTTATCTGGACTGGGCTATGGTTGGTGACAGTGGTAGAGACATTGATGGAAGGAGTGGCGAAGGCATGGAAAAAGTAAAGGCAAAGTTTATGTAAATGTTAAGGGACAGAATGGAGAGGAAGGACGTCCGCAAATTACCGGAAGAGATGGAGAATCGAAAAAAAAACAGGAAACAGGCACATAATACATCAAGACAGATCCGCAGACGAAGACAGAGAGAGATACGCAGACGAAGACAGAGAGAAATAAACAGACGAAGGCACAGACGCAGACACAAAGATACACATCTCAGAGACATAGACGCTCCTTCTTCCTCTTATCTCTCTCTGCTCTCCAACCCCAAACACCACCCCCAATAGCTGCCACGCTGACTAACTTTTGGATCTTGACCTGGAACCGAACCCTTCCTACTTATCGATTTTGTTTTGACTGAGCGTCTGTGAATAAGCTGGTCCCCGCGGCGCGGTTTTCGTTGGGCGCTGTAGATATCTCGGAATTACGATTACGATTACCTACACAGAAGAAAACACAGACAGAGAAATACAGAAACGAACATACACAGATACTCAGGCGAACAACCGACAAGATTCTACTCAAAAGATTATTATTATTATTATTATTATTATTATTATTATTATTATTATTATTTCTGCATTTATTAGTCGCCAAGAGCTAAAGACTAAGCATCAATCGATGGCGCTGAGGAACTTTGAGTGAGGGACTTGCTCAAGGTTCCAATACAGTGGCCGTCTCAGGGGAGGTTCGAACCCCTACCCTCCGCCTTACAAGCGCGCTCATCAGTCGGCTACTGTGTCACATAAAACATGAAGACATCACATGACACAAATGAAGTTAAAGCATAAAAGGCAAAGCGACAAAGAGACTGAGAAAGAGAGAGACTACGAGTCTGAACGAAGAATTGAGACATAGATTGATCAAAGTCTGGTCAGTGAGACAGACAGACAGACAGACAGACAGACAGACAGACAGACACACAGACAGACAGACACACAGACACACAGACACACAGACAGACAGAAGGATTCAACAAGACAGTATATACATGCATGCATATATACATACATAAATACATACATACAAATGCATACATACAAACATACATACATACGCACACACATATACATACATTAACACAGACAGAGAGTCAGACAGATAGGCAGGCAGACAGACAGACAGAGGGATTCAACTACAGAGTACATACATATATGCATGCATATATACATACATAAATACATACATACATGCATGCATACACACACACATACATTCAGACAGACAGACAGACAGATAGGCATATATACATACATAAATACATACATACATGCATGCATACACACACAAACATACATTCAGACAGACAGACAGACAAATAGGCATATATACATACATAAATACATACATGCATGCATGCATACACACGGGGGTAAAGCGATTTAAAGGTCTCTAAGCACAACCTAATATTTGTAAAATGTAAACGTAAATGTAAATGTAGACGTTTTTCTAAAGCGACTGTATGACCTCGACCCTGCTCATTTTTCAATAAATTTCTCTAGTGAGATCCTTCACCACCGCTGCCAGTTTGAATGGGTGCCACACCATTTAAGGTCCCCGTGAACGGACAGTGCTAGCCCGAGATTTAAATCTCTGAAATAAGCCACGATCGGGTTGCGAACCGGAATCCTCGTGCTCAGAGGCGCACGCTTGAGCCTTGTTGAAACAGACTGTAGTGTTCTGATTATTGTTTACATTTGGACAGCAGTCTCCTTAATGTAAACAACAGGTTTTCTGCTTTAACGAAAACACGGTTATGATTGATTGCAGCGGTATTTACATTAGAAAAACACTCCTGATATTTCAAACAGGAATTAATTTGAAGAGACGCTTCTTTTCATTAGAAGAGGCTCCATGGTTGTTGGTCTTAGAAGATGCTGGAATCAATTGCCACACATTGGACTTTAGAACATTTTTAGCATAAATGCTAGTTTTCTCTTATATTTTTCACTACCAATAAATAAATAAATACATTCATACGTTCATACTTGCACACATACACACGCAAGCACACAAACACACCTACACCTACATCTACACTTACATCTACACCTACACCTACATCTACACCTACATCTACACACGCACGCAGACACACGGTAAAAACCTTGCATTTTTATCATGTATAGGTAAAGATAGATACTGTAATATGGTACACATGTATACTATATAGGTGTGTACGTGCTTCTGTGTGTGTGCCTCTGTGTGTATATATATATATATATATGTGCGTGCGTGTGTGCGTATGTGCGTGCGTGCATGTGTGTGGGTGGTGGGATGGGTGGGTGGGTGAGTGGGTTGGTATGGATGAGTGGGTGGCTAGGTGTGCGTGCAAGCTTAATCTGTTCTAATTCTGAGAAACGCAGTTGTTACTAATCTGTGAGATTTTGTCGACTGTGGCCACCGGGAGACGGCGTCTGTTTCGCATCTCGATGTTCTTCTCGTTCTTTAGCGGCGCAAAGAACGGAAACTGGAGAAGACAAAAGAACGGTAGGCAGCCATAGAACCTCGGAAGCCGAACAAGGGCGGATGTCGGATTTGCGGATTTGAAAGACGAGCCAGGGTGTTTTAAAAGTATTTCAGAGTGTTTCAAAGACGTCCACAGCTCTCTAAAGGCGATTAGTTTCAGGACGCACGTGGACTAAATCTTCCTCAGTATGAAACCTGAAGAACGCTCAGGTAACTGGACAAGTGACCATGGGAGAGGGGCTCGCGCATACACGTAGATCCCAACCAAAGGAGTCCCTACGAAAGGCGCTACATAAATATCTAAAGAAGCTCACATATAGGCCTTTTCAAGAAATCTCACCCTGATCCATCGGATCCGCTGTCTCCCCATTTCTCTCATCTTAGACACAACCCACCCTATCAGCTTCTCTCCCCCTTCTCTCTCTGGTCTTCTGGCAACCGGACTTGGTTCTGGACATGACATATTTGGACAACCCCACTAACTTGACGCAGCGCTCTTGAATAAGCTGGTGCTCTGCGTTTAGCTTTAAGTAGTCGTGAGAAATTTCTAGTCTACGATTACGATTACGATGATGTGATGTGATATGATATATGACATGACATGACGTCACATCATGTCATGTCATGTTATATCATATCACACGTCATGTCATGTCATATCATATCATATCATATTATATTATATCATATCCTGTTCCTGTCTATTACGGTTCGAAAGTAATGGATTCTGTCCAAACCGACCCTGGATTTATATAGCGCTTGTGTGCTAATGACATTTTTAATGCAATTAACGATCGGAACTATATAGCGTCTTGGTGGTTGTTTAAAAGTATCTTCCATCTGTTAATTGACAGCCAACAAAGTTGAAATTGAATTATAGCCAATGAGCCACCAAGTAAGACAGACAGACAGACAGACAGAACGGAAAACAGTCTGACAGCAACACTAAAATACAGGCAGGCAGGCGGGCAGGCGGGCCGGCGGGCGGGCGGGCAGGCAGGCGGGCGGGTGGGCAGGCAGGCGGGCGGGCGGGCGGGCGGGCGGGCAGGCAGGCAGGCAGGCTGGCACGCACGCAGGCACGCAGGCACGCAGGCACGCAGGTCCGCCCATAGCCAAGCAGACAAAAATCTACACACGCAGGCGGACAGACAGACAGACAGGCTGGCAAACACCAATATATGCAGACAGACAGGCAGAGACTTAAACATGGAGACAGACAGACAGATGGCGAACACCCAGACATGCATGGAATGAGAGAAAGAAAGAGAAATAGATAGAGAGGCAGAAGACAGACAGACAGACAGACAGACAGACAGACAGACAGACAGACAGACAGACAGACAGACAAAGAGAATTAGCCTACAGATTCCGATCAGGTTTTCAGCAAATGATGTTTGCTCGTCAGACAGAAAGGAAGTCTGCCTCTGAATCTGTCGGACGCATCTTCCTAAAAGCGTCGATCGTGACTCGACTCGGATGGGAGCGGATTAGATGAATCAGAAGACGGACTTAGATGACACAAGATGACTTCCTGAGATACAGACAGACAGAGAGACCGAGAGACAGGCAGACAGACAGACAGACAGACGGAACAACGGAGGGAGAGACAGACAGACAGACGGAAGGACGGACGAAGAGACAGACAGACAGACGGAAGGACGGACGGACGGAGAGAAAGACAGACAGACTGACAAAGGGAGGGAGGAAGGGAGTGAGGGAAGGAGGGAGGGAGGGAGTGAGGGTCATCTGCAATTCGTCAAAACAGAAACCACAGAATTAAAATGAAACATTATAATGATTTTGTGTCGTGCTCGTTGTTGCTGTTGTCGTCGTCGTCGTTGTTGCTGTTGTTGTCGTCGTCGACGTCGTTGTTGTTGCTGTTGTTGTCGTCGTTGTTGTTGTTGGTGGTGGTGGTTGGTGGTGGTGGTCCTCTAAAATCGGCGGCCCTGTTCGGCTAACCACGCGGAATATGCCTAGTGCCGTGGCTGAGTTCAGACAAATAGGAAGGCGGTGTATTGGATGGAACGGGGCGAGATCATATGAAGAAGTTCCCGGGATTTACCTTTTCAGTTCTTTAGTTTTTAAAAGTGTTTTTTTATTAGTTTCTTCTTCGTAAAAGTTTTTAGTGTCTTTATCTGTATATCACATCAAACGAAGGCTTACCAAATGAAAACGACACTATGCAAAATGCTATAGATTTTAATTATTATGTTGTATTGCTAATACAGAAATATAAGTTTACTTCATATATCGATTCTAGTCTAAGAGAAAACCTTATCATGAAATCTGTCGCTAAAAATTTTTTTTTAAAATTCCGTCTGCTTTGAGAGGCCTGACGGCACAGCTTAAACTTTTTCAAAAGATATTTAATTTCAATTTATAAAATCTTAATCAAACTTTAGCGACAACTGTCAGTAAATACAGTTAGTAATCTTCGCTTTTCACTACATTCATCGTGAAGTCGTATCAGCGTTCGTCTGTAGGCGAAAACAGCCGAAAAAACGCACTAGACAGCCGCTGTGGTTGTAAACACCCCAGTGGCGACATCTATCAGCTGAGAGGGTCTAGCGATAATCTCGTTGGTCGATATTAAGCCGGTGTTGATGTCTCGATGTTGATGTTGGATGACATCCAGGATCGCCTGAAACATTAGGCTATAGCGCTCTGCTTTATCGTCATGTCAAGCTAGACTTAGGCATACTGCGTCTTTGCCTATCTGGCACTTTGCCTGTTTCCTGCTTCATCTCTGTCTGTCTGTCTGTCTGTCTGTCTGTCTGGTTCTGCTCGTTCTTGAAGCGATACGCTGTGTTTAGACAATAAGCGGCGATTGAAATAATACAAAAAAATGATCTAATCTTTTCGTATCCAATATATTTGTTTCTACTCATTTCATTCCATTAACTTTTTTCTTAGGTTATTTCTGTTTCGTTCGTTCCTTCCTTCCTTCGTTCCTTTTTTCCTTCCTTCCTTCCTTATTTTCTACCTTTCTTGATAATAACTTCCAGTGACTTCCATCTGCTGTAAATACAACCTGAAACTAAGTCAATCTTTCCTCCATCCTCTTAGATTCTTGCCGCAGAATTCTCTCCTTTGCTGGCAAACAAGGTGAGTTGATTCTTGTCATTAAACTTAACTTCGTCATCGTCGAGAAAAACCGAAAACTATTTCTTCTACAACAATTAGTACTATCAAACTGACTTATGGATCCCAAAGAGCTAGAATTCGAGTCTTTTATACCATTCTGATACACTGCGCACCGGTACTCCGCACACGTGGAAGCCTATAACCACAAAGGCCTTTTAGACAACGGTTTGCCGTTTGAAACCCCACGTAGTCGAAACATGCGTAAAATCCATGGTTATCGTGAATGAAACAGGCCCATCATAAACTACACTGGCGACAAAACAGAGGGGGTTGTGACGTAAGACGCATTCTGCACGAATAAGCTGTTTCTACGACTACATTTAAATGTAAATGTATACGGTTTATATAGCGACCATATGGCCTCGACCCTGCTCATTTTCAATGAATTTATCGGGTGAGATCCTTCGCCACCGCTGCCCGTTTCAATGGGTGCCACGCCATTTAGGGTCCCCGTGTACGGACCGTGCTAGACCGAGATTAAAATCTCTTAAACAGACCAAGACCGGAAGAATATAGGCGCTAAAGAAATCCGTAGATTACAGTTACAATGCCTTACAGATGTTTAAGAGCAAGGAAACGTCTACTTTAGGGGAAAATAAAAATTAACGGTTTTTACCCAAAGGCCTGCGACATTGACACAGAGGAAGCTCTGTATCAATGAATACACCACGAGTAGACAGACCACAGAACGTGCTTTCTCGTTAATCGGACCCATACTTCCGAAAGTACCGGAGCAGTCTTTCGCTAACAACTTACTATTCCGTCACGTGGTCTGGCAGCTCCTGAATGGTTTCCATCTTAAGTCACACCTGTTTAAAACTGTTAGATAGCATTGCTTAGCAGGCCTTGTCAAGTTCCCAAAAAAGACGCTATATAAGTCACCAGTTACACACATACATACATTTGTAAGTATTTATAAATACCATTTTCTGTAAGTAGCCTATTCATAAATATCCGTTCGTGACTTCATGTGCTAATAAGTGTTATCACTAAGAGTAGGAAAGGTCTTCAGAAATTTTGACGATAGGAAATTGTCGTTCCAAGTCTCGATGACTGACAAAGATACTAAAAATTTGAAAAATATTTGAATAATTCGAAAACTATGAAAAAGGTTCTTTAACCCTTGTAATGACCAAGCGAAGTAACCACTTAATTCATCGAAAAAGTTGGAATTTCGTGGTTTAAAGACCCGAAACCCTGGAAAAACCCTACAGCCAGGCAACGATCACCGGTGTATATATGGGGCTTAGTCTATATTTATTTAGATATAGTCCTATTCATATAAGGTTTATAAATATATAGATATATGTATATATATATATATGTATGTATTTCTGTGGGTTTTTGTATTTGTTCAGGTAATTCTACAAATGTTCTGATGTTCTTGGCAGTTTGCCACGAGACCTAGGCCAACATAAAGCAGGCCCAGGCCTAGGGCAAGAGAACAGTAGGCTGGTAACTGAACAATAGGCTTAGGATCAGTTACTTGAAGCTAACCCAAAAAGGCAGCCATGGGTAATGCCGGGGGCAAGTCTTTTCCTTGACCGTCTGATCTTCCCATCAAGCGTACGGTCAATGTATCATGTACTAGTTTGGCAGCGGGATTCGCTAGTGGTCCTCGTTCACAGATCTTATCCTGACATCCCTTCTTTCTCTTATCTCTCTCTCTCTCTCTCTCTCTCTCTCTCTCTCTCTCTCTCTCTCTCTCCTCTCCAAACCCAAACACCATCCCCATAGCTGCCACGCTCTCTTCGTCTGACTTCTGAATCTTGACCTGGAACCGAACTCTTTTGCCTATCGATTTTGTTTTGACTGATCTGTCGTCCCACTCTTTGTGGAAGATCCCAAATTCCTTGATTACAAAACAGTTAAACAGTATGGTTCTTAGTTCTAATAACCGGCGCTACATGTGTATTCTGTTGTGACTGGGATAACATGAACCTTCAAAATCCAATTCCGTCTAAGACAACAAAACAGAAAAACTCGAGACAAAACAGAAGTTTTTATTTCATACATCAGTCGCAGCTGACGATAATAAATTCAATGAGCCTAGATTCATTTCCTACGAACCGCGTCGTCATGTCTCTCACTGCAGTTCCTCGTCAACGTTACGATAAACAAATTCGAAGAACAATTCGGGAACAATGTAAAGGAACACTCGTTCGCCCACACTATCGAACCCTAAATCGATTCCCCTAACACAATTGCACGTTCCATGCAGCCTGTTGTGTATACTCCGTGTAACACCTGACAGGTTGTTCGTGCACACTATTCAGTCGCCGTCTGTATTGTTTGACAGTGGTATCCCTGGTTCGGGTCTGGAGCGCCCCTGATGAGTTTATTCTTGAAGTGGCGCTTTATAAATGTCAGATTACAATTACAACTAGAAGCAGGCGTCAAAAGTAAGTAAATGGCAAGTCCTGTAATGCGTTGGTCTCGTTCCCATGGACTTGGAATTCTTCTAACGCCGACTCAACGGCCGAAGCAAAGGTATTAAGATACTATGGAAGTTTTACTTTACTTTACTTGAGGGTGAAGATCAGTCTTTTAAGCTAAACCCGACTGTGAAGTGTTAGCTGCTTCATTTTCTTAGCCTCGGCATATTGACTTGGGTGGCCAGTTCCCTTCTTCGCTGTATGATTTCCCAAAAACAGTGTATGGTCTGCGTACTCACTTCACAGCTGCGTTCGCTAGGGGTGTTTAGTGGAACAGTTGTATTGGAATATCTTTCTGCCTTGGCCGCGATTTGAACCTCCAAACTTGGAGCTGACACTCCAGCAGGCTAATAACTAGACTATCAGTCTTACCTGTAGAGTCCATCGCAGTGCTTCACGGAAATTTCCTCACTTTTTAACCACAGCTGCAGTGGGCACACCTCAACACAAAACCTTTGGGACCAGTCGATGTTTGTCGACTCCTTACGAAGTCCACTACAACTTCAGAAATTATTCACTCTTCGTAACGTTGCCCAAGACTTCCTCCTTCATAATTCTCAGATAACTCAATGCGAATTAAACGCATCGCAGATCTGTTGGACTAGGGACTCGAGTCCTGTTTTTAAGGTCTCGGACTTCTCATCCCGTATGGTCCCATCGTGATTTGGACAACATGGACTCGGTTACAAGCCTGACGCATCACAGGTCTCAGTTTCCAAACAGAAGCAGGCATAGTGCTGTATAATCAACCTAATGTATCAACTACGAGTCCGTCTTTGCTTCAAAAACTCCAGATAGCAAATTACTGCAAGGGAGCTCTGCCCATAAAATTTAACTCTTACACCACATAAGATACAATCACCTAATTTCACCCAGAGCATAAAATGCCAAAAAAAACGATTCAACGTAACTGTTCGCCTGTCTACCTCCTAGACCTTCGGATTTGGACCTGAAACCGCATTTGACCTAACTGTCTCATGGCTTATGGTTTGACCAAGCGCCTGCGAATAAGTTGGTTCCCATGACTTAGGCTAATTCGTGCAGAATGCATCGTACGTCATAATCCCCTACCTCTGTTTCTTCAATGGAATATCCTCGGAGAAAGACCTTAGAGACGGATGTTGGAGCTACAGAGTAAAAACAGCACCTCTCTTTCAACGACTGGATAAACTTTCCCTGCAGGTCTAAGTCCTCGAGAATGAACTGTCGATGTCATACATTGCACCTGGATGAACTTTCCTTCCACGTCTAAGTAGACCTAGAATGAACAGCCAATGTCACACCCAGATTCGAATCCCGGATGCACTGTTAAAAGTAGCATCCAAGAATCTTATCCTGATTTTTCCTCTTCCCCTCATCTCTTTGCTCACTCCAATTCCAAACACCACCCACCATACCTGTCTGCCTGCCCGACTCCTGGATCTTTATCTGGAACCAAACCTTTTATGCCTATCAATTTTGTTTTGACTGAGCGCCTGCGAATAGGCTGGTTCCCACGACTTGGCTTTCATTTGGCGCTGTAGAAATCTTGAGATTACGATTACGATCCTCGTCACCTGGACGCCAAGCAACTGTTCAAGGCAATGCACAAGATGCTGCATAGGATCTATGCATCTGGGTGTATGTATATCTACCGCCGTTCGGGAACTTCTTCTTAGAGGATCTCTGGTGGACCAGACCAGTTTGGGGCGACAGAGCAAAAGCCGTGGTAACCAATGTCCTCGCTGCTTATGTTCTGTGAGCATTCCTTTGCGGTGCCTTTGCGGAAAAGTTCTGAGATCTGCGATAGAGTTGATTCGTGGTTGACTGCTCTCGTCATAAACAGTCCTCCGATTCCAAACATCACCAACTAAGCCGACCTTTAAAAGTATGAAAAAACAAACATCAACTAGAAAAAGAAAATTTGCTAAACAAATATGATGATGATGATGATGAGTTCTCTGCCCGAAGGCAGGTCCATTGGCTTTATGCCACCCGGGGATGACATGAGAGAGGTGGTTTCCCGTTGCCTTCCTCACAGACAATTGCGGGGGAGCAACTTGTCCAAGGTCGCTACGCACAACAAAGAGATCAAGAAAATGAGGCAACCAATTTCAGCCTTCTAAATTGAATATTAACCACATGTAAGCATATATGAATTATTATTATGAATGTCTATAACATGTACAACATAACAGAAATGGGAATTTAAGTATGTATATATGCATATTATTATTATTATTATTATTATTATTTGTACAAAACTTATAACAGACAGTCATATAAATGTGAATTTGAGGTATGTATGTATGCATGTATGTATGTAGGCTAGCTTTGTATATGTATTCTCGTATATGTAATATTTCCACTCTGATGAAAGAAGCAAATTTCCTGTGTAAAGTGAACAATACTGTACTCCAACCCACCTGCAAAGATGTATATTTAATTAAGTCTCAACTGCAATAAGTTAGATATACAACTGTAATAACAACAACAATAATAACAATAACAATGGCAACAATAACAAATGTTATTGGCTCTGCTCACTTTACCTCATTCACTTCTGCACTTTGGTCTCCTCGTTGCCGGGCCGTAGCTCCCTTCACCCGGCCACTCAGGATCTCCTTTTTGACCCTCGAATGCGCACCGCTACTGCCCAGTCCAGAAGCCTTGCCTACGTTGGTCCCACTTGCTGGAATCGTCTCCCGCGAAAATTGCCACTTGATCTCCTTTCTCTCCCCCTCTCAGTGTTCCGCAGGCGCCTGAAGACTGTACTGTTCAACAGTGATTTTACTTTTTCGGGTCGGAAGCACCTCTGTTGAGTTTATCCTCTAAGAGGCGCTTTACAAATCTCAAATTACAATTACAATAATAACTATAATAATAATTTAAAAAAATAATAAAATTCTCAGCAAGATTTCCAAATCTGAATCATTTGGCTTAGAATGCAGAGTCAGACCTCTGCTGCCCCTTGGTTGATTCATCTCTTGGGCTGCTACGCTCCATAACATTGGTCGTGGCTGACTGATGATATGCACTTAGTGCATCAACATTTTCACACAAGTTCACATCTGGCACCCTGTCACATAAATCAATGAATAGTCAGTCACATAGGAGAAACTGAGAAGTTGATTTCATCATTCGTATTTCAGAAGGCTAAATTTCAGAAGGCTAAAATGCATTGTCTGCATTGATTCTCATTCTCATGAATTACCTACCATCAGTGGAATACCATGCCACCTGGCACCCACTGACCCCTCATCATTTAGTTAAGCCAAATCAAGCAGGGTTAGTACTTAGATGGGTTACCATCAGTCGAATACCATGCCACCCGGCACCCACTGAGCCCTCATCCTTTAGTTAAGCCAATCAAGCAGGGTTAGTACTTAGATGGGTTACCATCAGTCGAATACCATGCCACCCGGCACCCACTGAGCCCTCATCCTTTAGTTAAGCCAATCAAGCAGGGTTTGCACTTAGACGGGTTACCATCAGTCGAATACCATGACATCTGGCCCACAATGAGACCTTCTATTCTCTAAATGAGTACCAGTGAAAGTTGGGAGGTTAACATGGTTGGATTACTTTAGTCATGTTTGCACCTCAGCTGAACGATCCTTCGATATCCAGACCATGTTTCTAGGAGGTTCCTGTAATCAAGTGCGTTACCTTTATCTTTGCAGTTAACACCTCTGAGTAGTTCCTACAGAGGCATGTAAACAAGGGTGTTACCTTTACCTTGCCTTAAGCTCCTGATCCTCCACATAAACCGCAACCTGGACAAATCCCGAGTCAAACCAAGAGTTGGCTACTGACCTGGTTCTCGGTCGAACAATATTCTGAAAAACAGGCAGAACGTTTGGCATTGGAAGTCTACAATCACCTGGAAAAATGAAAAACAGTTCAACATCAGTTGACATTCATCAGAGTATTTCCACAAACAATTTAAACTGAGGACAAATATCAAAATTCAGAATTTTACATATCAGATCAGATTTAGAATTTCGTTAAGACAGTAGAATATCACGCCAAGACGCAGTGCTTAAAGGTCGACGTTTTGTCAAAGGGAACTAATGACAAGTAAATTTTCATACATACAGTGTACGTATGTACGTATAAGTGGCACGTTGGTCTGTCGGTAACGCGTTTGGTCAACGATCATGCGATCGTGGGTTCGACTCCGTGTAACGACCCTGGGCAAGTTGTTTGCACACACTGTGCCTCTGTCACCAAGAAGTAGAATTTGGTAGCGGCGTAAGCAGGGAAGTAACCGGCAAGTTCTGTGATGCACTGGCCCTGTGTCCAGGACCTCAAGGGCCAAGAAAAGGAGATGAGTGCCTCCACTACGTCTCTGATGTGGGATACTTCACTTTACATATGTAATTATATATCTAGACACTTAATATAGCGCCTTTCAAGTACCCACAAGTGCTGCTTACGCTAGCCTAATTGTTTTTAAAGCCATTAAGAACAAAACGCTCATCACCAAGCAGAGTGGTCAGATAACTAGAAAAGTCACTAACGTGGAATGACCATACCTAGCGAGAATGAAGCAGGTGCGCGGTTGGGATAGACAACCTGAGGTGGCCTCACAGGCATTAGCCTAGGAGCGGGCAGGTGCTGTCGTGGCATGAACCCTCCAGACGTTTCCCTCGCCTGCTCCGTTCCAGCTTCCTGAGAAGCCCTGGCGACCTGTTGATAACCCTTCAAGGCCGCCCCGGCTCCGGTCGGTTGCTGCGGAGACTTTGGCGACGAGGACCGTTGTGGTTTACTAAGGGCACCTGGGTAGGTAAACCCTGGCCGGACGAGCGCCGGTGCCATCGGGACACCTGGATATGAAGGCACCAGGGGCACGCTGGCGCTGCACACATGGCTCGTCTCTGTCGGGGGATATGTGTAGCAAACGTACTGGGGGGCCGGGTGGCTGGTTCCCCCACCCGGCTGCTGCTGCGCCGAGTAGAAAACCTGACCCGAGCCCCCGCCGCCGGGGCTTGTCGCCGTATTCACCCTAATGACCTGAACTTGACCCTGGTTTGGTGCCGACTGGACAGGCGTGCCGTCGACCGCGTAGAACGACGAGGTGCTCGCCGGAACGTAGAGGATCTGATGATTGGGCACCTTGCGCGAGCTGTCGGCGCCGTACTGCGGCACATACATGCAGGGGACCACTTGGGGTGCCGGCGGGGGTGGCAGGTACCCGTGCTGGTCCGGAGGCAGGTGTGTAGGCGCCGATGGCGGTGGATACGTCTCAACGGAATGGATCGTCATTTGCTGGGGAGGAAAAGCCATCACCTGGCAGACGTCCCCGGACGACGGGTAGCAGCCGAACTGCGGGCCGCCGTGACTCGGCGTCGTCGCACCCTGCCCAGGATCGGGTACTTCAGAGGGTCCAGCCATCTGGTAGCCCACCTGGCAGACGTACCGCACGTGCGGCTGGGCACCCGGGAGAGGGGCTCCTCCGCCGTAGAATGGAGCCGTCGTCTTGTGCGGCGGTGGTGGTTGGGGTTGATAGACGGGCTGGAAGGCTGGTCGCTGGTGAGCGCCGGCGGGTGGCAGCGACGGGGCTGGGTTTCCACCGACGGGGGTGAAGAGATAGACGTGTTGGGGATGCTGGTGGGAGGAGCCGGCGGAGGGTGACGCGACTTCGGCGGGTGGCGTCGAGTCTCCGGCGGATCTGAGCGTCATGCAGGAGAACTGGTGATGAAATGCAGCACAACAGTCGACATCCTACAGCATCAGAAAACGAGAAACAGTCTCCTATTGTAAAAGTAAACCTCTGAAATTTCTCAGTGCCACACAAAAGCCGCGTCAGGGAGACCAGCTTATTCACCGGCGCTTTACTGAACCACGACCGCAAAAGCCAGGTTGTAACTGGGTCAGATTCGGTGTCCGGTCAGAATCCTGGGTCAAGCCGGGGAGACAACACGATGCATCAGTTCACCTAATCACGCAGTCTTACTAGCTCTATCCCGGTCAGAGTATCTGCAAGCCAGTTTGGCAAAGTGCCCCTTCTCGAGAAATGTTGCTCCCATTAGCTACAATTGATTATTCTTATACGTAGTCCACAGACCTACGATTCAAGTGCACATTTTTGCACACGCTTCCTAGACTTACGATTTAATGCCACATGGCCCTAAAACAGGATGTAGTTTCCTACGGCTAAATTCGAACCTCTCGGGAGACGGCGTCCGAGGGATCGGCGGTGGGAAGAACATCGCGCTGTTTGGTCTGCCCATAGTGATCTGGAAGCTAGCATCGGCGCCAAACCCCATTTATTTAATCCAAACATACAGCTCAGAACGCCCGAAAACTGAACGTAACCGATGAAAACCACACTATCTGACTAGTCGGCAACCACTCGCCTAAGCGCACAAACACAGGACCACAGTTATATTATATGAGACTCCCTCTTCCTCTCCTGCTCCCTCTACCTCTCCCTGACCGAGTGCAAAGAAATTACTCTGCTCTCATATTATTGAGTAAAATACACCATTCTTCAACTTTCAGAGGCCTTCCCCTAGACAGAGCATTCCCTAGACAGGGCATCCCCTTTGAGAGGATGTCGCCTTACAAAGGATGTCTCCTAAGACAGTATGTCCCCTTAGAGAGGACATCCCCTAGAGAGAATGTCCCCTTACAGAGGATTTCCCCTCAACTGTTGAGAAAAGCGTGTCTTTTACTACAATCCTGACCTGGTGAGCAACCATTGTGTGTGGTTCTGAAGCCGAGGACGCATTGTCCGGCGATTCCTCGGACCTCAAGACTTTCTCGGCGTCTCCAGCAGTTGCCCAGTCGGACGGCGGGTACCACCGATAGACGGTTCCATCTGCGTTGATGTACGGCTCTCCCGTCTGTGGGTTGATGATGATGCTGCCGGGAGGAATCTGGTCGATGGTGCTCGCCACCCAAATGGCCAGTGGCTCCCCGGTTTCGTCGGTGAACGACAGGAATGGCGATCCAGTTGCCTGTGGGTCAGCTGCAGTTACAATTACCACACTGCTATGTGTTGCGATGTAATCGTAATCCCAAGATTTCTACAGCGCCCAACGAAAGCCATGACATGGGGACCAGCTTATTCACTGACGTTCAGTAAAAACAAAATCGACAGGCAAAAGGATTCGGTTCCAGGTCAAGATCCAAAAGTCAGGTAGAGAGACAGCGTGGCAGCTACGGTGTGTGATGTTTGGTATTGGAGGAGAGAGAGAGAGATAAGAGCAAGAAGAGGAGTCAGCACAGGATCTGTGAAAGAGGAATGTTTTATGTGATATAATGTGACCAAGTTCAATGCGATGCAACTTGATGTACAGCAAATGTAACTACATGATGCTAGAGTTCATTAAAACAAGTTCGTCATTAATGGCACAATGCTCAAATAACTAGAAAAGTCACCAATGGCGGGCTCTCGCACACAGGTTTATTAGGTGATTTTGCTAGGTAAGATTATGTACATGGCAATTGTAATCTGACATTTATAAAGCACCACTTCAAGAATAGACTCATCAGAGGTGCTCCCGACCTGAACCAGTGAGACCACTGTCAAATAATACAGACTTCATGCGCTTGCGAAACTGCAAAAGGGACAAACTGAGGAATTCAAGCTGGAGCTCTCGGGAAAGGCGATTCCAGTTATCAGGTCCAACATAGGCAAAGCTTCTAGACTGCGCTGTAGCAGTGCGCATACGAGGGACAGTCAGGAGTCCAAGGGAGGCCAACCGGAGAGTGCTACAGCCTGGAACCAAGGAGACCAAAATGCAGAAGTCCCTAAGATATGATGGAGCAGAGCCAACGAGACAATTACGCATAAGCGGTGGTCTAGCGGTAACGAGTTTGGTCAATGATCATGAGGTTGCGAGTTCAACTCTATGTATTGACCCTGGGCAAGTTGTTTGTGCACACCATGCCTTTTTCACCAAGCAGTAGAATTTGGTAGTGGCATAAGCTGGGATGCAAATAGCAAGCCCTGCGAAGCACTGGCTCCATGTCGAGGACCTTGGGGTTCGTTCATTGTCGACCCAAGGGCCTAAGAAAAATAAATGAGCACCTCCCCTTCGTTCCACATGGGACATATGGGAGCTAACTTTGCTTTTTACTTAAACACCAGTGACAGTAACATCATCAGCAACAAAATCATCTAAATCTACAACAATACAAATAACAATACCAACTGGACAGTGACTTTTGCTGAGAGGGACTCGCTGTTGAGATGTCACTGCTGCCCGACTCAAATTCCTGATCCTCGAGAGGAGGAGAAGAGGGAATGGTCGGCGGGATGACAATGGGGCTACCGAGGTTTGATATACCACTGCTCAGAGAATCTGCAAGCAAATAACAACATACAGTACAATCGTAATTGTAATCATAATTGTAAGCTCAAGATTTCTACTGTGCCCAGTGAAAGCTAAGTTGCGGGAACCAACTTATTCACAGGCGTTCAGTCAAAACAAAATCGATAGGCAGGAAGGGTCCATTCCAGGTCAAGATCCAAGAGTCAGGCAAACAGATAGTCAGACAGCTATGACAGGTGGTGTTTGGAATTGAACTGGAAAGTTAGATAAGGGAGAGGAAGAATCAGGATAAGATTTGTGGAAGAGGAGCGTTTTTAGTTTGAGGGAAAGATGAAGATATAAGATGGAGCTGGCGAGGCAGCAATGGTTATGAAGGGTCAGCAACTTCATTTTCCTGGCCTCAAAATACAACCACATGTGACCAGTCCTCTCCATTGCCGTCTGATATTCTGGTTTCCCTGACCTACTGCATTTTGATTGGACATCTCAGATTATGATTTCTGACCACAGTTTCACCTGAAGCAACCATTGACTGATCGCCTTGTGCATTATGATAGAAGTTTGAGTTCTAGCCTCCCCGAGATGATTACCGTGTAGGGACCTTGAGCAAGTTTTTTACACACACACTTGCTCAGCCAAATCAACTGACCCTTTGTTACTAGTTACAAGAGATAAGGGAAAGAAGCAGATGGCACAAAACTGTCCATGGTGCAGTCAATCCTCGGCTCGATGACGGTTAAAGACAAGACAAGACAAGATATTAAGTATTGGTGCTTAATAATGCAGCAAAAGTCAACAAAAGTCAACAATTTAAATTATACCAGATTAGATTAGATTATATTAAATATATATTATATATATATATTATATTAGATTAATTATATCAGACTGGATGTCAACTAGACTTGTACAGTAGATAAAAATTTCTTACAACAGTTCCATCTGAAGCAGCCATCAGCCGAAACCTTGTTCATTATGACCACGTCATTAGATCAGAGACTGACCTGTCTTTGAGAAGCGACTTCCGCTGCTGCCTGTGCTCGTGCGGCTGTCGCCTCGCGTAAGAACCGTAACGCTGTGGAAGCTGCTCGCCTTTGTGACATAAACCTTCAGCCTCGACGAGCTGTCCGTGCTGTATCCACTGGAGTCCGTGCTGTTCCATGGTCGCAGGTCCGGATGCCAACGGACGTCATCCTTGCTGCTCTGATGACTTCCGCCGCAGAGATTGCTTGGTCGACTGCAGAAACACAAAATGCGATAAGAAAATTGTTGGCTGTTTGGTTTTGTTCATGTGATGCGGGCAGGGGCAGCAAAGTTACAATGAATCGAACTGAGTTAGTATTTGGATATAAGTAAGTAATTTATTCACCACATTCAGTAAACACAAGTAAGTAAAGAAAATTCGTGGGTTCAAATCTGCCTCAAGCCACTGCATAGCGACCATGGACAAGTTGCTCACAGCTGTCTATAAGGAAGGCAACGGAAAACCACCTCACTCATCTCATTCCAGGGTGGCATAAAGCCTATGAACCTGCATTCGGGCAGAGAACTCATCATCGTCATTGTAGTATTATAGTAACATACTTAGTATCACAGTAGCATACATAATATTATAGTAACATACATAGTACCATACATAGTATCATAGTAGCATATATAGTGTCATAGAAGGATACATATTATCATAGTAGCATACATAGTATTATAGTAGCACATATACAGTACTATTATAGCAGCATGTCACTAGTGCCATTATCCTCACCTGGCTGCAGAGTGACTTCCAATTTCTTGCAGCAACTAAAAGGCAACACATCAAATACGGGCTTCATTAACACAACCGCTCTTTATCTGTGCATTTATATAGCGCCTGTTAAGAACCTCTCAGAGGCACTGAAACACGACTGAAAGACCTAAAACAAACATAAGTAAACCTGGTAATTAGACCATCAGCTTAATCAATGCAAGCTGATATACGTCCTGAACTAATTTGACACCTTTCAACTCAACTGGTGAAACATTTTTTTGTACAAATATGTAAAGGTAAGGTAAGGTAAGGCAATGTAGCATAATCATTTATTACACAGCTGGGGGTGTATGATAGTTTACTGGACTGTCAGTCGTGAGGTCGGGGTTTCAAATCCCTGCCAGGGCAAAAATTTGTTTCGAGAATTCTGCTCCACTTGCACCCGTTAGCAAACTCACCTACAATGAGTACCCCGGCTGTATACTGTCAGAGGGAAGATAAGGCAGCGAGGACTGGCCACCTACCTTCATATGCTGAGGCTAAGAAAAATGAGGTCGCTAATACTTCACACCCATGGCTGTCTATTGGGGTTAGCTTAAGGGACTGCTCTTCTTGGTCTTGTTCTTCTTTTTAACAATTAGAATTAGCGCTATACTGACGATCGGCACAAAGAGTATCTAGTTTTACCCCTAAGCAGAGCAGTGCTTACGTCTCTCTGTTGAAATATTCGATTTCGCGCTTCGTGATATTCCTCTTGTCTTTCCTCGAACGACTTGCTCATGCGGTCGTCAACGGCAACACGATTCGTGCCAAGCGTCTAATCGACAGAAATTTAACAAAATGTCAGAAATTGGGGTAATTAAGAGTTAGAAGAACCCTTCAGCTAACCCCAGAGGTACGAAGTGCTGCAACTCCATTTCTCATAGCCTCGGCATGTAAAGGCGGGTTGTTAGTCCTCCTCTCCCTTGCTGTCTGATCTTCCCAGTGACAGCGTACAGTCAGAGTACTCAATTTAAGGCTGAGTTCACTGGGGGTGCAATGGTAACAGAAATCTCAAAATGTTTTTCAGTCCTGGTGGGGATTTGAACCTCTGACCTCTGAGCTGACAGTCCAGCAGCTAACAATCAGACAAAGTTTCGTTACAAATCACTGGGCCTCTTGTTTCTTGACACTGAACGAAATTTCTGACTGCTTTGCATGTGCAAACTGGTGTAATTAAGCTGGTGCACTTACCTCTTTAAGCTTGTGCACTTACCTCTTTAAGCTTGTGCACTTACCTCTTTAAGCTGGTGCATTTATCTCTTAAGCTGGTGCACTTACCTCTTTTAAACTCTATAACCTTGCACTAGATTTCTTTTTCCATCCATATACTTAGCATCCCATAGAAAAGCATACTTAATCTTTCACACTAGTGCACTTGCCTCTTTTACACAACAATGCACTTCTTTTATTGACCTTTGACCTCTTTTAGAGACCCATGTACTTACCTCTTCTACACTTACCTCTTCTGCAGACCCATGTACTTACCTCTTCTAGACTTACCTCTTCTACAGACCCATGTACTTACCTCTTCTAGACTTACCTCTTCTACAGACCCATGTACTTACCTCTTCTAGACTTACCTCTTCTAGACTGGTGCAGTCCCGATGTCGCTTCAGAATGAACTTCTTCGGCTGATCGTCCTGTGGCAGATCGTCCCTAATGTGATCGCGAAACTTGAAGTCCGGTCTGGAAAAAGTAATTCAGAGAACACAGGACAGATCCATTAAGTAACGTCACATAGAACAAACAACTTATATAGCGCCTCTATAAGAGTGCGGGGATTTACCTGTACCCCTTAACATGGACAAGTCCATTGGCGGTGCAAGAGGCTTCAAAATCAAGCATCCACACACTTTTCAAAACACACAAAAACGATGGCAAACAAGAGAAAACGCAGGCTGGGTAGCATTAGAAGTCCGAACAAATGAAAATTTCCTTGGAAAATCCGCATGTGACTCTAACTGATCAGAAACAACACGCTAAACAAAACATACAGCCATCTTAGCCGCGGACAAGCACAGTCCCTCGTGGCAACGGATTGCCAGCTACAAGTCTAAAGCAGCCCCAACAAGCATGGCTGTTAGGGGAAACAGATCTTTTCTGGCTATTTCAGCATTCGTAATCGTAATCTCGAGATTTCTACAGCGCTCAACAAAAGCTAAGTTGCGGGAACCAGCTTATTCACAGGCGCTCAGTCAAAACAAAATCGATAGGCAAAAGGGTTCGGTTCCAGGTCAAGATCCAGGAGTCAGGCAGTCAGACAGTCGGACGGCTACGGTGGATATTTCAGCATTGTCTGTGGAAGCCCATAGGGACATGTGATCATTCTTATTTACCTATTGCACACTAGTTCGCATTAGATAATATGCACAGAGCACTAGAGAAATAAAAATAATTGCATGTCACCTATGGGCTTCTGTAATTGTCTGCTAACAGATGAACTTTATTATTATTATTATTATTATTCATTATGCATGCAAGGTCAGTAAATCTGAATCTGAGGCGCGAAGCAATTGTGAGTGAAGGACGACTTGTAATTGAAATTGTAACTGTAATCTGACATTTATAAAGCACCATTTCAAGAATAAACTCATCAGGGGTGCTCAAGGTCCCTAAACAGAAACCATGTAAGACGAGGTTCAAACCCTTACTTTCTGCATTACAAGCCAACTGCTCTACCCAATCAGCTACCATGCCCCATATTGTCCCCAACCTGTTCTTAATGCACTCTAACGTCATCCTGGCCAGCAATGAGTGCCTTTAACAGGTAGCTCAAAGGCACTGTATAAATGTTCCGTTACATTACATAACATTTTTGCCAACAGAGATCCCAGACGTGTACACTCACATCCTCGTACATTCCAGACGGTTGATGATGACCGATTTTCCTGTTTCATCAACGTTGTGGTCGAGACCAAAGAAAGCCGCAACGCGATGAACGAGCATCCTGTGGTAGGACGACATCTGAGGAAACTTGTGCTTCTCCTGGCTGCAAACGAAAGTCAGCGCAACGGATGCTGAATTTAATTAAATGATGACCAGTTCTCGACAGACCCTTGTTTATGATCATCATTGTCATCATCATCAACATCATCACCTTAATCTCTTACCATCTATTCATCGTCATCGTCGTCGTCGTCATTATCATCATCATCATCATCAATCCATCATCACCATCTATCATCATCCATCATCATAATCTATTATCATCAGTTGTTGTCGTCATCATCCTCGTCATCGTCATCATCATCATCATCTCATCATATCATCATCTCATCATCATCGTCATCATTATCATCATCGTCATCAACAACACATACATACATACATGCACACACGCATTACCATTCAAGGAAGATTGGTACGAAGAAACCACGAACTTTGTGTCTTTGATAAATGCAATCATGTCGGACTCGAGGTGAAGCAGCATTGTGCGATCGCTCTGCTTCTTGTTCAACGTCTTGATGATGAACTCTTCCAGGTTGGTTCCGGTCGAGTCGGTGTAGCTCGTCTCGAAGCTCGAGTCCCGTGAAAGCGCCGGCGATGTGTCGGACACAGTTGACCCCTGCGAACTGTCCTGGCCAAGTCTCGGTCGCCCCAGTCCTCTCAACTGAAAACACAGCTTCCAGGTCAAATTTCTTGATATTCCTGCATACCTCATGATGATGATGATGATCATCATCATCATCATCATCATCTTCATCATCATCATAATAATAATAATAAGCCATCCCAGAACAACTCAATAATTAACTTCTGAAATCCAGAGGAATCATAGATACCTTGGCTGAAAAAATAATAATTCTAATAAGGACAATTTTTATAGCGCCATAACACAACTGAGGTCAAAAAGGGTGCTGCACATTCACCAAATACTTGTCTCTGTTCCCTCTGCAAGTTCTGTGACGTCATTTAGGTCATTTAGGTCGGGGCTGAAGTCCTATCTTTTTGTATTGCTTTTCTTCTGTAACCTGTCTTCCAATCTCAGGGGCCTCATGGATCTCCAGCTGGTTCTGCCGCCGTCGCTTCTACCATCCTCGAACGCCGCAAAACTTTCTCGAAAGAGGAGCTGGTGCAGCAGCAGGGAGGTGCCTTCTGTGGCCCTGGGTAAACTCAGGTAAATTTAAACCGCCCCCAGCTGGCCAGGGCCCCTAGTGTGGGCTGTGTATGCACAGACAAACTACGGTTGGGGGCGCGGCGGCAGTTTCTACAGCCAAGATGTGGCATGCCAGAAACAGCAAGATGGCTTCAAACCCCTATTTTGCATCTACTCTACACTTCTAAGGAGCTTCTAGAGAGGCACGTAAACAAACTGGTTATCTTTAACTTGACCTGTTGATACCTGTATATTACATTACACTGCTCAAGACTGACATTAAAGACACATTTACTACCTGAATGACAGCCACCTGTAATTGTAATTTAAGATTTAGAAAGCGCCTCTTAGAGAATAAACTCAACAGAGGCGCTCCCGACCCGAACAAGTAAAATCGCTGTTAAACAGTAGAGTCTTCAAGCGCCTGCAAAACCCTGTGAGGGGAAGAGAGAGGAGCTTGAGTCCCAGATCTCGAGAGAGACGGTTCCAGCAGGTCGGACCGACATATGCAAAGCCTCTGGACCGGGCAGTATCAGTTCACATGCGAGGGACAAACACTTACACAAAACACCCATGACAGGCTCTTAAGAAGCACTGTATAAATGCTCTGTTACAATTACAATTAAAATTACAGGATTAACTATAAAGAATCCTACAAATAGCTTACTCTTACAACAACACACTAAACTTATTACATCACATTATTTTTTTAAGTGTCCCAACAGAAACTCGTCTTAAGCAAAAAAACACGACTACATCAGTTCAATGACTGGAGACCTTTTTAACGATGGATACGGTTTTTTCATCTTTCACTAGTTGGCATGGCAACGCGCCGGTATAGACAAGTGCTGACAGCAGAAAAGAAGAAACGCGGTACTTCATCGCCATTAATATTCTCTTAGTTTCTTAGCTGTGCATCGATTTGCTGCAAGACCGACCGACCGGCTCCTTAAGTTGCCGGCTGTTATAACGAATGACAGGCAAGTGCAGGCTCCTAAATCCGAAAAAAACGCTAGCCATGCGCATATAAGCCGTTCTTTAGATATTCTTTAGATACGTCTACCAATGTCAGACAATACGTCATTAATATTCTCTTAGTTTTCTAAATCCGAAAAAAAGTTAGCTAAGCGCATACAAGTCTTTCTTTAGATACGCCTACCTATGTATGACAATAAGTCATTAATATTCTCTTAGTTTTCTAAATCCGAAAAAAACGTTAGCTAAGCGCATACAAGTCATTATTTAGATACGTCTACCTATGTCAGAAAATACAGCTGCCCGGTCCAGACGACAGCGTGGCTGAATTATTCACAACCTGTCGTTAGTTTTTTCCTCTCTTGTCGCCTTAGAACATAGCGTCTGGAGTTCAATTCCCATTTTGTGTGAAACTGATGTAGCTGTTGCTTCAGCTCAAAAATCCTATAACAATGCCTCTCAGGGTCTAATGTCATTTCTGGAGAGTAAAATCAAGCCATTACATCATCTACCTTCACACAGTACTTCATCTTAAGGATCTTACCTTACCTAATCTTAAAGTAAAGCTCCCATGTCACATGAAGAACAAAGGGGAGGAGCTCATTTCCTTCTCTTAGGCTCTTTAGCCAGCAGTCAACTAATCCCAAGGTCCTGGACACGGGGCCAGCGCATCGCAGCACTTGCCGTTTACTTCCCAGCTTATGCCGGTACCAAATTTTACTACTTGGTGACAGAGGCATGTGCAACAAAACACCTTGCCCAGGGTCGTTACACGGAATCGAACCCGCAACCGCACTGTCATTGACCAAACGCGTTACTGATTCACCACCATGTACCTAATCTTACCTTGCCTTATTTTACCTCACCTCACCTAATCTTGCCTTAACCTGGGGAGCTGTTTTTCGACAGATAATAAAATTCTTCCCTGGGCCATTCTCCTAACGTGCCTTCCGGCAAGGAAAGGGATAGTGACGTTTTCTAAGCCGAACACAAGACGGAATCCGGCCTTATGCGCCAAAACATTTCCACTATCAGGTGTTTTTCTCTCGCGATAGTTAACTATGATTGCTTCTGTCTTCATCCGGACATAGTCCTGTATCAACCCGGAGAGATTGAGACAATTTCAGTGAACTGTCAGCAGAGATAAACTATCGCCAACAAAACAGTAATGTAATGTAAAAGTGAATCAGCAATATTTCTCACTGCTCCACAAAAGTCACGTCAGGGACACCAGATTATTCAGCAATAAAACTTCCGGCACCGACTTCTGAAAACATGTATTCCACTTCTGAAAACATGTATTCCACTTCTGAAAACATGCATTCCACTTCTGAAAACATGCATTCCACTTCTGAAAACATGCATTCCACTTCTGAAAACATGCATTCCACTTCTGAAAACATGCATTCCACTTCTGAAAACATGCATTCCACTTCTGAAAACATGCATTCCACTTCTGAAAACATGCATTCCACTTCTGAAAACATGTATTCCACTTCTGAAAACATGCATTCCACTTCTGAAAACATGCATTCAACAGCCCATTTTAGGTGCTCAGTAAACAGATTCGATTTGGTGGCCCTTCTAGGAATAGAGTAAAAATAGTAATTCAATAAAGTAAGGTAATAATCTGAATTCTAATAACACTGGTATCTCCTGTAATGGTAATAATAACAATAACAATAATGATAATAATAAATAGTGATAGCAATGGTGAAGAAAAAGTTTTAGGTTACCTGAAACGTGGGTGAGACTGACAGAGTGGCAGTGCTGGTTGATTGAGGAATCGGTGAAACACGATCTTTAGGCATCGGGGATGCAACAGAAGCAGCTGCTGCAGCTGACCGAATCAGTATCTCTGGCGGTGGGGACGCATCATCGTAGACTGCCTGACTCCGTACCAGCTTCACTTTCGGATTGACAGCCTACGGATGATACACAATTGGCATAACAGCTCAGTCAAGTCTGATCTGATGTGGCTTTGAATGAAGGAAATGCATGAATGAACTAAAAAACGAATGAACAAACGAATGAATGAATGAATCAATCAATCAGTGAATCAAGCAAACAATGAAATGATCAATGAATGAATCAATTAAACACTCAGTCAGTCATTCCGTCAGTCAGTCAGTCAGTCAGTCAGTCAATTATGGCTTAAGTTTAAGCAAACTGAGAGACAACGGATCCAGTGTGAAGACAACATTTATTTTACAAAGCCAAGGTATTAATGCAATCCGCGGTGTGGAGCTGTTACTTAGCCAATAACGGTGGTAAAAAGGAACAGACTTGTGGTAACACACCACAGATGGCTAAGAGAAATTCTCCCTCTATCATGGCATGACAAAACATAAAATAAAACTCAACAACAACAGAGAGGGCAAAAAAGAGAACATCTGAAGTAGATGGGACTTGTATTTCGTAGAGAAAAAGAATACAAGCCAAACAAGCAATGAAAATGGATCACTGAACGGAGATGAAAAACAGGAAGACCAAAAGAAGCAGATCAGAGGCCATCAGAGATTATCTGCAATGTCCGCTAATGTCAAGGGACGAGGCATGAGAACTGGCAATGGACAGAAATGCATAGACATAGCGCACTAACCCAGTCGAGGACCTGAACAGGAAGAATTACGTACCCACAAATATTGCATTCGATCATATGCTTTGAACCAGTTGAGGACCTTTATAGGAAGGACTAAGTACTAAGTATGCCAACAAATCAAGGAAAGTCTATCTATTTAGTATACCATTACCAACAGATATGTACTTGATCATCTGACACTCATCACAAGAACCGATGGAGTTGCACACAGGTTCTTATTACGTGTCTGCCTATGGTTAAGCACAGTAATCGTAATCGTAATTCCGAGATTTCTACAGTGCTCAACGAATGCCACGTCACGGGGACCAGTTTATTCACAGGCGCTCAGTCAAAACAAAATCGATAGGCAGAAGGGTTCGGTTCTAGGTCAAGATCCAAACGTCAGGCAAAGAGACAGCGTGGCAGCTATGGTGGGTGGTGTTTGGGACTGGAGCAGAGAGATAAGAGGAAAAAGGGGTATCAGGATAGGATCTGTGAAAGAGGAATGTTTTCAGTTCTGAGTGACAGGCCGATGCAGAAATTGCGAGCGGTGGAGCATAGATGAGTTTGTATAATGGGTCAGATAACTGTCGGAACAAACTGCCTAGGCACGAATCCACACTCGGAAATATCTGCTAAAAGCAGTGAGGCTAAAAAGCGCCGATGCAGTCAGCAGAAACTGTCTGGTGTCAAATCACACACAGTGCCGCCTACTGCCAGACAATGATGTCCAATAATTAATTACCAGATTAGATTAGATTTGATTACATGCACTTTTAACAGTAATGTCTGCCAACAGCACACAGTTAATTATGGCTTAAGTTTATGCAAACTGAGAGACAATGGATCCAGTGTGAAGACAAAGATTTTATTTTACAAAGCTAAGGTATTAATGCAATCTGCTGTGTGTAGCTAAAACTTAGCCAATAACACAGGTAAAAAGGAATAGACTTGTGGTAACACATCACAGATGGCTAAGTTTGGCTAGAATGCTCATAAATGTCTGGTGTAAAACCACATGAATTCAATGTATGCATGTATATATCCATGTATTTATGTACATATGTATGGGAAAGCAAAAGGGTAATGAACAGGGAAAATAACTCCACATGTAGGGATGACCTGAATCATTTAGAAAAGTTTTTCCCTAGCCTGCTACAAATTGCATTGGAAGAAGCAACCCTAACAGCCTGAACTAAAGTTAACCTCTAAAGCTGAACTGATGCTAACCTCAAAAGCTGAACTGAAGCTAATCTCAAAAGCTGAACTGATCCTATCACCAACACATGAAGGTATTTTAACCCCAACTGCTGAATTGATCTTCACCCCAACAGTGAAGTGGTGCTAACCAAACAGCTGTACCGAAGCTAACCTTGAAAGCTCGAATGATAAGCTAACCTGAGTTGGACTGTTCTTGTCTGACTCTGCACTCTTTTGCACCTCTGGGATGCCTCCATCCTCCGGTGAATTGTCCTTTGGGGATCCGTGTGGAGTGGCTGTTGACGAGGCCAAGGATTCTACACAAAAACAAGAAACAAAACAATAACTCAAAAAATTGTAATCGTAATTGTAAACTCGAGATTTCTACAACCCCAAACAAAAGCTAAGTTGCGGGAACCAGCTTATTCACTGGTGCTCAGCCAAAACAAAATCTACAGGGAAGAAGGGTTTGGTTCCAGTTCAAGATCCAATAGTCAGGCAGGCCGGCAGTCTGACGGCTACGGTGGTGGTGTTTGGAATTGGATCTGCAGGACTGACAGAGGGATGAAGAGGAATCAGGATAGGATCTGCGGAAGAGTGGATTTGAGTGGAAGACCTGTGCACAGATTGCAAGGGTGAAGTGATTGTGAGTTCGTACAACAAAATGGGACCACAGCATAAGTATAGTCTTTTGGCACATTCCACTACTGACTCAGCGTACACTCCATAGTACACACAGTACAAGAGCAGACAGTTTAAGCAGATTAAAGCCGCGTCACACACACAGTTTGTTTACAAAGACAAAAAATTGTAGATTGAAGTATTTGGATTTAACAGGAGTTATTTTATTTAAGAGTGCATGGCTTGCAATTTGTCCATGATGCAGATAAGCAAAATGCAGAACATGAAATGTATCAGGGTTGCCAATAAAACCCAATTTTCACTTTGGTAATAGACTGAACCTTCTTCCACGACGTAGGAATAGAATTTTGAACTACACGCAGCCTGGGGACGAGTTCTGGAGAGACATGGCTGGCAATGTGTTGTGGAAAAGGTAATGCTCCAGAAAGAGGCACTCTGTTGCTGCTGCTGCTGCTGATGATGATGATGAATTTGATGATAATGACTGACTACTGATTATGATGATGATTACAATAAGGACATTAATGACTATAACGATGATGACTTCTACAACAATGATTAAAATGCGTCGATAACAACGATGAAGAAGAAACGGCATAAAAGCACATAAGAAGACGAAGAGGAGGAGGAGGAAGTGGAAGAGAAAGAAGAGGAGGAGGAAGAAGAAGAAACAGCTGCTGATCAATGATGCTCATTAAATGAA
Source organism: Norana najaformis (assembly GCA_964023275.1). Taxonomy (NCBI): domain Eukaryota; kingdom Metazoa; phylum Annelida; class Clitellata; order Crassiclitellata; family Hormogastridae; genus Norana; species Norana najaformis. The sequence continues at coordinate 61,200,488 of OZ029913.1, forward strand.
GGAGTATCAGGGCATCTGGATTCAGGAATCCGGTGCCACCATTCCAGAGTGGGCATAAAGCTGCCCGAGTTGGCTACAGAGGCAGACTGCAGAAGCTGGCAACAAAACGCCCATAAACAGCAGAGCAGGCAGGAATTAAAAGAACCAATAATGCTTTGTTGCTATCCAATCTTAAGATAGAGGGACGGCAGAAAAAAATGCTACACCCACGTAATCATAATCGTAAACTCGATATTTTTAAAACACTACTTAAAAGCGAAGCACAGGACACCAGCTTATTCACGAGCGCTGCGTCAAGTCAGTGGGGTTGTCCAAAGATGCCATGTCAAGAAATAAGTCTGGTTGCCAGAAGACCACAGAGAAGGGGAGAGGAGCTGTTAGGGTGGGATGTGTTTAAGCTGAGAGAAATGTGAAGGGAGCATGAACCCCAACACAAAGCAGTTCCTCTCAGATGTTAGAAGACGCTTGGCCACCAGGACCGCACAGGACAACAGTCCTCAGCATCTGGACAATTGGTCATGGGGCAGAACGATAGAATAGCCAGCACCAATTGTACAGTAGAATGGTAGAACAGTAGTACGGTCAGCAAAAATGCAAGAACTCTACTGGCCTTTCCAACTGGAGTCCCTTACATAATGCACTGGTATTTTTATCCCAGAAACAGAGGTAAGAGTCCATTTGGCTCCAATCTCAACCTGTGTGAGGCCTCAATCTATTATTTTCACTTCTTAAGTTCTTTGCCAAATACAGATGCCTGCAATGATAGCCAAACTCTATGGCAATCTTTGCCAAGGTTCCAGTGTCTGATACACTGTTGCCCACACAAACAATTCATAAAAAAATCTGTGGTAAACATTACAATGGCCCAAGTAACCGACATCATTCTCCACCCAAAACGAATCATACCCGCAAGCTGGAGGAAATCTCTAGACACATCTAATCAGGACAGATGAGATTTCAAAACCCATAAGGAAACTTAATCAAAACAAACTGATCATATTTCAAAGGCCAGACTTTTCATCGTTACAGCTCCGTTCTGCAACATCTTCACATTCACGACTGGCTTATCAGGATTCCTCTCCACTTTGGAAGTCTGATCAACCCTGGAAGTCCCACTGCACTTTGAAAGTATCAAGAATCAAGACTAAGCTGTCAGACCTGTTCTGTACAACTGTCAGCTTGCTCTCTGAAGAACATCCATATGTTCTCTCCTTGTCTTACACTGATATAAAGACATGTACCGTGTGGATGTCCGATTGCCCCTGGAGGTCCTTAAGACTTATCAAGAATCGAGAGTTACCTCCCAAATCTGTACCATCGAACAGCCAGCTTGTATGCAGATGAACATTCAAGTGCTCTCTCCTAGTCTTAGACCTGGTATCAAGGTAAATGCAATGCTGATACCAGATGATATCCAGATCACTCCTGGATGACCTACAGTATCGTGAAAGTATCAAGAATCGAGACTTAGCTCTTAGATATGTACTGTACAACAGTGAGGTTGCTCTCAGATGAGTATTCAAATTGATTTAATTGATGCTTGCCCACTGTCTCATGCAAACATCAGTGTAAACATGATGTCGAAGTATGATCAACCCTCAAAGTTCTGATCAATAATCGAGACTTAGCTCCAAAATCTGTGTCTTACAAAAGTTAGCTTCCTCTGAGATGATAGTCCAAGTGTCCGCTTTTCGTCTGATGCCGGTAGCAAGAAGAAGAAGAAGAAGAGCAATCCCCAAGAAGCATCCATGGATATAAAGCATTAGCAATTTCATTTTTCTTAGCTCGGTGGGTGACCAGCTCTCTCCCACTGACACTGTACGGTCAATGCACTCATTTGATTGCTGAATTTGCTAGGAGGCGCAAGTGGCGTCGAAATCTCAAAAAAGCCGTTAACCATTAGACTATCTCACACCCCTGCTGCTGGTATCAGAGTAAACCCAACCGATCATTTTTCCACGGGTGGTATTTCTTCCTGTCCATTTTCCAGTTGTCCATCTTCTAGCGCAGAACAAGATCAGGGATTTGAACAACATCCGAAAACCAGACCACTTTTCTCTGTGGCTCACGTTGCACATTTGAGAATTGAGAAATGTACCGCCCAAAAACCAGGATGAGGACCATAGTTCTTGGATTTGTTTTTGGCCAAACAATTCCCTTTGTCGCCCAGTGGGTGGACATGGCCATACATCAAGAGAAAAGACCACATAACAGACCGACGACTACATGGACTCAACTAGCAGAAGGTGCTGAAGGTGTTAGGAACGACATGAATATTGTACTGTTGATCACTAACAGTGTACATGGCACAACAAAAGTGAAGCTCTTCATCATTATCATCATCGTCGTCATCATCGTCATCATCAGTAGTATGACAGTAGTAGCCTTTAGTAAGTAATTAGTAACTTCTACTGTGCTGGTGTCTAATGCACAAGGCATCAACCGATGGTGCACCAAAGCCAAGCCACTTTCAGGTCAACATCCAGAAGGTCAGTCCACAAGACAGAAAGGCAATCTACGGTGGATAAGCAATTTGAAACAGGAAGTTTTAATGTGATAATTAAACGGCAGAAGCGTCTGATCAGAACGAACACATACAGGAAGAGAGTTCCAAGATTTAGGTCTAGCAACTGAAAAAGCTCGTTCACCAAGAACAGTTCTAGTCCTAGGTATGACCACAGAATGATAATCAGATGACCTGGTTGAAAAATGATGAGTCTGGGGACTGAGGATTGATTTTAAGTAAATTCAGCAAAGGATTTGTTTCAATTTGGGGCTTATGATTTATAAAACACTAAACTCTGGCCAACCACAATACTTAAAATGAGTAAAAGAGAAAGTAGTCAGAAAATATTTTAAGATCACAATCTTAACTGGGGATTTAAAACAACAAAAGTTATGTAAAATGCGACAAGAAATTTAAAATCAACAAATCTGGTAGACTGTCTCTCTGCCTTTAGATTCTTTATAAGTGCAGTAGTATGATGCACGATGATGATTATGATGATATTCGTCGTCGTCGTCGTCATCATCATCATATCATCATCTTCCTCTTCTTCTTCTTCTTGGCATTTATATAGCTGTATTATTTATATCAATGCCAAACTCTGTAAGTTACAGCCAGCCAAACACTTCTGCGTTAATAAGCTCGATTTGTTCTCGATTCTCTTCCACCAAATCCACAGCCAACTGACCTGCAGGCACCACAGTCTGGTCCGAGCTATCGCTGTTAGGCGAATGGTCTTCCTCTTCTTCCACTTCCTGCTTTGATTCCGTAATTTTTCCCGCTGTATCTGACGTTTTCGCTGCAGACGGGTCGCTGCTGTGAAGAGCAGCACAGACGGCCAGGCCCTCAGATGCGGGAATATCCACCTCTTCAGAAACCTCTACCACTTCCTGTTTTGACAGACGCGATTTGCTACTACGGCGCTCCAATTTGTTCTGAATGAGGTGTTCGTGTTCGGCCACAGCCCCGGCCGCAGGAGGAGGGCCTTCTCCCGAGGAAGACGAACATGCCAAACCATCTGCCATGCCTCAGCACCTAAAACACAGTTCGCACTGGGCGTCATTCGTTTGCCGAATAAAAAATGCTCGTGCAAATCTAAGGATGATGCTCTACAGTGGTTTTACAAACAACAGCAACCAACTATCTTAAAAACATTCACTGTGGACCTAGAGTTTGGAACTCTTTCCCCGCAGCTGTTCATTCTGCTCAGTCGCTTATGTCATTTCGGTGTCAACTGAAGACTTACCTCTTTCAACTGGTTTATCCAACATAGGTTGTCTCTCTTCCTCAGTGGACTGACTGTCTGGGTGTTGACCTAACTGTGGCTTGGTTTTCATGCGCCATTAGTTGATAGCGCATGAACACTGGCACTATAGAAGTTGCTAATTTAAAATAATAATAACAACAACAACAATAATAATAATATAGTATAATACAGTTGTAGTAGTAGCAGCAGTAGTAGCAGCAGTAGTAGTAGCAGTATGCGAGTACCAGTGGTAGTAGTTGTAGTAGTAGCATTAGCAGTATTTTGAATTTAATTTACGTGTTCAAGGTTAGTAAATCTGAATCTGAGGCATGAAGCAATTGTGATTGAAGGACTGAAGGACTTCTTCTAGGTCCCTACACATTAACCGTCTCAAGACAGCCTCGAACCCGTACTCTCCATGTTACAAGCACAGCGCTCTATCCACTCAGCTGCCGTGCCCCAGCCTGTCAAATAAAGCAATGCCATAGAATTTACGATTCTTAAACAAGCAAAATAAATAATGCCGTATCAAACGATCTGACATTTACAGTCGCATAAAAGAACCGTCGCCTGAGTGGGTAACACAATGCAGTTTAAATGTCAATAGTCCCGGTCAGTCGTAACTCTCCCATCCGGAAACAATAACACAACACAGCCATCTACCTACCTACCTACCTCCCTACTAACCTTCTTACCAATCAATCTCTGATTTCCAACAGAGGAATCGCTTCTGCCATCAAATTTATTCAGCCCGGTACAAAAGCTCCGCGCGTCGCGATGAAAACGCTGCACCGATTCAATGTCCGTCCGACAAGCGTTCGGCCACACGGCCGCCGAGTCCATAACACAAATCTCACAACACGCAGTCAAACGATCAGGCCTGATAGCCGGCGATCAAACGACCGCGACAGGGAAGCCCGCTCTTTAAGGCGCGTGCCCAGTGGACGACCGACAAGGACTGACTCAACCAGCGCTGGTGTGTGTGGGTGTGTGCACCAGTGTGGTGCCAGAGAGGTTCCGGGGTGAAGACGGTTCCGACGCCGCCCATTATGACGCAAAGGTGACGCGAATTTCGCAAATGTAAATGTACACGTTTTTCTACAGCGACCGTACAGCCTCGAATTTCGTAACAGTGATTTTACTTGTTCGGGTAGGGAGCGACCCTGTCCAGTTTATTCTTTAAGAGGCGCTTTATAAATCTTAAATTACAATAACAATTACAACTGCACAGCGCCCAAACAAAGCTAATTCGCGGGAAACAGCTTATACACTGGTAATGTCAAAACAAAATCGATGGGCAGGTAAAGTCAGGGTCGGCTCCAGGTCTAGAATATCAACGTACCCGGTTGCCTTGAGGGCAAAATTTGATAGGAAACAATATAGTACGGGGGGGGGGGGGATCAAAGCCCAATCATTTGTCTATGCAGTTTGTACTTAAGCAGTCGTAATTAGCACAAACATGATTTTGACAACGAAGAGGCAGCAGACAGTTCAACAGTATGTAGCCTAACTCTGGTAGTTGCGCTGGCACTTGACATCATAAAGTACCCTAGTAACTCGCTACTGACGGTGCTATATAAATGGCCATGATTACATTGCATTACAACAGAAGTTCAATTTTTATAGGCAATTTCCGCGTCCTGGTTAGGAAAATCAATCCGCCACTGCCGTGTGGTGTCAGACCAAATCCTGGTTAAGGGTAAACGACGCTATCATCTTCGTTATCACACATCCTTGTTAAAAACAGAAACTACCGTACCGTGAACCAATATATTTCGGAACTCTTTTCGCCCGGTCATGAATTGGCCTCACACCGGCGGCCTTGCCGGTCTGCGTTGGCGTCCATTATGAATCGGCCGCAGCTTTGCGGAATAAATCAATATAACTCATTTGGATAGCCGAAGGATATTGCTCCCAGCCTCAACGGTCTTCCGAACGAAACTCCCCGAACGCTGGCTACATCCTGCATCGTCCATCGTCGATATCGGAACTCATTTGGAAATTGCAAAGGCGATCCGAGCGACAGCAAATAGGAAGCAAAAAGATGGGGTCAGATTAAGTCTGCCGAGCTTTCGAGTTCCATGCCGATCGGGCAGCCTTCGAGGGACTGCGGTTATGCATTCGGCAACCTTTATTAATATTAACTTGGAAACGGAGAAATTATGTCGGTCAAGATAAGACGACTTCATTGATCCAACCGCAACTGTATGGCCTAGACGGACGGTCACGAGTTAAACCTTTATATAATGCCATGGTAACGGCCTCTAATAGACAGTTGTAGCCGTAGAATGGGTACAGCAACTGTACATTGTCGGTGAGAAGATCATACAGCGAGGGAGAGGACTGCTTTTCTCTGGTCATACCTAGGACTACAATTTGTCTTTGTGAATGTGTTTTGTCCGTTGCTGGACCTATGTTTTGGAACTCAATTCCTGTGTCTGTTAGTTCTGCTCAGTCACTTGTGTCATTTCGTTCTCAGCTTGAGACTTACCTTTTTCAAATTGCTTATCCACTTCTCCTTCTGGCCGGAATTAATCCCTCCTAGGGGAGTATAATTCCAGCCAGAAGAAGAAGAGGATAAGCAATTTTAAAAATTGCTGATAGGCCACCAAATTGCTTATCTACCAAATGCTGTTTTTCTGTCTTAGCGGGCTGACCTGGATATTGACCTGATTGCAGCTTGTTTTTGGTATGCTATCGATTGATGCCTTGTGCATTAGACACCAGCACGAGAGCAGTTCCTTATTACAATTACAATTACAATAGCTATGGCAGTGGTTATATGTTCTCATACACCAAGACTACAAAAATGAAATCGGTAACACTCGATACCAATCCAACTGCTGCCTCTCAGGCTTAGCTTACACGAATGCTTCTCTTCTTCAACACCAGACGTACCCAAGGAGACATGGACTACTACTTACTCCTTCAAGAACACATATAGCCCAGCACATGATGTTTCATTCAGCTGTAAGCTGGGCTTAATAAATAGCTATTAGAGAACCAGGTCCAGCCAAATCAAGTCCAAACTTTCACAGTCCGAAACCGCCTGGCATTACCATTGGCACAGTTGTTCCGGCCTGCACGTCTGAGCATTCTGCTTCAGCAGCACAAGGCAGCACCCACCTTTAACTTCGGTATACCTAGTTATCTCCAGCTGAGACCTTTCTCTCGTAGATCACCTGGAACGGACGGCACATAGCCAGGGCAACCTACGCGCTGGTCGGGTAGGCTACACGTACATAAATACACACCTAGAAACATATACAGACAGACATTATGTGCATAAGTGTTATTTCAAGTAAGTACGCCCACAAAATTGTACACCGTCGGATTCTGCCCAAAACCCAGTCAGCTTACGTCAGCGACCACAATCCTCTCCCTCATTGCGCAGTTGTGTTGTTGGCTCTGCTCCCTTTACCTCATTCACTTCTGCACTTTGGTCTCCTCGTTGCCGGGTCGTAGCTCCCTTCGCTCGACCACTCAAGATCTCCTGTTTGTCCCTCGCATGCGAACCGCTGCGGCCCAGTCCAGAAGCTTTGCCTACGTTGGTCCCACTTGCTGGAATCGTCTCCCTCGAGAAATGCCACTTGAGCTCCTTTCTCTCCCTCTCTCAGTGTTCCGCAGGCGCCTGAAGACTGCACTGTTTAACAGTGATTTTACTTTTTCGGGTCGGAAGCACCTCTATTGAGTTTATCCTCTAAGATGCGCTTTATAAATCTCAAATTACCATTACAATAATGCTGTCACGCTGTAGCGTCTACAGCCAGCAGACGGTACCTTAAAGCCAGCAGATTAATCAAAACGGGTAACAAAGCATTGGCATGTCAAGCGCGGCGCCAAGTCATTATACCCCGCATGGTCCATCCGCTCATCTGCTGATCGGTCGGTCGGGCCAAGCCACCCGTGGGCCAGGCCTTCGAAGGCAACGAAAAGCGGCCGGTGTTTACAGGGATGCTGGGCGAGCCGCGGCAAGGTGATGACAGAGTTGCTCGAAGATAAGAGAGTCGATCGACTACACAGAACGGCATCCCGAGTCATAACAAGCAACGCCATACTATAGAGCGTGCGCGAAACCTACTGGACGGCTAATATACTCGAAGAAACTCGTGGATCAAGATAAAGCCTAAGCCCCGAGAAAACACAAATAAGACCTAGGATACACAAACGAACAAGATTAACTGAGAAAATACAAGATAATAGAAGGAACACGATACACCACAGACTAAGATACACAAACCGACAGCAAGATACACACAAAAAGCCGGCATACACAGAAAAAACAGAAATACACACACGAGGGCCAAGATACACCCACAGGGACCAAGCACTTCTGAGAGGTCCGTAAAAGGCGCTAAACAACATGGTCTGATATATATATATATATGTATGTATGTATCTATGTACGTATGTATAGTATAACACAGTACAACTTAAACTGTATGGTGCCCCCTTACAAAGTTCAGAAGCGCACATTGAAGCTTGGCAACATGAAACATCAACCATGAATAGATTGAAAGAGGTACAATATCAGTTCAGTCTCAGTAAGAAGACTAGACTTTAGTAAGAAGAAGAAGTTGCAAACATGAGTAGGCAGGAAGTTCCAAATGATAGGATCAGCAACTGTGAATGAATGTCGGCCAACTACTAGACATGTACTGGGAACAACATACTTTCCAAAAGATGCTATCAAAGACAGTATCAACCTTTAACAGAACTAATTGTAACTGTAATAAGTAACTTTTATCTTGTTGGTGTCAAAGCATCCAACGGCACACAGACACCAAAACCGCAGTCAGGTCAATATCCAGACAGTCAGTCCACCATGTTGGATAAGCAATTCGAGAAAGGCTAGTCTTAACCTGAGAACGAAATGACACATGCGATTTAACAGAACGAACAGATACTTTTGTGTATAAACATACACATACACACAAAAATACCAAGACACAGACAAAGCGACCAAGCCAAACGCACACATACGAAAATCATGTGTTGCGCCTCAGCATGTTTAACATGCACGTATGGCTATCCTAGCATATACTTGTAGATAGCCATGCCATAGCACCTTTGTCAGGTTCTTTAAATGTGCTATACAAGTTCTTGGATACATACATACATACATATATACATACATACAAATATCAAGATACACATAACAGAACAAAGCTGCACACAAAAGTACCTACCCACACGCAACAGTACAGAGATACATATCAGAAAAAGACCAAGATTCCAAGATTCATAAAATCAATCAACGAACCTAGTCCTACATGGTCGGACAACACACAATCAATTTCTTACGCCTTGCAGCAGGATTTACGCAACACTGTAAGCCCAGCACATTTCCACACAACAACCACATCAGCGTAATCACATATCATAATTAACATAAAACACCTCGACAGTTACGATCGAGAACAGTAATGTTAGAGTGTGAGCAAGGCACATGTCACTTTATGTGCAGTTTTATTCTAAAACGCAGCAATAAAATTGCTTCGCAAAGCACAAACATATCCGTCAAAGGCCGCAGGTAGTTTTACAGGCTACTAAAAACAGTTCCCAGGAGCCAACACGAAAACAATGAATAAAAAAGTGAAGAGGGAAAACAAAAGCTTTCCTTGCCTCGTGCAATGCATCACATATACACAATACTAAAGGTAAAAGTAGATTCTGGAAAAACTAGGCCAATACTGTGTTCCAGGTGAAAGCCAGGAAATGAAACACAAGATTTTCCATCCAATTTATTTTCTCCTGTTTATATTGTGCCACTATCTAACCAAAGCATATCAACTCAAGGTATCAAATGACTTTGCTTCACTTATTCAACGACTCTATACATGTAAGTGTACATCATGAAGGAAGACCTGAACATGCATTTGGAAATTTATATAATGCAACTGTCCTCTGCATTGCAGAGTAAGTAATTGTAATTTAAGATTTATAAAGCGCCTCTTAGAGAATAAACTCAACAGAGGCGCTGTTGACCTGAACAGGTAAAGTCACTGTTAAATAGTACAGTCTTCAGGTGCCTGCAAAACCCTGAGAGAGGAAGAGAGAGGAGCTCGAGTCGCAGATCTCGAGAGAGGTTCGGTTCCAGCAGGTGGGACCGACATAGGCAAAGTAGTTGACCATTACATGACACCAGAAGAGTAATGTCGTAATCGTAATTCCAAGATTTCTACAGCGCCCAATGAAAGCCGCGCCACGGGGACCAGCTTATTCACAGGCGCTCAGTCAAAACAAAATCGATAGGCAAAGGGTTCGGTTCCAGGTCAAGATCCAAGAGTCAGGGAGAGAGACAGCAATGTAACAGTTTCATGTAAGGGGAGGTGAGAAAACTTGTTTAGGCAGACATGTTACAGTGTCCTACGACGTTCTAATAATATGTGCCATGTACATGTAAATTTTTTTCCGTGAAACTTTATTGATTCCAAAAGAACAAATACATTGACCAGTGTACAGATTATTGGGATAGAAAATGTAGACCCAAAAGGGACCTAGGTCCTGCTAAATTAGGGCCAACTAGTACAAAACAATGCATATGGCAACAAAAATTTTTAACAAATATTAGGTATAACTTAACTAAAAAAATTCAAAGATACACAAATGTACGCAAGTATGTATGTATGTAAGCATGTGCATATGTAACTTATGAATGTATGTATGTAAGTGCATATTTTAACATTTATATAGTACCTTTTAAGATTCTCTCAAACGTGCTGATGAAGACAGACAGATTTCTATGCCAGCTTAAAAGGCATTGGTCTAATTCTAACCCACTGAAGGACAGCCAACTGACGTATGCGCACCTACTGAAGTGGATAGTAACTGGATACCATTGGAAGTGTTTATCCTAGCTGACTGGATGACATATGTAGACCGCCAACAATACGGAGGCCATCTGCTGAGCACAAAGTTTAGTAAACAATACAAGCAACTGGCCTTCCAAACACCTTCTTCTGGGCTCCTTTGAGCTGGCCGGCTCTGCCAATCCATCCTTCATCTCTCTCCCTCCAGGATCCAGCACAATCTCTGTAGCTCGTCTACATTTCTTTAAACGTTTGCCAACATCTCTGTGCATGGCTTTTCTCACTTCCATTGACACAGGAGAAGAAGAATAGCCCCTAGAACTAAGCAGGTGGTAGAGACTTCATTTATCTTAGCCTCGGCATCTGAGGGCGGTTGGCCATCTTCCTCGTCGTTTGATCATTCCACCGACAATGTATTCAATTTACAGCCGAATTCACAAGTCAAACAGAAATATGGAACATCTTTGAAACCTGTGGGATTAGAACTCCCAACCTCTGGGGTGACAGTCCAGAGTGCTAACCACTGGGTTAATTGACTGGCTTCTGTACAGTGATAACAGTGCCATAGAAGTTTCCAGAGGCACCCAAAATAGCCCAGTCTTTCAAAAAATACTTTACACCACACACTCAAAGCAAACATGCTGAGGCAAAGACTAAATTGGGTTCAATTCCATGCAGTAATGCCTTAATTACAACTGCAATTAATCTACTTAAAACAGCGTGATACAATGTGAGGTAGTCGATGGTGCTAAGAAGCAGTTGTACCTTAAGGACGTAAACAAAGTCTCTCAAAATGACAAAATAGTCTGCACAAAAGAAATCTTTATTGATCATGGACCATACAGGGTTCCTGGGTTTCATCAGTTACTGGTCCACAGCACTGGAATTCGTTGCCTGCTTCTGTCCACTCTGAAATTTTTTCTCACGCCATTCGGATCTGAGCTAAAAACTCTTCTTTTTAGGACTACTTATTCATCACAGCCTGTCCTCCAATCCGGAGCCATACCGATCTCTGCAACTTCTCTCTAAAGTGTTGTGCTTTTAACAGTATATCTGTTTAAGAAGTGACAACCTTCACCATTCACTTCAGAAGTGACTTCACACTTCACCTCTTGCAATTTCTACAAAGTCTTTCACTAAAAACTGAAAACACTCCTATTCCGCAGATTCTATCCTCATTCTTTTGCTTCTCCTTTTCGCACTTTCTGGTTCAACCCCAAACACCATCCACCAAAGACTTCTGACTGTCTGCCTGCCTGATTCTTGAATCTTGACCTGGAACTGAACCCTTCCTGCCTATCGATTTTGTTTTGGCTGAGCGCCTATGAATAAGCTGGTGCCTGTGACTTAGCTTTCACTGGGCACCTTAGAAATCTCAAGCTTACGATTACGATATTGAAGCCTTGTACATTAATTACGTAACAGCACTACAGAAATGTCCAGAGTAGATAATATGAAATCCTGTCACATTGCTGAACATTTCTCGATGTTCCTGGATTTCCAGGTCTGCCAACCAGCTTATCCGTCTCTACCCTAGTAACGATAGTGCCTTGAGCGTCCCACTCAGAATCCAGGGCGGCACACATCTGCGCCACATCGGTAATCCCTTCCGGGTCTCTCGCTGTGCCGTGGGAATTGAAAGGCCAAGGCCAGGACTGCCGCAACGAAGATACATAGAAACCGACAGCGTTCAATTGACTTTTTCCGATGCCGGGAGTGGTTGGGTGGCTTGCCGACTGGCTGGCTTGCTAGTTGGAAGGCTGGCTTGCTAGTTGGCTGGCTGGTTGGTTATATTTGCTTGCGCACGGTAGAGAGCGCTGAGCAATTGCGTCTTGGCTTTTAGTATTCCGACGCACCGATGCTTAATAGACAAGTTGGAAGCAAGGAGTAGGTGGAGTAAGGAAGGAGAAAAAACACGAGGAAGAAGAAGCGGAGGAAGAAGAGGAGGAAGAAAAGGAAGAGGATGTTTCGGCCTGTTCGTTCGGTGGCGTATCAGCCAAAGGGTGTACACTGACGTATCTCACGTTTCTTTTCTTTAGGCTGCGGATGGAGAGCGAGAGAGAGACAGAGACAGACAGACAGACAGACAGAGACAGAGACAGATAGAGACAGACAGACAGAGACAGACAGACAAAGAGACAGACAGATAGATAGACAGACAGACAGACAAAGACAGACAGATAGATAGAGACAGAGAGAGAGAGACAGAGGCAGACAGACAGACAGAGACAGGCAGACAGAAAGATAGATAGACAGACACAGACAGACAGACACAGAACGAGGTCGAAGGAGGAGCAGCAGAAGCAGGAGAACAAGGTCATGCAAGAAGACACCGCTGAAAAGTAGGTTAAAGGAGGAAGGTGAAGATAAGGAGGAGGGAGAGGAAGAGAAGGGAGAGGAGAACATAGAAATAATGAAAGAGGAAGAGACGGAGGAGGAAGAAGAGGAGAAAGGAAAGAGGCGACTATGGTGAGCTCCGAGAAAGATGAAGAGGGCAGCAGTGCGGGGTGGACGCGGAAGAGAAGTCAGAGGCGCAGGCTGGCAAGAAAGGCTATAGCCGCATGTGGAGAAAGCAGAGAAGGAGGAGGGAGGGAGGGAGTCGGCTGACCACGTGGGAGTTTCTTCGGCAAAGATCAGTCTGAAATATGATAAACTGCTGGCTGCATGGATCAGGATGCTAATCACTACCTCCTCCTCTTCTTCCTCCTCCTCCTCCTCGTTCTCCTCCTCTTCGTTCTCCTCTTCTTCTTTCTCCTCATCTACTTTCTCCTCGTCCTCGTCCTCCTTTTTCTCCTCGTCCTCTTCCTCCTCCTCCTCTTTCTCTTCTTCCTCTTCCTCCTCCTCCACTTTCTCCTCCTTTTATCCTCCTTCTCCTCCTCTTAGTCCTCTTAATCCTTCTCCTCTTCTTCCTCCTCGTCTCTCCGCCTCCTCATTCTACTCAGCAACCGGGCAGTGTTCGTTGTCCCTGGCTCCAAAAACCGAGTCACCAATCGGCCGAGATCCAGATGCGAAAGAAGCAGCTTCGGCTCCACAAAGACGACTGATATGCCGCCGGTTAACATTAAAGACCGCCGCCGAAGAACAGTCAAAAAGGGTCAACACGACCGAACAGAAGCCCTGTAAATGTAATGTAAATCTCCGAAATTTCTCAGTACTATGCCACAGCCGTGACAGAGAGATCTCCATCATACGAACTCACCAACGCTTCACCTCTTTCAGTCTCTGTGCTGGTCTTTCAATCAAAACTGAAAACATTGATTTTCCAAAAATCTTATCCCGAGTCTTCCTCTTCCCCTCATCTCCCTTCTCGCTTCAGTTTCAAACACCATCCACCGTAGCCGACCGACTGTCTGACTGCCTGGATCTTGACCTGCAACCAAACACTTCTGCCTATCGACTTTGTTTTGACTGAGCGCCTGTGAATAAGCTGGTTCCTGCGACTTGGCTTTCGTTGGGCGCTGTAGAAATCTCGAGCTTACGATTACGATTACGACAGAGAGATCAGCTTATGCGTCAGTGCTTTATCAAGTCAAGTCCACAAGAGCCAGACTGTTTGGTCAGCTTTGCAGCCAGGTCTGAATCCAGGCAAGTAAAGCCAGGAAGACAATATAGTGCTACAGTGGAAACTGCTGGTGATGGTTGTCATGGGAAGCAGAAGCAGGACAGCACAGCTTATAAACGTAATGTAGTGTAACAGTCCTCTATCATACAGTCTGGATGATGATGATGATTGATGATGATGACGATGATGATGATGTTCTCTGCCCAAAGGCAGGTCCATTGGCTTTACGCCACCCGGGGATGAGATGAGTGAGGTGGTTTCCCGTTGCCTTCCTCACAGACAACTGTGGGTGAGCAACTTGTTCAAGGTTGCTACGCAGTGGCTAGAGGCATATTCGAACCCATGACCCTCCAGTTACGAGGCACAAACCATACCACTACACCACCATGTCCCATACACCACCGTGTCCCATACACCACCGTGTCCCATACAGTCTGGACAGAATGTGATATAATCAATGTAAGGCAAGGATAGGTAATAACTCATTCATTCAATTTATGGGCGGTGATGAGGGTGAAGTGTAAGCGACTTTATTTTCTTAGCCTCAGCATATGAGGACAAATTCCCACCTCATCTTCCAACAACTCTGTACGGTCATGTACTCATTTTCTGCCAGAGTTTGCTAAGATGCACAGATGGAACAGACACCTTGGAGTAACTGTAAGCAGCCACAGAAATGTGGCTTATCATCAGACAGTCAGTATGGCTTTTAATCGTAGTCTGTTGAACCCGCATGTATACTTCAACTGATCTTCTGGTTTCGGTTTAAATTTCAGCAAAAATACAATACCCATTTTGGTGAAAGTTTTGGTTATGATAAAAACTGAAAATATCGATGGTTTCTCTAATGGTTTTCTTTTTAAAAAACCAGCAACTTGCGACTACAGGATAAAATAACTGCACTTACAGCAGAATATCAATAATAATACTGATTTTTACATTTAGCATCAGAAAATATAAACAAAGCTCATAGACATATAATGTGAATTGTCTCTCCTTTGAAGCCTACAGCTAGCTATATCCTTGAACCTTTCTATGCTTTTTAAAATAATGTCTAGAAACAGCAGACATTTATAAAGCAAGGACACTTATCGACACTTGTTCGGTAATACAGTGCAACCACAGTGGCATGCAGCAAGACAGTAATGCGGATTTGTTTCATAATCTCACAAAATCTTCTGACAGTAGGCTACTTTGAATGTGCTTCGACATTAGACATTTTATTTCTAAGTATTATACCCACACAAGTGTCTGCTGTCGCTTGAATTAAGAGTGTATACCATTCAGACAAAACTGTGTGGTAACTGACTGTGCTTTGAGAGCAGACTGTAGCTTATGTCAGTCTATAAGCGCTCCATCAACATTAGCATAGGCTGTAACCAGGGCTGGTGTAGTGTGAGATCGGTTCCAGGGTAAAAACGGTTCCGACCCTGCCCACTTTCGTTGTCAAGGCATTGCACTATAAAGCGAATTTTAAAGTATTGTACTGCCTTGATAGCAAATATATTTAATACTAAACCGTACCTCAATAGGTGGAAATATAGAAACTTCAGACTTCACCCAAGCAGTCTGCACTTGGTATGCAGTTGTAATCAGAACAAAACATTTGTTTGACGAACGAAGTGGCAACAGTTACATGACGTCATCGGTCACGTGAACCAATCACAAAACTTTTCGGAACTGCTTTTGCCCTGGAACCGGTCTCACCTTACACCGGAATAACCGCTCGGAAGGCCTCATGCATACCATACACGGGGCCTTGTTCCACTGCGCAAAGGATGATGGAATGCTGCAAAGTTATGCTATAATCAAAGTCTAGTGTGTTGGGTCAGTCAGTACTGCATGCCGAGCTGTTTAACTCAGTAGTCAAGTACACACAATAGATAAAAGTATTGGAGGCTATCTATTTGTTCAATTGTCTGCTGTCTGCTGACAAAAAACACTCCTCTTCCACAAACCCCATCCTGATTCTTCCTCTTCTCCTTATCTCACTTTCCGCTTCAATTCCAAACACTATCCACCATAGCTGTCCGACTGTCTGCCTGTCTGAATCTTAGATCTTGACCTGGAACCGAACCCTTCCTGCCTATCAATTTTGTTTTTACTAAGTTCCTGTGAATAAGTTGGTTCCCGTGACTTAGCTTTCGTTGGGTGCTGTAGAAATCTCAAGTTTACAATTACGATTATGATTACTGCGCATATCACTTCAGCTAATTGTTTTACACAAAGTACACAGTAACTAACCATATACAGTTAAAAGAAATTAATTCCATGTCAGTTTTATCACTGCAGAAAAATTCTGACTCCAGTTGGGGGTCTAAGTTATTGGGTATCCCTGTGCAATTGCATATTAGGCATACTGTTTAACCCGGCTCTGGCTATTACTAGACAAACAAGCATTTCACCAACATTAGTATAGGCCATAACTAGACATTACAAGCAGTTTACCAACATTAGTATAGGCAATAACTAGACATTACTTTTAACACAATAAATATGTGTCAGTTGGAATGTTAAATTACAGTTACTGTTGAAGGTTATGTTAAATGATCTGGCAATGACTGCAATCTTGCAATGTCACATGTTTATTCAGTAAACTGGATAATAAGAGTAATAAAAGAAATTTTAAAAGCCAAGTCAGAAGCCAGAAAGGACGTTTTGATTGTTCCTGGATAGTGCTAGTTTAAGCTTGACCATAAAACAACAACCAGTTAAGCTGAGCACAAGCGGCATCCATGGGTATCAAGTGTTCTTGCCTTCATTATCTTAGCAGCACTTGAGCCAAATGCCAAAGGCAGCTACAGGTATAAACTATTAGCAAAATTCATTTTCTGCCTCGGCATATATGGGCAGGTGGTAACCTGTATTTCTCACTGTCTGGGTCTTCCCACCAACACTGTACAGTTGATGTGCTTGTTTTACTTACAGCAGGGTTCAGTAGGCAGTGCTACTGGAACAAAAATCTTGAAATATCTTACGGAGATTTGAACCCTAACCTCGAGTTTGACAGTCCAACATGCTAAACTCTGCCACTGCCTTTAGTCGTGTAGTGTCAGTCCCAAGCTTAGATAAAGGAGGAGGGCGACGTCAAGGCCTTTGATGCCATAAGATGTCGTAAAACATCTGAACTACTACTACTACTACTACCAACATGCTAACCAGTAGACTATCTCGTAATCGTAATCATAAACTCAAAATTCCTAAAGTGCTTCTTAAAAGCTAAGCACAGGGCACCAGCTTATTGAAGTCAGTGGGGTTGTCCAAAAATGCCACACCAAGAACCAAGTTCAGCAGCCAGAATCCAGACAGAGAAGGGGAAGAGGAACTGTTAGTGCTTAAGCAGAGAGAAATTAGAATTCTCTCGAAATTAGAATTCTCTGGAAATTAGAATTCTCTGGAAATTAGAATTCTCTGGAAATTAGAATTCTCTGGAAATTAGAATTCTCTGGAAATTAGAATTCTCTGGAAATTAGAATTCTCTGGAAATTAGAATTCTCTGGAAATTAGAATTCTCTGGAAATTAGAATTCTCTGGAAATTAGAATTCTCTGGAAATTAGAATTCTCTGGAAATTAGAATTCTCTGGAAATTAGAATTCTCTGGAAATTAGAATTCTCTGGAAATTAGAATTCTCTGGAAATTAGAATTCTCTGGAAGTGAGTGCCTACTGAGATCCACTCCACTATTTGTTTCTTTTCAATGTCATGCATTCAGCTATAAATTCAAATCTTACGCGTTTTCACTTGCTAACCTAGTCTTCCAGTTCTCCTGACCTATTCTGTTTCAGCTGCATTTCTTCCAAAAACCAACCAGCAACTGATGCTTTGTCTGTTATGATAATAATAATAATAATAATAATAATAATAATAATAATAATTAGTAACTTCTAATGCGCCGGTGTCTAATGCACAAGGCATCAACCGATGGCGCACCAAAGCCAAGCCGCAATCAGATCAATATCCAGAAGGTCAGTCTGCACGACAGGGAGGCAGCCTATGGTGGATAAGCAATCTGAAACAGGTAAGTTTTAAGTTGAGAATGAAATGACAGAAGCTACTGAGCAGAACGAACAGACACAGGGAGGGAGTTCCAAAATTTAGGTCCAGCAACTGAAAAAGCACTACAGAAGTTCTCAGATTATCTCTGTGTACTGGCATAGTCCTCTGATGCGCTCTCGGCTACCCAAGAGCTTGTCAGTAAATTCTTGACCCCCTGTGCAGATAATTTCTCGCATAAGGCTGAAATTTATTGGTTACTCTACAAGCAATAAATTTCTCATTCCTATTTTTTCACCTCCTATCATAGTCAGCCAATAAATCTGACAGAGGTTCGAAAACTCATCTTTTCCTCGTCTAACAAAAGCTGCCTTCTGGTCGTGTTTCTACCGAAAGAGTGCTTTGATGTCCTAGGTCTAACAATTACACCAATTATATATCAATTTCTCATTGCCTCAGGGATCCTTCCCATCTGTTTTTGCTCATGCCATAGTTCCTTCTCTGTTAAAGAAACCTTCTCTCGACCCTGGCGAGCTGTCTAATAACAGACCCATCACAATCTTGAATTTTGTATAAAAAAAAATCTTGGATGGGTAGTTGTAAATCATACGCAAACTCACCTATCTTGCCACTCACTAACCTCCAAATTTAGGTCTACATATCATAAGTTTCTTTCAGCAGAATCCACCCTTCTTGATGTTCATAATGGATAAGAATACCAGTAGTTCTTCTTGCCTTGTGGTGTTTCACAGGGTTCCGTACTTGCTCCGCTTTTGTTTACATTATAATAATAATAATAATAATAATAATAATAATAATAATAATAATAATAATAATAATAATAATAATAATTAGCAACTTCTAATGTGCCAGTGTCTAATGCACAAGGCATCAACCGATGGCACACCAAAACCAAGCCACAATCAGATCAATATCCAGAAGGTCAGTCCGCACTATACTCCCACTACTAGGTATACTGCTCGACAATCATTCACCGGGATATCATTTCTGTGCTGATGATACTCAAATCTACTATTCATTTGACATTTTGTCTGTTCATTTGTCTGTGCAGCTGTTGTTCAATGCCAGTGCGGAAGGGGCAGTCTTGGATGGCGGCAAATAAATCCACAGCAACTTAAGAAGTTTGAATCGCTTAAATCCTTAAAACTGGGTGACTCACTTGTTGAGAAGCTGATGCTGCTCGTAGATAGGGCACTGTTTTTGATTCTATTGTCTCTCAACAACTTTGTAAATGGTATTTGCAAGTCGTCATAGAAGCACTTCGTGACATTATGCAGAAAACATCATGTTCTCATGTACTCAAGGATATCTTTGGCAAACGCATTGGTCTCTAGACCCCTTGATTACTGTTACAGCTTCTTTTTGGTAACACAAAGTCAAATATGCAGAAATGCCAGAGTTCAAAACTCATTGGCTCAAGACATAACTAGCATGTCAAATATGAGCATATAACTCCTATGCTTAAATTTGTGCAATGGTTTCCTGTTCCTGTTTATTTCAAATCAGGGCTTAGAGTTTATAAAACATTGAACTCTGGCCAACTACTTAAAGTCAGACCCTATTTCCTAGACTTACCATAATTCAACCAGGTCATCTGATCGTCTTTCTCCAATCATACCTAAGATTAGAACTGTTCTTGGCTTTTCATCTCTGGACCTAGATTTTGGATATTACTTCCTGTATGTGTTTGTTTCGCTAAATTGCTTGTCATTTTGTGTTCAGCTAAAGACTTACTTACCCCTTCATCAAACTGCTTACATACTATCAGCTGCCTCTCTGTCTTAGTGGACGGACCTTCCCGATGTTGACCTGATTGCAGTTTGGATTAGGTGTGCCATCAGTGGATGCTTTGTTCATTAGATACACGATAGATGCCACTAATTAATAACAAATAACAACAACAACAACAACAATAATGTGGCCATAAAAAGAGCAACCAACAAGACAACGGTCATCAAGTGACGCACGGCACAGGACCAAATGCAGGGCTTCAAACCCTTGACACCACATCAAGGTAAATGAAATACAACTGTTTACATGTCTCCACAGACAGTCTAGAGATGCATGGTTCCTCGTATGTGAATTATTGTTCTTATTTCCCAGGGATGCTCATGGTGGAAGCACCTCCGAGTAGTTTGTTCTGCGAAAGTGCTATAAAAGTTATCAAATACAATACAATATTGGGTTTTGACCAGGCTTCTCTAAGAATTATGATTCTTAATTATGATTTAATTGACTATCAATTGATCATAATCGTAATAAGTGGCGTATAGTGCAGATATGATGTGAATGACAAAGGGGTGCTCAACATACTGTTTTCACAGGCCAACAAATGTCAATTCCTGGTCCAGTATCACAATCAGGTCATGCGCAAAATTGTAGAAGGAGGCATTTGGAAAGTTTACTGATGCCTTGAGCATTATGATAACGGCGCTAGAAGTTCTTCGATCAGATGTGTTGCCTTTCAGGTCAAGGACAAACATATCACCACAGTAGACCAATAAATGACCACCTTTTTAACCTTCCAACTTTGGCATTCGTATACTGGCTGCAAAACAAAGGACTTAACCTTGATGACATCGCATTACGTGGAATACTTCCACGCACTAGCCAAGCTCAATTTTGCTTAACCTTTCTGTGCTTGCCAGGGTCAAATCCACTGGGACCCATGTCAAAAGGCCGACATACAAGGCACAGCTATTTAGAAGACGGGGTAAATTCTTACAGAACAACTTACATAAGAAACCGGCCTAAGATTTTAAAATTATTCTAGTTAGGATAGTTATTACCATTATATGCCTAAAATTCTGTATCAATCTTCGCTATTCCCGAAAATTCAGTAGTGGATCAAAGCTCGAGCACCAAAAATAACACGAAACAACAGTTCTGCAGAATAGCCTGCGTTACCCTCCGCTTACTTATTAAAATCCGCTGCATCCCAAAACTACTCACGCGCAGATTCCAAAATAAATCGGCAAAATCAAGAAACCGCAAACAAACAAAATCAATCACCGAACAGTCGTGCCTTCTTCTAACGTGATCGATGTCTAAAAGCGCTACTTTAACGTCTCCCGATTCGCAATTTATTCACAGAAGCCGAGTTTCTTTGCGTCGGACCGGTAAACACATCCGACCATCGATCGCTGCAGACGAACATGGCGGCCGGCCTCTTCAGTCAGTATGACGTAACCTTTGAAGGTGGCGCCACTGTTCCGGCTGCCAAGCCGCCTCTCTGCTGCTGCTACTGGTCACCGCCTTATAAATACTGATGATATCTAAGAGGTACCGTACAGCTGCTGCTGATATGATGCTGTCGATATGATGATGGCGATTATGATGAAGACGATGATGCGATGATGATTATGATGATGATCTATATTTGTATTTTCCTTCTAAATGTATGTACCTAATTTCCTTAAGAAAAAGAAGATTGAGAGGTGACCTTATTTTTCAGACCTTTTACCTGTTCTCGAGAATATAGACGATCAAGCCTTCTTCTAGAGGACATTTTAGAGGACACAGTCTGAAACTTTATCGTAATATTGTACATTAGAAACTTCTTCTTCAGCCAGAGGATTGAAGGCCCCTGGAACTGGCTACCAGAAGAAGTAATAGTTGTACCAATCTTGAACAGTTTTGAAAAAGGTTTGACAGTCGGATGGAGAGATATAGGCACTAAAAGCCAATATAGGGCCTAGCTTACTTAGACTAGTAGGGAACTGTAACTGCGTGCCTATTAAGTTCCAACAAAGCTAATCTAAGCTACTCTAAGTCTAAGCTAAACACTTGCAGACAATCACCTTTAAATCTGTAAACACGACATTTGTGATTAACCTCTCAAGAAATTAATTTTATCTTTAGCCTCCGATTAAAACCCCCTAACTGGTTAACTAATCGACCAAATTTGCTGATAATTCTGGCAGTTTGGACTTTTACCGCTTCCAAGTTTGGGTGTCGGAATTATTTTTCGTACCGGGAGCGGGTCACGTCGCGCATCGTTGTTCCTCATCCTCGAAGCTACGTGCTTCAGGAACTCTGAATATGCTGTCATCTTTCAACTCTGGTTGGGAACCTTTTGGTTGGGCTCCGCGTGTGTGCGAGCTTGCGACAGGTGACTCTTCTAGTGACCTGAGCAATGTTTACTAATGGATGGATATTCTGTTCCAAATGACATTTAACGTCGTTAAAGCTCGCGCAGAGTTTGGACTTTAGTTTCTCTTTAACAGGCGCGATACAAATTTATGAATACAATTAAAATTTGCACTTCATAGTCGCATATGCATGCAATAGTAGAGAATGACACCAACGATGATATAGCAGGTATAAGTCATTCCGGGAAGCAGGGCCAGCAATACCCGACCTTCAACGGGAGCTTCTCTCCCTCCCCTCCCTCTCCCTCCCTCTCCCCTCCCTCTTCCGTAAGCGCTTGAAGACTGTACTGCAGTTCTGGGACGGACCAGGAGCGCCTTAGACGAGGCTACCTTGAAGAGGCACTTCACAAATTTACAATTACGATGTAGCAACATTGCAACTTGGAACTTGGAAATTAGAACTTACGTATCAATGTAGTCATTGCTAGAGTGACTCTACACAAGCCCACTGATTAGTGATAAGATTGGATTAGACTACATAAACGTGTAGTCAAACTTCAGAGCCCTAAATGCGATCAACGGTACGTGTGTCTGCCAATTGACGTCGCGTCGTTGGTAGTTGCAGAGCTGGGTATATGTTCACGGATGTCGGCTGTGCCCCTAAGGGATGCCAGGAACCTGTGAAATACCCCAATTTTCCGTGATCGGTTGTGTATGATCGAGAAACCGAAGACCATGGTCTGTTTACCAGTCGCCGAGTTGGATATGCACTGATAAATGATGGATGTGAGCTAAGAGAGAAAATGACTTATGATAAAATTAGACAACACAAAACAGGTACTTTTATTTGTATCTTGCATATGCACGACATAGTAGAGAGTGGTAACAAACAGCGGTTCTCATAGTGTGGACCGGGGACCTCTGGGGGTCCCCGAGACCATTTCAGGAGATCCGCGGGGTCTAAACTATTTTCATAATAATACTACGACCTTAGTTTTTCTGTTTTTAAAAATGTAGTGACTTTTCATAAAAATATGCTATTTATGTTAACATGCAACGGGTTCATTACTGCTAGTTTGTTTTGAATTAATATATTAATTTCTCAGTTTTAATTTCTCATACGGTAAATATCGATAGATATAACCCACATAAACAGAAAGCACTTCGGGGTCCTCGATATGTTTTAAGAGTGCAAAAGGATCCTGGAAACAAACAGTTTGAGAACCGCTGCTAACAACCGTTACATCATGAAACACTATCTACGTGCAAGTCGAGTAATCAGTGTCTAACAATTACGTAGCAACATTGGAACTTGGAAAACTAATGGAAAATAGAAAAAATATAACTTATGTAATAACTTTGTAATTAATATAACGACTCTATACAAGTTCATAGATTATTTAAAAGGTTAGATTGGTCAAGAAAAACGTGTAGTCAAACTTTTGACTTGGAGTTGTTTGCTCTTACAAAACTACTCATACTAGAAACTCAGATGTACTCGTATATTTGCGCCCAATAGTTCCAGCCTTCCTCAATGACCATGTAGTTACCGGTGGCACCAGGAGGAAGGAAATTCATCTCGCACCTGTTGTCCACCTGGCGATAGTTGACGGAGTCACAACCTTCAGTGTGTTTGCATTCTCCGATGCACCTCATAGACGAAGGTGTATTCAGTACCGATGTGTTCGTTGACACCTGCAGCTGGTTCAAGAGGCGCTCCCACTTCTCCACTATAGATCAAAGTGTCCTTTATGTAAACCATTTATACAAGAGTCGTGTAATATATCGTGTGTACTACACGGGCGCTTAAATATTCTTGCTTACAACGCGGGTCTATGAGCAGTTATTCTAAATCATTAATATTAATTAAAAACTATAATTATTAATGATTATTACATTACATTTCTTTATATTATTCATTATGTTTTATTATTATTAATTATTTTACATGAAGATATATAGAGTACATTTTTAGGAAGCAAGTACTGTTTGTGTGCAAGGGAAATGAAGTTATGAATGGTTCAAAGTCATGAAAAATAGTACTTGTGGTTGTAGATCCTGTGAAATTTTGAGACAATAACGTCGAACCAATTAATTTAAATCTTAACTCACGCAATGTACCTAAGTCTCTACGGTATAGAGAGAGACAGACTGGCAGATAAAACACGCTCTACCTCACCTCAGCTCACCTCATCTTAACTTACCTTTCCTTACTTAACCTCACCTCACCTTATCTCAACTCATCTCACCACACCTCCCCTCACGTCCTCACTCCATGTGACCCCACCTTAACCTTATCTCACCTGAACTCACATTACCTTAGCCTTAGCTTCTCATCTCACTTCATTTTACCTCAATTCACCTCGCGTCACCTCCTTTTCTCATCTCACCTCACTTTACCATACTTTAACCTTAACTACTTTTCACCTTGCCTTACCTCATCTTACCTCATCTTAATTTAACCTCACCTCACCGTAAATCACTTCACCTCACCCTACCTTAGCATCACCTCACCAATGTTCTTTCTTTTGGTCCATTCAACTCACTGTTTCTCACTTTTCCAGCGTAGATCTCAATTTCACAGATGGCCATGTCACCGTAGCCGCTGCTCGACTGCTGAACGATGACATAGCGCCCAGCAGCGGTGTGTGGATGGCACAGGATGGTGAGGTTCTCACCGGGCACAGCCTCCGACGGGTACTGACCACAAAGGGCATAGTATCCTCTGACCGGGTCAGTCGAACTGTTGGACAGTCCGACGACAAAGTAGCTCAAACGATATTCTGAGCCAGATTTCAGAATGAGATAATGCAATGTATACGTTTATTCACCACATAGGCCTAGGCACTGATGCCCTCCTTAGATGGTATAAGAAAACGAAATACTGAAAGGAACTACTACGATTAAATTTGTTCAAGTACAACCAGAAGCAGAATCGGCAAACATAAATTGATCCGATCTAAGATACAGCGTAAGCATCTCGATACCACAGTCATAACAAAGTAGTAAGAATTCATCATTATAACAAGGAATCGTTAAGAATCCTATTACTGCCGTTCCCATATAATAATAATTATTAATAATATCGAGCAACTTCTAATGCGCCGCTGTCTAATGCACAAGGCATCAACCGATGGCGCACCAAAGCCAAGCCACAATCGGGTCAATATCCAGAAGGTCAGCCCACAAGACAGAGAAGCAGCCTATGGTTGATAAGCAATTTGAAAGATGTAAGATTAAGGTTTAGAACAAAATGACAGAAATACAGCCTAGCAAAAAATTCAATTGACGCAGATTCACAGTATGCACATACGACCAGAAAAGTATTGAAAATTTTTAACAGATTCCCATTTATGCATGTGGAATAACTTCCTGTTAATATTATTGCAACGCACATTTAACTACTGCATCTGGGCTCTAGATAAGTTTATAGCCTCTGATGAGTAAGTCAACACAGGTAATGTGCTTTGTAATTGTAATGGAACATTTGTATAGCGCCACTGTCAGAGTGACTTGTCAGAGGCGCTCCTGACCTGATACCTGATGAAGTCGACATTCACATGATGATTATTACAATAATGATAATGATGATGACGACATTGGTATGATGACGTCGCCGATGATTAATTTTACCGCTACAAATAATAATAATAATAATAATAATAGTAATAATAATAACAACAATAACAACAATAGCAATAATAACAACAATAACAATAACAACAACAACAATAATAATAATATATTGGAGAGCTCACGCCCTCTGGTTCCTCGCTTGCATCAGAGGTAGGCTACTTGGTATCTTACCAAGATTTTCACTTCGGTTAACGATCATCACCCGTCGAACTTTGACTGGCTGGCCAAGGTCGACGCGCCACCAACTCCTTCCTGTTGGAGGATTTAAATCACTCGTATGCGAACAAGATCCCTCGCTGAAAACTGTTGTGTAATTACCGTCGATGGCGTGACTGGCATCACCGTTAGGATAAGTGGAACTCTGAGATGCTGGTCGCCCAACCAGATTCAGTTTCCTTTCATATACCGAAGCAACTGTCGAACCAAGAACAACGACCATTATTATTATTATTATTATTATTATTATTATTATTATTATTATTATTGTCATCATTATCATCATCATCATCGTTATTATTATCATTATCATTATCATTATTATTATTATTATTATTTACCCATGGTATGTACAATCCCTCAGGTGGTAAAAACATTTGTCCGGAGAGAGTAATCAGCATCGATTATAAACAAGTTGGGAAAAATACTTCAGGTAAACGAAGACAATTCAACGTACCTGGAAAAATGAAACAAGAGCTGCCAATGATCGCAATAACTTTAACAGCCAATGCTATCTTCATATCGAATTTCAATGTGCAGTAAGGCAAGGCAAAGTCACGTATTTCTGATCAGACCTGACCAGCTGAGGTAAGAGTAAGGTAAGGTAAAGTAAACAAGATACTATAAACCTAAATTGACCGTTGTAGGCTTAATTTCTAATTGTAATCGTCATCGCAATCCCGAGATTTCTACAGCGCCCAGCTAGTATATACGAGAATAGCTAAACGCGTCAGTGAATATATCTACTCAGAGATGAGCAATATATGCGCTGGTTTCTAATGACTGCGTTTCAACAGAGCTCATTTTATTGCTGTTTGGAATCGATGTTTCGAGTGTTGATTGATTTATGTGGATATTTTCCGATGGAGCTTGTGGAATTATTCAAATGAAATGTACGCCCACGCTGAAATACAGTATCACGGCAGAAGAATTTGTTCCTAACTCCACTTGGCTGGCTGGCAACGGGTGCGAACAAATCAAAACAAAATATGGGTTAAGTTCATTGAATGCTTGGAACAATTACCCTCATAGTAATTAATGTCGAATAAACTACTATTTCAGAGTAAACAGCATTCATTCCTTGTACCGAAGCGCTTCGTGGAAACAAATCGTGCGAAATCGGCGAGAACAAATCAATGGGAACATCCGCAGTTGGACAGGATGATTTTTTAGACTCCATAAAAGATAATTTATGATGAGACTCCACGAAAAATACAATGCTGCCAACTCTTTTATGGCTTTTCATGTGGATATAGTACCTGGTGATACAAACATACATGCACATACATACATACGTACATACATACATACATGCCTACATACATACATACATACACTCATACATACATACATACATACATACATGCATACATGATTGTGTGTATGGGTGTGGGCAAAACTTAAGGATGCATGAATGCACGCATGCCTTCATCAAACGCTATTCATCGAAGTGATGTAATGTAACAAGCATTTATATAGCGCCTTTCAAGAACCTCCCAAGAGCGCTGGTCACACGCCTATCCAAACGACCTAAACAAGTGAGTCTTACGGTAAACAGAAAATGAATGTTGAGTCAACTAGGTTAAGTAAAGCTAAGTATTTTTCCTGGCTTACAGATAATATTCCACCTGTAAAAAATCATACAGATTGCCCAATACGCATCATGCAGTCTTTTTGTCGCCTTCTGGAACATTAATGTCGCACATAAACTGCGTTATTGCTCTGCACGTTACAGGTCATGCCTTTGTTGCATGGTAGGAAATACAGCAGTTCGGAGAACAGAATTTTGTAGAAAATGTTAACGCTCTGAGAGTAATCGTAATCGTAATTCCGAGATTTCTATAGCGTCCAACGAAAGCCGCGCCGCGGGGACCAGCTTATTAACAGGCGCTCAGTCAAAACAAAATCGATAGGAAAAAGGGTTCGGTTCCAGGTCAAAATTCAAAAGTCAGACGGAGAGACAGCGTGGCAGCTACGGGGGTGGAGGTGTTTGGGGTTGGAGAGGAGAGAGAGATAAGAGAAAGAAGGGGATAAGAGAAAGAAGGGGAAGACAAAAATGTTCAGAACGCTGAAGCTGTGTTAGAGAAGTGGAGCATGACCATGCCTAATGTTCCCAATGCGAGCTACTGTCAAGAAGAATACAACACAGGCTATATTTCACATGCGAGATATTTGTAGAATCAGATCTCCTTCGCCTCAAAATGTTTTAATCCATCTCGCTAATGCATTGGTTTCGAGCAGACTTGACTACTGTAACTCACTTATTATTAGTATTACTAAAGCAGATCTGCGCATTCTACAAATATAGGCCTATGTATGCATGTTCAAAATTCCCTCGCCAGAGCCATAACAAAGACCCAAAAATATCAGCAATCGCTGAGACGTTGCACCCGCTTCATGCATGTTAGTCCTCTGTCGAATGGTTGAAAAACATATTTTATTGCGCTATTCATGCTTCCTTTGCCATTAAAAGCGAAAAAGAAGTAAGAATTTATGCAGATTGGGGGAAATGCGCCTAAGATCAAACCGAATTTTTACTTTGACGACATGAAACTTCAACCATAGGGTAAAATTGGCCCCATTTTTTAAACGTCTGGATCTGCCAGTATCATCTCCCTCCTCCTCCTCCTCCTACTCCTCGTCCTCCTCCTCGTCCTCCTCCTTCTCCTCAGCAAGCACATACACACACACATTGAAGTAATGCTTGATCAACGTTGTCCAGCATTGTACCAAGGCGTGTATGTGCTAAATGAATTTTTTTCTCTTCTTACGCTTCCTCCTCCTAATCTTCTTCCTCGACCTTCTCTTTGTGGCTGTGCATCTTTCTTTAATTGTTTGCTATGCTATATATTTACTTGTTTGTGTGTTTGCCCACGCCTACGATTCCTCGCACAGCCGATGGACATACGACGTGTTAACAAATACAATGCTTGCTTGCTTAATTACTTATTTACTAACTAACTTACTTACATACTCTCTCTGTTTTTTTATCTAGCGAACTTCGGAAACCTCGATTGTAAATCAAAAACATCTTCGAATAATAGGCCTAAGTCAACTGGTTGCTTTTACCGCAGATCTGTCAAAGATACGACTTGATTTTCACGCGAACAATTTTCAGACTCCCATTAAATTTCTCGTTACAAATTTGCTTCCCGTTTTCGCAGAAAACCTTATAAACTCTATGAACTATTATTCGTATTCGTTAATTAATTCAAGATAAAGATAGCTGAGCAATTTTCAGGTATCTAAGAAGCCGTTAGGTAAGAAAACCGTTGGTCATTAACTAAAGTCCTTTGTGGCAAAGAACACATCAAGGACTCCGCCAACCTACTGCCTCAGTTGATTGGATTTTGCATTAAATTAGAAAGATTCTCCTCGTCATTTAGTTTCTAGTTCAGCCTTGCTAATTTGTGCGAGAACCTTTTGACACGAGTTACCTCGTTTTCGATTCGTAGTCATAAAACGGACGTACATACATACATACATGCATACATACACACATACACACATACATACATACTAGCTATAACCCAAACATGCGAGATACATATGCATGCATGCATGCATAGGTATCTCGGTATCTCGTATGTATGTATGTATGTATGTATGTGTATATATGCGTGTGTGTATATATGTACATGTATGTGTGTATGTTTTAATGATGTATGTATGTATGTGTGTGTATGTTGCGTGCATGCTTAGTTATCTCGGTATCTCGTATGTATGTATGTATGTATGTATGTATGTATGTGTATATATGCGTGTGTGTATATATGGACAAGTATGTGTGTATGTTTTAATGATGTATGTATGTGTGCGTGTATGTTTTTAATGATGTATGTATGTATGTATGTATGCATGTATGTATGTATGTATGTATGTTTGCATACGTGTGTGTGTATAATTAATAATACAAAGAATACTTTCCTTCATCACTGCTTTTCCAATGATACTCACCGCTTCATCACAGTCATCTCCTACTTGTCGCAGACAGCGATTTCACAAGGAGCTGGAGCTGAACATTCAAATATGCTCTGCTCCCTTCAGCTCATATGTTTGTTCCCACTCCCTTTGAGTCCCTTGGATCTATGAATTCAGGGAGTGCAGAATCTGTTTCCGAGTGGAGAGTCGTATTTCGGCGATGTTTGGAGGAGATTGACATTCTGTTCTAACGTCCTTCCATTTGTGTCGAGAGCCACAATTCCATTGCATTGAGGGGCACATTTTCGAATATTTGGGAAAACTGATTCGATGCCTGCGTTTTAGAGATCAATCTGCTCTTACTCTATTTTTATAATTTCTGACGGATCATTTCCACCTCTGGTAAATGACAGTAGTAGTAATAATAATAATAATAAATATTGTCATTATTGTCAACAATCAGTCGAATTTCGCATCGAATGTCAGTAATTGCTAATTGTACAGTATAGCACACATAAGCAATGCATTAGCGTTGATCTGCGATACATTGAGTGTCATGTCAGGTTCTGATTTATTTTTTAAAAGCTCATAAATGCCCACGTAATATCCGAGAGCATTTAATTGACGTGTTGATCTAAACTTCTGCAAAACAGGTACGGTTATTATCGACAATTATCTGATCCATCACATGAACTCAGCAACAGCTCACCTTCTCAGTTTCTGCGCTGGTCTTTCACTCAAGACTGAGAACATATCTTTTCCAAAAATCTTATCCTGATTCTGCCTCTTCCCCTTAACTCGCTTCAGTTTCAAGCACCATCCACCGTAGCCGTCCGACTGTCTGATGTCTGACTCCCGGATCTTGATCTGGAACCGAACCCTTCTTGCCTTTCGATTTTGTTTTGACTGAGTGCCTGTGAATATGCTGGTTCCCGCGACTTAGCTTTGGTTGGGCGCTGTAGAAGTCTCGAGATTACGATTACGGAGAAAGAGAGAGAGAGAAGCATTAGTGACCTATTATTTGAAACACCACGGAATTCTTGTGCTTCTCTTTAAACATTCGTTCTTAGAACATTCGTTCGTTACCTTTAAGTTTAACTTAACATTCATTTTCTGTTCATCTTAAGACGCACTTGTCAGATCGGTTGGATAACTGTGTAAACCAGTGCTTTTGGGAGGTGCTTGAAAGGCGCTATATAAATGTTTGTTACATTACATTCTCTGTCATAAAAGGTCACGACCCTCATTAACCTTTACTTTTGGCCGACAGAGTGGCTTAAAAATGATAAAACTGCCCCTGGTCTCTCTGTCGCGGATTTTGGGTGCCGCTGAGAAATTTTGGATATGTACGCTTACATTTCCGTAGAGTTTTTTGTGTTGTACTTACTATTAATTTGGTGGTCAATACAGATTTTATTGATTGACTGTTTGTTTGATTGATTGCTTGCTTAGTTGGTTAACTGATTGACAAACTGAATGATAGACTGTCTGATCAATTGATTGATATATTTTTTAATTAATTCATTAATTGATTATTTTGATAGTTGATTATTGCTTGATTGCTTGCTTGCGTGTTTGTTTGATTGATTGATTGCTTGTTTGATTGCTTGCTTGCTTGACTGATTGATTGACTGATTGATTGACTGATTGATTGCCTGATTGCTTGATTGAGTGCTTGCGTGCTTGCTTGCTTGATTGGTTGATTGACTCATGATGCAACTATCTTGAGCTAGGAAGCATTGTGGTGAAAGATCAATGGATAGGCTTTTGAGTTAAACTGGACTCTTTGCCGAACTGTTTCAGGCTAAATTGCTCTTAAGTGTTTTCAGTAATGTAACGTCAGTCATTACCTGCTTCGCTTCTTTTTGGTATAAAAGTTCTAGCTGGACTAAATTTGTTGCTCGTTGTAAATGAAAATATTCTTCTCTATAACCTGTCTTATTTTTGGTTTTACCCGACTTCGTTTACCCGCTTTTGAGCAATTAGGTTCAATTAACATCTCTTGTTTATCCATCAATTGATTTGAAATTGACTGATGGCTGTCCTCCTGTTGCTTACGTTGCCTGTGCTGTCATTGTCTGCTTTATAATCACCGGTTCTTCGATTCTTGCCGACGCGGGACGCACCTGTTTCCGATTGACAAGGGCCGTCCCCAAAATCAGCATCTTCAAGGTATGCCTAAGCCGCTCGTTCCAGATTCCGAACAACGCCCATCCCATTCCGTAGAACAGTCTTGCCAGCAACGATCCGACCAGCCAAGACTCAGGCGAAACTGGAAATTGTATGTCTGCCAGGAACAGGCAAGCCAACGGAAGCCAGAAAGCCGCGAAGATCAGCCAGTTGGCGATCAGTTTTATGGCTAGTTTCGTGTTCCGAACACTTGCCTTTCTCCAGAAGGACTTTGAGCGTATAGCCGCCGTCTGAGTAGTTTCAACGGCTACCGTTGAGATTGGTGGAATGTTCTGGCCCTCTGTTGATGCTGCTACAGCCGCGGCTGGAGCTTCTGAAGTAGCTTGAGTGGATTTCTGCTGTGTCTTGGTCGATTGGAACAGTAGTACGTAGCAGACGAATATTGTTCCCACGACAACGAAGACTGGTATCGTTATGACGATCGTTGGAAACCATGACGGCATATTAGTGGTGGAATCGAACAGACAATTCAACAAATTGGCGTTGAATCCGACGTACGGTGAGGCGATTAGGGCCATTATCATGGGAACCAGCCATGATACTGTGATTATCAGTCTCGTCTGCCAAGAAGAGTATCGTCCGTAAGTTTTTGTAGCCAGTAAGAGACACTGCCGTATCGCAATTGCAACGGACGTTGTCAGCAAAGCGTTGAACGTCAGCACGTTAAGAAATCCGAACACCTTGCACATCAGTATCGGAACAACAAGTGTACCACCGGAAATGTTAGCAATGTAGACCGGAATTACGACGCCACTCCCGATTAAGCCGGCCACGTAGGCGTTGAGAAGCAGGGCTCGACTTCCGCCATCGTTCCCAACGCCGAGCTTCATGTGGAGGGCTCCGCCGAGGTTCTGCGTCTTCCATATGACAACGATCATCAGCGAATATCCGGTCAGACCGAGGACACAGGTGAAGGTCAGAAGACCTGCAGTTACGTAGCGCAATGTTTCCGATAGCTCGCTACCGTTGTCGGAGATGCTGTTGTTGTTGTTAAGCAGTAGAAAATTCATTTTTGTGGGTGAAAACTAAATGTGGGGAAGTGATAGATAGCTCTGGTGCATGTCCTGATGTCGTCACGGTGGAAGAAGTTCAGAGGTCATCTATAGATATTCTTGCTCCAGTTCATTGGTTATTACAATAAGGAAGAGACACATGAATGATTGTTCACATACTACGTGGAAATTCTCTCATGAGGACCTGATTGAAGGAAGAACTGAGGGAAAGAAAGTTCCAGGAATACTAAGGAATATGCTGTTGGACTGGATGACAGATTAAAGAGGAAGAGGGGCTACAACGAAGTTAAGAAAAGGGTACAGAACACAGAAGAGTTGAATTCTTGGACCTGCACAAGGGCAGAACACTGAGGAAGAAGAAGAAGTTCACCTGCTACGTGAAAGAAGAGACTTTCGTCTATTCTGAGCAGTTTATGGGAGAAATGGTCGCATCCAAGTTGTTGCTGTCGATTTCCCGATTCCTTCAAGCGCAAATGAACGCAGTTTTCTTCCAGTTGAATATCAAAGCTGAAACCAAAATTACAGATAAGTGTCAAGCAAGACACTGCAATATGCCTGATGTAGAAATAATCTCTGTGGGCTTACCTCTAAATATGACACGAGGTTTTTAAACCTCAAATCGATGAGGAAATTTATAAAGTGGGAAGAAGGGTGCGGTTGCGACACAATGACGTGTAATATCATTCAAGCTGCATTTCCAATATTTCAGACAATACTTGAAACGAATATCAAGCATTCGCAATTCTTGTTGAGACATACGATCCTCGCGTTTAGTCAGTCTATGCGAACCAACCGTTGCGAAACGATTGTTTTAGTATGCTCAAGCTTCTAGCTAGACCGACCAATCCACCGGCACGCGACTACTCATTTTAATTGACCGCAGTGGTCTGCATTGATAGATTCGGTGAAAAATGAGCAGGGTTGAGGCCATACGGTCGCTAGAGAAAGCAATGAACATTTACATTTACATTTAACAAACGTCTTGTTTTTATAGCAACAGTCTATACCTTTTCCGACAATCTTTCAAGTAATTTTTGATTGATTTCTGCCGCACAATAACCGACTGCATATCCGACTTCCTAACCCTGCCGTCTACAGACCGACTGGGGCCTAGACCGGGGCCGATTCTATTACTTCTCAACTTCCTGCAATTTTTGGTCTCATTCTACCGTCATATACATGCCTGTTTATAACCGTAAGTTCATGAATATTCATAAGCATCCTTTTATGTCTACCATATTATATCCCTCCTAAGCATTTCCCGAAAACAACAGGCGGCATAATCTAACGACGTGAATATTCTTTTCCTTTCTTCTGGACACAGAATCGCTTTCTTTCGAAGCTAGGATAGAATTTCGACAAAGCTTTAATGGAAGAAACTGGGTTCGTCGCCATAGTTTCGAAATTTATGTTGTAGCACTAAAACTTCTGGGAGGAATGAACTATACAGGCCTGAACGTTGCCCTAAGCCTAGTGAATATTCTGACATTATTGAGACCTAAAGCTCCTTCGGTAGAGCACTGGTACACGTCACGGATCCTCACCGGCCTCGGTTCACGTACCGATCGTGACTATATTTCAGAGATTTTTATCTCCGGATAGAACGGACCGCACACTGCAGGGAACTAAAACTGTGTTCCTGCCAGCATGCCCATATGGACCCATATGGGAACTTTAGAGGAATTTCTTAGTCTCTCTCCCCCTCTTTTCCGCTTGTGCTTGAAGAACTTGCAATTCCCCAGTGCTTCTGGGTTGTCGGACCGGGAGCGCCTCTGAGGAGTCTATCTTGAAGTGGCGCTTTATAAATTTTCGATTACATTACATTAGAGGATCCAAGTGGGTGAATCAAGTGTTTATGGGTATGCTGCCTGTGGTGAAACCCATTCAAACGGGCAGAGTTGGTGACGGCTCACCCGTAAAATGCATTGAAAGGTCAGCAGAGTCTCGGATTTACGGATACTGTAGAAATCTTGTGTGCATCGTAATCGTAATTGTAAACTCGAAATTTCTAAAGCGCTTCTTAAAAGCTACAGTAAGCGCAGGGCACCCGCTTCTCCACGAGCGCTGCGTCATATCAACGGGGTTGTCCAAAGATGCCACGTCAAGAACTAAGTCCGGTTGCCAGAAGACCAGAGAGAGAAGGAGGAAAGGAGTTGTTATCGTGGGTTGTGTTTATTACATGAATTCACTTTTTTCATTATTAGAAACTCATTACCGAACCGACTGGCGACGTAGAAACCTAACGCATCGACTTTTGAATATATATATATAATACTATCAGTATATATTTGCATAAAGCTACATTTACATATAATTATATTATATATATAATTTATGTATAATTTATATAATTTATAGTATATATAATATTATCAGTATATATATTTACACAAAGTTACATTTACATATTATTATATTTATATATTATATATATAATATTATCAGTATATATATTTACATAAAGTTACATTTATGCAATTACAATGCCCTCTCCCGCGCTAAGCATCTACGCGCTTGTTCCGGAAAATGTCCCGTGACATTCACAGGGTAGTATCCTCTGCTGCTCTCCTTTGGCTACGTACCATAACAGCAATTGTCGAAAACTAATCTTGATTGATTGATTAATAATTAATAAATAATTACATTCGTTAATTAATTGTAAAAGCAATTAATTAGGCTTCAGTGCAAAATTTATTTCCGGTGGCTACAAATTTCCGGAAGTATTAATCTTCGTCACTTCTTTTCATTCGACAACGTTACTTTTCAGAAATCTCCTTAACGGTTATTAAGAGCAGAACATTCTGGACCTATCCCCAATAAAAACAGTAAAATATAATCCTTACGAATTAAAAATGCCAAGTCAAAGAAAAAACTGAAAATCGAACTATTCAAAATACAAACTTAAATCCAGAAATGCTTAGCAAATAGCAAACCGATATACATATATATTTACATAGCAAAAACCTTACATATAGTAGAAAGTAAATCTCATAAAATAATCATCCGACGTCATGGAACAAAATTAATATTGTTAATCTCAACAATATCGTTAGCGCCGGTTAACAATAATTTTTACAGCTGGTTAACAGTAATGTTAACGGGCGTGAACAATATTGCTAACAACCGGTTAACAGTATTGTTAAAGCCGGTTTACAATATTGACAACCGGTTATCAATATTGTTAAACAGCCGGTTAACAATAATGTTAACAGGCCTTAACAATATTGCTAACAACCGGTTAACAATATTGTTAAAGCTGGTTAACAATATTGACAACCGGCTAACAACATTGTTAAAGCCGGTTAGCAATATTGTTAACAGCCGTTAAAATTGTTGCTAAAACCGGTTAACAATACTGATAACGCCGGTTAAAATATTATTAACTGCTGTATGGTGCTACCCTGATCTTTACTGATGCAGCTTTAATACTTACAAGTTCGTCGGAACACTGCCTTCCTTGTCCATAGATGACAAAAACTCAGAAACCGAATTCAAAGTAACCTTCAATTTCAAATGGACAACAACAGAACGACGATTGCATACTGCCAACAATGAATATGAATCGAAACACAGCACGAATGGCTGTAGATCGTACTTGCTTTTCTGCGTAAACACTTCCAAATCAATGGCAGATGTAGATGGAGTGAGACCTGGGCTTAGCATCTGTCAGCACGCACAACGGTAAGTCACACCAGCACGGAACGGTTACGGAGCATCTAAATGACGCATCCTCCACCCGCATGAACTGTTTGAGTAAACCCTTTTCGAGGAGTGTAGCGGACAGCGATCATTGTTTTTGATAGGTTCTTAAAAGGCGCTTTATAAAGGAGAATATCGAACTAGCTTCTAGGTAAGTTCGACCGCGTGGGTTTGGAGAAAAAAGCAGGAAGCTGATCTGGAGGGTGATGCTTCGATACACTTAGGCGGAGAGGATTAGCTTCCAGTTTCCCGTGATGCAGTTCCGGACCCACAGTTCCGGCCCCGCCATATCACGCAATACAAACAGAACCCAGCAGAGCCACATTCTCGCTAGTAATGTCTGATGGCAACAGACACTTGCTGCCTCTGTTGACGCCTTGTGCATTAGACACCGGTGCGATAGAAGTTACTAATTACAATTGCACTTGGGTCCCCCTTTTGTTTGTCAAGAGGTCGCGGTGGCAGACACGGTGAAGCTAAGTAGTATCGATTTCGGTTAGTAGTACTTGGATTGGTAACCGTCCGTGGAATATCACACCACCTGGCGCCAACTCAGTCGTTCATTCTTTGTTGGTTGGTGACTGAGTAGACACTCAGGTTGTCAGGTTAAGAAGGTGTTCTTTCGTTGGATTGCTGTAGTCAAATGTGCGCCTCAGTCAAGAGATCTTCCGACTTCAGGACCAGGACTACGATTCTGAGAAGC
This sequence comes from Norana najaformis, assembly GCA_964023275.1. Classification (NCBI taxonomy): domain Eukaryota; kingdom Metazoa; phylum Annelida; class Clitellata; order Crassiclitellata; family Hormogastridae; genus Norana; species Norana najaformis. Next base: position 61,238,098 of record OZ029913.1, read on the forward strand.
TTCTCATGAGGCGTGTAAACAAGTGTGTCGTCCTTACCTTATGCTGCTGGTGATCCAGTTTCTATAAGGGTGTGTAAACAAGTCTTTCAGTTATAGAATCTTCTCAGAAGCATATAGGTAAAGGTGAAAGTCTAGTTTACAAAGCCCCTATAGAAACTCCTCATATGAATAAAGAATAAAAGTCAAGGTTAGCGTTAGAGATTTGAATCTCGGGCTAACACGATCCGTACGCAGGGACCTTAAATGGCGCGGTGCCCATTCAAAAGGGCAGCAGTGGTGAAGGATCTCACCCAATCAATTCACTGAAAAATGAATAGGGTCGGAGCCATACGGTAGCTAAATAAAACTGTGTGCGTTTACATTCACATATTGAAGGTCGGCTTTTCTTCTCATTTTCGTGGATGAAGGCCATTTCCACTTGCAGTACCATTCTAAATGGAGGCGTGATGCCGAACACAAGCAAGCGTATGTGTATATACACAACTGAACAAGCACATACCTTTCAGATGGATATATATATATATATATATATAGTGTATATGTGAATATATGAGTAGGCTACATGTGTTCTTAGTTTCTTAATCCGTAATGTTTACATCCCTATGTTTAGATTTTAGAAATGGTCGGATGTCCAAGTTGCCCTAAAAAACCGAAAAGACTATAAGTAACGCCAGCATAGACGATAGAATTGGTTATATATATATGTTATATATTATATATGTTATATATATAGGTTATATATAGAATTATAGAATAGAATGAGAATATATGTGTACGTGTATGTCTGCATGCACATTTACGGCCAACAGTTTGTGACCAGCATATCATTTCAACGAACAAATTCACTGAAATAGTAATCGATCTTAAAAACAAACATTACATTGTTTCAAGTGTCTGTGCAATGGTCATTGCCACCCCTACAGCATTAGAACCAACAGTCAATAGTTGCAACGATATCCTTCGTTCCTTTGTTCTTTATGACAATTTGCATTCTGTGCGGCATTGATCTTGACAGTTTTCTGCAGAAATTGGGTACCGCCTTGTGTACCCATGGGGTAGTGATCCAGCTGATCGAGTCTACCTCAGAAGTTGCATTGTGGACAGAACTCTTCTGTTTCAACGCTGGTCACACATTCTCAGTGAATGTAGCTTGCTTTCTATTGGAATTCGACTGGGCTTTTCCAACGGTTTGTGAGTTTTGACAGCAATTTTGACTTGAAGCGACCGTAGACTGATTAATGTAAATGCAAATGTATAGGTTTTATATAGCGACCGTATGGCCTCGACCCTGCTCATTTTGCAATGAATTGATCGGATGAGATCCTTCACCACTGCTGCCCGTATGAATGGGCGCTACGCCATTTAAGGTCCCTGTGCACGGACCGTACTAGCCCGAGGTTCAACACTCTGAAATAAGCCACGACCGGGAATCGAACCGGGGATCCTCACGCATAGAGACTTCCCTGGCGTACGCTTTTACCGATGTAGCTAACCAGGCATGCGTTGGGCATTACGATAACGGCGCTGTAGAAGTCTTTAGATTAGATTAGATTAGATGTTCAAGCCCGGGCTGTTTCCAGGCCCTGACTCCTGCAATTGAATGCCCTTTTGCCTCAACCAGGATTTGACAACCTTTGTTTCGTGACACATTGCACCGTCCTGTTGAGTTTATTCTTGACGTGGCGCTTTATAAATGTCACATTACAATTACAACTACAATCTTATCTGAAATGACTGATGCTGATAAAGTTTGACGGTTTCTTTTTCAAGATGTTCAGGTATGCGGTTCCATTTATTGCGCTGTTCTTCGGCATCATCCACAGTCCAGCCCCTTTCAGGACCCGAACACCTTCAATGCTGGTATGACATACTTCGGATTATACCGTTTAGCAGTTTCCTCGCACACCTGTAGAAACTGTAAAATTGGGCGAAGTGCTCTCATCCGAAAAAATTACACGCCACACTAGCAGAAGTTAACTGCTTACATTCTGACAGAAGGTCAGCTGATCGTTAACATTCTTCGTCAAGAGCTTCTGCGTTTCGTGTTGGATGGTAATAACTGCGGACCAGCATCGAACAATCTTCTTTGTACTGTTCTGTCACTGGGTTTCCTGTCTAGACCACGAATTTCAGAGGCCTCTACATACGCCGAAAGGGGCTTTTTGAGAATTTGCTGTGCAAAATCTCCGCACACACATACACACATGCTTGCGAGGACATTTATGCTGTGTGCCAGGCCGACAAGATGTCACGATCGCATAGAATAGATACTCCCATGGGAAATTCTATGCAATTCGCCACAAGGAATACGGACTTGATTATATTCAGTGTAAGAAAGTCGGGCATCGATTTAAAAATGAAATGGTCCAAACGAAGTACACAGGTAGCCAAAATGAAAGGCTCTATTATAATGGCGCTACAGAAGTTCTGATAATAGGCGGCAAAAAATCCATCAAAGCATCCCATTTTTATCACACGCGTCGCTGGTATTTCCCTGCACTTCATAATTTCCGCAAACGCCTCAGGTGTACATTTTGCTAAGGTAAGATTTGCGTCAAATCATTGCGCAAAATGACAGAAAACATGCCATAGAAACGCCAGAATGAACGCATCAGCCGTTGAATGGAAAGTCCTCCGTCATACGTGACCGTCGCCACTAAAATCTGTAACCATAGAAACACACGGGTAATGTACACTATGGACAGAAATAAACGAGCGTTAAATTCGCTGTCTAGATATTGTAAATATTAAAGCAAAATTCTTTTAGTTGTGGCCTCCGTAGACAGCAAAATTTAAAATTAAGAAGTCCCTATCAAAAATAACACCACAGTGTAAAAAAATCCCTTTGCAAAATGGCTATCAACTAAATAATTAGCAACTTCTAATGAACAAGGCATCAATCGATGGCACACCAAAATCAAACCACAATCAGGTCAATATCCAGAAGGTCAGTCCACAGGACAGAGAGGCAGCCTATGGTGGATAAGCAGTTTGAAACAAGTAAGTTTTAAGCTGAGAACGAAATGACAAAAGCGACTGAGCAGAACGAACAGACACAGGGAGGGAGTTCCAAAATTTTGGTCCAGCAACCGAAGATGCACGTTTACCCAGAACAGTTCTAGCCCAAGGTATGACCAGAGAAAGACAATCAGATGACCTTGCAGAATAATGGTAAGTCTAAGTAGGCACAAGTCAGCGGCGTGCACGCTTTGGTACCTGTGTTAAGACCAATCGAAGACGTTTAACCTGGAATTATGCTTAAAATATAATTAAATTAATCACGTAATCATTGAACTAAACTTCTTATAGTTTGGTTTAAACTTGAATAATAATTTTCTTTAGTATATGGAATCATTCTTGAGGTTCGTTTTTTTCGTTCACGCTGGACTTGACAACGGTTTCTTCATTATTAATGTAACGCATTGATGCCAATACAGGTTAATGACACTTTGGCACGAAGACCATTGTAGGCTAACGATCGAATGCTTAGTGCAAGGATGCTACAGCAAAGCATTACAGCAACAGATATAAATAATTGTCAGTGCCCTCTTATGGACACAAGAATCCATGATGATGTGAAGTATCATGCTAGCACGAAATTTACATAGCGGTTTAAGGTCGCCGAGGGCACTCTTAGACTTAGAAGTGATGCCTATTAAGACCAGACACTAATGTTTTGCTATAGAGCGTTTGTAGCACCCATGATTTTTGTTACGGTGATCATTTCGATAGCGTGGTAGGTCTGTAATCCAACGATTGTGGGTTCGCGCCCGCTGAACGGACACTGTGAGGTGGGAGAAGGAGGAAGTGAAAGAGACAGTGGCGGATTTAGCTATAGGCGTTGGAGGCGGGTCCCCCACGAAAGCAATTCTTGAGCCGCCACTGGAAAGAGATAGGAGGAGCAGAAGAAGAAGACGAATATGAAGACGCCTCTGTACGTGAGGATGCCAGCTCGCATACCGAATATGAAGGTATGAAGTGTGTTACAAACTTTTGGAGTATGAAGATGTAAAAATGATATCAGAAGACGAAAAAGAAGACGACGATGATAATGGTGGTGTGGTGATGATGATGATGAGAAGGAGGAGGAGGAGGAGAAGGATGTTGATGATGATGATGACGACGACGACGATGATAATGCCTTTTTTGTTTGCCAAACCTTTCCCTAAAAGGCTCTGGATTCCCTTATATGGTCGAGGGATGGAGATTTTTAATTCGGCTTCTTCTGAGACGAAGAAAACAGGTCTTTGTTGCGTCAAAGCATGATCTCTGATTTACCTAATTTTCTGTAATTACAATGGGTCTCTGAGGCAGTTCATTCCATTTTCTTTGGACTTAGGACGGTGTTCAGTCAAATTAATTTAGGTTGTAGTCTAGACTACAAGCTCGTGCCATGTATGTATGTATGCATCACTGCATGCAATATTTCTCTCTGATACCTTGGCCTATTAAGAAGGTTGGTTGGAAATTTACACCTCACCTGATTAAAGCGTACATCAGGCGCCGCGCTTGGCCTGACACACACTGACTTCACAATAATCGCCATGGTAACTCAGCTGGTCTGATTAGCTCATTGGTTACAGCGTACATCAAGGCGCCTTCGTTTGACCTGACCCACATTGACGTCACAATAATCGCCATGGTAACTCAGCTGGCCTGGTTAGCTCATTGGTTACAGCGTACGTCAAGGCGCCTTCGTTTGACCTGACCCACATTGATGTCACAATAATCGCCATGGTAACTCAGCTGGCCTGGTTAGCTCATTGGTTACAGCGTACGTCAAGGCGCCTCGTTTGACCTGACCCACATTGACGTTACAATCGTCGCCATGGTATCTAAGCTGGCCTAGTTAGCTACATTGGTTAAAAAGTACGTCAAGGCGCCTCTGTACGTGAGGATGCCAGCTCGCATACCGATAATGGATTTCAGAGATTTTAATTTCGGGCTAGTACGGTTCGTACACGTGGACCTTAAGTGGAGTGGCACCCATTCAAACGGGCAGCGGTGGTGAAGGATCTCACCTGATAAATTCTTTGAAAAATGAGCATGGTCGAGGCCATAAGGTCGCTAAAGAAAAACGTGTAGACAACATTTTGTACATAGAAACTTCTTGATGTTGAACGAACATTCGGCTAAAGCCCAATGAACAAATCAATCACTTCCTGCTTACATCATAAGGACAACTTCCTGTGTGTTACAGACTTTTGGTGTGATAGCTGAAAAGGTAGTTTTGATTGGTAAGACTTAATCCTCTATCTGGTGATCATTTAACATTTATTAATGACACTTTTAATTGAATTCTGAGACAGTAACACTTGTCCATCAAAAGAAATACGAGACAACACATACAACATGACGAATGCTATCATCGTATTTACATAAGATGTTCGGCCTTTTAAACAGCCAGTCCGTTATGCTATGCATCGAGGGAAAATTACTAGAAATGAAGAAGGCTCGGCTATGGAAAACGGTAGACAGGAACGCAAAGCATTTTGGAATGCGATTTCTGGAACAGTGATTGCATAGGAAAACGCAATCGTAAATCGTTTTCATAAACTTGAGATTTTATACAGCGTCCAACGAAAGCTAAGTTACGGAAACCAGCTTATTCATAGGTGCTCAGTCAAAACAAAATCGACAGGCAGGATGGGTTCGGTTCCAGGTCAAGATCCAAGAGTCAGATGCAGTAAGCATAAATAGTTTTCCGATACACTTAAAATCCAGGTTATGTTATGTTATACCATGCAATATCATGTTATGTTAATAATGTTATGTTATACGTTGCTATGTTAAGCTATTTTGTTTTGTAATGTTATGTTTACATTAAGTTATAAGAAAACAATGCACAAGTATCAATTGAACTGTAATTTCAGGACTAGTAATTGCATATATGGAGTTGAACATCAGGCGAATACGTTGTTGGCTCATTTGTGGAACACCACAGCGGATTGGGTAGTTCAGGCGGAACGTTCATGTTTACCGATAGCTACTGGATAGATTTGCGGTTAACTGAACGTGTTCTTAGCGACTGCAGATGAAACAGAACATATCCGTTGAACAGCAATAGTTCCTCTTGTTCCTGTTCTCCTCGTACGGTTCCTAAAACAAATGAAACAGCGCAGAATGTAAAGAACTTCTGACCACTAAAAGTCTCAGAGGTGTGTGTATTCATATAAGCCATTGCCTGTAAATATACAGTAAAGTAAATCTCACATGAGAAACAAAGGAAAGGCGCTCATCTCATTTTCAATGTCCTTGAGCCGGCAATAGACGAATCCCAAGGTCCTGGACACGGGACCAGTGCATCGCAGGACTTGCCGTTTACTTCCCAGCTTACGCCGGTATCAAATTATACTTCTTGGTGACACAGGCATGGTGTGCGCCAACAACTTGCGCAGAGTCGTTACACGGAGTTGGTCCCGCTTTCTGGAACGGGCTTCCTAATGACTTACGCCAGGAACTTCTTTGTCTATTTCTTTGCCTATCTCCTCCTCTTTTCCGCAAGCGCTTGAAGACCTTATTTCCCAATGCTTCTGGGTTGTAGGGCCGGTAGCGCCTCTGAGGAGTTTACCTCGAAGTGGCGCTTTATAAAATTTTGATTACATTATATTACATTACGGAGTCGAACCATTGACCAAACGCGTTACCGATAGACCACCGTACCTCACACAACATACAGAACAAATATACATGTTGTAAATATGCAAATAAGTAAATAAATATGTAAATATATGAATATGATGCAATGTGTTGCGATTTGACGTCAAGCGATGTGACGTTAAGTATATGAGTATGTAGGAACTATAATATAGTAACCATATCATATATTTATATTTCGGACACCAGCAGGATTACACAGACGCTGTCGACGCAGTTACACGCCTGAATACAATATGATGCAATGTGTTGCGATTTGACGTCACGCGATGTGACGTCATGAGATATGACGCCAATAGATGTGACGTCATAGAATGTGACATTATGAGTAATGACATCATAACATGTGACGGCATATAAAGTCTTAAAAGCCTCTTAAAGCGTTAAATATCGTCTATTTCCGGCATGCATGATGGCATGTCCATATTTTATGGCTATTCTACCGTTCACAGAGAGCATAGTCTATACGACCATAGTTGACAGATGGAGAATCGACCGTGAAAGAGAAACCAAGAAACGTCATATATGGTTTCGCTTTCGGTTACTGTAACCGACAGCCTTACGCTAAGAAGACTACGTTTTACCCAAGCAATTCATACGGCAAAAACAGCGAAGTGGTCTGCATAACGGGTGAATTTCAACTATTAGAGTGAAACTAAGGAAAAAAGAAGTAAAACGTACTCGTTGGCATAAGTTTTACTTCAAGAAGTCAATTTGGTTCGAAGCCCCAATAATTCAGATCCTAGGCTTGCCATGTTTTAAACAACCCCAAACATATTAATCACACATACTTACACACACTCATATATATATATATGTGTGTGTGTATGCGTAGGCCTACATACATATATATACCTACGTGCATACATACATACATACATAATTACATATGTATGAATACATACATATGCAATACATACAACATGCCTGCATAACACATATATACAAACATATAATATACATAAATACATACATTCATACAATCATACATACATACATACTTTATTACATATGTATGCATACATAAGCCTTACAAATATAACGCATAACATACTTACATGTACATACATACAAGTATAGATACATACATATATGCAAACACACATACATTCATATTTTCATATCTGACTACATACACGCATGCATTCATACATACTACATATACATGTTGAGTTTATCCTCTGAGAGGGAAAATCTTATAAATCTTGAATTACAATCACAATTACAATTACAATACACTGTAGAACCGAGATGTCCTTACGAATCGTGAGGGGGTGCCGCTGCCTCTTTTTCGTTGGCTTATGATGTTACTCAGCGCCGCCAAACCAACGTTGTCATTCCTTCGAACGACGAATCCTTCCAGTTCCTCCATTCCTTCAGGCACTCCTCGTTGCAAAGGGTTGAACAGCCGAGAGCTCCGTCCTCCACCCGCCTCGTCAGTGCTCCCTTGAACGATCAGTCCTCTGAGACCCTGAGTGTCGTCCGCCGCTCGCATCTTCTGGATGAGCAGCGGGAGTGCCAGGCGACTACTGGCAGGGTCAAGGTCGTCGGCGCTGACCGTCGATGGCCACAGGACGAGGGAGAGGAGGAAAAGGGGAAGGCCGGATGATGAGGGTTCCTCGTGGTGGCAGGAGAACACCGACAGATGTCGTACCATCTTGCTCCTGGTGAAGGTTGTTGACAGTATAAGACCCGACTGCCTCCGATGTTCTAAGACCAATGGAGTCTGGTCGAAGTAGACGAGGGAATTTAAACCCTGACGAATTTACGAACTGCCAACACAAACGGGTCGGCTGCACGCAGCGGTTCCTCCAACGCAACAACTGCATAAGCCGAGACTGAATGCACTGTGGAAAACATAAGCAGCCAAGAAGAAGCCGAAGTGTTAATACATACTTTCTATACTTAAGTTTCTTGCACGAGGTAGGCAATGGGAACAGACTTACGAAAATAGAAGAATATATATATATATATATATATATATATATATATATATATATATATATATATATATATATATATATATATATATATATATATATATATATATATATATATATATATATATATATATATATATATATATATATATAGAGAGAGAGAGAGAGAGAGAGAGAGAGAGTGAAGTGCTTTAAGTATGTAAGAATCATCCTACTGGAAAAGGAATAAAAGGAGAAGAAAGACAGACAGAAGTTTGAAAAGACAGAAAAAAGATTGAAAGAAAGGAAGAAATAAAACAGAAGGAAGATCATAAACTGAAAAAAGAAACGAATAGGATTTAATTTCTATTGACTTACTCCCCCTCACACTCTATAGACAAAAATTTCGAAATTGAATAATTCCAGAAATAATAATTAGTTCATCTAGTTATGATAAAACAGGATCTACAGTCAATGAAAGCCACGATTCAAACAACCACAGAGTTTCAATCTCAGCTGACTTACTACCTTATCCACAAACTTTTTCAAGAATTGGGTTACGCCCCTTATGTCACCAAAGAAAGTGCAGCACCCAGAAATGGAGGAGCATTAGATTACCACAAAAGTTAATTCAAAGTCTCAATTTATATATGCCCACACAAACATAAATGAATTTTATTTACATAAAGGGTTAATCTATATATACTCTATATTTGTGGATATATAGCCTACATATAAATATTATATATATATATCTGTATATACATAAGTACGTGTTGATTATGTGATTATGCAGATCTGATGTAATTTGCTGAAATCTTTTCCCAGAATCTCATTAACTTTTGCTTCCTGTCCCTTAAATCTCCGTCAATTAATTCCGAACTATTTGCGGCCTTAGAAAGGCTGCGGGCGGAGTGATTCTGCCGGATAACAAAGTTAGACGCCGCCGAAAGGCACCTCAATTTTGATCGATGTTGAGATATTAAGTTCCACAGCAGACCGGAACACTGCAACGCTCTTTCGCTGATTGATCTCCGAGAAAACGTCTGCTTTACTTAAGTTTGGCCTAGAATTTGGTTTAGAATTGCTTAGGGCATTCTGTTGACTTTATGAAGCGGCTTTAATTTAGGAAATCTATTTCCTAAGAAATGCGATCTTCCTTCCGAAGTTCTTTACGTATGTAAATTTATACAGGTACTTTATTATTATTAATTATTTAACTAATTATTTTAAAGATTGTTTACTTTATTTACACGCGTAAGGTAAATATATCTAATCTGAATGTGAGGGGTGAGATAAGCGTGCGCGAACAACTTGACTTCATTTTCTTAGCCTCGGCATATGGAACTGAGTGGCCAGTCCTCCTCCTCACCGCTTGATCTTCCCAATGACAGTGTACAGTCGCTGTACTCATTCAACACCTGAATTTGCTAAGGGCGCTATAGTGAAACAGAATTCGTATTTTTCAATCTGATGGTACTTCGAATCCCCGACGTCGGGGTTGATAGTCCAACACGCTAACCAATAGGCTAAAGCGCACCTGTTTGCACATGATAAAAGCAACGTTAACCCAACCGAATCTCGTTATTTTCTCGGTCGATTAAACCCGCAAACTAAAGTAAGTTCCCCAAAGAGAAGCGGGAATCAGCATCGCTTGGCACCAAGTACCGTTGAGCGATTTTCTCCTTCGCATACTGCTCGAAGACCGACAAGCAAGTCATCTTCTCTTCTCATTCAGCCGTTTGCACGCGCATGTCTTGTATGTTGTAAGCATTTAAGGGTGGATGATGTTTAATTTGGATGATAACTGGGAACGGAGAATTGCAGGCTCGGCGCACACATTAAGAGCCAAAGAACGCTTTATTTTACCAAAGGCAGAGCATTTCAGGGCGACCTACATGAACCTTAAACACGCTAGTGTGAAGGTAAGTGGAAACCTGTGTGTGTGTGTGTGTGTGTGTGTGAGAGAGAGAGAAAAAAAATAATAGACAGACAGACAGGCAGACAGACAGACAGACTACCTTAAATATGCTAGTGTGAAGATAAGTGGAAACCTGTGAGTGCTTGTGTGTGTGTGTGAGAGAGAAAGAGAGAGAGAGAGAGAGAGAGACAGACAGACAGACAGACAGACAGACAGACAGACAGACTTAGAATGCAAACGTCAATGTACACGGTTTTATATAGCAACCGTATGGCCTCGACCATGCTCATTTTGGAATGAATTGATCGGATGAGATCCTTCACCAAAGACTATGTAAGACGTTGTACCAACTTATTAGCCGTGAGGTGAAATAGTCAGCCAATCGATTATCGCAAGCTATTTTTAGACTGGACGATGTTCGTTAACAATTGGAGATGAGGTTAAGTGGTCTATTCGGTAGCGCACTGGATCTCTGTTCCAATGATTGCTGGTTCGAGCCTGTTGTTCGCCCACACTTGCTCGCGCATTAGATTCAGACTTATTGACTTTGCACGTGTAATGATTGCCATAAAAATGAATAAAGTAAGATATAAACGTATATGATAAACATACATGGGGAGAACTTTAGGACACTAGCATTTCTTACAAATTTTATGTAAACATAACGTTAATCTCCGAAATTTCTCAGAGCCACACAAAAGCCGCGTCAGGGAGACCAGCTTAAACACCGGCGCTATATCAACTCAAGTCCACAGGAGCCAGGTTGTTTGGCCAGTTTTAGTGCCAGGTTAGAATCCGGAGGGTCACGCCAAGGACACAGCATGGTGCTACGGTGGAAATCGTTGGTCATGGTGGTCATAAGATGATGCAGGATTGGAAGCAAGATAGGATATTTTGAAAGTTCGGTTCTCAGTCTTCAATGGACTACAATTTTCTCGCATGAGATTCGGATTAACTGGCCGTGCTCTACGACGAATATGTGCAGTAGGTAAAGGAATTTGACAATAGACCGCATAGTAGGTTGCGTTCTCCACTGACTCGCTTTCTTAAGTACTTGCTATGGGACTGTCTCTCCTGCGCCTGCTCACGTGACCTGTTGCGCATGCGTCCATTTGTATGCGTCGTTGCACGTGTGTGTACTCAAATATTTGTGTTGTTGTTTACGCTTAGGACTGCGAGTATACGTTGTCATCAGGAGATGGATGTTGATGTACGTGATGCTGCTGCTGATGTTGCCGAAGACGAAAGCATCGGTAAGATTAAGGGGTTGATAGAGCTGTGGGGATTACTGAAAAACGTGCAGGGCGTTAGGATTATCTTTCTCGCTTTTTGGTGTTTTTCTTTGTCTGCCTGTCTGTCTCTGTGTCTGTCAGTCTGTGTGTCTCTCTCTCTGTATTGCCCTCTCTCGCTGTCTCTGTCGTTGTCTTTCTTTCTATTACTTGATTAATGTATCTTCTGTTTCAAATCTCTCTCTGTCTGTCTGTGTGTCTGTCTGTCTGTCCATTCCTCTCCATTCTCCTCCTTTTGCATCTGTCTTTTTTCTCGTTCTCTTTGATCTTGCCGGCATTTTTGTTATCTTTGTCTTAGTCTCTGGCGCTCTGTCTCTCTCACTATGTTTCTCTCATCCTCACTCTGTCTCTCTGGATTCTTCTCTTCCTTGCCCTCCATCGGTGTGTTGGCTTGCCTGCCAGCAGGTAAGTAACCCCATAAATGCACGCATACGAGTTAATTCGTATTAGACATTTTTGGAAAACAGGTGCATTTGCAAAATTCCGTGTCCATAATTCTCAGGAATAGTTGGTTAAAATATTAAACAGGGGAAACAATTCTTTATGTAAAGCTGTGAATAGCAGCTGACTTCTTGTCAGTTTTTTGCAAAACATTCTTTGCAAAAGTTAAATCGTCCATTTGCGTTAGGCCTACTGTCCGCGGTAAGAAGATCGTGATTTTCAACCTCGATGAAAAGTCTTGTCTTTTCGTTGATATAATAAAACTATATTTCATTATACGAAATATATATTTAAATATTCCAGTAAATTATTTTCTAAAACATGTCATATATGTAAATATATGTAGGCCTAAATATATGTAACATATGTAAATATGTGTAAAGATATGTAAATATATGTAAAATATGTAAAGATATGTAAAGATATGTAAAGATATGTAAATATATGTAACTGAACGTCCGTCAAAAAATTTGTCCACTTCGTTACCAACACTCGTCAAATCGGGAGCAAAACACTTTATTTTGTCTGCAAGTGCTGATCTTACGCAGCTTCTGGAATATAGATAATGAAAACAAATTAATTTTAAATTGTTTTGCAGTAATGTTTCATGGATACATAATACGGTGATTTTAACGAGTATGTTTATTTCCTGTCTACTACGCTGAAGGGTCTATTCTAGTGCCGGATTGTATTTAAGTCCATTGCACGCATTACAACAGACCCTTAGCGTGAACATGAATCAATCGTGCTTCCTCGGTTGTTTGTTAAATTAGCTGGCTGTTCCCACAGTTACCAGGCTACCATGTGACCAGTTGCCTGAGTAACGGTGTGGACTGAAAATAATGAAGTGGACTATAACCATTCTTAAAAGAGTTTTACCTCTGCAAAACCCTTCAAACTTATCAACGATAAAGTTCATTGACAGATGGTCAAGAGTAAAATACGAAGAAAAGTCACTGCTGGCGTGATTTCACACATAGAACCCATCCGACGGATTCCCTTCAGAGTTGCTGGACCAAGTGGCATCAACGCCACTCCAAAGGTTCTCCTCGCCATTCCTTCACCGATGCCAAGATTTTCCGGTTGCAGGCTCAACGCCGTCCAGGTGGGAACCTGTCCAATATTTTTAAGCTGTATCAACCTAAATTGACAATCGCGAGTCGATCAAAAGCTACCAAACAATGTCCAAAAATGTAAGAAGTCGGAGGCCGAATCGACAAACACCTTGAAAAAATATTGAGAAAACTTCGCGTGCCACGAACAAACTGTAAAATGACAGGACAAACAAAACATCGGCAGTGTTGTCCTGGACACGCACAATCAATATGGCTGCTATTGGCAATTCCACTGAAGACGCTTTATCCAAAGAGGTAGAGAATTATTTTAAAAGAGAGATTTAATGATAAAAATTCACTGTATACCTGAAAAAAACATAGAAATGAAAATTCTGATAATTAGCGATGTTTAGTTAAATTAACAGAACGTTAGATACAGTGAACTGCTCAAAGTAGAATATTCCTGACTTGTTCTTTGTTCTTTCTTCGGGTGAAACTCAAAAGTAAGCGATGAGCTGTTTGAATTACTTCTGCGCAGTTCAGACTGTTGAATTGAACTTCAATGTCACGTTGTAAACATTTTATTTACTGGCAATGTTTTAAAGTCAACTTTCACATTGAAATAGACCAAGTTTTAACCAGAATTTACCAGAAATTGTCTCATTCTACCAGCACATATGCATGCAGCACACTGAGAGACAGACAGAGACAGACAGATAGAGGCAGACAGAAACAGAGAGAGGTAGAGAAACATAAAGAGAAAGAGAAATATACAGAGGCAGAGAAAAAGACAGAGGCGGACAGAAAGAGGCAGATAAATAGAGAGACAGGCAAACAGAAGCATACAGGCAGACAAAGACTTACGAGAAACATAGAGAAAGAGAAATATAACGAAGCAGAGAAACAGACAGAAGGAGGCAGGCAGACAGGCAGAGGCAGGCAAACAGAATGAGGAAAGACATACATACAAATGCTGAGAGACGACCAAAGACAAAGAAGCTGAAGGGCATAGGGCGATTGGCATCACGATGCGCCAGGTTGGGCTGATGAAAGACATCGGGTGAAAGACAAAAGACATCATTATCTTCAATGCCGCCGCTGACCGCCTGGTTGTTTACATCATTTCATGCCACTGCACCAGAAGCATCAATGTCAAATCTCCTGCTGCAGCAGCTCATCCAGGTTTAACTTCAGGGCGTTGCTGAGTTCATTGCCTTGGAAACAGCTGCTGGTGAAGGAGGAGCCAAGATGTTCATCACTGATGCACTGCGAGGCATATGACCAGAGAAGGAAGAGCCAAGATGTTTATGAGTGAGAAACGTAATCAGCGAAGGAAAAAGCCACTGTGTTAATAAGGAGGATGGACTATCAGTCTCAGAAAGAAGACAGATAGCGAGCTGGCTCTGTAATCCAACGATTGCGGTTTAGTGTCTGCTGAGCTGACTCCGCATGACGACGCTGGACAGATGGTTTGCGCACAATTGTCTCGTGCCTCAGAGTCAAATTTTTTGATTTTAATCGGGGTCTGCTGGAGAAGGTGCTTCGACGCATCTGGGTTGCCTTGGCAACTGTGAGACAGCGCTGTTACCGACGGATGCGGGAGATAGAGGTTTGTACTCTCTGTTGAAATTTATTTACTGTACAGTAACAACCCTGGGCAAGTAATGTAATGTAATGTAACAGACATTTATATAGCGCCTTTCAAGCATCTCTAGTTTGTGCACTCCGTGCCTCTGTAATCTAAGCAGTAGATTTTGGTACCGGCGTAAGCTGGGAAGTAAACGACAAGTCCTGCGATGCACTGGCCCCGTGTCCAGGGCCCTGAGATTCGTCTATTGCGGGCTCAAGGGCCTAGAAAAGGGTCTATTCTAGTATTTATTGCACATTATAATTATATTGAAATTTATTTAATGCACATTATAATTATATTGAAATTTATTTAATGCACATTATAATTATATTGAAATTTATTTTATGTACATTATAATTATATTGAAATTTATTTAATGTATACTGAGTCGGCTCGACATATAAAAGGCTATAAAAATATTAAAAGCTAATCTACCTCGTGACACATGGACCGCTAGTGACAGTGGGAGGAGCTTCCTTATCGCCGTCGATTGTTTCCTTATTTTGGATACAAATGTAATTAATTAATTAAGAAATTCGGTCGGGAATAATTTAATTTATTCGGATTTGTATGTCTCAATGGAGTGACTTTCTGGATATTGATCTGAATGGCTTGGTTTTGATGCGCTATCGGTGCATTTTTTGCACTTGCGCTATAGAAATGTTAATTATTACTACTGTATTATTGTAAAATTCTATAACACCATTACCGTAACTCAAAAGGCATAAATCGACTGTAGCTTAAGATGGGTTTTCTTCAACTGGCGCTATATAATCTTTGCACGTAGCCTATAGCTGAAAAACATTTACCTGTCACATTCGCAATATTTCTTATTTTGTAGGAAAACTTCATGAAACGTGTATTGTTTAGAAGTACAAAACTAGATGCCGAAAATTATAGTTCCGTTCGTTAATTGCATGTTAGCTGATCTTCCGCCTACGTTTGATCATGCAGGAAGCTAATTAATGTTCCGTTTTTCATCTTAATTATTGTCTTACACTCGGTGAAACATTTTCCTTGGCCATGACGTGTTTCACGCTCGTAAATTACAACTAGTAATTACATTAATTACAACTTACAACGTTGTCTGCTAAGTTCTTTTGTTTAGCATAAATATAACCGTTATAGATTACTCTAGTCTTTCCATGAACACTGTGTACCGTCTTCATTCTAAATGCATGTAATAAGGGCATTAATTTCTTACATACTGTAGATCCCTTTGAAGTTAGCAAATCTTTTGCGTCTTAAAAGTACTCACCCTAAGTGTCACAATCATTGCCTTTTATTACAGGCACAGAGAGTATTTAATCTACTGTTATTACTCGTAAAATACGGCATTTTACGACACATTTTTGTCCGGGTGAAAATGATCAGAGGGAATTACCATACGGCGGAAATCTAAATATTTATATAGCGCCGTTATCATAATGCCCAAGGCATCAATCGATGGTCGCTTCAAGTCAAAATCGCAGTTAAAAATCATATACCGTTGGGATTTCCGATATGTCAGGAGTCAGGCTACGGTTGGTAAGCAAGTTGGAAGAGATGTGTCTTAAGTTTATGTGAAATAATCAGGTAATTCCTGCTTTGTCGATCGTTACTTAGTCGTGAGAAGAAATGCCTAGAGGACATTTGTCTTCGACCCCATTACACTACACTAATTAAAACCTCGGCCACGCCATCCGAATACAAACTATGTAAATGTATGTGTTTCTATAGCGACCGTACGGCCTCGACCTTGATCATTTTTCAATGAATTTGTAGGGTGAGATCACCATTGCTGCCCGTTTTAATGGGTACCACGCTATTTAAGGTCCCCGTTTATGAACCTATGGTAGCCTTTCAGTTTTATTTACCTCACCTGCTCGCGACTTGCTTATTTCCTCTAATTATCTGTTCATGTTTTAATACAGTTGGGAGCGCATGAGGGAAGGTTTTAGCAATGAAGTCTGTACTGTGCTACTCAAAAGGATCTTGTTTCTAACTATGATTGTATTTTTACAGCGCTCAGCCGACGACACTGTCATCGATGATAAATTATGAAAGGCTTCATTCTCGACTGTAACGGAAAATGCAGTGTTGCAGAGACGCTAAAGAGTAGGCCTGCTTTTTTGGAAGCAGTTCAAGTTGACGTTGACGTCTGCGCTGAGGCAGACTACTTGATTGCATTGTCCAGTTGAAAAGGGCAATTCCTGCTTCGTCGATCTTCACTTGGTCAGGAGACATGAATGCAACATTCTATAATGACGGCAGCCATCAGCACGAGCCACCGGCAACACTGCGCTACGTAGCTGCGGCTCTCTTGACCTTCACCTGCGTCCTCGGTCTGATCGGTTACTCTGTGATGATCGTCGTCATATGGAAGACCCAGAACCTTGGCGGAGCCCTTCACATGAAACCTTGCGATGGAAACGACGGCGGAAGTCGAGCCCTGCTTCTCAACGCCTACGTGGCCGGCTTAATCGGAAGTGGCTTCGTAATTCCGGTCTACATTGTTAACATATCCGGTGGCACACTTGTTGTTCCGACGTTGATGTGCAAGGTGTTCGGATTTCTTAACGTGCTGACGTTCAACGCTTTGCTGACGACGTCCGTTGCAATTGCGATACGGCAGTGTCTCTTGCTGGTTACGAAAACTCACGGACGATACTCCGAGAGGAAGACGAAATTGGTAATCGTTGTCTCGTGGGCAATTCCACTGGCGATGGCACTTTCGGCGTCTCCGTATGTTGGATTCAACTATCGTCTTCTGAACTGTTTGTTTGAAGCTACTGACTATCTAACCTCATCTCTGCTGCCGATATTCCTGGTAACAGCTCCCGTTCTTACTGCTGTCATCACGATTTTCATCTGCTACATTCTTCTGTTCCAGGCAACGAAGACACGACAGCTGGCTCTCCAAACGTGTCCGCCGATATCAACGGTAGCTCGTGACAATACATCGTCCAGCATTCCGCTGACGTCGTTCTGGACTCCGGTGACCGTCAGAAACGCTAAACTGGCCGTGAAACTGGCCGCCAACTGGATAATCTTCGCAACCTTATGGTCCCCGTTGGCCTGCATGTTCATCGCCTCGATACGATTCACAGTTTCGCCAGGGTGTTGGTTGGTCGGGTCGCTGCTCGCAAGACTGTTCTACGGAATGGGATGGGCGTTGTTCGGAATCTGGAACAAACGGCTCAGGCAAACCTTAAAGGTGCTACTTTTTGGAGGTTTCTACCAGAGGCGGAAACAAGTGGTTCCATTGGCTCCTCGAACTGAAGAATTGGCGGTAAAAAAGCCCGATAACGGTAACGACGACAAGGGTCAAACCTTCGGACACTTTAACGTTCAAGAAAATTGTTAAAAAAGATTCGCTGGTTTACGAAGAGCAGGATATGTATGTATGTGTATGTATATATGTATGTATGTGTATATGTATGTATGTATGCATGTATGTGTATATGTATGTATGTGGATATGTATGTATGTATGTATGTGTATATGTATGTATTTATGCGTGTATGTATGCATGTATGTGTATATGTATGTATGTGTATATGTATGGATGTATGTATATATATGCATATGTATGTATTTATGTGTGTATGTATGCATGTATGAGTATATGTATGTGTGTATATGCATGCATGTATGTATATATGTATGTATGTATGTGTATATGTATGTGTATGTATGTATGTATGTGTATGTATGTGTGTATGTATTATGTAAATGTACATATATGTATGAATGAATGTATAAATGTATGCATGTATTGTGTGAGATAGAGCGATATATATATATATATATATATATGGATGGATTGATGATGGATGGATGGATGGGTAGATAGATGGCTAGATAGATAAATACATATATATAATATATACAAGATTTACATACATATATACATACATATATGCATTAAATGTACACATACATACATACATACATACATACATACATACGTACGTACATACATATGTACGCCAGAGTTTCATATAAAAATTTCGTCATAAGAGGCCTACCTTTTGTGCAGATTTCTATTCTAAGAGGCGCTTTTAGCTTAATTAAACAACACTCGGCGGAAATACAGACGAGTCGTTGGTAGATAAATACGAGCTAGTAATTAGTCCTATTCATTAAGGTAACACTGGACTATACTTCCCAGCACCTGTGCTTAGCAATTGTCGCCTCTCGCAATTAGAAATATCTCCTGTTCACTCTTATACCTTCGCACCAGTGCGCTGATATAAAGTAACATAAACTAAGTTAGCTGACACGTGCCTTAGTGGTACTTACTTACTCACACCGTACCTCAGGCCTTTGAGCGGCCAGTGGACGAATCCCAAGTTAAAATACTTCACAGTTTAAGGTACAAATAAATAACAAAATACACCGGCAGGTGGCAGGCGAAGTTTGTGCATTTGGTGAAAAAACCAAGATTCTTCCTCCAATGAAAATATCTATGTATTATTTTAGAATAAAACCATAACTTAGCGTCACAAATATGAAAAATTACTAACTATGCTATAAAACAAAGTCAAAGATGTCATATTCCCACTGATTTTGCTCCCGTCAATAAATCGTCCCCGATATTTCCTTATAAGGAAATAGCACCTGACCCCTAGTTAGTGCTGATAAGACGCTGACTGACAGTGAATTTAAATCTGAATCGAGCCAAGTTGGTACTTTGATGGGTGACCACGCGCGAAACATCACGCAACCGGCGCTCACTCAGCCCTCCATCCTTCAGTGATCGGTCAATAAGCAAGATGGCAGGTAAAACAAGTGTCCTATCTTTGAATTGCTGCTGTCGTTCTACGTCACATCCGGTTGACCCTTTGACCTTAGGAAGACGCTGCAAAAGACTGCAAAAAGCGTGTTGCCTTTACCTCTTTTGTTACCATAGATCGTCACTTTATTAGGCGCCACTGTGTAATGACTAAGCATCAATCGATGGCGCTGAGCAATTGTGAGTGTCGGACTTGCTCAAAGTCCCTACACAGTAACCGTCTCATGGGAGGCTCGAACCCATACTCTCCGCGTTACAAGCCGAGCGCTCTAACCAATATGCTACCGTGCGATCTGTTTGTAGGACATAAAATCGATGGCTTATATGCAGACGAGGGGCTCCCATGTACAATGTATTTGGGGCGGGGTTAGTCAGTCTATAGGCCTGATCGAATTAATTAAAAATTAATAATTGTTATGGTCTTGGACTCATCGCTGCTGGGTAGCTGATGTGGTCGGCGTGGATGCGAAGGTGGTCACTGCTGATACGAATATGGTCAGTGTTGATAAGGAAGTGGTCAATGTTGATGAAGACTTAGTCAGTGTTGATAAAAAAGTGGTCAGTGAAGATGAAGACTTGGTCAGTGTTGCTAAAGAAATGGTCAGTTTTAATGAAGAATTGGTCAGTGTTGAAAAGGAAGTGGTCAGTGTTGATGAACATTTGGTCAGTGTTGACGAGGAAGTAGTCGGTGTTGCTAAGGAAGTGGTCAATGTTGATGAACACTTGGTCAGTGTTGATAAGGAAGTGGTCAGTGTTGATAAGGAAGTGGTCAATGTTGATGAACACTTGGTCAGTGTTGATAAGGAAGTGGTCAGTGTTGATAAGGAAGTGGTCAACGTTGATGAACACTTGGTCAGTACTGATGAATATGAGCTATTTCTTTTTCGTCGCCGTGAAGAGGTTTGGCGCAGGGTGCCAGGTTCCGGGGGTCATCCTCGTCGTGTCGAGGCTGGCCGATCGAAGGTATCGGTTGATGAGTATGGAAGCCCTTGCGCTGTCCTCAGCCGTCAGAGGACTCGGGGTTGAGGGCACGGACTGCGACCCACTCAGCTCACCAGAACTCTCTGTACCCCCGTCCACTTCGGACGATAGATCCTGAAACGACGACGACGTAGGTAAGGTATGGTAAAATAAGGTAAGGTAATCTATGGTAAGAAGTGGCAAAGTTATAAGGTAGTTAATTTAATAAGGTAAACTAGTCGAAGTTAAGCTAAGACGGTAGAGCAAGGTTAAGGGTAAACTAGTCGAAGTTAAGCTAAGACGGTAGAGCAAGGTTAAGTCATGCTAGGTAAGATACAAGAGATATATTAAAATGTTACCTTTGTTGCTTCATTACATTACAGATCTTTTAGGATTGATTAGTATTTGTAATGTGTAAGGTAAAGGAAAGCAAGCAACGAAAAGGCAAGAAAGTTTCACTTAACGCAATAAATGGCTTTGAAAGAAAAGTTAACTTATGACATGAAAAATTAACTCAGTGTGAGGTAACTGGTTTATTGATCTACGTCTGAGCTGTCATCTGCATCGAGCCATATAAATGCAAATGTACATGTTTTTCTACAGCGACCGTGTGGCCTCGACCCTGCTTATTTTTCAACGAATTTATCGGGTGAGAAAATTCACCACCGCTGCCCGTTTGAATGGGCGCCACGCCATTCAAGGTTCCCGTGTACGGACCGTGCTAGCCCGAACTTCAAATCTCTGAAATATTGCCACTATCGGAATGCGAACCGGTATCCTCACACACGGAGGCGCCTTGACGTACGTTTTAACCAATGTAGCTAACTAGGCCAGCTGAGATACCATGGCGACGATTGTGGCGTCAATGTGGGTAAGGTCAAGTGAGCCGCGGTGATGTACGTTTTAACCAAGGCAACTAATCAGGCCAGCTGAGATACCATGGCGACGATTGTGGCGTCAATGTGGGTAAGGTCAAGTGAGCCGCGGTGATGTACGTTTTAACCAAGGTAACTAATCAGGCCAGCTGAGATACCATGGCGACGATTGTGGCGTCAATGTGGGTCAGGTCAAGTGAGGCGCCTTGACGTACGCTTTAACCAATGTAGCTAACCAGGTACTGTGTGGTCCCGATGTTATAAGATTTTTCGACCGCGAACACGAAAAACAATTCAACAACGAGACCACCTTTGTTTACAGCTTCGAATCATAGCAAAAAGACTATTTATGGCCCAGATTCTGGTGCTTATCTCGCTCTGTATAGAATTATTGCAGACCAGGCGAAGAGATAAAGATTCGTGACTTGACATAAAAGCGGTAAATTAAGTCACGGTTTGCGCAATGCGCCATGGTTTCGTCGTTAGAATAGAAACCATAGCAACGAAATGATCTACTTGAAGCCAGCCAATCACGGTCAACGCTGAGTACGTGACCCAGTTTCCAATTCCTGACCCTGCTATCTCCCCAGCCTGGACTCTACCTCAACCCGCACTTTTAATACTATCTCTCACACACGGAGGCGCCTTGACGTACGTTTTAACCAATGTAGCTAACTAGGCTAACTGTCTGTAATTTAAGTGTGTAATATTCGACCAAAATCTCACCTTTTCCGATCATATCATCCATCTTTCCTGCTCTTGCTTTATGCATATCCGTGACCTTCGCAGAATCCGCCCTATGCTTGGCTTCAAAATTGCATCTACCATCGCTACATCCATTGTCTATGCTAAACGAGACTATTGCGATTCAATTTCCCTCGATATAGACACAACCCAGATAAACCGCATTAAGCAATCCAGAATAATACTCTCGCTTGTCACCAAAACCCCCAAACACTATCACGTCACTCCTTTTCTCAAATCACTTCACTGGCTTACAGTACCTGAACGAATAGAGTACAACATCCTATCACTTACCTATAACACACCTCAATCCTGCCAACCCTCCTATCTTCGTGAGTTATTTACAATCCAACCACTCAGTTCAACCCGATCCCCTTCTGTTCTCCCGTCACCTCATCCTTAATATTTGGAAATCGCTCCATAACCATAGCTGCTATACCCTCTGAAATGAACTCCTGCCTGAATTACGACAATTATCTTATCCATCTTACGAACTCACCAACACTTCACCTCTTGGAATTTCCGGCGCCGGTCTTTCACTCAAAACTCAAAACACTTCTCTTCCGCAGATCCTATCCTGATTCCTCTTCTTCCGTTTGTCAATCATGTAGACCCATTTCCAAACACCATCCACTGTAGCCGTTTGACTGTCTGCCTGCCTGACTCTTGACCTGGAACCAAACCCTTTTTGCCATAGATTTGTTTTGATTGAGCGCCTGGTTCCATCGACTTAGCTTTCGCGGGGGCTATAGAAATCTCGATGTAACGATACCATTACGATTACGATACAATCGGAAACATACGTTATCAGTCTGTGGTTCGTCGTCGTTGTCCATCTCCCGTCGGAAGCTGTCTTGGAGGATGCGGCGACTGTCGAGGACATCACTGTCGATGCTCGTCGTGCTCTCTCGACGGTTGAACTGCTCCAGTTCTCGGCTCGTGTCCGACAGGTCACTCAGGCTGAAGCTCCGCGACAAATGGTCAGCCAACTTCGTCTGGCCCTAGAGACAGTCGTCACCCGAAGCAAAAATAACAGCCCCAAATAAGCGACGGCTCCGACATGTTCCTGAAAAGACGCTAGGTAAATTTCCAGAAAGACGCGACGTAAATTTCCATAAACCGCTCCGTAAATCTCCAAAAAGATGCGACGTAAATTTCCATAAAAGCTTTCCGTAAATTTCCAGAAAGACGAGACATAAATTTCCATAAACGGTTACGTAAATTTTCAAAAAGACATGATATAAATTTCTATGAAACCGTTCTGAAATTATTCAGAAAGACGCGAAGTAAATTTGCATTAAACAAGTTAAGAAATTCCCTAAAGAGGCAGTATATTATATTCCCATAAAACGTTATATAAATATCCAGAAATGCGTAACATAAATTTGACATAAATTTCCATAGAAACAGTACATAAATTTACAGAAATAAATGAGTGCCGTTACGAAAATGGCCAATCTGTTAACACGAACAGTGAATGACGATACCTTAATGGCTGTAGACAGAACCATGTTTGTTGCAAAGCTGAATCCCCGGGAACCGAGAGCTATGAGAGCCGAATATCCGTGGTGACTTGCTCGAGAAATATAGTCATCAATTTCCTAAATCAGATAATCGTCATCATCAGCAGCAGCACTAATCTAATCTAACCTAAAGACTTCTATAGGGCCGTTATCATAATGCTCAAGGAATCAGTCTATGGTCGCTTCAAGTCAAAAATCGCAATCAAAATCATAATTGGTTGGAGAAACCGGATCGAATTCCGATAGGTCTGAGAAACCAGAAGCCAGGCTTCTGGCACCAGGTCAATGTTGGGTTAGTTTTAGTTACAGGTCAGTGTTGGGTTAGTTTTAGTATCAGGTCAGTGTTGGGTTAGTTTTAGTATCAGGTCAGTGTTGGGTTAGTTTTAGTACCAGGTCAATGTTGGGCTAGTTTATTACCAGGTCAGAATTGGGTTAGTTTTAGTACCAGGTCAGAATTGAGTTAGTTTCAGTACCAGGCCAATGTTGGGTCAGTTTGAGTACCAGGTCAATGTTGGGTTAATTTTGGCAAATGGCCAATTTCGTGTTGTTTTCAACCCCAGATGAGCGTTGCATGGTGTATAGGGCCAATGTATATATTTTTTATAGCACAGAGATATCTCTGTCGATTTACACATTTCAAAGGCTTAGAAAAAGAGTATATGTTAACCTTTTCCCGTTTGACCAGATGCGGGTGTACGGCCTTTCGGTAGAGGACGCTGGATCCTTTCGTGGCCGGCATGATCAGCCAGAGTATGAAGCAAATCTTCATTTCATAGTAGAAAGGAATCCTAGCAATACATGACGATAAACATTTTGGCAAAATTCTCGAAGGATCGAGCTTCTGCCGAACAGTTTATTCGATAGTAATGCCATGAACTCCACTAGACTCCACCCACATTATTTTTTATCAGCAGTGTATACGGGGACCAAAGACAAAGACGAGGGAGACGACAGTGAGTGGTAAAAGAGAGCTAATAGAAAGGTTATTGTTAACTGACCCCAAGTACAGGACCTCTCTGGCTAAAAATTCGCGTACTCCAATGTCCATATGTGATGCAATATCTCCTGGCTCTTTCCTGCTCACAGGTCCTTTCCCTCACTACTACCAGGTAGAAATGGTACCCCGGTGTCTTGCATAGTTCATCCAGGCGTTTGGAGGCAAAGTATCACATATCTACGAATCGAGCTCCTCTCTCTTCCCCTCTCAGTGTTTCGCAAACGCCTGAAGACTGTACTGTTTAACAGTGATTTTACTTGTTCGGGTTGGGAGCGCTCCTGTTGAGTTTATTCTCTAAAAGGCGCTTTATAAATCTTAAATTACAATTATTTACAATATCCCACAAGTGAGACATTGGGAGGAGACGAAGGCCCATAGAAATGAGGATGTAGTCAGCCTACCATGCGACTACCATGTCCGCGAAAGTCTCAACAAAAGTGAAGATAGCGAAAACTATCCAATACATCATCCACTTCACCTGAAACCAAGCAACAACATGACCACCCACTTACTTACTTACTAACTGATACATTCAGTAAAACTTTGACATAAGTGTATGTATGAATCTGGCTGTTTATATAGCGCCTTTTAAGAATCTCACAAACGTGTTATACATGGCTATCTAACAGTTCTAAAAAGGGTGTGAGTCAATGAATATTATCAGTTGAAAATGTTTACGAGATGGCCATGTTGGGTGTAACACGTCTAGTGGCTCCACCCTAGATATACCGCACCCTATAGCAGTTTATATCTGAGCATTTCTATAGGGCCTTTTGGAATCTCTGGCATGTATACACATATGTATCTATGTATGTATGTATGCACACATGTATGGTGTATGTATGTATGTATGCATCTATACCCTACCCTAACCCTAACCCTAACCCGTTGCACTGGCTTCCTATGAGTCAGCGCATTCACTATAGGGTCATCGTCTCTGTTTGGAACTCCTTGTTGGGTATTGCCCCCTCTTACTTGAGGGAGCTTTGCCTACCTGTCCGGTCCAATTTGGGACGTGCTTCTCTTCGCTCCGCTGCTAGTTGTAATCTACTAGTACCTCGCACTCGCACCTCGACCATGCAGCGTCGTGCTTTCTCTGTTGCTGGCCCAACCCTCTGGAACGGACTTCCTGTTACTCTACGTCTTCTGCCCCGGGATTTTACTTCTATCTTCTATTCTTCTCTTAAGACTGTTCTCTTTCGCCGAGGTTGGTTTGGGAGCGCTTCTGAGTAGTTTTCTTGAAGGGGCGCTATATAAGTGTTCTGTATAAATAAATAAATAAAATAAATCTATGTACCTGTATTTATGTGTATGGAAGCATGAATGGATGCATGGTTAAGTAAGTACAAAAGTATGTGTGAATGTACCTATCTGAATATTTATATTGATCCTTCTCAGAAACTCATAAAAGGGGCTGATCGATGTTAACATTCCGACATCACAGTTGACAATGTTAGCACTGACACAGGCAGTATTACTGAGATTAATAATTACTGATAACACTGGACAACAAATTTTTACAAAAGTCATGTTACTGAAATGAAATTAGTCAGTTCTTATCAATTTGTATGTGCTGAACACGAATATGACAGTGAAAATGCCGAATTGGCTCTAGTTTTTTTGTAATCTGAAATGAAGTAATTTTATATCGCACAATGCATGCCAATAGTGATACACTTACAGTTAATATTTGTAAAAACCAGGTCATAGACTAGTTCTTAGATTTTTTGCCTGTCTCTTGTACAGCTGTTCGGGAGCATCTCTGCGGAGTGTCCAGCAGTAGTCAGCCAACATTGTAGTGGACCATTTTCCCTGGTACCTTTGCTCCATTGTTGCGATATCTTGATGAAAACGTTCGCCATGTTCGTCACTAACCATACCACAGTTGTCAGGGAAGAAATCCAGATGGGAATGAAGGAAATGCATCTTCAGAGACATATTGCAGCGAAATTTCTGGTACTGCTTGAGCATGTCTTCTACTAGTTCCTTGTAGTTTTCTGCCCTAACATTCCCCAGAAAGTCTGTAGACACTAGACGAAAAGCATTCCATGCTTGTTTCGCATCACCCTCCAGCAAGTTGTTGAAGCGATCATCTTTGAAGAGTTCTCTAATCTGAGGACCCACAAAAACTCCCTCTTTAATCTTTGCTTCGCTGAGTCGAGGGAATTTTTCATGCAGGTATCGGAAAGCTGGCGAAGTGCGGTCCATGGCTTTCACGAAGTTCTTCACCAAACCTAGTTTGATGTGAAGGGGTAGTAGTAGGATTTTGTGAGCCTCGACCAGAGCTGGGTGCTGGATATTCTTCTGTCCAACTGCCATGTTTTGTCTGGGAGTCCATTCCTTCCGCACGTAGTGCAACTCTCTTGCTCGGCTATCCCACTCACACAAGAAACACATATATTTTGTATATCCTTGCTGCAGTCCCATTAAAATGGCAACTACCTTCAAATCACCACACAGGTGCCATTTGTACCTGTTATAGTCAATGGAATGCAGTAGCTGTTTTAGGTTATCGTATGTCTCTTTCATGTGGACAGCATGCGCTAATGGAATAGATGGAAGACGGTTTCCATTGTGCAAAAGCACAGCCTTAAGACTCAGTGTTGAAGAGTCTACAAAGAGTCTCCATTCTTGTGGGTCATGAGTGATCTGTAAGGCATTCATGAGGTCGTCAATATTGGAACAGAATACCAGATTACCTTCCTTCATAAAGAAAGGTTCCAACTGCTGATGGCGCTTTCTATATGAAGTAATTGTGACATCTTCTTCTAGAAGATTCCATTGTTGGAGTCTTGATCCTAGCAATTCTGCCTTGTTTTTGGATAAGTCCAAATCACGAACAAGGTCATTTAGTTTTTCCTGTGTTATTCTGTGTGGGGTTGATGATGCACCACAGTGAAAATCGGGATCACTGCACGCTGACGGACCAGGAGAAGAACATGTCGGCTCACCCTTGTCCTCATCAGATGAATCAAGGAAAATATATTCTGCTGGAGGTTCTGGAATAGGAAGTCCATCACCATGTGGAACTGGTCTCAATGCTGACGGAATGTTTGGGTAAACTATTGTCGACTTCTTTTGCTTCGTTATTCCACCGGAAAGAGGAGGAACCAAGCAGAAGTAACAGTCATCTACGTGGTTGCTTTGCTCTCTCCACACCATGGGAACTGCAAACGGCAATGATGGTCTTTTGCCATTCAACCACTGTGAAAGCTGTGTTGTACATGTAGCACAGCATATATGCGGGGCCCATGGCTTGTCTTGGTCACCAACCTTGCATTTGAAGTAAGCATGATATGCCTTCTTGACTTGATAAGTGATACTTTTCTTCTGGTTGGCAAATGTCACTTCCCCACAAATGTAACAAAAGTTGTTCACAGTATTTACGCACTTCCGAGGCATTACTGTTCTGTATTGTATCTAAATGGATAAAGTAATAATAGTTTTATACAACGGTAACTTAAACTGTCTCGCACAAAGTCTGTAATATTGTAAATGCTCAACCGTTCCGACTCGCTTTATATAGTACACTGCTGACGTCATCTTACGTCAGCAGCCGACTGGCTGTAGTTTTACATTGCATCAGAAAATGACGTAATCAACTGTGCATGATGTGTCCATGATGGGATTATGCAATGAGGTGGAATATTACATCATTCTAGACTTATTTAGGATATTGTCGCAGTCCTACTGCATAAATTTACATGGTGAAACATAAAAAATGAACTATATGAAATTTTTTCAAAACGAGAGCCAATAAAAAATTTTTATGGTTATATTCGTGTTCAGCACACCAAGATGCTACACATTAGGGCCTTTTCCAGTCAGTAACGATTTCTATGTTGACCAGTGTAATTTACAATTAATTGTCCATTGTTACGTAATCTTTGACTTGCTTAATCCTTGACGCTTTTTTACTTATTTAATCCTTTAAATCTTTTAGACTCACGTAATCCCTGACATTTTTGCCTTTCACAGCCTTGTAGGACGAATAGGCGGGGTAGAGAATGGCAAACGTCAGCTTGAAACCTTGGTACATCAACGCACTCATCGCTTGCGTCAACAGCCACAGTGTCTAGTTCCGGTTCACTAGAGAATGCAGTGATGCAGATCGGCCAGAGAGTTGACATCAGACGCGCTTGACTGACAGTGCATGACGGATCAAAGCGCAGTCATGCGCATCCGAATGAAGGAAGCATCCAAGAATGACCTCTCTGTTTTAGTGTCACTGCTGGTAGGGTAATTTTCTGGAAATTATACAGGTCGATAATTATGAAAAATTATAGGTTTCTGTCTTGAAAACATGTGTGTTTAGCACAGCTCTGTACGCATGTGAGGCATGGACAATCAAAGAGACGGATAAAGATAAGATATTAGCATTTGAAATGTACTGCTATAGACGAATATTACATCTGAATTGGACAATGAAGGTAACAAATACGGAGGTCCGAAGAAGACTGAGCATAAAAGAAGATCTAATACAAGTAATAATGAGAAGGAAATTACGCTTGTTTGGACATATATCCAGGATGGATGACAGTAGAAAAATAAAAAGCGTGATGATGGGAATTATGGACGGAAATGGGAGACGAGGAAGACCTAACAGGGAGTGGACAGATGATATAAGGGATTGGTGTAAGCAAGACTTGCACGACTTGATAAGAACAGCACAAGATCGGGAACTGTGGAGACAAGTGACAATGCATGCAGTGGACACCTACGGGCTCTTGGCTCATGGATCATGATGATGATAGGTTTCTGCGAATAATTCAAGATTGATCCGAGATTTTATACTCCGCGTTTCCCTAGTGCCCCCAAAGAAAGAACCGGTTTATTCACAAGCTGGGATAATAGGTTAAGCTTTCAAAATTGTCAGATTCGGTTCAAAGTCAAAGACAAAGGTCAGAGAGCTGGACAGACACACCGCTTCGGAGAATGGTTTTTGGGGCTGAAGACAGTAGGCTAAGACAATAGTAATCGTAATCGTAATTCCGTAATTCCGCCCAACGAAAGCCACGTGACGGGGACCAGCCTATTCACAGCTGCTCAGTCAAAACCAAATCGATAGGCAAAAGTGTTCGGTTCCAGGACAAGATCCAAGAGTCAGGCAGAGAGACAGCGTGGCGGCTACGGTGGGTGTGATGTTTGGGGTTGGAGCGGAAAGAGCGATAAGAGGAAGAAGAGGAGTCAGGAGAGGATCTGTGAAAGAGGAATGTTTTCAGTTTTGAGTGAAAGACCGATGCAGAAATTGCAAGCGGTGGAGCATGGATGAGTTTGTAAGATGGGTCAGATAACTGTCGCAGTTCTGGGGGTGTTTATTCCAGAGTGGTGTGGGAATAGGAAGAAAAGAAAAGGGAGGAGAGAAAATAAAGACAAGAAAAAAGAATAGAGACTGGGTAGGATTTTTCGCAGAATCAGGAACTTAAAGAGGAAGGGTCTAGATATGATTTTTAGAAGAATCGAGATGAACAGTCTATGTATGATTTCATAAAAATCTGATATTAAACCAATGTAAATACAGCGAGTGACCAAAACACATTTAAGGCAGTCGAAAAGAGCGAATGACCAAAATACGAATCCATTAACCCTCTAAACGATACATTCAGATGTTAAAAAACAGACCTACACCCTGTACAATACATACTTGTTTATACCAATATATTACATCGGCGAACGTGTTTTT
This sequence comes from Norana najaformis, assembly GCA_964023275.1. NCBI lineage: Eukaryota > Metazoa > Annelida > Clitellata > Crassiclitellata > Hormogastridae > Norana > Norana najaformis. Next base: position 61,268,569 of record OZ029913.1, read on the forward strand.
GGTCCATATGTTTAACGAAGAAGCAGATACTTTTCCTTTCACCTATACTGCACACATCCAGCTGACTGACGAGTACACGAACAGCCCTACTACTGGGCTACAGGCAAACTAACTATAGGTCTTCGATAGGCCTATAGTCTCATCTGTAGAAGATGTTGAACGGTTAGTAATAGCGCATGTGCAACTCGCCAGCATGCAGAGCTGGTGTGCTGTGTACTGCTTTAGACAGTACTCTACATACACTGTGTGCTAGAGGGAGAAAGTAAACATGAGCACTGCAGGGCATGAGGTATAAGATAACTGAACTGATCAACCGTCTCTCCTTTCGTCCTTCATTTCATCCTTTCTTCATTTCATCCATCCATTAATCTTTCTTTTCATCAATCTATTCATAAATCCATCCACCTATCCATCCACCCAATTATTCTTCCATCCTTTAATCATTTCTTTCTTTCTTTCTTCCTTCCTTCCTTCTTTCCTTTCTTCGCTTCTCTTCTTCCTTCCTTCCTTCTTTCCTTCCTTCCTTCCTTCCTTCCTCCCTTACTTCCTTCCTTCCTTCCTTCGATACATCCTTCCATCCTAAATCCATCCATTCTTTCTTCCTTTCTTGCTTCCTTCCTTCCAACTAGGGTTGGCATGATTCTGGTTGTTTTAGCATCCCTTCCCTACATCAGCCTCCGATATTTCTTGGCTCCGTTTATGAGCTTCTGCCGCTGCTGGGTCGCAGTTGCTGCTGTTGCTGCAGCCGATAAGGTTGAGATCATTGGCGCTGGTGATGCGATTGCACGGTTTGGCCAATGGAGGGGAGAGTGAGCGCAGCATCAGCAGCAGTCAGTTGCTGTTTGCCATCTTCGCTTATTTTTTTTCGAGATCACTGCCTAACTGCGCCGGTCTGCTCCTGCTTTTAATGTCTGTCCAAAGCACACACTAATGTGGTAACATGGAACAATCGTAACAGACAATGAGTGTCTCGTAATGTAGGTATTACTCTCGCAGGTTTATCCAATTATCTGATTTAATCTGATATGATCTAAACTGGCCTAATCTGTAATCTAATCTAAGCTAATAGATCTAAGAATTAAATAAACAAAAATTAATATATAAAAAATAATATATAATCTAACCTTGCCTAATCTGTAATCTAATCTAAGCTAATAGATCTAAGAATTAAATATACAAAAATTAATATATAAAAAATAATATATAATCTAACCTGGCCTAATCTGTAATCTAATCTAAGCTAATAGATCTAAGAATTAAATATACAAAAATTAATATATAAAAAATAATATATAATCTAACCTGGCCTAATCTGTAATCTAATCTAAGCTAATAGATCTAAGAATTAAATATACAAAAATTAATATATAAAAAATAATATATAATCTAACCTGGCCTAATCTGTAATCTAATCTAAGCTAATAGATCTAAGAATTAAATATACAAAAATTAATATATAAAAATAATATATAATCTAACCTGGCCTAATCTGTAATCTAATCTAAGCTACTAGATCTAAAAAATCGAATATAGTCTGAACTCATTTGGGACCGGAGACAAAGAGGGGGAGCAGGCGACGGTGAGGGGGAAAGAGACAGAGCAGGAGAGTTAGTATAAAGGGTACTGCCTTTCCACTTCTCTCAGCTTAAACACAACAGACCCTAACAGCTCCTCTTCCCCTTCTATCTCTGGTCTTCTGGCAACCGGACTTGGTTCTTGACATGGCAGCTTTGGACAACCCCCACTGACTTGACGCAGCGCTCGTGAATAAGCTGATGCCCTGCGCCTAGCTTTTAAGTAGCGCTTCAGAATCTGGAGTTTACGATTACGATATTATTAGGCCTACTATCATTGCCAAAATGTAGACCAAAAGCTCACATGTTTTTGCGATAGCCCAAAGTGAGATCAAATCAACTCTCCTGTTTTCAAAGCCAAAACTAGGTCAGATAAACTATGTCCTGTTTTCATCAAGCACCACCTTTTTGATCGCGCTTCTTTACTTGCGAACTATCAGTTAATCGTAATCTTAATCTCGAGATTTCAGCCCCCAACGAAAGCCAAATCGCGGGAACCAGCTTATTCACAGGCGCTTAGTCAATACAAAATCGACAGGCAAAAGGTTCGGTTTCAGGTCAAGATCCAGGAGTCAGGCAGTCAGACAGTCGGACGGCTACGGTGGATGGTGTTTGAAATTGAAGCGAGAAGAGAGATAAGGGGAAGAGGAAGAATCAGGATAAGATTTTTTGGAAAAGAAACATTTTCAGCTTTGAGTGGAAGACCAGTTAAAGCGTCAGCGTTCAAGATGGGCATTGCGAAGGTTTATAGATGAATTAGTATGTAATCGTAATCGTAATTCCGAGATTTCTACAGCGCGCAACGAAAGCCACGCCTCAGAGACCAGCTTATTCACAGGCGCTCAGTCAAAACAAAATCGATAGGCAAAAGGGTTCGGTTCCAGAGTAAGCTCCAAAAGTCAGACGGAGAGACAGCGTGGCAGCTATGGGGGTGGTGACGTTTGGGGTTGGAGAGCAGATAGAGAGATAAGAGGAAGAAGGGGTGTAAGTAAGTAAGTAATGTATTTGTTAACATACCATATGCCCATCGACTGAGCGAGGAATCGTAGGCGTAGGTGGGTCACAGCGGTCAGACAACATAAGCAAGACAATACAAATAGGTCTTGAGTCACTTTACGAATATGGAATCCACTCAATCGATTCTTCCGTATGACATTTCCATTAGAAGCAGCAGCAGTTGTCCATCACCTTTTATGACTTACTAATGGCTGTTCGATAACTTCTGCTAATGGATCCACTTAAAATTGTGTGGCCTGTACACTCCTAGACATATGGTGTCTGGTGGTGAAACATTGTTATTGTGGTCTAAATCCGTTGGTGCATAATAATGAGATTTATTAACATGCAGACAAAATGTGTTTTAGCCACATTAGTATTAGGTCTAACTTTGTGGTTAGCAGACTCTATATCTGTAAAAATGTACTGTGGTCTCTCTTCTACAACTGACTGATTTAACTTAAGGTCTCCTTTCTACGGCTCTCACCAAGTGTTCCAAGTGACCCTGACTCCAAGGTCAACAATTAGCAAAATAATACTGACCTCTAAGGTCAGCACGAAGCAAGTAACCTTGACCTCTAAGGTCAACAATGATAAAATAACACTGACTTCCAATATCAACATTTAGCAATTAATTCATACCTCTAAGGTCAACACGAAGCAATTAACCTCCAAGGTTAACATAAAGCAAATAACCCTGACATCCAAGGTCAACATTAGGGACCTAAACAGAAAACATTTAGGCTTCATTTAGGCATTATCACAAAAGCAGGTCACTTCGTAAAGTAAATGTAGCTGTAAACACTGCATAAAAACCGCGTAAGGGACTCTCAGCAGGCGCTATATAATCATGTAGGCCTACATGCATCATATGTAGCCTACGTGAATCGGTGGCGGATTCATCAGTGTACAAAGAGGAGTGGCCGTGGAGGGTGAGTGCACCCAAGTTTGGACTGTGGCAATCAAATGAGGACAAGGGGAGGGAGGGGCCCAAACTATGTCTTCTTTGAGGATGTCCTTTTATGGACGATCCCTAGTGGTGTATATAGTAAAATAAATCGATCCGCTTCCCATGCATTCTACACTGACGAAACTATTGTCTGAATTTAACCTTATGCTACAATTAATTAGAGCAATATCTAGGCCTAATTGCGAGATTATTTATGCCAGCACGTAGATCCTTCTATGCCTCAAAAGAAGTGCTCGCTGCTTGTACAACGTTATAGGCCCTATTCGAAATTTCCATCGCGCCACGATACTGTAAAGCTAATTTACATGTAGATCGTCGTATTACTGATAGCCTATTATGGCCCAGCTTCCAAGAATTTATGGCTAATTAAAAACAATATCCTACCTGATGACCTCCCTCCACCTCGTCCTTGAAATTTTGATATTGGTCCATAGCCCAAGCTGCTTCACCCCTCTGGAATAAATTCCCGCCAGAATTGCGACAATTATCTGACTCGTCCTACCAACTTAACAATGCCGCACTTTGTGCAGTTTCAGCATAAGTGTTTAATTCAATACTGAAAACACTCCTCTTCCACAAATCCTACCTTGCACATTTTACGATTACGATGTTATTAAAATAAAAATTAATCGTTAAAATGTCTTAGTTTTATTTATAGGATGGAGTCAGACCTCAGATAATAAAATCTCTTTGGCCTGTTGTATTATTCTCTCTGAAATCTCGTGAGTTATTGACGAGATTTTTTGCAGGTGGCGCTGCGATACTTTATTTGGTGATTTTGAGGACAGCAAAAATGGCCGAGGAGCAGGTGGGATAAATAGATTCCATTTAATATTCAGATGGGGCTTTCCTTGGCTTTGCTAAATCACCGCGTAGAATTAACAGAGTTGCCGATGCGTTTGCAACTTGTCAAAATGCCAAAGTGTTTGCGTTGCTTTGCGCTCTGGGATGGCTCCGCAGTGCATTGAAACTTTGACATGCCCAAACTGCGTGCGTTGTAAAATACTAGTCCAGTGGCGGGCTGCTCAGATAATCATCTGTCTGCCGTGGAACATCTAAATTAGTCATGCTTTGCAACATTTGAGGCGCTTTTAATTAGTTTAAACCGGTGGCTAAACGATCGCATTTAGCTGTTTGGAGACCACGATGTTTGATAATGACAATCAATGAGATCATGTGGGGCATTGAAATTATGTATTGTTATAATATGTTGTCAGACTTCAAATTTTCATGGTGGTCCTCTTAAGCTCTCGACCTTATACACAATGGCCAAACAAGATAGAATTCAGCTTTAGATAGAATTTTAAGTCAGAAGGTTTTTCAGGTTCTTGAATAAGTAGATTAATAGAGAACCTTCTTCAGAACTTCCATGCAGAATAGTGAAAGCTCAAAATAAGGGAGTCAGTTAGTTGCCCTTCTAGTGAAACAGGTCTTGGATATGTACAGGATGCAGCCAGCCAAGGGGTCTGTTAATGTTGAACGATTTGCGTGATTAATCCATATTACAAAGTGAAATCTGCAATCTAACCCTTTACCACATTTACGCTCGTGGCCATTTGTTCCCAAGCCTGAATTCAAGTCATTACTTTTTCGGGTTATCTTTTTCTTTAAAAGCCAAAATTATCAACAATTTGGCAACTCCAGATTGTGTTAAAATAGAGTGCTGCACACCTTGCCGGAATTATCCAATAAGTAAGTAAGTAATCAGTAAGTAACACAAGAATTTTTTGCAGAATATTTATTGGTTCACAAAATAAACTTAATATAGTTTCTGCACCACTTTAAACGGCTGCAGGTACATTGAAAACAAATCACAACTTGTGCCAAATTTTCTTCAGTTTGCATTCGGCACACATTACGGTGATATATTTTGAAAAAGACTGGAAAGAAAGAAGCAATTAAGCAACATGACATGAAAAGCAACATGACATGAGACAGTTGTCTCATTCTCATGTAGGAGAGTATCAAATGAGGGCAACACAGTTTCATTCTACAAATTTAGTGACATTCCAGACACTTGTCTCCAGAGCATCTAATCTACATCTAACTTTCCATTTGGAAAAGAAAGCCGAATTTTCATGTCTTGCAAAATGATATAGTATTTCTGAATAGCTTGCAAGAACTGGTTGACATTAGTAGCACAATGTCATCTATTTTTCAAGTAAGTATTCCTGCACTTCAGTCTTATGCAAGATGGATGAAAAACGAGTGGAAGAAAGGATCTTTCCACAAGTACCGTGTTATGTTTAACGTTTAATTTATATAACCTGGTTTTAAGTGGTTTATGTGGATATTAGGAAATCTTTCAACTGGAGCTGTTTCAAAGGAGCTTTGTGAGACAAAATTGTTTTACTTGGATTTTAGGAGATATTTCAACTGGAGGTGTTTCAAAGGAGTGTTGTGAGATAGAATTATTTTATTTGGGATTTAGGAGATAGTTCAGCTGGAGCTGTTTCAAAGGAGCTTTGTGAGACAAAATTGTTTTATTTAGATTCTAGGAGATATTTCAACTGGAGGTGTTTTAAAGGAGTGTTGTGAGATAGAATTATTTTATTTGGGTTTTAGGAGATAACTGGAGCTGTTTCAAAGGAGCTTTGTGAGACAAAATTGTTTTATTTGGATTTTAGGAGATATTTCAACTGGAGGTGTTTCAAAGGAGTGTTGTGAGATAGAATTGTTTTATCTGGGTTTTAGGAGATAGTTCAACTGGACCTGTTTCAAAGGAGCTTTGTGAAATAGAATTGTTTTATTTGGATTTTAGGAGATATTTCAAAGGAGTGTTGTGAGACAAAAATGTTTTATTTGTGTTTTAGGAGATAGTTCAGCTGGAGCTGTTTGCAAAGGAGCTTTATGAAACCACAAATCCTGTTTCCAGAATTGAAGTCGAAAAGACACTTGTCCAGTTTGTCTCTTCACCCGACTGTCTGAACAAATGCCAGTTTCTGCTGGAAAGAGGAACAGTAAGTGGCAATACCATTTGTGGAATTTTTGGATGCTAACGTAATGTTTGGGCAGAGATGTGCGACAGTCCAGTGTTTGGTGTAATGATCTGTCAACTTAAAGGTTTGAGGTTCAAATCCTTGCAGGAACAGATAGATATTTCTTGATTTATCTTCCACTAACACCTCGAGCAATCCTCTTTAAAGATGGGCTCTCACCTTGTCATGATGAAGGGCTAAGAACCGAGTAAAGGAACGCCTGGTGAGGTTATGCTTCAGCGGAATTTTATGTGGGACTGGGTAATTACACAATTTGAGAAATTACATGATTTACATTACATCTTATCAGATATTCATAATTATTATTATTAATTTGCAACTTCTATAGTACTGGTGTCCAATGCACAAAACATGATCCAACGATGCTCCAAAACCAAGTCTTAATCAGGTCAATATTTAGAAGGTCAGTTCACAGAAACAGGCAGCCCTTGGTGGATAATCCAGTGGAGAAAGGTAAGTCTTGAGCTGCGGCCTGTGGTGGATAATCCAGTGGACAAAGGTAAGTCTTGAGCTGCGGCCTGTGGTGGATAATCCAGTGGACAAAGGTAAGTCTTGAGCTGCAGCTTTTAGTGGATAATCCAGTGGACAAAGGTAAGTCTTGAGCTGCAGTCTTTGGTGGATAATCCAGTGGACAAAGGTAAGTCTTGAGCTGCAGCTTTTGGTGGATAATCCAGTGGACAAAGGTAAGTCTTGAGCTGCAGTCTTTGGTGGATAATCCAGTGGACAAAGGTAAGTCTTGAGCTGCAGCTTTTGGTGGATAATCCAGTGGACAAAGGTAAGTCTTGAGCTGCAGTCTTTGGTGGATAATCCAGTGGACAAAGGTAAGTCTTGAGCTGCAGTCTTTGGTGGATAATCCAGTGGACATAGGTAAGTCTTGAGCTGCAGTATGTGGTGGATAATCCAGTGGAGAAAGGTAAGTCTTGAGCTGCAGTCTGTGGTGGATAATCCAGTGGAGAAAGGTAAGTCTTAAGCTGCAGCCTTTGGTGGGTAATCCAGCGGACAAAGGTAAGTCTTGAGCTGAGACAAATGACGTTTGTTTTGCCTTTTGTAGTCTCCGTATGCACAACTGTTGGCTGCAACAACTCTTACGAAACTCGTCACGAGAACAAACGTCTCACTGCCTCTAGAACAGAGAATCGACATAAGTATGTCTACATTCGTTAGTTCTTGTTTATTAATTATTTAAGCTCCTTACAGTCAGATTTTACTTTGAGATTGGCACTGGATTTAGCATTGTCAACCTTTTGAATTTTATTCTGATCAACACATTGGTGAAATTTTCAATTATTTTAACGGTATTTACAGTATTTGAAAGTTCAGTTTGATTTGAGTACAGGATTAGGCGTTTGTGTTTTTTGTGGATTTAATTGTCTCAGAGTTTTTTGTTTTCTTCTGCAGGGAATTATGTCCTGAACTATTTGGGATCGAGGCCCAAGACAATGAATTTTGTAACACATGCACTTGTCACGGTGAGTTTTTTGGGGGGGAATGTGCGAGTTGTAATTGTAAATTTTTTGTGGTGCCATTTCAAGAGAAACTCGTCAGAGGTGCTCCAGGTGTGATATTATGGAAAGAAAGGTAGAAATAGGTAAGTAACACTGTTGGCTGCTTGCTATCTGTGCATGTGCAAAATCTCTAGGAGTCTTGAGTAATGTTTACTATGTTTTGCATTGACTCCTTTTTTCTTGCTCAGTTTCTTTTCTTTAGCTACTTTTTGTTGAGTATATACCATTTACTGTTTCAATTAGCTTTGCTATTTCACTTTTCCATATTGGATTTCCATTGTTTGTTCCTGCCCTTTCATATTTTTCCCCATTTTTTTCATTTTCTTCTCAGCTTCCACCAGGACGTTCTTCCACTCCGTTTAGGTGCTGAATTTTTTTGCAGTTGTTATGGTTTCATTCGATTAATAACCCATGTGATGAGACTGTCACCTACCTAAAGCCTCTGCTTCATTTTTTGTGATTCTCTGGAGCCATTGTCTACGAATGTTACCTAGCAATCGTTTTGGTATGACTCATCTAAGGGTTGCATGCCTACGATTGCTCGCTCGGTCAATGGACATGTGGCGTGTTAACAAATGCATTATTTACTTGCTTACCGAACAGAAGAAATAAAGGTGAAGGTGACATGCTATGTTTCACCATATTACATTATAAAATTATTTTGTATTACATTATGCTACATTACACTGTATTGTAAATGTGTAAATGTTTGGTCTGTTAGCTGTATACTCGCATAACGAAGAATGGATGGTTTGACACGAGCAAGGACACGTACATTTTCCGTAATGTGATCGATGATGTAAATCGGTTTCTTAACGTAAGTCTCGTCTCTTCCTCCTCCTTTTGAAAACTACTTTCCTTAAAACTTTTTGGATCGCTTGTCATTTTTGGCAAAAAGAGAAATTGCATCTTGAGTTGACATAGTGATTTGACATAATTTTCTTCACCCCAGTTTGTGATCTCTCTGTGCTAGCATTTGCCAGTTTATCTGTATCTCTTGTCTGTGGTTATTAAAACAGTATCACAGCGATTTGATTTCTTTTTTTTAAATTATCCACCTTTGGAGTTTGAAATACACAGAAAGGTGCATCTTAATTAGATTTTCAATGCTGCATTTCGTATCTGCACTTGCATTGGATTTAAAGATGCACTCGTATCAAAAACTCTGGCCTCCGAGGTTATGTGCAGTCCTAGAATGCGATTTATGTCAGGAAGGGCATGGGAGTTGAACCCATGACTTTGCAGTGAAAAGCATGACCACCATCAGACCTCTGGTTTTTATCGTTTGCTCATCATTACTTTAAATCATTGTTGACAACGAGTGTTTTGTCACAGATATGCCAGTGACCTTGAACTCTGACTTGACCTTGAACTCTGACTTGACCTTGAACTCTGACCTGACCTTGAACTCTGCTTAGTTTGGTGCTAGCTTCATGAGTTGGTTTTTGCGTTCTGTCCTTTCAGAGCGGATTAACACATCACATCCTAATTGGTGTTCAGATTCTGTGCACGCTTGTCTGTGAAATGAATCAGGTTTGCGAGGCAAGTCGGAGAAATTCTTTCTAATCTGTGCAATTTGTGAATTTTTCATAATCCACTAACAAATCTCGTAATCGTAATTCCGAGATTTCTGCAGCGCCCACAGAAAGCCACGTCACGGGGACCAGCTTATTCACAGACGCTCAGTCAAAACAAAATCGATAGGCAAAAAGGTTTGGTTCCAGGTCAAGATCCAAAAGTCAGGCAGAGAGAGAGCTTGGCAGCTACGGTGGATGGTGTTTGGGATTGGAGCAGAGAGAGAGAGTTCAGAGGAAGAAGGGGTGTCAGGACAGGACATGAGCAGCTTCTTAAAGGTTCTTGAAAGATTATGTAGTTAGCATCTTAAATAATAAGTAATAAATAGTAATAATAGCATTAATAAGTAATAATAAATAGTAATAATAAATAATAAAGCATACTAAATGTTTTATTAACAGTGGTGTCCTTAAGGTGTCCTTAAAGATGGTGTGTTACATTACTACTATTACATACAAACAGGCAACACTGTTGTAATGTACACTGAATTTACATGGCACTACCCCATGAAATTTATGTTTAAGCTCCTATCGGGAGAGACTGCGTTGGTCCCCTCGAGTTTGTCTTTTGACTCCATATGCTTCTTATAGACTGTAACTGTTGAATTATCGATGTTCAACATCAGTTCAGTTTGGAACAAGGAATATATAATGACTAGGAACGTCGAGAAACCTGGAATACCTAAATTCAGGAATATCTATAAAATTGGCAAAGCATTTTTGTTGCTGATTTGCTTTTATGATTATTTGCATTCGGAGGTTTGTGTAATTTGATGACTTGTTTTCTGTAGCCTGAGGCCAGCCGGTCGTTTACGAAACATCGAAAGATTGCGTCGTCGTTTCGCGATCTGCAGCTGTTTGAAATTTTCCAGCTTGGCATCAGTCTACTTAAGAAAGCCCACGAGATGGTTGAAACAATTGACTTCAACGATCCTGAGCAAGTAAGTGATGTGTTTAGTTTAATTGGTTCTTGTTGTCTGGCTTTTTTAGTTTAATTGGTTCTTGTGGTCTGGCTTTTTTAGTTTAATTGGTTCTTGTGGTCTGGCTTTTTTAGTTTAATTGGTTCTTGTGGTCTGGCTTTTTTAGTTTAATTGGTTCTTGTGGTCTGGCTTTTTTAGTTTAATTGGTTCTTGTGGTCTGGCTTTTTTAGTTTAATTGGTTCTTGTGGTCTGGGTTTTTTGGTTTAATTGGTTCTTGTGGTCTGGCTTTTTTAATTTGATTGGTTCTTGTGGTCTTTTTTTGGTTTGTACCAGTTGGTTAATCCATGTTACCGTATTTGTCATTTTGGTAAGTCTTAAAGCTAAAACCTGAGTTAGAAGGTGAAGAACAGTCTTCATTTTCTTGGCCTTGGCATATGAAGCCTGGTGGTCTGTTCTCTCCCTCGTCTCTTGATGAATCCCAATATTGTATGTTTCAAACTGAGATAAAAATTGAGCTGTTACGTTACGGTTTTTTGACTTTAATTTCGATTGGAATTTGCTTTTTTGTAACAAACACAGCACGGTTTACTGAATCACAGTCTTCAGTTGGTGCATAGTTGTCTGGTGTTCGACTTCATTGGTGCTTCCACAGACGAGTCATCAGACGACCTTTGCACTGTACAAATTCCCACCAGCTGGCGGTCTAGTAAGTCTGCGTTTTGTCTCATACGTAACGTAGGGATAATCTATTTAATGGCCTTAGGTATGTGTGTGTGTGTGTGTGTGTCTGTGTGTGTGCAAGGTCTGGCACTCTGCCTGTATGTATGTGATGGTGAACACTGGTGCTATCTGGTGAATAATAACAAAAGCATCATGCCTGTGATGGTGAGTGCTATCTGGCGAATAACATGAAATCAAAATAGTCGTTCAGAAAAGGTAGTATGGCGGGGTAAAGTTCTTATAGGGTGGTTAGGCCTGTTGCCTGCAGTCACATGTGCATGAACATTTTCAAACGTTGACTGATTGAATTCATTTCGTGCTTCAAAACACATACTTCTGAGCAGATGTCTTGAAGAGGCGATGTATAAGTTCTCCAAATGTACATAGGCAAAGACAAGGTTTGACAGCATTGTTCTGATTAGAAATGAATCAGCCGGTCAGTTCAGTAAGAAATTAAGCCCTGGCTTTGCTGGGTCAAGTACAACTGCGCTGATGCTGACTTTTGTGAATCTCTAATTTTGTAGTTTTTCTCGACAGTGGTACTCTGAAACTGTTCTTTGATCTCTATCGACGTCTACCACCGGCTCTCTCGTCTCTCGTGAGTTTAGCTTATTTCACACAAATATGCATGTTCTGCGTTTGGGGTTTTTGCGAAGAACGTGAAACTGAGCATTCATCGTTGAGGTGCTTCTAACTCACTTAAAACTGAGCATTCATTTCTAACTGACTTAAAACTGAACATTCGTCATTGAGCATTTCTGACTTACTTAAAACTGTGCATTCATTTCTAACTCACTTAAAGCTGAGCAGTCATTTTTGAGTCACTTCGGACTTGCTTAAAACTGAGCATTCATTTCTAATTCACTTAAAACTGAACATTCGTCATTGAGCATTTCTGACTTACTTAAAACTGAGCATTCATTTCTAACTCACTTAAAGCTGAGCAGTCATTTTTGAGTCACTTCTGACTTGCTTAAAACTGAGCATTCATTTCTAATTCACTTAAAACTGAACATTCGTCATTGAGCATTTCTGGCTTACTTAAAACTGTGCATTCATTTCTAACTCACTTAAAGCTGAGCAGTCATTTTTGAGTCACTTCGGACTTGCTTAAAACTGAGCATTCATTTCTAACTCACTTAAAGCTGAGCAGTCATTTTTGAGTCACTTCTGACTTGCTTAAAACTGAGCATTCATTTCTAATTCACTTAAAACTGAGCATTCATTTCTAATTCACTTAAAACTGAGCATTCATTTCTAATTCACTTTAAACTGAGCATTCATTTCTAATTCACTTAAAACTGAGCATTCATTGTTGAGCCGCTTCTAACTCGCTTAAAGGACAAATTTTACACTTAAAATAGTTGTAAATTTTCCAACTGAAGACGATTGCAACCTTCTGTCTCTTCAGACTAGCCCTTGGAATTGACAAGATTGTGAATCTGTTTTGGTCATCGATTGATATCAAGTGCATTATTACAATGGCACTATAGAAGTTCTAAGAATTGATTAGATTAGATTGTTTGATTTCAAATTGCTTGTGATTTTTTACACTTGAAAATAATTGCATTTTATGCCTTAGAGTTTTTAGTGGAGTTTTTCTGTATGAAACTATTGTGTAATATATTCTATCTTATTTTTTCACTTTTATTCTAATATTTAGAATGGTTAGCGAATGTTATTGTTTGTTGGTCAGACCTTGTCATGCCTCGTTCAAATGGCTTCAGTCAGGCGATCGTTGTTCAACAATTCAGAGAGGGCAAAATTCCTCAATGACCTAATCCAAGGAATTCGCGAAATTCTAGAAAATCCACAGGTTGTACCTTTTTCCAAATATTATTTCTGCATTTTTTTAAATGCCACTGACTAATGACTAAACATCAATTGATGGTGCTGAGCCAACGTGAGCTAAGGACCTGCTCAGTTACTGCCTCAGAGGATGCTCTGTAGAATGTGTTTGCATCAGACTGCAACCTCATAACATGATGCTTGATATGGCTCCCAAAGTTAGCCCCATAATGCAACGTTGTTATAAGATGATACTTGATATGGCTTCCAGAGGTAGCCACTTAATGCAATGTCGTTATAACATGATACCTGATATGACCCCCAAAGGTAGCCACTTAATGCAATGTCGTTATAACATGATACCTGATATGGCTGCCAAAGGTAGCAACATAGTGCAATATTGTTATAACATGATACTTGATATGGCTGTTAAAGGTAGCCACATAGTGAAGCTACAATGTAATTTAAAAATTTATGCTTAATATTTTTCGTCATAGAGTTTGGGTGATCCAAGCAATTACCATGAATTCTGTCGGCTCCTGGCAAGACTCAAGTCCAACTATCAGCTGGGTGAACTTGTCAAAGTTGACAACTACCCAGAAATCATTAAACTAATCGCTGAATTTACCATCACTAGCCTGCAGGTAGGTGCCTTCTCTTCCTGTCACTCTGTATTTTGATGAAATAATAAGTGTTCAGTAAGAACAGCAATGATGCTTGAATAATTGTATTATTACAATGTATAAAAATATTTTTATATGTATCCTGTGTATTATATTTTGAACTAGGACTTAAAACAATTATATATATATATATAAATATATATATATATATATGTTTATCCAGTGTAAATTTAATCTATATATATTGTTGTGTATCGAATGGTCTGTTGCTGAAGATGTGTAGATTCAGGTAGTACTGTTGTCCAGGTGTGTTGATTTGAGTTCTGTTTTCCAGGTGTGTTGATATGAGTTCTGTTTTCCAGGTGTGTTGATATGAGTTCTGTTTTCCAGGTGTGTTGATATGAGTTCTGTTTTCCAGGTGTGTTGATATGAGTTCTGTTTTCCAGGTGTGTTGATTTGAGTTCTGTTTTCCAGGTGTGTTGATTTGAGTTCTGTTTTCCAGGTGTGTTGATATGAGTTCTGTTTTCCAGGTGTGTTGATATGAGTTCTGTTTTCCAGGTGTGTTGATATGAGTTCTGTTTTCCAGGTGTGTTGATTTGAGTTCTGTTTTCCAGGTGTGTTGATATGAGTTTTGTTTTCCAGGTGTGGCAGTTTCCAGCAAACAGCATGCACTACCTTCTTGGTCTATGGCAGCGAATGGTTGCACCAGTGCCCTATGTCAAAGCCTCGGAACCCCACCTTCTGGAAACGTACACCCCTGAGGTGAACAAGGCCTACATCATGTCACGTCTTGACCTGGTAGCCGTCGTTCGTCGGTAAGAAATCACTTGTTATTGTTGTTGTTGGGATTTTTAAAAAACCAGTCTGAAGAAATTTAAGTCCATGGAATTGCTAAACCGTGTCAAGTTGTTATTGTTATTTTCACTGTTATTATTATTGTTGTTGGGATTTTTAAAAAACTGCTTTGGAGAAATTGAAGTTCTTGGCACAGCTGAGCCTTATTAATATTATTATTATTATTATTGTTTTTATTGTTATTTCTTTTCATTTTTTTGATGTCCGAGGTACCTGTGATCCTTGGGATGTATAAAAAAGGCTCCGGAGAAATAAAATATCTGGGTTGGCTAAATCTCGTCAAATTTTGGCAGAGGGAAAGTGCTGCGAAAAGTGACAGCATTAAAGTGTTGGATGTTGTTATTATTATTATGATTATTATTACTATTATTTAAATTGCTACATACCAATTTTTAATGTGCCTGAGAGGTACTTGGAAAGTGGTGTAAAAATGATCAGCTGATTTACCTTAAGTTACAAGATAGCAACGATCCCTTAGGTTTTAAAAAAATGTCCAGAGATATTGACTGATAACTGATAGTTTTATTATTAATACGATTATTGTATGTATTATTATTGCATAAATTTACAACATACACATAATCACACCGCAGAATGCCTGCTTGCATATCTGCACTTTTGTATCGCACCTTTTCAGATGTATGCATATATCTGCACCCTTGTAAAAGTGTAATTCATTATAAAAAAATCTGAGTTTGAAATTAAAATATGCAGAACCGATATTAATGTACCTTTTAAGTTGCTTGGCTAATCTGAAATTGAATTCTTGTAATTTGACTGATATGCAAATCTGAATGAAATGAAGAAAGATTTGTTGCCGTGGCTTTGTAATTCTAGAGAAGGAATCGATGATCCGATGGATGATCAGGCAATGCTAAGTCAACAACTTGAACAGGTTTAATTCTTTCATTTCAGCCATGTTTTTTCTTTGTCATCATGCCAGTGTTACCACCTAGTACTTTTCTTCATCATCATCGTCATCATCATGATGTACATCATTTTGCTTTCATCCAGAGCATATATATAGCGCCCCTGAGGCAGAGAGAGAGAGAGAGTCCCAAGCCTAGCAATTAATTTAAAAAGTAAGAAATAACTGATATGCCTTTGATCATTTTACATCGTAGAAGATGAGATTAGATTAGACTGAGTAGTGAAACCAAGCTGTAGCCATGTAAACTGTTCTCAGTTGTCTTTGTTTTGAAGTCTGCCTCCTCACTTTCACCACTCTCTTCCAAGGCTATCATTTTGCTTTCATTCAGAGCATTTATATAGGGCCCCGTCAACTAGTGTACCCAGAGGTGCTCTCAGCCCAGTTCTGGTGAATGAGAACAGCGAAAGAGAACTCGCCTCTTCAGCTGCAGTGTGCACTTGTGAACTATTTTAATTGCATTGCATTATTGGATTTTGGTTGTATATGTTGTATGTTTTTGCAATTTTCTAAGCTGTCAACGATCGGTCGATACGAGTACAAGAAGACGTGCACATTGTTAGTCCAGTTGTTTGATGAATCCGTCCAGAATTACACGGGGCTCATCACAACTGGGCAGACTGGCTTGGACCTTTACATTCAGGAGGGTAAGCTAATCTAATCTAATCTAATCTAACAACATCCAGTCAATCCAATCTAACCTATTAACTTCCGTAGTGCCATTATCATAATGCCCAAGGCATCAATCAGTAGTCACTTCAAGTGAAATTGTAGTCACAGACAGGGTAAGTTGGGCACCTCATTATTTCTATACGTATTTATGTATGTATGTATGTAGTTACGTATCTGGGCTTTGCCAGTCGTAGTTCGATTGCTGTGACGAGCTGGTCTTCTGTTTCGAATTTTGTAGGTCGGTTGACGTGGTTGGTTTATATAATTGGAGCGGTCGTTGGGGGCAGAGTTTCCTTTGCGAGTACAGATGAACACGATGAAATGGATGGCGAGCTTGTCTGCCGGTTAGTACCAGTTGCTAGAAGTTTCTCAACTCTGAGCAGAATTTGACTCCCAGCTTGCTACGTGCATGCATGCGCGTATGTATGCACGTGTGTGTTTGTATGTATGTATATATTGTGTTGGCATATGTATGTATCTGAGTTTTTATATAGCACCTTTTAAGGCCTCTCAAAAATTATCATAAATATACAAGTTTGTTTACACGTCTCTGCAGGACTACTGATGTGGTTGTGTAAACGAAGCAAAGGCGTAAAGAAAGCTACTGCAGTCGAAGAGTATGACACATTTTTAACCTCCTGATGTGCATTTTTACTCACTCAGTGACCCAGAAAGCCGGATGGCTGAGTTGACTTTGGCAGCATGGAAGGAAAAGATTAAATATGCAGTTGACACCTACAAAATTTCAGCCATTGGACAGTGGTGGTGGTGGTGGCGATGACGACGACGATTATGATGATCATGCTGATGAAGATGATGATAATTGTGGTGGTGGTGATGTTGACGATTATGATAATGAAGACAACGATGTTGGTGATGTTCATGATGATGATGATGATGTCTGGGTTACTAACCCTGAACATAGAGGCAAAAGACTCAGTGTTGCCGTTGGACCACTGTGTCTCCCATTGTCTTCATTTACCGACAGATGCTAACAGCTTTTCTATCTTCCAGAGTCCTGCAGTTGATGAATCTGACTGATTCTCGGTTGCCTCAGGGCGGATGCGAGAAACTGGACTTGGCGTTTCTCAGCTTCTTTGAACAGTTCCGCAAAATCTACGTCGGCGATCAAGTTCAGAAAACGTCACGGGTGAGTTTTTCCGGTTATCGTGAATCTGGTTTCTTAGCTACAGTTTCCATGACGACAGACCCATTGCAAGAAGTAATGCTTTCCATAGTGATTAGGAGTTGTTGAGTAAGGCGTGTATGTTTGTATGTATTTGGCTATTTATATAGCACCTTTTAGATCTTCATAAAGGTGTATGCCACCAAGGGGCTAAGATATCATTTTCCTGTTCCATTTGTGTAATAATTTGTACTTAGCACTCAGTACTTCATTGCAAGAACTTCTTGTAAATTTTTTTTTACCTTGACCTCTTTGTGTCTTATGATTTTGAAATGCTGCCTTTGATTGAAGAGTCTATTCTGGAATCCTGTTTAAATGTGCTTGCAAGAAAGCATTTAGGGTGGATGGAACAATGGCATTTTGGGAGAAAATTAGGAGTTTTGAGAGGAAAAATGGGACAGTAGTACTGGCAGAAAGTTATTAGTTTCGACTGAAAGACAGAGAACATTGGTATTGGCAGAAAGTTAGAAGTTTTGATTGAAAGATGGAACAGTGGTACTGGCAGAAAATGAGAAGTTTTTAATTGAAAGAAGGAACATTGGTACTGGCAGAAAATGAGAAATTTTGAATGAAAGATGGAAGATTGGTACTGGCAGAAAATGAGAAATTTTGAATGAAAGATGGAACATTGGTACTGGCAGAAAATTAGGAGCTCTAAAGTATTCTTCACTGAAGCCTGTGTTCTTTCTTCTTGTTGGGGCTATAATTTTTTATAAACAGAATATCCTTTTGTGTTGGTGTGCTAGAATATTGTTTAGTTGCATTATTTAGGATAAAGAACTGTTAACAGAAGCTTCCTTGAGAAGTGATCTGTAAAAAGCACTTTGATTTGACACTTTGATTAATTTCTTTTAATTAATTTTTAATTAATTTTAAATAATTTTTTAAAAATTAAATGTTGCTGTTGTTTTGTAGGTTTACAGGCGTCTGTCCGAAGTGCTTGGACTTAGTGACGAGTCCATGGTACTCAGCGTGTTTGTACGAAAAATGTAAGCGAAAACGTGTAATGTAAACTAATCGAAAGCCAAAATGTAAAGTAACCGTAAGTGAAAATGTAAACTACTCTCAAGCGAGGCACGATAACCGATTGGATAGAGCGCTCGGCTTGTAACACAGAGTGTATGGGTTCGAGTCTTCTCCCCTTAGACGGTTACTGTGTAGAGACCTTGAACAAGTCCTTCACTCACAATTGCTTCACGCCTCGGATTCAGATTTGTCGGCCTTTCTTGCATAATAAATGCATACATTTACATACCTCGAGTGAACTGTTTGATTTGTTTACAACCTACCATGCAAAGGCATCGCACCTTCTTGTTCTATGTAGAATTTTCCTCCTCTTAATCTCATTTTCATTTTATGCTGTTTGATTCAGATGCCCAGGCATTTGCTTCCTACTTATAAATACTGGTTTTAGTGGGACCGGGTTCTGAGCTGGTTTCCTCGGATGCGACATAAATTGTGGACGACATCACATTTGTAATCGTAAACTCGATTTCTACAGCGCCCAGTGAAAGCGAAGTCATGGGAAGCAGCTTATTCAAAGGTGCTCAGTCAAAACAAAATCGACTGGCAAAAAGAAAGTGTTTGGTTCCAGGTCAAGATCCAAGAGTCAGGCAGACGGCTACGGTGGGTGGTGTTAGGAATTGGATCTGCAGGATAGATAAGGGGAAGAAAAGTAACCAGGGTAGGGTCTTTAGAAGAGGAATGTTTGATATGGTAAACTGGGCAGTCTCTTTTCTTACGTTACCGATAGTTTATGAGCGTTTCCTTTTAGCCCTTTGTGGAAGGTTATAAGGGTCATAGGGGTTTTAGACCTTTGCTGTTTGCCTGTATTTAGAATAACAAACCTCAAGTGCTGGGGAGGCTCTGAGGTGATCATCACGAAAACCCTTCAGCTCCTGAGTGATCTCTCGGTTGGCTACAGCAGCGTACGAAAGCTCGTTAAGCTGGACGCCATAATGTACATGCTGGACAATCACAAGGTAGGAAATGGTCTAGTGGTTAGTTGGCTCGACTGTCGACCAGCAGGTTGGAGGTTCATATCCTGATCAGGACAGGACAATGATATTCCAATATTTCTGTTTCACTGTCGCCCCCTAGTGGCTGGTTGACTGGCTGGCTTTTTGCAAAGCTGACTGGCTTTTGTGCAGTTGGCTTGTGTGGGATTGACAGACTGAGTGATTGGCTTTTTGTGTGTTTGACTGATTTATTGTGATTGACTGGCTTTTAAGGTGATTGGCTTTTGTGCGATTAACTAGCTTTTAACATGATTGGCTTTTGTGGGATTGGCAGTTTGACTGGCTTTTGTGCAATTGACTGGCTTTTTGTGCTGATTGAATTTGGTACAGAGCGAGCACTTCCCATTCCTTGGCGTGAATAACGTTCAAGGTCCTGCAACCAACATGCACTGCCGAACGACCTTCTACACGGCTCTCAGTCGGCTTCTGATGGTCGAGCTGGGTGAAGACGAAGAGAAGTTTGAACGCTTCATGTTACCCCTCAGAGGTAAACCTGGTTCATGTTAAACCCTCCCAGGGAAACCCAGTTCATGTTGCCCCTCGGAGATAAACCCGGTTCATGTTGTCCCTAAGAAGTAAACCCAGTTCATGTTGCCCCTCAGAGGTAAACCCGGTTCATGTTGTCCCTAAGAGGTAAACCCGGTTCATGTTGCCCCTCAGAGGTAAACCCGGTTCGTGTTGTCCCTAAGAGGTAAACCCGGTTCATGTTGCCCCTCAGAGGTAAACCTGGTTCATGTTGTCTCTAAGAGGTAAACCCGGTTCATGTTGCCCCTCAGAGGTAAACGCGGTTCATGTTGTCCCTAAGAAGTAAACCCAGTTCATGTTGTCCCTAAGAGGTAAACCCGGTTCATGTTGTCCCTAAGAGGTAAACCCGGTTCATGTTGCCCCTCGGAGATAAACCCAGTTCATGTTGTCCCTAAGAGGTAAACCCGGTTCATGTTGCCCCTCAGAGGTAAACCCGGTTCATGTTGTCCCTAAGAAGTAAACCCAGTTCATGTTGTCCCTAAGAGGTAAACCCGGTTCATGTTGCCCCTCAGAGGTAAACCCGGTTCGTGTTGTCTCTAAGAGGTAAACCCGGTTCATGTTGCCCCTCAGAGGTAAACCCGGTTCATGTTGTCCCTAAGAAGTAAACCCAGTTCATGTTGTCCCTAAGAGGTAAACCCGGTTCATGTTGCCCCTCAGAGGTAAACCTGGTTCATGTTGTCCCTAAGAGGTAAACGCGGTTCATGCTGCCCCTCAGAGGTAAACCCGGTTCATGTTGTCCCTAAGAGGTAAACCCGGTTCATGTTGTCCCTAAGAGGTAAACCCGGTTCATGTTGCCCCTCAGAGGTAAACCTGGTTCATGTTGTCCCTAAGAGGTAAACGCGGTTCATGTTGTCCCTAAGAGGTAAACCCGGTTCATGTTGTCCCTAAGAGGTAAACCCGGTTCATGTTGTCCCTAAGAGGTAAACCCGGTTCATGTTAAACCCTCAAATGTTAAGGTGCAGCTGAAATGTTTCAGCCCTCAGAGGGAGTAGGCCTGATTCACGTTGAACCCTCAAAGGTAAAGGGTGATGCTGAAATATCTTACCATCACAGTTAAGAGTGATTCATGTTACTTCTGAAAAGTACAGCAAGTCACCTTATGTGTTAAGAAATAAATAGATACTGATAAATAAATAAATAAATATTGATATTTCTATCGATAGAAATAGATACTGAGATATCTTACCGTTTACTTTTTATTTGCTTTTTTAAGTACAAAAATTTGTAACACTTCATTCAGTTGCGGTTCAACTTTCATTTGGGGTATTAATAGTACAATGTTTTGTGAAGCCTCTTCTTAGGGTGTTAACTCATAGACACGAACTTCTTTCTTTTGAATTTCCAGCGGCGTTCGAAAACCTTGGGAATCTGTTTGCCCATGTAGACTCGCCAATGTTTCGATCAGAAGAAGCAAAGGTAAGGGTTGTACTTCAAAACCTGTTTGCTGACTGAAAAGACTGTTGTTAAGGAACCTCTGAAATTCATTGATTCTCAGTTTGTTTGAATCGTTGTCTAGTAGCTGCCCGATCTTATTTAATGGCTTCTTTTGTGCCGTTTTCAGGTAGCACGAGGTATCAATCAATGGTCGCTTCAAGTGAAGCAATAGTGAATAATTGTAATGCGTAGGAGAGGCTCAGTCGAAAAGTCCGACAGGCCCAGTGCTGAATGACAGGATGGCAGATTGCTGCTGCTTTTCAGTTCTGTGTCTGGGGTTCAAATCCCAATTCATTGTCAAGCCTGGTAACGCATTGTGTGATTCCATGGCTTGTTGCTATGTGTACTCTTTTTTTGTTGCAGTTATTGAGTGTTGTTGCTATGGTTACTGATTTTAGTTGCTATGGTTACTGATTTTAGTTGCTATGGTTACTGATTCTAGCGCCAGGTGATCGGATTGGCACGAGATCTGCGGGGCATCGCGTTTGCGTTTAACACGAAAGTGAGCTACATGATGCTGTTTGATTGGCTGTATCCTTTCGACCGTCCTGTACGTTGTAATTGAATAGATCCCTGTGCTTTTATTTCAATCAAAACACGGTGTATTCTTCTGTGTGGTGCCTGTGGTCGTCTTTTTGTGAGGCGTGATGGTCATATTCTCTTCCAATAGCAAGTTTTAAAAGAAACTTACATGTTTAACAGGTCTGCCTTGATTTCTGTGCATTCCTATCAATCTATAAACCATGGTATTACTTGATATTATTCGGTAGGACTTTTTAGGGTCGTTGCACACGCCTTTGAGGCTGTTGTTATTTGCATGCGTTATAAATGTCTGTTTAATATTAATGATAATAATCTATAATCCAGCAATTAGATATTCAACCTTTTGAACAGACTCTTGGTAGCGACACTGGACAAGTTTTTCATGTGCAGTTGTCTCGTGCCTCGGATTCAGATTTACTGAAGTTGCGCAAGTAAAAAGTGAGCAATGAAACAGTAATAAGCAAGATGTAAATAAAATATTAAAATATTTAACTGGCTGTTACAAAGTTGAGTTTGAAGTAAGTTTCTACGACTTTTGAAATATTAGTTTAAATTTAGTTCTCTTTAAACTGAGCTGTGGCATTAATGAGCCCAAGTGGTTGAAAAATGTGTATGGTGTGAGAAAATTAGAAAAACAAAGTTAACTGAAGTTTTGTGCGGGACATATTCGCATGGCCTAAGCAACAGAAGAGTTATACTCAATGTACAGCAGTGAAACTTGGCCCATTTTACTTTAACACGCTGGACGCGAGGGACGTGTTAACACGTCCCTCGCGTGTTCTGTGTTTTTTGGCCTATATTTGCCGCACCTATATAAAAAATTGGCACGCGGCCAATGTGTTAAGAGTCTAATGTGGGTGCAACACTTGAAAACCTTGGAGACCTCTTTGCCCTCATGAACTTGCCAATTTTTCTATGGCGATTTTCTTAACTGGTTGTATTAGCTTTCCGGCTTATGCGGGTGTGATGGTCCGTGCTATGGAGCTTTGGTTTCATGATCCATCTGTGACTACGCCAATCCTCAAGCTGTTTGCGGAATTGGCTCAGAACCGGTAGGAAGCGACTGGTAATTGGGGGGCTCTGTGGAAGTGACGATAATGGTTTGATTTGTAAGGTTTACTTGCTTTATGTGGGATGTGGTGGTGTAGTGGTATGGTCTGTGCCTCGTAACCGGAGGGTCATGGGTTCGAATCTGCCTCAAGCCACTGAGTAGCGACCTTGGACAAGTTGTTCACCCACAACTGTCTGTGAGGAAGGCAATGGGAAACCACCTCACTCATCTCATTCCCGGGTGGCCTAAAACCAGTGGGTATGCCTTTGGGCAGAGAACGCATCATCATCATCACTTTATATGCTGGTGACACCTAGTGTCAGTGCTGATGGCCACTTACTGAGTCTTCTGTTATCACAACAGTTGCAAATGTATAATGGCCACCATTGTCATTGTGTACTTCATGAGATGAGTTGCTGACCTTTCTCTGAGGCAGCTGCAAAAACTTACTGTAACTTCAGAAGAGTCCTGCATTGGAAATTTATATAGCACTGCTTCAAGAGAAACTTATTGCAGGTATTAGTTTATCACAATGTAATTGTAATCACAGATTTATATAGCACCTCACTCATCAGATGAGTTCCCAACCTGACATTGCAATACCACGATCAAACAGAATGGTCATTTTTCAAGCACATGAAATAGAGGCAAAGAAAGGCGAAGGAGTTCATACCTCAGGTTGCTAGACAACTCATTCCGGAAGGATCGGCCAATCACAATGAAGCTTCTATGCTGGAAGTTCTGGCCAATGGGACAAAACCGGGTCACCTTGTGCATTCAAATGAAAGGATCTGTGGCCAAGAAAGGATGAGATCAAGACATGTAAATCCCTAAGAAAAGATGGAGCAGACAGTGAGTATTTTTAGCCCAGATTTTATCATTGTGTTATTTTTAAACCCCAAACAAACATATAATGTGAAAAATTATGTAGTAATTAATGTTATGGTAATAAAGTAATAATATTGATGTAATAAAACTTTTAGAGCGACACGTTTCCTGTGGATTGGCTGGTCTTAACTGATGTATGTTTTTGTTCAGGTCGCAGAGGTTGCAATTCGACGTGTCTTCTCCCAACGGCATCCTGCTTTTCAGGGAAGTCTCCAAAGTAATTGTCGGATACGGTAAGCTGTGATTGAAAATGATTAATTCATCAGGTACCTTTTGCATTTAACATCTGTGTTACCTAAAGTTGGGTATTTGACTACTGGATGATGCTAGAAGATGGATATGAAGGGCTAAAGAGAAGAGCAAACAACAGAGAAGAGTGGCGTCGTTGGACATGTGGACCTGCCTGACGGCAGAGCACTAAAAGAAGAAGAAGTTACCTGACTGTAATATAAAATCCTCTTCTTGATGTGTAGTAATTTTCATTTCAGATTGCCTACTTAAAAATGTAAGTCGGATGTGTTTTCATTTTCAGGGACTAGGATCTTGAGTCTGGGCGAGGTTCCTAAAGAGCAGCTTTATGCACTAAAGTATCTTTTGCAGTATGAAACAAATAATAGAAGTGTTATTATTTTTAATTAAACGTGCAAAATTCCACTCATCAGAATGCGTATATCAGAACGCTTATATAACGCCTCGTAAGAACTTCTCGAATGTGCTGCACCGTGGCTGTTAAACTGTTTAGTGGTGACTTATCATCATTAGAAAATGTATACAGAGCAGTCAGTTGAAACCAAGGGAAGAAGACTTAAACTATGATATGTGTTGCATGTTTTAATAGGAGTGTTGTTTAAAAGAATTACAAAAGCTGCCCCTTAGTGCTGCTTCTTCAGTGTCCTTTGAAACTACGTTATATGACAGCATAAGTGCGGTTGTGATCTGTTTGATTGTTTGCTGGGTCTGTGATCCAACGGATGTGGGTTCGCCTCTTTTGAGCAGATACTTGTGCCTTGGACAGTGGTGGTGAAGGATCTCACCCTATAAATTCCTTGAAAAATGAGCAGTGTCGAGACCATATGGTCGCTATGTAAAAATGTGTACATTTACATTTTACATTTAAAATTCAGATTTACTGACCTTGCAAGCATGACAGATGTAATAAATAAATAAATAAATCAACAATAATGCAAATTTGGTAAGCATCTGTTGATGTGCCATCCGTCCATCTTGTGAACGAGGAATCTTAGGCTAATAGTTCAACTGCATGTGAGCTTAGGCTTTGACTGAGACATTGAAAGCCTTGACTTGAACATAGACTCAAGGGCATTTCCATATGCTTCACGATGCTCAAGGCCGCGCTTTCTGGTAACTACGTCAACTTCGGCGTCTTCCGGCTGTATGGCGACACAGCACTTGACGACACGTTCCAGACCTTCGTCAAGCTGCTTCTTTCAATTACGCAGAACAACCTTCTCGTGAGTAGATGGAATTCAGCTTTTTCCGAACGAAAGTAAAATTCTGTCTTTAAGATGTCGTTAAAAGGCAGTACTTGTACACTCAGGTAGGTAGAAATTTAGAGTACTTACAGTACATAATTGTACTTGCCTACATACTTACATTGCAGACATTTGTGAAGCTACTTCTTTCAATTACGCAAACAGCCTACTTGTGTGTAGTTGCAGAAAAGAATTTAAGAGATTTTTAGTGAAATTTTAAATTCTGTGCATGAGAGACGTTGCTAAAAACTCTTTGATACATAAATAAACATTCATGTTCTTCAGTTTGCAGACAATCTGTGGATAAGTAGAAAAGTTGTGCAACTTATGTGCATTTTTTGTACATCTAGTACGTTGTGCAGAATATGCACAATAGAAATTGTGAAATTTGTCGGTAAACAGAACACTAATAGGGGCTTAAAGCATGACGAAAGGCATTTAATCTTACTGGTTGTGTATGTAAACCAGGCCTATTCAGTAGTGTGCTGGGTGTGTAATCCAACGATTGTGGGTTTGAACCTGCTGAGTGGAGTCCATGTAATGACCCTGGTCAAGCTGTTTGTGCCCCCTTGTCTTTCACCCCAGATGCAGATTAACTGACCTTGCGTGAACGTTAGCTCTAAAATGAATATGACTTTTATGATTGCAGGAATTTCCAAAGCTAAGTCAGAGTTACTACGCGTTACTTGAATGTGTGGCACAGGATCACATGTCTTTTATTAGCAACCTGGAACCTCACGTGTTTCTCTACATCCTGGCTACAATATCTGAAGGCCTCACAGCTCTCGGTAATTGGCTCATCAGTGAAAGTTGCTTCCTTACAATTGTGTGCATTTTAGAGCTTGAGTCGACTTTAGAACACTGTCGGTAGTTTTGATATTGAGAAAACTTCAGAGTTATTTTTAAGCTTATATAATTTGACCAAGTTACGTGAATGTGTTAATTATTTTCGATACACAAGGAACGCTGTCTTGGGAGTCTTATCAAGAACTGCCTCATGACAAGGTTCTGCTGTAATGATTTTATTTTCTATAGGTGAATTAATTTTGTGATTCATTTCCCAGGCCATGTTATATCAGGATTTGTGTTATAATAATGCATGTTATAACCAGTCTTTGTATATCTAATCTAATATAAGAACTTCTATAGTGACACTCTAAGAACGCATCATGCATCAGTTGATGGCTGCTACTAAGCAAATTCGTTTTACAAGCCAGATTCCAGGGAGAGTCCAGTCGAAAGCCAAGAAGGGAATCCAAAAAGACGCAGAAGCAGCTGATGGAGGAACGAGTCCAGGAAATGATGAGAGTTTAGTTGAGATCTGGAGGCCCAAACACACTTTGAAGAGTGAACGTTTCAGTTTCAGGGTCCAAGGAAAGTGACAGAAAGGGTGCATCTGCCTTTTGTTTATGTCCATTAAGTAGAAGCTTCAAAGAGAAGTTCTTGTCATTGATGATGATGATGAGTTCTCTGCCCGAAGGCAGGTCCATTGGCTCTATGCCACCCAGGGATGAGATGAGAGGTGGTTTCCCGTTGCCTTCCTCACGGACAATTGTGGGTGAGCAACTTGTCCAAGGTCGCTGCGCAGTGGCTTGAGGCAGATTTGAACTTCTGGTGACGAGGCACCGACTACACTACACAATTACTTCCCACAATTGTCATTGTCTGAATACAATCTGCCGTTCTTTTTCAGATACGATGATATGCACTGGGTGTTGTGCCACGTTGGACAACATCATTACGTACTTGTTCAAACGTCTGACGCGTAAACAGTCGAAACCTGTTGCCAATCAACTTCCAGACAGCGAGGCGTTCCTCCGAATCCACGAAATGCACCCAGAAATTCTTCAGCAGGTTAGAAAGTGTTTTCAATCAGTGCAGAGAAGATGTAATCGTCTCTGGCAGTGGCTAAAGATTTATGATGCCAAAGTAACCATATTGATAGTGTCTCTGGAGGAGTCCAAAGAAGATGTATAGTCTTTGGCAGTTGATGATGACTGGTGATGGTGCAGCAGACTTCTTTGACTGTTGCAGTACCTCATACCTGATGCAAATGCTTTCCAAGTTCACTGAACTTGGTGTCAACTGTCCAATCTGGATGGGAATCCTTTGGTTGAGCACTGTGTGCAGAGACCCACCGTTGCTGACTTTGCCAGCCCTCTGAGCACTGTTTCCTTACTGATGATGAACTTGTTGATTTTAGCAAACGTTAGGACCATTTAGGCAAGCTGTGCTTTTGTGAGATACTTGATGATGATGAATTCTCTGCCCGAAGGCAGGTCCATTGGCTTTATGCCACCCGGGGATGAGATGAGTGAGGTGGTTTCCCATTGCCTTCCTCACGGACAATTGTGGGTGAGCAACTTGTCCAAGGTCGCTATGCGGTGGCTTGAGGCAGATTCGAACCCGCAACCTTCCAGTTACAGACCATACCACTACACACCACGTCCCTGTGAGATACTTGATACATGCATACATCCATACATGTAATACATACATATGTAAATAAATAGATGCATATATTCATGCCCATGTTTACAATATATTTATATATATATATATATATACATACCATGCATACATACATAGCATATAATGGAGGGGGTAGGACAAAAGGAAGACCCAGACAGGTGCTGCCATATTGGATGATAACAGATGGATACAGCAGGCTCAGAAGAAGCTCAGCACCGAGAGGAGTGGCGTCATCGGACGTTTGAACCAGAATAAGAAGAAGACATACAATATATGCCTACACACACAACGAGGATGATCTTGCCTGCGTTTTCATTAATCTAACTCGATCTCTTGATAACTGTCCACTCTTTGGAAATATCTGTGGTTACTGGTGAGTTTCTGTTAGTAGATGTTATCCACCGTTCTGAACATCATCATGTTTGAAGATTGTCGCAACCAGTGGTCAATGTCACGACCTCTGCTCGGTTTAATTCTTCTCAACGAAGAGGTTCGGCTCGATTTGTCTGCTTTGCCCAGCAGTAGTAATAGTCGTAACCATGATATTTATGATAATAAAATAAATAATATTTATGATAATTATACAAAATTACAACAGCTACTCCCGCCAGTTAAAACCCTCAGTTATTCCCCACAGCCCCACGCCTGTGGCTGTATTATTCCTCCCGCTGATTATTTAACATGTAAATGTTTTATTATTAGGATGTTGTATGCGTATTAAGTTTTTCTTGTGTTCTTAAATACTTGTAAACCGATGTGTGATTAGCTATTTGTTAGTAAAGAATACACTTACTTAATAATTAGCAAATAATAATGTCTTTAGTAACTTAACTCCAGTATGGGTTTCGACCTATTGAATCTAATGACTTCTATAGCGCCGTTATCATAATGCCCAATGCATCAATTGGTGGTTGCTTGAAGTGAAATCAATCAAAAATCATAATCCATTGGAGAAGCCAGGTTAATTCCTACAAGTCAGAGAAACCTATCCAAGTCACATCTGTGTTGATCAATCAGATAGCTATGTCTAGTGCTTATGAAAGGTGCTTAAAATGCACTATTAAGGGTTCTGATAAATACATATGTATTTATGTACATGTATGGATATGTGGACACATGTGCATAGTTATATGTACATACATATATACATACACTTTGTTTTGGGAACCTGTGTTATCATTCAGAACAAATAAGTATCTGTAACTGTGGTAAGAGAAATTGCCTTTGCATTTGGGATTCAGTCAGTTGCCCTTCCCCATAAAGGCAAACCGATGCTTTTGACAATTCTTTCCCCATTGTGTGTTTGGATTAGACATCTTTGATTACCGTTATAATTTAGGGATTGTTGTTTTTTAGTATTTCAGCAAATTAAGGGAGACGATAATCAATGCCCAGCCGCCTGAGAAGCAGGCTGCAATGGCACATTGCTTTGAAAGCCTCATGGAAGGAGTGGACAGGACCCTCCTGACCAAAAATAGAGACAAGTAAGTGATGACGGTTCTATCAGAAAGTAGACAGATGAATTTTTTTGTGTAGGTAAGGTAAGTATCCCACATCCCACAAGTGAGACATAGAGGAGGCACTCATTTCCTTTTCTTAGCCTTTGAGCCCGGCAATAGACAAATCCCAAGGTCCTGGACACAGGGCCAGTGCATTGCAAGGCTTGTTGTTTACTTCCAAGCTTACACCGGTACCAAATTACACTGCTTGGTGACAGAGGCATGGTGTGCGCAAACAACTTGCCCAGCGTTGTTACACTGAGTCAAACCCGCAACCGCACAATCATTGGCCAAATGCATCACTGATAAGATAAAGTAATTGCACTTTCATTAATTAACTGATGCCAGCTTGTATCTGATCACTTCTATATCACCTTAAATTGTAATTTTGTGCTATTGCAAATTTATATAGCACCACTTCAAGAAAAAGCCTTTTAACTGAAGCACAGCTCTCTAGCAGATATAAAAGATGCATCTTAAGAAGTAGAGTTCTAATTTGAGAGGAAAAATGCTGCTAGTGGTCGGTCCAGCATTTGTGTTCGAATGAGGTTTTCAAACTGATGTGTGGTCTTTTCAGGTTTACCCAGAACCTTTCTGTATTCCGGCATGACATAAATGATTCCCTGAAGATTCCGGCTACTTCTCTGGCAAGCAATCAGAACGACATGATGAGCTAACGACGGGCATGTCTACGTCACGTGCACGCGGACTGTGTCTCTTGTGCATTGCCAGTTTGGGTTTTTGCAGCAGTTTCTAAAGGCATTGTAGCAGCTGTTGAAATGTCCTTCAGAGGCGCTATATAAAGGTGCAGCTACATCTGGAATTTAATTCTACAGGGTGCACACATTTGCTTATGTGCTTACGACAGGTTTGGACAAAAGTTGAAATAGTTAAAATCTAAATCTCACAAACAAGTGGCTTTCTTCTGATGAATTTTTCTGCAGTTAAGGAAAGAACAAATATTATTTGGTTAAACTGCCTCAGAAGTGGAGTATTTGGTGTCTAAGTGGATAAGTGAAATTCAGTTGGTGTTTTTCTTCACTGTTGATATGAATGTTGTAGAATTTTTACATGTTTTGGTTGGAAAACCTGTTTCAGAGGGGAGGCGAATCGGTTGCTGTTTACAGAAAAAGAAAGCACTTTGCAGAAAAAGCATCTATGAAATAAGTTGATTTATTTAGTCAAATGCAGAGATTGGAACATGTATGTAAGGCACTGCAAAAGGCCGTGGTATGTTACATTGTTAGTTTGATTGTGTTATAGCTCTGGCGCAACTTTAACTGGCAAAAAATTCACCGAAATTTTAACCACCTACTTTGAGTAATACTTCTGAACTTTTATGCTAGTCCTTTTGGCACCATAATGATTCTTTATTATGGTTGCTAAGAGCTGACCGGTTTTTGGCTAGACTTGCACAAGTTTTTGAGTGTTTTGCTTTTGTGGAGGAACTTCTTAACTGGTTTTCTGTGGTCGAATCGGGCTTGAGAGAGAACTTTCTACGTCTCTATAGCTGTGCTTATTAATGAAGTTTTCTTCAAAGGGGTAAGGGAGCGTTTTTCTCGTAAATTTTGAATAACGGTAGGATGTGTTTGATGTAAAAATAGGCAACTATTTTCTAAAAAATACTGGGTGGTTTCAAGGGTTGAACAGAGGCTTTACATTCATGCTGTCTACAGGGTTATACATCTAGTGTTTTTGTCAGTTATCACACGCTTTTGTTTGTTATTGCCGCCTTTGCTGGTGTGCTGTCGTGAACCATTCTAAGAGTTCATGTTGCTAGGCTTTGTTCTTAGGTGTTCTGTCATGTTGCCAGTTTGTTGATCGAAGCACTACTTGTGTCTGTTATGCTGGCTGGCGACCAGTTTTAAGTCTGTTTTATGCCCATAGGAACCAGTGAACAGTTAAAAAAATACAGTGGTGTTTTGTTAATAGCTGTTGGCATTTTGTTCAATTGTCTTTGATCTCATCTGCATGTGCTCTTAGATTTCAGTGTCCTGGCAAGACTGTCACAACAAATCTGTCTTTTGCAGTCAGTGATGGCGATTATCACCCGTAAGCTGTTTCCTGTCTAACTGTAATTGTAACAGAATATATTCGTCCAGGGATCGACAATAAACGACGTCCGCAAAAATTACATAGTTTGGGCCCATCCCTCCCTTTGACCGTATTTCGTTAACAGGATTATCGTGGCCGTCTTTGCTACCGGAACTTCTGTGTGCAAACCTCGCCGAAATCGGTGGATGGGCCACCCCAAACAATTGGGTAGAATGGCCGGACCCCACAAGTCTGACCTTGCTGAAGCTGCATTTGCGATGGCTTCGCAAAAATTGCAGTAAGCGCTTCAATCAATATCCGTGTATTACGCAACGGTACCTGCTTGCGTGGGTTGCAAAGTTCAAGTCAATCGATGGCCGGGCACTTGGACGGATCTGACTGGGAAGAGAAATCGACAGCAATGTGTACAGAAGACGAATGATGTTTCAAGCTAATTGCGCGTTTCCTTTGAGTGCTGTTGACAGATCGTTGCCATGGGAAACGCCGGAAGGATGTCGCGGAATTGCACCGTGTTCATCTTTACGTCAGTAGGACGGTTGGTAGCGCGTACAAGACGCGTGGCCTCCTATAATTGGAGGAGAAAGTTGCAATTAATCTAAGAAGCTGCGTTCCATTAATCCATTATTTTATATCGCGCGACAGAATGATAACAGGGATGCAAAAGAACCTTTTTTATAAGAATTTTTTTCATATGACGTAAACAAATATGGCGGTCCCTGCGTACCTTAATTTAACATAAAGTAAGTAAGTAAAGTAATTATATTCTTTAATAACCA
The DNA here is from genome assembly GCA_964023275.1 of Norana najaformis. Lineage (NCBI taxonomy): Eukaryota > Metazoa > Annelida > Clitellata > Crassiclitellata > Hormogastridae > Norana > Norana najaformis. The sequence continues at coordinate 61,300,633 of OZ029913.1, forward strand.
ATAGCTAATCGCACATCGGTTTACAAGTATTTAAGAACACAAAACTTAATATGCATACAACATCCTAATAATAAAACATTTACGCGTTAAATTATCAGCTGGAGGATTAATACGATCATGGGTGTGGGGCTGTAGGGAATAACGGTTTTAACTGACGGGAGTAGCTGATGTTAATTGCAATTTATTTTTCAACCATAACCCAGACAATTTTAATTCGTTTTTCATTGCTGACAACAGTCTAACTTGGGACTTACGTAGGTTTTAGGCTTTTAGAGACACTTAGAAACGTTAAACCTAAAAGGCGTACTTCTGACACCCTTGATTCAAAACGGAGTCCGATGATTGTTGGGCAGTGTGAAGTCGAAGAATCTATTCTATACAACATTTTATTTCGAGTGCTGCATTTGCCTATAGCAACTAACAACGCATTACTTAGTCGTGAGCGTTAAATCCGAAGTTGCAAAAAACTTGGCGAGTTAGGTTTTCCTAATTTTTATTTCTACCCACACTTCATTATTACTCTCCTCTTCACGCTCTTCCACAAATCCTATAAGCTTACTGATTCTTCCTCTTCCCTTATCTCACTTTCCGATTCAGTTCCAAACACCATCCACCACAGCCGTCTGACTGTCTTCATGCCTGTCTGCCTCTTGGATCTTAACCTGGAACCGAACCCTTCCTAACTATCGATTTTGTTTTGACTGATCGCCTGTGAATAATTTTGTTCCCGCGACTTAGCTTTCGTTTGGCGCTGTAGAAATCTCGAGCATACGATTACAATTACGACTCCTCAAGTTCTTGCTGAATCCGCCGTTGCGGTAAGTGGTCCTGATTTGGAGACGGTAGAACTGTCGTGTAAAAGCTTCATGCCTCTGATGCATTGGAGTAGGCTATTGATTAAGCTACCTATGACCATGATGGTCCATATTATGGTCCAAGGTACCGCGTAGGCTACGCCGCCGCCAAAGTGTGTTGATTTGCAACTGGCTAGCGGTTCTGCTTGGCATGTGGTCTGGAAATATCGCCAAACCTCTCTCGACTGGCCTCGGTGGTTAATTGTTTTAGTTGATATGGCTTAACACGGCTTACTGTGTTCAGCCGTGATTCGTACGTGGGACCTTCGTTAAGGGCGGCGGATTTTAAAATAGAACGAATGGTATTGGAGAGGGTCGGCCGCTTGCAGTGCCACTTTTATCAAGCGCAAGATAAAACCTTGACGCAGAAGTCGAGGACTTCGTTAAGCCACAGGTTATGCGTCTATCGCGAAGGAACAAGCATTCAAACGAGCTCGAGTAGGTTAAATGGATGGCAAATATCATCTACCTCGTATAGTGCGGACCGGTAAACACGAAGTCTTGATACGGTACTTATGTTTACGTACTCTTTTATTTGACTCTGTTCGGCATACATTTCCTGATTACCTTCAAGCGCATATAATGTAGTTAGATTAGTTGGATAACCACGTGCTCAGCGCTTTTCCGAAGCGGTGTATTACGTAGGTTGATGCATTCGTGGATTGATGGCTTTGGAATAGGACTCCGAGACTAGTCCATCCGCCGGATTATTAAGCTGCCAATGATGTTAACAGGCTGGATCCTGTAGCGTATACTTTCTGAAGAAATTCAGGATTTTTATGAAACTAAGCGCTGTAGTGTTCACCGTGATGCCAAACTTGCAACTAATGCTTGGAAGGAACGAAGTCAAAGGTTAGTCTATTTTTGCAAAACGTGAAACCGTTACACGAAGCTCAAACTCGCTGGAGTTCGCTGAACTGAACACATTGAACTTGCAAGAAAGGACAATGAAATGCGAGTTTCACTACTTGGGTAGGCCTAGAAATATAGGCCTGCATATCGTAAGACCTATTGCGGGAGTTAATTCCACGCTTACTGCCACTTGTTATAAACTTTGCACCAACTGTTATCTGTACTTGTCGTAAGGCTTAGTAAAATGCCTTTTCAACCAAGACGTCTGCTCCACCGCGGTGACTTCAGATAACTTCAACTGTGAAGGTTGTTTTCATGAGACCATTTCCGGAGTCATACCCCAAACTAATGGACTCCTGCTGTCGTCTTTGTTCATCAATCGATCGAACAAAAAATCCAGACCATCACTCCATGAACGGACCATTGCGCAACGGAGCATCGACCGTACACCGCGAAGCCAAGAGATCTGCCTGCCTGGCTCTTGGATCTCGACCTTGAACGGTACCCTTCTTGCCTGTCGATAATGATTTGACAGCACCCGTGAATAAACCGATTCCCGCGACGACTTAGCTTTCGTTGGGTGCTGTAGAAATGTTGAGTTTACAATTACGATTACGATCCGTCTTCAACTGATGACTCGCCTTGGATTTACGAGGCTCGAACTCTAGCAGTTTCACAAAACTCACTAGAGAGTGGAGCCCTCGTTGCACAGAAATGACTTCGTTTTCCGTTTTGCCAGATTCGACTATACACTAAACTCCACGGATAGGGGAACCACCGTCACACACGAAGACTTAACATGGAACCGCACCTGACCTGACCTGACTTGAGCTGACCTGACCTGACCTAACCTGACCTGGCCTGACTTTTTTGAACGCCTAGGAATTAGCTGGTTTCTCAGACTTGGCTGTCTTGGAAGCTTAAAAATTCGAGATTACGACTACAATCAGGCGTTGAACAGTCATCCAGTTTGCACATTTCACGAGCTGTACTAGAAACGAGTTAGGAGTGACTTAATGACTATGGCATCTTTTCTGAAGCGCTTGCTTACCAAAGTCCAGGAATACAATGGGAGAAAAGGCAGAGATGATAATGAAGAGGATGATATTCCTGTAGAACCACCGCGTCCCGATGTACCAGGAAGACCCACCTTTCCTCATCCAATCAGCAAACCGTTGCATCAGACCGCCCACGGCACAAAAACTGTCACCCATGCCAACGAAAAGACTACCGACAGCTTTTACACGGTCAGCAACAAAACCAGCCAAATTTACTCAACCGACAACTACGTTACTCATAACTACTCTAGTGACAACACTACTGACAACTACACTACTAAAAATTACTCCACTATCTTCACTGCTGACAGCTATTTTACGCAAATACACTCTACTGAAAACACTGCTGGCAACTATACTACCAAAAGCTACTCCAACAGCACCGCCACTACTGACAACTACAATACGCAAAACTATTCAACTGGCAACTACAATTCGCAGAACTATTCAAATGACAGTTTCTCTACGAAAAGCTATTTCACTGACAACACTACACAAAACTACTCTACTGGCAAATACACTACCCAAAGTCCTTCTACTGACAACACTACACAAGACTACTCTACTGGCAAATACACTACCCAAAGTTATTCTACTGACAACACTACACAAGACTACTCTACTGGCAAATACACTACCCAAAGTTATTCTACTGACAACACTACACAAGACTACTCTACTGGCAACTACACTACCCAAAGTTATTCTACTGAAAACACTACACAGGACTACTCTACTGACAATTATACTACTCAAAATTACCACGTGGACGACTACACTGTTAATGATTACGCTACTGACAGTTACAATATCCACAACGACACTACCAGTAACTATGTTACTCCTAATTTTTCGACTATAAGCTACACTACTCTTAACTACAAAACCAAAAATAACTACACTACTAGGAACCACTTCAAAGATGACCACATTACTACTAACTACACTGACAACACCGTCGCTGACACTTTCTCTTCAAACAACTACCTTACGAAAAATTACACAAACGATGGCCACACTAGCTTTAACTACAAAACCGATTACGATAACTACAAGACTCACAGTTACACAACTCAGAATTACACTACCGGAAACTACGCCGTCGCTGACTATGTAACCGGTATTTTTTCGACACACAACTACACTCCACACGAAAACTACACTGTCTTCAACAATGCTACGAATGACTTCAGCTCTGGCATATTCACTGCAGAAAACTACATTACTCGTAACTACACTGCGGACAGCTACACCTCGCTGCAGTACTCAACGACCTCTGTCCTGGGAAGCGAGGTCTTTGCCAGCCCCGTGGTCCGCTACCTTGCCGCAGGCGTCCTGATGGCGTCCTGCCTTCTCGGAATCTTCGGTCACTGCGCCGTCATTCTAGCCATTACTCGAACGAAGAACATCGGCGGTTCCATGCAGAGTGGGTCGCTCCCAGGAGGAGCTGCCAAGGACGGCGGCACCCGCCTGCTTGTGACTAATGCCTGCCTGACGGGTCTCCTCGGTTGCCTCTTCGTCCTCCCGTTGAACACTGCCAACGTCGTCGGGGGTCGGCTTGTCTACTCACGGCAAATGTGTGTCGTCGTCGGGTTTATGAACGTGCTCATATCCTCCGCTCTGCAAGCCAGTTCGTCGGCGATAGCGGTCCAGCAGTGTCTGATGCTCTTGACCAGACATCGAGGCCGATATTCGCGTGCCCAGGCGGCTCTTGTGATCATCCTGTCGTGGGCAGTTCCCGTGGCGTTGGCGGCTTGTGCGTCGCCCGTCGTAGGCTTTAATTCGCATCTGCTAAGCTGCATGCTCCAGTCCCAAGCGGATCTTCGGCCGTGGGTGCCCGTGTTGGTCGTTTCGGTGCCGACTTGGGCGGCATTGACGATTATAGCCACGTCGTATGCGCTCATCTTTCGTGCGGCCAGTCGCCGGGCAAGGAGCGTCGCCGCTCGAACAGCTGCCCGAGTCAGAGCGGTGGGTGCTGTAATAGAACTGAGTCATGCTGGAACAAGAAACGCGGTTGGAGGATGTTGGAGAAGTGGAAGAAATGGAAAACGCAGAGAAAGTGGAAGAGCAGAGCATGATGGAAGGCAAGAAAGTTGGATTACGGGAGAACGATGCGGAAACGAAGTAGGGGTAAACGGAGAAAGTGAGGTAGGAGATGGAAAGAGAACGGAAAGTGAAACGTGCGACGCCGACAGCAAAAAAGAGGGTGGAGTCAGCGAAGATGGCACATACACCACATCAAGTAATACATCACCGACACTGAGGGTCATTCCGATTGACGATTCGTTATCGAGTGTCAGAAACCAGTCCAGTCCCAAAAAGGTTCAGGGGAAGCAAGTGTTGACGGTATCTGCCGCTAGGGACCGGCGATTGATGCTGGCGCTGAAGATGACCATCAACTGGGCCACCTGCGCTCTTCTGTGGGGTCCGCTGTCCGTCATGTTCCTGGTGGACAGCTTTGAGCTGGTGCCGTCCGATGCGTTGCTGATCGGATCCACGTTGTCTCGGATCTTCTGTGGAGTTGGGTGGATTATCCACGGAATGTGGAACGAGAGGCTGCGAAGGACGCTGAGAAGGATGCTTATGTGCGAACCGGAAGCTGGCAAGATTGACCAGATGGCGCCATCGTTCTTCAGAAGACAGAACAATCGAGTGACCCCACTTCACGTACCAATGGAACAGCAACAAAACTCTCATTAAGGTCTCTGTCTCGCTTCGTTGCTTTAGGGTCGTTTGAATGAGCTGGTTCTCTCAACTTTATTTTTTTGGGTGTTGAAGAAATATAGTTTAAAATTACGAAATGGTGGAACATTATTAGTATTTGATGGTTCTCATTATAATCCTAATTATTAAAATGTACTAAATGTAAGCTTCTCTCGCCAAATCACAAGAATTTCATAGCAAATAGAGTTTAGAACTGAAAGAAGCGATGAGTCAATAATGCCACTTGATAAGCACTAATTCGTTAATCCAAAATGATTGTTTTGAATAAACAAACGAGGTTTCGAGCCAATAAGTTTTTATTTGACAAAAATTTTAGAAACAGGAAATTATCAAAATGTTCAATGTCTTTCCATAATAAAAATCTTTGAATTTACCAAGTCCGACGCTAAATAAAACAACTCTATTATGACAATTTTACTGTAAAGTATATGAGTACTCATGAATCTGAGACAGTGATAGAAACAATGGAACTCAGCAGTCTAAATTAATTGATAATTGCCTATAATTTATTAATTAATTTTTCACGAATAGATGTAATGCAGAAATAGCGTGCTTAAATGAAGCAAAACTTATTCATAAATGCAATCATTTATTTAGTCTTTTAATAAAAACTCCAGAACTGCATTTGCAAGAGTTTCGCACCTCAGATTCAGATTTACTGACGATTTAATACATTAAAAATTAAACAGTTACAGGATTTAGAAGTAGTTTCAACAGTCTCAGTGCACTTGCAGTAATTGGCTAGAAAGAAAACATAAACTTCACCAAAAAGTCTACATATATTTTATCTTGTATACAACGTTCAAATAAAGTACATCTGTAAACACTTTTGCCAAACACTTGTTGCTGAACGATAATCTCTAACGTTGACGTATTTACAAAGTTAATCAAGTATGTTTACAAGTCGAAATGGTTTTAAATGTTGAAATACGTTTGTAATGAAATATTTGTTGATGCAAATGAAACTGAACATTTCGTTTCCTGTGTTTAAACAGCTCGAGCATGGTTCTAAGAACTTCATACGGTGCATGAACTGCATTAATCGTACGTTTCAGTTACTCTTATAATACTTCAACTTGATAAAATGTTATTGTGAAAGGTTTTCTATAGCGAACGCAAGGCCTCGACCAAGCTCATTTTTCAGTGAATTGATAGGGTGAGATCCTTCACCAGCGCTGCCCGTATGAATGGGTGCCATGCTATTTAAGGTCCCCGTGTATGGACCGTGCCACCCCGAGATTCAAATCTCTTAAATAAGCCACGACCGGGACGCTGACCGGCATCCTCGCGCTCAGAGGCTCCTTGATATATGCATTAACCAATATGGCTGACCAGGCCAGTAATGGGTGGCATGATGGGATATTGATAACGCATGTGTCTTTTATCGCGTTACGCTATGGATTTGATTCTTGTGATGTAAAATTGACATTTCGGCATCAAAACCCCATAAGGACAGATTGTCTAGTTGTGACATTGCTAACATTGCAGCAAGATTTAGCTGTTTAAGCGTCAGCTGAAATATCGATCCTACGCAAACAGGACCACACATCTGCTCAGACACTCGCATTGAATGAAGGCTCTATACAGCACATTAGTCAACGACTTTTACATTACATTACTTATAGCCTAACTTCAATTTACTCATTTATTTACTAAGGAGTTAATCTTCCAAAAACAAAGCTGGAATTTGATACCATTTTAACCAAAACCTCCAAGCTACAGTTTAGAGATTGAAGTGAACCTACAAAATCACAGACAAACTAGTGGTTACATTTCGGATCTCATGTCAATAAATATTTATCTTGAAGAGGAAACTTAAATATCTCCAAATCGCTATATTTTGTCAGACACTAAATTATTTTACCCTTGCAGACAATCGCAACCGTTGACCGTTGCCTGATTAAAACAAAATTCATGAACATTTAAGAACAATATTCATATAATGAATAAACTCAAGATGAGACTGTGCAAGACTAGTCAGAAAATAGGTACAACAGCTAGAAGTTGCAAAGTACCGACACACAGAAGCAAAATCACAAACAGAACAAAATTTAAATGAAATTGTTCAAATTAAAGAGCCAACAATCGCACTGAAACATTCGATGGTAATGGTAATGCATTCGATGTTTATGATGAAGAAAAATTTCCAATACACATTTAAAAGAGGAAAAAGAAAAGAAGAAAACCTGACGAAGATGAAACTCCAAAAACTAATGCAGCATGGTGCAATAAAATTTATTATTGATCTGAATAAATGGAGCAACACTGAAAAGAATTTATAATACAATATTAAAATACCAAAAATAATCATTTAAATCAAATGGAATTGTAACTGCTAACAATTATAAACAATGTTATTAATACAACAATTTGAAATTTACTGCTTTGAGACACTATGATATGTAATTTTATTAAGTATTTGTACAGAATTTCCCTTGACAAAATTACTTCAATACCAATGAATATGGTAATAAAATAAATCTGTACGTACAAGGTTTAGTTTTGTATCTACAACAGATAGTTCAGAAGCCGCGAGAGGCTTCAAAAAGGTGCTACATAAATTTCAAGTTACATCGCATCAGAAATAATCAGACTTCTTTGAAGCTGAAGTATTGTTTCGCTGCCTTTCGAGCGTCACGTCCGAGTAAGCAGGATTCTCGTTGCCAGTATAAGGCTTTGCCTGAAAACATATTATGGCAATTGAAAATTACGAAAGCAAGTGATAAAAAAGTAATAAGGCAAAAGTATTTTAAAAATAAACAACAACACAGAAAAATAAATTACTGCAAAAGATGAAAAGAGAAAACGACATTTAAGCGGCCATCTTCTAAGTTCAACAGCGGCACTCCCAGGACCCTTTCTGAACAGCTTCGACAGTGAACGATTTTGAACTTCAACGAAAAAGCAGTTCTGATGTTTACCGTTGCTTCTCAAGAAGTTCAAGTACAAGTTTTAGGTACAGGTTGTTCGACATTATAACGACTCTTACTGTTATTCAACAGATGGCAGTAATAGTAAAGAACCTTTCAGCCTGTTCGCTAGAGGGTACAAATGAACACTATCAATTATATGTTTAGTCTGTCTGTTGATTTTAGTTGACAAGGTCAAACCTGGCAGAACTTTATTTTGGGTTATTGTTAGAAAACAACTGAACTTTATGCAAAAAAAGTAAATTTATCAGCGCTCTAGAAATTTCAGATTTTACAATTACGATTGCGATTTTAACTTTTACCTGGGGCTGGGCTTCCCTGTCGAGTGATGATACACGGTTACCATTCGTCTGGAACTCCATCTCTTCTGGATCCCAGTTATGAACGTTCACAGATTTTCGACCTTGGTAGTTGCCGCGATTGTTACTCGACGTTGCACACGTATAGGAGGAGTCCGTACGGTTACCTCTACGACGAAAAACCTACATGGTCACTTGTGGGCACTAGGTAAGGTAAGGTAAGCATATATAGGTACAGTATGGTAAGTTAGTCTTGGATACTCGGTATTGGTTTTGGTCTTGATCTTGGGCTTGAACCCTGTGGTCTTGGTATTGGTCTTGAACACTGAAGGTAATTCGTCACTTGCGAAATACTTGTATCAACAGTTGTCCTGATACAGCTGGGTATTCTTGCATCGGGTTGACTGAAGCGCAAACTTGGCAAAGATAAAGTAAAGTATGGTAAGGTATGGTAATGCATTTCTCTATCAGCAATAGTCCCCGCTCAGCAATAGTCCCCAAAGCGGACTATTGCTGATAGAGAAATGACTAATAGACTTGACTTTGTACGCGTTATAAATATTCGTAATAATAATAATAATAATAATTCTAGGTGAGATAAGGTAAGGTAAGATGCAGTAAGGTATGATCAGGTAATTTAATTGCTTATTTGTAAAATGTCTCTAACAAGAGAGGGAATTTCCTGCCATACAGACCATCACCTGATTATAAAAAGAACCGGAAAAGTAGATCTTCTAGAACAAGTTTAATTCTTACATTTTGAGAGATTCCTAAGAGGCGTTATATAAATGTCAGGATAACTGGACTGAGAGCAACTCTGAGCAGACATCTTGGAGGGGAGCTACATAAATGCTCTGAATGAATGAATGCATGCATGAATGAATGAATGAATGATACATACATATGTAGAAAAAGATCAGTCACTGTATTTTCGCTCCCTACCTGATACAGCAGATGATAAGCACAACGATTAAGATCAGGCAGAGGACACCGAAACCAACACCGACGCCAATTGCTATGTTTCTCAGTTCTAACAGAAACAGGACAGTTTCGTGGATTTAAGTTTTCAGAAAAATTCAACTGTCTATTCAAAGCTCAAAATCAAATGTCGCATCGTATAATTATGAGAAGTTACAACACAGGTAAATGTAAATGTACATGTTTTTCTATAGCCTCTATATAGTATGGCCTTGACCCTGCTCATTATTCGGGTGAGAGCCTTCACCATCGCTGCCCGTTTGAATGGGCGCCACGCCATTTAAGGTCCCTGTGTACATAGGCACATTCCCACCGCAAGACCAATAATTAATTAATTAATAATAATAATAACAATTACTGTTGTCAGTAATCTATTAATGACAGCTATTCGTGATATAAATGTGAAAAAGTAAATGTACGAGCTTTTCACTCGTCGACAGTATGGCCTCGACCCTGCTCATTTTCAATGAATTTATCGGGTGAGATCCTTCACCATCGCTGCCCATTTGAATGGATGTCATGCCATTTAAGGTCTTCGTGTATGGACAGTGCTAGCCCGAGGTTTAAATCTCTGAAATAGATCCACTATCGGTAAGCGAACCGGTATCCTCACGCACAGAGGCGCTTTGACGTATGTGTTACAATGTAGCTAAATTGCATGTCATTAATAGTCTTCAAGTGTTCTCTTCTTGGAATTACACCTACCTCAGGTTAAATAAATAAATAAATAAAAATAAATAAATACTAATAAGAATGATGACTAGCCATCCAGAACAGTAATGAAGCTGATTCAATTTCTCTATTCCTTTGAAATCATATGCAGCTCGGGTAGAAAAAAACAAAACGAGGACTTACTAACGGCTTCTGGATTTTCTTCTGTACAGTTCAAACCTATCCAAATCCCAACGCACCTACGAGAAACAGATTCAATTGTATGAGAAATTGGAACATAATGTCATTAAATTAATTATTAATAAGTAGTAACTTCTATGGCGCCTGTGTCTAAAACATAGGCATAAACTAAGGCACCAAAATTAAGCTGAAAATCAGTTTAATTTCCAGAAGGTCGGTCAGCTGTGATGGAGAGACATAAGGTAGAAATCGGACCTTGTTCTTCATCAAATATAAGAATGTATATTGCTCTATAGCAATCGCAAAGCCTCAACACTGCTCATGTTTAAATGAATTTTTCTGGTTATCATACGGTATCTCTGGGTAATCCCTCGGACTTGACGCAGCGCTCCTGAATAAACTGATGTCCTGCGCTTAGCTTTAAGTAGCGCTTAAGAAATTGTTGAGTTTAAGATTACTAGATGCAGTCTGTGATTGGTGAGCCTGTTGAAAGAAGCTGACCTAGAGCTGATCGTGAAACAATGTCAAAGACTGAGCGTAGCTTACCTGTCACGAGAAATTTACACAGCCGTTATCACTGTTACGAAAACACATGCTATGAAACTAAGTGCTACAAAAAATAATACATCTAAAAAATAAGAATGCAGATTTATCAAAAGCAGCATCATTGAAATAGTTCACAAATGTAGATAATAAAATGTGATGCTGTTCTAACCGTTGTCACCTTTTGCTATTAATCTTATTAATCACTCACCTGCAGACGAAGTCGTCTCCCATGGGTTCACAGATGCCATCGTTCATACAAGGGTTTGGAAAACAAACCTCTGCCAATAGTAATTCAGATGTTACAGGCTTTTTTGTTCAATCCAGTTCCATGAGGTAAGGTAAAGTAAGGTAAGGCAAGGTAAGGTAATGTAGTGTAAGGTAAGGTAAGGCAAGGTAAGGCAAGGAAAGATAAGAAAGGACAGGTAAGGAAAGGTATGGTAAGGTAAGTTATAATAAGAAAAAGCATTAATGAAGTAGGGTAGGTAAGGTGAAGTAAGGCACTGCAAAATATGGTATTGTAGGGCAAAGTAAGGTTTAACAGGCTGAATTAGCTGAGACCTTTAAGTGTTCGCCTTGTAGTATGGACTGTGAAGACTGTAATCATAAGTGCATATTTATATAGTGCCTTTTAAAGAAAGTTGCTTAGAGGTTCCCGACCTAACAGCAAAACACCACGACTGAACACATTGGTATTCAACGCATGACAACATGAAACCAGAGAAAGGACAAGGAGCTCATGTGACAGATTACAAGGTAAGAGACGTTACTAGTCACGCATTTATATATAAATATTTATATATCGATATATACATACTGATATATAAATCCTTAACAGGCAACTGTTAGTGCCAACTGCTGCTTTGTCATTAGGCAGTTACCCTGCATGAAAAAACAGTAGATGCATTAGTTACTCTGTATGAGAAAATTTAGTAGATACCTGAGCATGATCCGTTGTTCATGTAAAACCCGAATTCGCAAGAACAGAAGTAAGAGCCGACGGTGTTGACACAGACCGACATATTCATGTTGCAGTTGTTTGCTTCAGGAGCACATTCGTCAAAATCTGAAATCAGCAAATTTAAAAACACTCGAAACCACTACTGAATGTGCAGTTGGGACCAGTGGAAAAAGATCTAGGGACAGCAAAAAAGTTACGGGGACGTGTATTCGGCTAGGATAAACCTGATTCAGGTGTCGGATGTTTCTTCTACTACCGACAATTGACTTATCTTGTCTTCAACCGTCCTCGAGCCGAGGATTGGCTGCACAACGGACAATTTCGTGCCATCTGCTTCTGTCCCTTGTCTCCTGTAATAACTTGGTCGAACGATAATTCAGTCCACGAGTTGATGTTATCGATCCACGTCATCTTGGGTCTTCCCCGAGTTCGGAATCCAGAAATCTTTACACGTACTACAGCTTTTACTTAACATAAAACTACATTTATCTAGCGCCGTTTGAGAAAGTCGTTACCTTCGCAGGCCTCCACGTTTTCAGCCACACGCTGATAGCCCTCCTTGCACTCACAGAACGCCCTCCCATACTCCGTGCGACAGTTCATCGTCTGCGAATCACATGAGTTGTCCAACGAACTAAGACACAAATCCTTATCTGCAAGAGCAGCGAAACTCATTAAACGTTCTTATCATACGGGAGGAAGAAACCAAAAGCCACAAAACCGTTTACACCAAACGCTAAAACCGTTTACACCGAAAGTCAAACAACCATCTGAACCAAAGTCAAAATATTTAAACCGAAAGCCAAATCCATTTGTAAAGAAGCCAAATTATTTGAAGCGAAAGCCAAAACCATTTCAACCAAAGCCAAATTATTTCAACCAAAAGCCAAAACTCTTTGAACCAAAGCCAAATTATTTAAATCGAAAGCCAAAATCATTTGAACCGAAAGCCATTACCATTCTATGAACATCAACACAGGTCAAACTACACAGAGTCTCAAACCACAGGGCAAAAACCATTTAAACCAAAATCAAAATCGTTTAAATATCAAACTCAAAACCATTTAAACGAAAACCATTTTAGGAACTTTAAGCCAAATCCTACCATAAACGTTAGATTTGTTGGCATTGACGCCAATAAGTTCCGACATGGAGCAGTCAGGTCCATTAATCTCACAGTTGTGGTCTTGAAGATAGCGCCTCAGCAAATCGTCTAAATAAGACGAGTTCACATTGGCCTCTGGAGTAAAGTACAAATCGTAGTTGACTTGAATGCTTCCCTGCCTGTAAGAAAACGCGAAAAACGATAAAAAATTCTACAAAAATCTGCCTGAAATCATTCAAAGTCACACAATTCATTCGGGTGCTGACTAAATCTTCCATCTTATCCAAGAACTCATCGTTACATCAAAGTGGGCTTAACTTGATATGCTTTAAGTGATAACGTAGACCTACTGCGCAGAGACCTTCATTCCCTCCGTATTCATTCATTCATTCATTCATTCATTCAAAGTAGTAATGGTGCAAAAGTCATTAAAATAGCCCCTTTCTTTTGATATACAGATATAAGATAAACTTAAGAAAAATTGTTCAAAAACTGACTTTCCATAGTTCGCTCTACCAAGACTGCAAACGTTTGAATTTGATGTTGGAAACCATCATTATGGAAAACGGAGGAACAGTTCCTTAAGCTAGCCTCCGAAAGGCAGCCAACAGTATGAACTCTTAGTGACTTTATTTTCTTAGCCTCGGCATACGAAGGCAGGTGGCCAGTCCTATCCTTCATCGCCTGATCTTCCCACCGACAGTGTATGGTCAACGTAAATTTCTAATCGTATTTCCGTCTTGGTTGGGATTTGAACCGTCGACCTCTAGGTTGACAGTCCAGCATCTTGACCCCAGTGGATGCTCAAAAAGCAACGGCCAAACCATTTTGCACTTATTAAAAACTGTGAATATCTTATTGCTATAATTATGTTTAAATGAATTGAATTTTAGGCCGAAATTCTAGTTAGCACTTAGATAATTATCAGTCATTATTACACATATATATATTACATTTCATATATTTAGGGCATGTGCTATGGAAGAGTGGAGACTGTCTAGAGAAACAACTCATCGAATGCACAATTCCTGGATCCTGAGCTCAGGGAAGACCCAAGATGACATGGATCGATAACATCAAGCCGTGGACTGAACTGTCGTTTGACCAGTTCGTACAGGTGACAAGGGACAGAAGCAGATGGCACAAAATTGTCCGTGGGGCAGCCAATCCTCGGTTCGAGGATGGCTGAAGACAAGATAAGACAGGATGGTTGAAGATAAAACAGTTGTCGGGAGTAGAAGAAACATCCCACACCAGAATCAGGTTGAAGACAAGACATAACATAAACAGAAGTAAATAGCCTACGCACTGCAGCTGGCTAACTTTTGTCCCCACAAAGCCATTCAAGAGAACAAACGGCCTTCGAATCTAAAACACCAAATTTTATCAGATTAAATCAGAACGTTATAGTAATCGTAATCGTAAACTCGAAATTTCTAAAGCGCTACTTAAAAGCTAAGCGACGAAGGGCACCAGCTTATTCAAGAGCGCTGCGTCCAAAAATTCCACGTGAAGAACCAAGCTTGGCTTCTGGTGTCTCTGACCCATCGGAATTCGACCCGGCTTCTCCAGTGGTTCATGAGTTTGACTGCCATTTTGTCTTGAAGCGATCATCGATTAATGCTTTGTGCATTACGATAACAGAGCTATAGAAGCCTTTAGATTAGACTAGATTAAAAAATCATTTGATCAATTTAATCACTTAAGACACCCTTACTGAATATTTGATATTTATATATTTAGATATTTATAATATTTTATATGAATAGTTGAACAAATCTGTTACAAACCAGGGCTTCAACCTTTCCAGCCACTTCTTTGAATGTCACCGACTTGTTGTCCGCAAGCGAATCTCTCCAATCCAGAAACTTCGTTGCACTGACGTTGAAAGCCTTGAATGTGATTTTACCACCATATTTAACTGGAGCTATAAAAAGTTTAATTGCCAGAAATTAAAGCAATATTCATATTGTTTCTTTTACTTAGTAACATTACCATTAATGCACTTTAAACATATTTAGCATAGCATAGCATATCGTTAATATAGCATTTCAATGTAAAATACCGTTTTAACATTTTAGTGCAGGCCTAAGTGTATTAGAATCAGTGATGTGGTCTCGAGACCACGGTCTTGGTCTCGAGACGTTTCGAGACCAAAAAATGCGGTGTTGATCTTGGTATTGGTCTTTGAATGTTGGTCTTGCTTACAACACTGATAAGCATGATATATCAACGTTAATGCATTAGCGTAACAGTTTAATGTAACAAAACCCTTAAAAGTATTGGCTGCCAAGAGCCGATACTACTGGTGTCTAAGAACATTCATTGTAGCCGGCTTTCAGACACCTTTGTCTTAATACTTCAAAAGGTCACATTACTGTCTGACTACAAGCAAAGGTGGATACGATTTTATTACCCATCCTATCAACGCATCAACACTGCACTTCTTGCAATCGCTGCCCAGGCCTTTCACTCAAAACTGGAAACATTCCTCCTCCAGAAATCATATCCTGATTCCTCCTTTTCCTCTGACCTCTCTTGCCGCTCAAATTCTTAACACCATCCACCGTAGCCGTCTGACTGTTTTTCTGAGAATCTGTTTACAACAAACCTTGGACTTACTTGTTAAATATGGGTTGTATTTCTCATGTGCTGAAGTATGTACCAGGCTTGGATGGTAGCTTTAGAGCAAACTACCTATCGAACCACTTTTAGCCGCTGTTTGCCAGACTGTGCGACCAAATTGACTCAGCATCAGTTTGCCAACGTAATTACCCAAAACTATTTTACCACTGAAAAAGTTCTACTACTTTGGAAAGATGGTTTACCATAAACGCATCCGGAATTGGTCGTGTAGTAGTCCGGATGGCAGAGACACTCGTAGGACCCGGGTAAGTTATGACAGAACTCGCCGTCCTTACTACAGAGGCGCCCGTCATGCAAACACTCGTCAACATCTGGCATCACAAGTACCACATAAGCAAGTAAATAACTAAATAAATAAACACAAAATGAGGCAGAATATAATAATATTGAGTCCTACCATGCACAGAACAGAGACCAAATGAAAATCAGATCATTTTCTTGCAGTGCAAGGTGAAAATTAAAACAAAATTTTACCGAACATAGATAGCACACAAAAAGTGAGATAAGAAAAAACAAATTCATCATTACAGCAGACCTATCTATGACGTTATGCTACAATCAAACAAACTTGTTCTTATACTGAACAGCATCAAAAAATTTCAATCAATCAGGGTGACTGCGAAAATCACAAACTAAACTGACAACCCGATTTTCACTAACAGAAAATTTCCGGAGATATCGCTATCTTCTTGTCAACGAGCTTCAATCTATTCTCAATGCTTCTGCCCGTCTTATTGGAGGCCTCCCCAGGTATGGCCATATAACTTTCTTTATACGGGACACTCTACACTGGCTTCCCATTCAGCAGCGTATCCAGTTTAAGATCCTAACGCTTATGCGTAATTGTCTCGTTGCCTCTGCTCCATCATATCTTAGGGACTTCTGCATTTCGGTCTCCTTGGTTCCAGGCCGTAGCACTCTCCGGTCGGCCTCCCTTGGACTCCTGACTGTCCCTCGTATGCGCACTGCTACAGCTCAGTCTAGAAGCTTTGCCTATGTTGGACCCAATAACTGGAATCGCCTTTCCCGAGAGCTCCGGCTAGTATTCCTCAGTTTGTCTCTTCCGCAGTTTCGCAAGCGCCTGAAGTCTGTATTATTTGCCAGTGGTCTCACTGGTTCCGGTCGGGAGCGCTTCTGATGAGTCTATTCTTGAAGTGGCGCTTTATAAATGTCAGATTACAATTACAATTACAATTACAACGAGCCGTCTTTAATGTTAGGTTACCTAGACAGGTGATCTTGTTCTTGGACAGAACGTAGCCTGAGTTGCAGTTACACTTATAAGATCCCAGCAAGTTGCTGCAGTTTGTGCAGCCACGGTAGGCCGGTGTTAAGCACTCGTTCAGGTCTGAAAGAAAAGCATTTCATAATTTGGCACTAAAACCCGACAGTCACATTCTTTGGGTGGCCACTAGTTTCCACCAGTGTATGTATGTATGTATGTATGTATCCAAAAACTTATATAGCGCATTTTGAGAACCTCACAAAGAAGCTGCGGCATAATAATAAAATAAATAGGCCTTAATTAATTAAAACTAAAAGAAAACTGGACCTGAAAGCAAATTCGGTTGTGAATAAACTGGTGACCTTCATTTAACTATTAATTCTGTTCTGTCAATTCTTTGATGTCATTCAGGTCTAAACTTAAGACTCCTCCGTTTCAACTTGCTTACCCACAGTAGCCTAACTTCTGGTTAGGCTGACCTATCGGAAATCGACCAGGCTTCTCCAATGGATTATGATTTTGGATTGCCATTTTGATTTGAATCTGAACCTTATCGACTTACCATATTATCATCGATTGATGCCTTGGGAATTATGACAACGGCGCTATAGAAGTCTTTAGATTATATTAATTAGTATCCTTTTAGAAATTTCCGAGTATACTATTATAAAAACTATTCCCTGACCATAGCACTGATTTCCATCCCGGACGAGACCCGAGGGACATGAGCCACACGTGTAGCCAATCTCGACGTCGAAAGCGGTGGAGTTGCACGCCATGCCCGGATAGCATGGATTCAGGCTGCAGACATCGATGGACTCTGAGCACCACTGTCCCGTCCATCCCGGGCGGCAGCGACACCTGCCAATCACCAATCGCCCTACAACCAGGTGTGCAAAACAATTTTTTTAAATTTAGGTTTTTAGGTTTTTATGTACTGTATTTTGGTTTAAGGTTTTGTCATTTCCAACAGATGATGTTTAAGTGACCTATAGGAATTCGACCTGGCTTCTCCAATGGATAATGATTTTTGATTATGATTTCACTCAAAGCGACCAACGTTTAATGCCTTCGGCACTATGGTAACGGCGCCACAGAAGTCTTTAGATTAGATTGGATTTAATGGATTAGATTATATTAGATTAGGTTAGATTAGATTGCACATTAACAGAACTAAGGGGTGCAATTTACCCCGAGTTCAATGTTTTGGTGCAGCGATTTTGAGTAATTACAATTTGTTTCTCAACCAAAAAATATTTTAAAAATCAGATTTTCTTTTTTATTTTCTACCACAAAACAGAAATCTTAAAACCTAATTTTGGACTTTTGCATTTTTTAAACACCTAAGCACCTAAAACCTAGAACATCTACTTCTTGCACCGTTGTCTACAACAGAAAATGGTCGAGGGACGTAATGCAAAATAAAATAAGACCACTTTAGACAAGGTAAGGTAAGTCGATGCAAGGAAGGTGATATTAGGTAAATAAGATAAGTAAAGGTAAAGTAAGGCAAAGTCAGTTCACGTGAGATGAGAGAGACGATACGAGACAAGCTAAGTTAAATTAAGGTAAGTTGGGGATAGTTTTGCTACATAACTTACCATAAATAAAGTAAAGCAAGGTAAGAAACGTAAGTTAAGAGATAAGGTAAAGTAAGGTAGTTGCTCGTTCATTATATACCACTACTAGTCTTTGTTTCGACGTTATCCTCAGCGTTACTCTCAAGTTCTAAGTCCCATCCATAAATTAGATGAGATTTTACTGTACGCATATCGGTTACTTTCAAAGGACTTTAAATCAGGTTTGACTGTGCGCAAAACGGTAACCATATGATGTTATTACATATCGTAAATCTCAGTTTTTCAGTTTTTCATGCAAGTATTTGTTGCGTCAAGACACTGCGTAGCGACCTTGGACAAGTTGCTGACCCACAACTGTCTGTGAGGAAGGCAACGGGAAACCACCTCACTTATCTCATCCCCGGGTGGCATAAAGCCAATGGACCTACCTTCATCATCATTTGTTACCTGTAGGTGCTTGCTGATCCATTTTCGTTGGATAGTCGAAGTAACAAGAAGCATTGTCAGCAGAACATGGGCAGAACAGAACGAACGGCCAATACAATGCAGAGACATCCGAATAGTCAACCGCATAGAAACTAAGAAACGCAGCTTTCGGTGTGGTATTGTAAATCGATTGTGACGGCGTCCAGATAAAAGTATCATTCGCTGGAAGAATATCAAACAAAATTTAATTTCCTTTACAAACTTCTAGCATGGTCCAACAAATCTCACAGATTTAGCCTAATTCTACGCTTTTTGTTTCTTTACTAGTACATTTATGAGCTTCTAAAAGGCGCTATATAAATAGTCATACACCAATCCATCCATCCATCCATCCATCCATCATCCATCCAGCCAGCCAACCAGCCAGCCAGCCATACATACATTCATACATATATGCATACACACATACATAAATAAATACATACATACTTACATGCATACGTACGTACATACACACATGCATACATGAAGTGACCATCTTAGTCTTCCTCTTCCCCTTATTCTCGCTTCAATTCCAAACACCATCCACCGTAGCCGTCCCACTGCCTGACTCCTGGATCTTGACCTGGAACCGAACCCTTTTGCCTATCGGTTTTGTTTTGACTGAGCGCCTGTCAATAAGCTGGCCCCCGCGACAAGGCTTTCGTTGGGCGCTGTAGAACTCTCAAGATTACGATTACGATTAGATAAGAACCTTTACTACACTCAAAGGTTAAAAGACAAGATACCTGTTTATTGCAACCATACCCTACATTTTTGCTTCTACCTACCGAGGAGTCGCCATTCTGTGTTGTCGATAAGAGTTTGGACTAGAAAACGCACAGGTAGCTGCTCCGGATCACTGGCGTTTAAGTTCAAACGCAGCTCCTGTCCAACTGTCGCCATTAAAACGGATGGCATTTCCAAGCCGAATACAGGAGGAAAATTCGCTAAAAGAAATAAGAGCTCTTAGAATTGTCTGCAGAAATAAGGTATTACTTTTGATAGGTCTTCAAATAGGGCTATGTAAATGTATATATGTATATATGTGCATATGTGTATGTATGTATATATGTTCATATGCATATATGCACACATATATGCATCGTCGTATATATGAGATGTCAATGTTACGTGTAACAAACAGAAAGTTACCCTCAGTTTTTTATTTAACACTTTTGGTGTGTGTCGTAAAAGGCACACTATATTTTTCTCTATATTTTGCTCCTTTGCTTTTATGCACAGACTAAATTCTATGTTATAATTAGGTATATTGTTATTTCTGAATTCATTAAGGGTCAGTCAATGGCACCTCGAAAATGTGTATGAAGGACTTGCTCATAGTCTACACAGTAACCTCCTCAGGGAAGGGTCGAACCTACAACTCCCCGCGTTACAAGCCGAGCGCTCTAACCAATTGGCTACTGGGCCCTACAGTACGAAACAGCGCTATATGAATAAACTGTTTGTAAATTTACTTCATTCAGTGCTAATAAGCTACTCTAATTAGCCAGTTGGTTAGAGCGCTCGGCTTGTAACGCGGGAGGTAGTCCTTTCTGGGTCTGCCTTTTGTATCCAGCAGATATGCACATGTTTTGTAGAATACGAAGTGTTAAGGATGAGTGCACAGTTGTTGTTGTTGCTGTTGTGATGATGACGTTGTTGTTGATGCTGATAAAGACGATGTTGTTGTTATTGGTGTTGTGATGATGACGTTGTTTGGTGATGCTGATAAAGACGATGTTGTTGTTATTGTTGTTGTGATGATATTGATGTTGACGATGATGATGATGAGGATGATAATGCTGGTGGTGGTGGTGGTGATGGTGGTATGTCGATGTTGTTGTTAATCATGATGACGACGATGATGATGATTATGATGACGATGGTGGTGGTGGTGGTGGTGACGATGATTTTTTGGTAACTCGACAATGTTTTTCAAAATTCAACACATCAAGCCCAAACTTTCGAAGTGACAGCATTTCAATAGGCATCAATTTACCGAGCTTTGAACGACTTTTAATCAGATCATCTTCGAAGGCTCTCGAAGCGACAGCTCTCGTTATATCAGTCGTTTTGATCCAATCTTCCAAACAGGATCTGCTGGATCCACAAAACGGAGAGTTGTTTGAGCTTTCGTTGAGGCCAGTAAAGAAAAACGGAATGAAATTGGGATCGCGAAACGACTCGTAGCTCGAACCATCCAAGCTGTACAGGAATATGGATTCATTTTTCGGAAGCAAACCTACAGAATGAGATGCAACAACGAAGATCGAATCCGTCTTATTTATTTATCTATTTATCTATTTGTTTATTTATTTATTTAGTTATTCACAGTACTTATTACGCATACAGTATCAATAAAGCTGAATCTGAAGTTGTGTATTCGCTAGGGGACAAGATAGAGTCATATTAACTCCAGAGTAAAATAGAGTTTTAAAAGTGATTTAAAAGATGATAATGAGTTTGCAAGTCGGGCCTTTTGTGGAAGACGATTCCAAATATGAGGAGCGCAATAGCTAAAGGCACATCATGCCGCAGTCTAAATAGTACTTCGAGTGAAAGATCTGGCAGGTCCACGTAGCTACTTTTCACAAATGCAGTTCTGTTAAGACTCTGGATATTCGAACCTCCTTCGAGATCTCAGTCTTAGCCAGTTAAGGTTTTCAAGTATGCTAGGAATAAGAGAAACTGTTTTTGCACTAATAAGTTTGTTGAAAATTGAGGAACCATATCAGTGGGAAATCTGCCTGTTATGGTTTTCACCCTGTGATGCCTTTATCGCTAGTAGCTCCTACATAGCTTAGTTTCTTGTATAAACAGCTTTGCGGTGAGTTCATTTGCTGTAAAAGTTGCTTTGAAAAGAGTTGGGAAAGACAGACACATAAAAAGACTCAGATCGACAAAGCGAAAGACACAGAGAAAGACACGCAGAAAGACAGACAGACAGCACAAAAAAAGAAAGACACAAAGACGAAGAGGGACAGGGACAGGGACGGGAACGGGGACACAGGGACAGGGGAAGCGGCAGAGGGAGAAAGACAGACACACAGACAGAGAAGACACAGAGACAGAGACAGAGAGAGGTAGAGGGACAGGGACGGAGTGTTCTTACAGTTCTTGAAGTAGTTGAAGCTATCAATGTTGTCAGAAACATTTGTCGGAGGAAGGGCAGAAGAAGAGGGGCACCGTCTCAGCAGCAATCCCATAGCATCGCTTCCTTCCAGCAGAGGCTTCGGCAAGTGAGCTCTAAGATTCATGAAACCCACCTCGACTGAAACCTACATTTTAAAACGTAACGTTTCTATAACAAGAAAGCTCGATTAGAGTTTGCATATACGAGCTACATAATAATAGTAGTAGTAGTAGTAGTAGTAGTAGTAGTAGTAGAAGTAGTAGTAGTAGTAGTAGTAGTAATAATAATAATAATAATATGACAATAATAATAATAATTATTATTATTAATAATAATAATAGTAATAGTAGTAGTAGTAGTAGTGGTAGTAGTAGTAGTAGTAGTAATAATAATACAGTTACAGTTTTTTAACTAATCATACTTCCTTTTCCTGCTCTACCTCTTTCTCTTCTTCCTCTTCTTCTTCCTCTTCTTTCTCTTCTTTCTCTTCCTCTTCCTCTTCTTCTGCTACTTAGGCCTATTATTATTATTATTATTATCCCTCTCTCTTCCTACTCTTTCTCTTCTATTGTTGTTGTTTTTGTTGTTGTTATCATCATCAATCAGCAGTAGCATCGTCGTCGTCGTCTTTGTCGTCGTCGTCGTCATTGCCATTAACATCTTCATCTCCCTTAACAACATCCAAATTAGCATCGACACCATTATAATTATCCTTTTAAGAAATCTTGCGTGACCAATCTCACATTTGATTTACACGCTACCTTAATTCAACACCGCCTGAGCCAACCCACCTGAATGATAACATCCTTCTTGAAGTGAATTAGGATACTGGAGCTGCTAGATTCACCTGCCTCCGCACCAGGAATTGCGGTCATCGGCACAGGTAGTGGATAAGTCAGACTCGAGGTATACAACGTCAGTACATTGTTCATTACTTTTAACTCCATCGCGGAATAGTTGCCGCACTATTAAGACAAATAATTGACAAGTGCTTTTCACTAGGGCCGTCTTATCCATTAGGCACAGTAGGCATTGTGCCTAGGGCCTACGAACTGTATAGGGGCCTACGAAAGTCATAAATGAGATATTGAAAAAATAAATTTATTGACTGACCCGAAAATAGAAAAAGGAAATACAAATTTAATAACCTTAAAGTTTGTGCTGAAACAGTTTAAGTGCTACAATATGTTAACTTTGCGGCTCTTTGCATTAGCAAAATCTGCTATTTTTATGTGCGTTGTATAATGGAACTGCAAGGTTGATACGCCGGCCACTTTGCCATGATTCTAACTGTCAGCGAAAACATCCATCATACAAACTCATCCATGCTCCAACCCTGGCAATTTCTGCATCGGCCTTTCACTCATTGATAGCTTCAACTGAAAACATTCATCTTTCCTATCCTGACTCCCCTTCTTCCTCTTATCTATCTCTCTCTCTGCTCCAATCCCAAATACCACACAAAGTAGCTGCCATGCTGTCTCTCTGCCTGACTTTTGGATCTTGTCCTAGAACCGAACCTTTTTGCCTATCGATTTTGTTTTGACTAAGCGCCTGTGAATAAGCTGGTCCACTGACGTGGCTTTCGTTGGGCGCTGTAGAAATCTCAAGATTACGATTACGATTATACCTTTGTGCTGATCGAAATCATTTGGAAACAGAACTGAAAAACTGATAGCACTCATACTTAGAAGTGCAACTTAAGTTAAATCTGTTAAACTTCGGAAATCAATAAGTTTTTCACAAACCTTTATAGCAACTGCTGTCAAAGTAGTAACGTTTACATTTGCGCTTCCAGGACGTTCGAATCTACCCTGAACTTGAAACAATCTAACAAATGAAGTAATATTAAAACTGAATCACTCAAAAGAATAATCACCTCAAAATTATTAATTCCTAAACTATTTTTAAGGTAATTAACAAGGGCACATTTTTCGTTTTTGGTCTTCGTATATGGAATCGTCTACCACAAAAGGCCCGACTTGCCAATTTACTTGCTATCTTTTTTTAACTCACTTGCCAAGACTTATTATTTTACTCTGACATTTGCATGAATCTGGGGTTCGTCATAGTCTATTGGTTAGCGCTGTAATCTCAACCCATAGGTTGGGGTTCACAGTCCAACCAGGAGATAAATTTGCTTCGAGATTTGATTACGATTACTATTACAAGCAAACACTGCGTGTACGATACATACATTAAACGTAAATGAGCGAATTATTCAGAAGCTGGTAGCATCTCTCTGCGGTTCTTACAAGGCTCTGCATACAAAAGAGCAGTTCCTTAATCTGGACCCAAGAAGTCTGGAAGCCGCATTATCAACTTCATTTTTATTAGTCTCGGCATATGAGGTCCGGATGGGCAGCCCTCTTCCTCAAGAGGCCGCAAGCATCCGCAGAAGCATTTTCCTATGATTGCAGCCAATTTTTAAAGACCAGAGCGAAAAAGTTCTCTGTGGAAGCATCTGCGAAAAAGTTCTCTGTGGAAGCATCTGCTAAGATGTGCGAGACCTACAAAGCATATTTTGTCGGGGCATCAATACAAACCCTGGGCACCTCATTTCACCTCCACCGCCGCCTGATCTTCCCACTGACAGTCTAAGGTCATATAGATGAGTTGGCTTAGGCGCAAATGGAGCCAAAATCTCGGATCAAATGTCTGCCCTGACACGGATTTGAATCCCCGACCTGCCCAGTGACATGATGAACAGCTCAGAACCCTAATCACTAGGCTGTTGCGCTCCCCGTAGCTAATTACAAAATTAAGTAAATTAAACGCAAGTGGGCGGTGAATTTGGAGGCTTGAACCCTACCCTTTCGGCAACTGGAAAAGGTTGAACTCTCCAAAACCATTGAAGGAGTACTGCATTCCGGAAAAGGTGGTAAAGTGAGGATCGCCCCAGACAGCTCCTGTTTTAAAAATGAGAAATACAACGATTGCAAATATTTCCTTTTCAAATGCACCAATCTTCTGGATAATGACCTGATTGTGGCTTGGTTTTGGTGCGCCATCGGTTGATGCCTTGTGCATTAGACATCGGCGCGACAGTAATCAATAATTAATTAACCAGTAGAAGCGCTTGTGCTCCTAAAAGTGCGCTACATGATTGCGCTACCTCTACGGCCATTACACTACACTGCATTCATTTTCATAGTGGTCATATGTCAGCCTTTCAGATCTGCTCCGGGGTTTGAATCCGTGAGCATCCTGCAACGTCGACTACCATTCAGAGCTACTTAAAAGCTAAGCGCAGGGCACCAGCTCAGCGCAGGGCACCAGCTCATTCACGAGCGCTGCGTCAAGTCAGCGGGGTTGTCCAACAATGCCATGTCAAGAACTAAGTTCGGCTGCTAGAAGACCAGAGAGAGGAGGGGAGAGGAGGCTAGGGTGGACTGTGTTTAAGCAGAGAGAAATGGGGAGACTGATCAGGGCGGGTTTTTTTGAAAAGGTGAGACTTTACCTATAGATGGCGTTGTGTAGTTGCTGCAATTACGTGATGGTCGCTTTTCGTAGAAGAGATGGCAAAGATCAGCATCTTGGCAACATTTCCTCCTTCCATCCGTTTCATCGCCATCAATTCTTACATAACCGCCGCCTAAACCGACTATTAAGGCCTGGCCAAAACTGCAATTTACAACACATACATAGCGTCAACAATATGCTGCTCTCAGATGATCCAGCCCGGTAAATTCTGTGAAAATGAACAGGGTCGAGATCATACGGTCGCTATGGAGTAAACGTGTAAATTTATTTTTTTTTCATTGAAATAGTTCTATGTAAGTAGCAATATGCATACAATATATACAAACAACTTAGACTAGACACTCTAAGTAACCCGTGAAGACTATTCGTTTGTTAATATCTACATATCTCCATGTTAGTATCTAAACTGTAGGTCACAGTAGCCAAGTGGTTAGAGCGCTCGGCTAGTAAGTGGGGAGTATACACCTAAGGGTTCGAGTCTCCTTCTATGAGACGGTTGCTGTGTAGGGACCTTGAGCAAGTCCTTCACTATACATGTACATACATACATACATACATACATACATACACACATACATACATACATACATACATACATACATACATACATACATACATACATACATACATACATACATACATACATACATAAATACATACATACATACATACATACATACATACATACATACATAAATACATACATACACACACGTACACACATACATACATACATACATATTGACATACATACATACATACATACATGCTGTTTAGGGACCTTGAGCAAATCCTTCACTCATGATCGTTTAGTGCCATCGATTGATGCTCAGTATACAGTGGCGCTTAATAAATGCAGAAATAATAACGATAATAAAATGTCTGCTTGAGTCAGCTAGTAATTGTTACTGTTACAATTAGTGGAACAGTTACTATTACAATTAGGTTACAGCTACAGTTACAGTTTGATTGCGGGCTTGTGTTGCCAGGTCGGGAGCACCTCTGGTTAGTTTTCCTGAAGAGGCTCTATATAAACGAGCACTTATAATTACGATTACAATTACCCAGGGCTACATTTATAATTGCAATTAAAGTTACACTCACACTTTCAATTACAATTACAGCTTACAACTAGAGTTACAACTACAGAAAAAAATTAGAGCTACATTTACAGCTACATTTACAGCTACAATTACACTACCTGTCATAGCAACACAGCTGGACTGCGGAATTGATCTTGAGGCGATGATGGACGCACAACTTCTGTTGGCTGTCGTTGACGAATCGCCGATCGTGTAGCGCCTGCTGCAGAGTGCAGGGACAGGGAACCATTGTCTCGGCTGCGCTGGATATCAGGGAGTCAGTCTGCCGCTGGTACCACGCTATGCAAGGCAGATGACTGTTGTTTTGCTGCTGAGACAGCGTGAAAAAGAATCTGCCAGGTTTCTCTGTAAAGGTAAAAACATAGATTCACGACTTACGGCTCATGTGTTATACCTGGTGAATGCAAATTGTATATGTGCACGTTTTCCATAGCGACCGTATAGCCTAGATCTTGCTCATTGTTCAATATTTCTCGGGTGAGATCTAAATCCTGCCTCATGAAGAGCTTTAACTGTGACTCTTACTAACAGATTTCAAGCATTAAAAATGCCTTTCTTGAGGTATATGATAGATCTTTATATGATACATTTGTGCAACATACGTTTCAAACTGTCTTTTTAAAAACTTGTTCAAATTATTTAGTCATTTGTGCAACGTTTTTGTGAGATACTTAAAAGCACTGCATAAAGTGTCTTCATGTATGCTCACATACTTACATACATACAATACATCAATACATGCAATACATACATACAGTGCATACATACATACATATATACGTACACAAGTACAGGCATACATAAGTACATGCATGTAGATACATACATACATATATACATACATACATTTATACATATATACATGTACATACATGCATGCATATACATATACGCATGCATACATACATCCACTTATACATGACGCAGCTATATTCTAAACGATTCAAACAAACACTGACTTCTACATTGACTTTAAGTAGTTTGAAGTAATTTAAGTACTACATTCACTTTAATTAGTCGCAAAATATTCGCTTAGAATTTGAAGTTCCTTACCAACATTCGTAGCGAGATCCGGTCTATAGAGCTCCGTCGTGTATTTGTAGAAACCGTCTGTTGGACTCGTAAATCCAATTACTATGGTTCTGTTGTCGCTTCGAGGATTCCAAAGCATATAATCGCCCGCATAATTTATAATCGCTGCTGACCGACTGCCGTCTGTTGCTAGTACAACTTGAAAAGTTGCATTCTAAGCACAACGAAAGACACATCTGATCACAGTTATTGTGATACAAAGCAGTTCTTTCTATGATAAAGCAGCTCTTTATGTGATAACACAGTTCTTATGTTACACAGTAGTTTCTTGTGTGACGAAACAGTTGCTTATGTGGCGAAACACTTTTTTATGTAATAAAACAGTTCTTTATGTGATAAAACCATTCTTACTTAAGTGACACAATAGTTCCACTTTACCTTACCTAGTCTCAGCTAATCTCACCTTACCTCACCTATTCTCACCTAACCTCATCTAATCTCACCTTACCTCATTTATTCTCACCTAACCTCACCTAATCTCACCTAACCTCAACTAATATCACCTAATCTCATCTTACCTAATCTTACCTTAACTTACATTTTCTTCCCTTAGCTTACCTCATCTTACCTAATCTTAATTACCTTGCCTCGCCTTACCCTGGGTCAGCAAACTGCTGGAGTGTAAAACTTACTTCCCAGCCTGCATAGTATTTCGCTGGATAAGGTATAACGTTCTTCCAGGTGACGACAATTGCAAACTGCGGCTCCAAACTCACATTGCTGTAAAGTTTGGTGTGGTTAACGATCAGCGAACGAACGCGAGTCGAAGTCAAGTTCAGAGTCACGTTCCAGAAGTCAAAGACGTCGACTTCGACGACCGATGAATCGTTCTCGTGAAACAGATCGATGCGACTCCAGTATGGAGCGACAATGGAAACGTTGGACAGCAGCGAGGAGTTGGAGCTGAACGGAGTTGTCGATTGGAGATCGTCAGGACCGAAAGCTATGTATCCATTGCTGTTAATCTGTCAACCGCAATTCACAAGCATCAGTACAACGGTAAAAGTCTGACTTTTTTGCTTATGTTTGCTCTGGGGAAGGAAGTAAGTAAGTACCAACGAAAAGGAACAGTTCTTCGGTAGATATCTAACGGCTTGTTGCTTCGTTACTGTTTAGAGTTCGTTCCATGTTGACTTATTTCACTTGGTGCGTTGGCTAATCTTTGTTTTTGGCTGGAATAACTTGGAGAAATAAAGTTAGTAAATAGGTAGGTAGGTAAGTAGGCAAGTTAGTAAATAGGTATGTAGGTCAATACTTCAGTAAATAAGTGCGTAAGTAATAAGGTAGATTTTTTCCTTCTGACAATAGCATATACATTGAGTGGTATCAGATGATTACAGAAGTAGATGAAACAGATTAGAACACATGCAGACATAATTAATCAACGGGCATGCGCAATTAAATATAAGCAAACATACATCAGGTAGAGGTAAGGTAAGGTAAGGTTATGTAATGCAATTTAAGGTATGGTAAATTAAGGTAATAAGGTATGGTAATTGCTTGTTTGATTCATGTCTCTTTATCACTGATCAGACATATTATATTGCACCGAGCTGATAAGATTGATCAGATTTTAATAGATAATAGTAATAGGCCAAACTAGACTAGACCACACTAGGCAGTGATGGATCTAGGAATGCTTTCGTGGGGGCAAGGGCATTTTCAGAGGGACCCCACATTCTGGCAGTCCACCATGCACGAGTCTGGTCTGAGGGGCGTTGGCATATAAAGAAAGAGGGGCGCGAAGGTAGCGAACCGCCTCCACGTCCGCGCCTATAGCTAAATCTGCCACTGATACCAGGTTCAATCTGAACCATACTGGCTCAGCTTAGATCAAACCAGTATAGACCAGACCATAAGAGACTGGGTCTTTTGTAAAAGACCGTGTACGAGATAAACAAATGAACTCGGAAAATGAAAATAGAGAAATAGATAATAAAAGCTGGAAGATCGCCAGTCACCTGCATCTGATAATACATTCGGCCGAAATATGGAAAACCACCAACAACATCGACTGTCATCTTGGTGTTATTCTTGTCCTTCATTGAAATATTCCGAACTCCAGAAGGATACAAAATGTCCTCTGAAATAAAGGAAGTAGTGTGGTAAGAATTATCAGTGTTTGCCAGCATTTCCAGAAATCCTATCCTGATTTCTCCTCTTCCTCGGAACTCTCTCGCCGTTCCATTTCTAAGCACCATCCACCGTAACCGTCTGACTTTCTATCTGCCTGACTCAGGGATCTTGACCTTGAACCAAATCTGACCTCTGCCTGTCGATTCTGTTTTGTCTGAGAGCCTGTGACTAACTTCATTCAGGCGACTTAGCTTTCTATGAACGCGGCAGAAATCCTGAGACTGCGATTACGATTACGATTACGATATTATGGATGCCACTGGTGTTATCTAATGATATGATATGAATCGATGTATGGAGTTTCTATAGAGGCGTGTGAACTAGTTGTTTTTTCCTTTTCACGATTACATTACATTACATTACATTACATTATCTTCTTCTTCTTCAGTGTTCTGTCCTTTTCTCTGTTCTGTGCCCTCTTCTTGACTTCTTTGTATCCCCGTCTTCTTCCTTTATCCATCATCCAATCCAACAACATATTCCTTCGTCTTCCTGGAACTTTCTTTCCCTCAATTTTTCCTTCAATCGCTGTTCCCAGGAGAGAATTTCCACGTTGTATATGACCAATCCAGTTCATTTGTCTCCTCCTTATTGTATTGACCATCGTCCTTTACACTACATAATATTAACCTCAAATTACAAAGTCCATATTAGAAGGCAAACACTCGACCAATAAGCAAACAGAACGCGCATACCTGTACATTTGACTGAGGCATTTCCATAGTAACCTGGCTGACACTGGCAGCTGTACGACCCAACTGTATTGACGCAGACAACGTTTCCGACCTTCTGACATTGATGAGTGCCCTCCATGCATTCATCAACATCTGTGAACGAAACGTCAATACATCCTTCAAACTATTATGTCTAAAAAGGAGCACATGCTATGGTAACGCTCGCAGAGGCGCTATATAAATCTATATTTGTTTGACATAAATATAAATATATAAAAGTGAGACAATAGTTACAAATCTATGGGGTTCCTATAGAGTTTCTTTTGCCCGCAATTAAACAATGCAATATCGTGCATTTTAGGGGTTGGGCCATATACCTGGAACAGCCTTTCTCTCGACCTGCGTGTCATTTTAGACAGGGACGTATGCATCGTTCGCCAACAAATGAAAAATGTTCTCTTTTGCTGGCAATGGGAGGGGTGGCCCCTGAATAGATATCTTGGAGTAGCGCTATATAAATACTATGAATGAATGAATGAATGAAATGAAATGAATGGATGAGTGCATAATTTTGCACTAGTGTGGCACACCCATAAACTGTCTGATGTCGAAGCACATATCCTGTAGACAGCCAGCAAACAGAATGTCTGGGTGTAGACCACAATGACTGAGCTGCATTAGGAGACATTTGACATCTCTGAGCATTCTGATTGCATTAGTTACCCACCTCCCTGCGGCTTCCAGACTTCTAAGTCTAATATTTTCGTCAAGAACTCGTAAAAGCAAATTGTTTTGCTGACAACATCTCAAAATTAAGAGAAAATCTATCTTATTTATACCTTACCCCTACTTTATACATTTACCTACCTCATCTAGCAAAGTCTGTACACGGAAACCTTAAATGTCGTGACTCCCATGCAAAAAGGCAGAGATGGGAAAGGATCTCACCCGCTAAATTCATTGCAAAATGAGCAGGGTCGAGGCCATACGGTAGCTATATAAAACCGTGTACATTTACATTTATATTCCAACTTACCAGCCTACTCACCAATTTCTAAACACGACTACAACTTACCCTCGTTGCAGTCGGAACCTCTCCAGCCATCACCGCAGTAACATTGGTAAGATTTGAGGCTAGACAGACAGAAGCCATTGAGGCACGGTCTCGTGTAGCATGGATTAACAACTACACAAACAACACTGTATAGGTATCGGGACATTTAGGCTACGTAGCTCTTTTAATAATCTCTCAACAACACGTAGAACTATTCCAGTGCAACAGAACTTCGATTTAATTACTGTGTTAATGTGTTAATTAGTTATTGCAGTCGTATAATTAAGATTATGTCATAATCGTAATCGTAATCCCAAGATTTCTACAGCGCCCAACGAAAGCCGCGCCGCGGGGACCAGCTTATTCACAGGCGCTCAGTCAAAACAAAATCGATAGGCAAAAGGGTTCGGTTCCGGGTCAAGATCCAAGAGTCAGGCAGAGAGACAGCGTGGCAGCTACGGTGGGTGCTGTTTGGGGCTGGAGAGCAGAGGCAGATAAGAGGAAGAAGGGGTGTCAGGATAGGATCTGTGGAAGAGGAATGTTTTCAGTTTTGAGTGAAAGGCCGAAGCAGAAATTGCAAGCGGCGGAGCATCGGTGAGTTCGTATGATGGGTCGGAAAACTGTCGCAGTTCTGGGGGGAGTTTATTCCAGAGTGGTGGGGCAGCTACGGCTAAGAAGCGATTACCAAATTTTAAGGATGAGGTGACTGGAGGGCGGAGAAGTGTTAGGGCAGAAGAAGAGCGGGTTGAGCGAAGCGGTTGTATTGTAAATAACTGACGAAGATAGGAGGGTTGGGAAGATTGAAGTGTGTTGTATGTAAGTGATAGGACTTTGTACTCGATTCGTTCAGGTATTTTAAGCCAGTGTAGTGATTTAAGAACAGGAGTGGTGTGATTGTTTTTGGGGGTTTTGGTAACAGCACGAGCAAGAGCATTCTGTATGGCTTGAAGGCGGCTTATTTTGGTGGAGTCTATGTCCAGGAACAGTGAATTGCAATAGTCTAATTTAGCATGGACTATGGATGTGGCGATGGTTCATGCAGTTTTAAAGTCAAGCATAGGGCGGATTCTGCGAAGGTCACGGATATGCATAAAGCAAGAGCGGGAGAGATGGGTCATATCTGTGCTACGGCCGAATGATCAGCATGTTAACCTTGCAACTACTATTGCAACTGCTGTTGCTACTACATTTTGCAACTACTATTGCAACTACTACTACAGCTACTATTGCAACTTCTATTGCAGCTACTTCTGGAAAAATGCAATGTTTCAATACTCACACGTGCAGACAGATCCATTTCCAATGTATCCATCTTTACAAGTGCAGTTGTAACCGCCTATACTGTTACTACACGTAGCATGAGAATCGCAGTTCATTTGACTACACTCATCGACGTCTGAAATCATTGAATCAATCCATTTTACAAGTCTTTCACTCAGAATTACTTAGCATCATCGTCTGATGCCTGATCATTAGACTGTGACGCTATATAAATAGAGAAATGAAGATGATAATGACGATGGTGATGTTATAATAATGATGATGATACTATGTTAAACTGTTGAACACTTATGAATATTGTGCCATTGTCATTTCAAAATAATAATAATAATAATAATAATAATAAAAATAATTGCTGTTCCAGGCGTTTTTGCTCTACAGCAAGTTTTTTAACCCCGAGGGGCCATACGTACCTCTGGGCAAAATCAAAATAATAATAATAATAATAATAATAATAATAATAATAATAATAATAATAATATTATTATTATTATTATTATTATTATTATTATTATTATTATTATTATTATTATTATTATTATTATTATTATTATTATTATTATTATTATTATTATTATTATTATTATTATTATTATTAACATAATTCATTTATAACACTCTTCCTATAGACATTCGTTCTGTTTCTGTTAATTTGGCCCAAGAAACATTCTCTTCGTTAATTAAGACCCACTTGTTTAAATTAACTGGGCAGCCATGTTCACAGCGCTTTTGAGTGGTTCTTAAAATGCGCTATATAAAAGACTAACACATACATACATGCATACATACAGATATATATACAAACATATATACATACATGTATACATAAATAAATATATAAATACATACATAATTACATACATGCATACATACATACATATATACATACATATATACATACATACATACATATATACATACATATATACATACATGCATACAACAACATCAATTCATTAAATACTGAGCAGGGTCGAGGCCATAGTGTCGCTATATAAAGCCCTTTACATTTACCTGATTCGCATTGAGCTCCTGTCCATCCCGTGGGGCACCTGCACAAGAGGCGGTTGTTCTGCTCGTAGCAAGTACCGCCGTTGACGCAGAAAGACGTGCTTCGGCTGCAGGTGTTGTTCCAAGGCATCTCCGTCGTGATGTTATCACTGCGCGGCACCACTGTTGTAGCTGTCTGGATGTTATCGCCGAGGCCTGGATCGATACAGAGCAGGAACAAAATTCCCAGGGAAATTACCGTGTCCTTGAAAAGATCTAGGTTTAATTTTACCGTCATGGTGCTAAAATTGCAGAATCACCGATTTAGACTGACTCAGGTATTTACTACAGTCCCGTCTGAACACGCCTAGTGGTACATCAGTAGCGGTTCTTTGCCATAGCCTCATCTATCCGAAATAACCGAGGAACAGCAGGACTACAGATCGACACAGTCATAGGCCATCCAGGCCGCCTAAAATGACCGATTGATATTTAATAATGAATCTGAAAAGAACGTTATTAAAATTTGATCCGAATCATAAAATAGCCTGCGAGCATATTCCTTGATCTGCGCAGCTCGATAGAAAATATGAATCTGTTGTTGGTCTAAACAGAGTTCTGTGTATGTCAATGTCATCGATGCATAAATTAATTCACGGTCTATACGTTCATGAGCAATCGGCCTACCGACCTACTGAATGATTAATGAATGAACTCACCAACTAACTAACGAACAAACAAACAAACGCTTGAACAAACGACAGAACTCTGTTTAGACCAAAAACAGATTCAATTTTTCTATCAGACTGCGCTGATCAAGGAATATGTTCGCAAACTATTTTATGATTTAAATCAAATTTTAATAACATTCTTTTCAGATTCATTATTAATGAATGAAGTAACGAATAAACAAACGAATATGTGAAGAAAGGAAGGAAGGAACGAACGAACGAATCCCTGAACGAACGAACTAAAAACCAAATGAATGAACGAATAAACGAAACAGGTGAACTGTGTCGCGGTCTAAATCCAGCGACCACAGACACGCAAATCAAACGGCAGATTGGAGACGAACGACGTATAACTAACTGACTGTGGAGGGAGCGAATAAACAGACTGCTAACGATGTGCAAAAAGAGTGGTGGGATAGAAGCACCTGTGCCACCCACAGCAGTAGCAGCAGCAGGAGTAGCAGCAGGAAATTCGTCATCATCAGTAGCAGCATCAATGTTTTGCATGCATATGCTCAAGGGCGACGGCACTGTTTTGAGAATGGGGGGGGGGCCGGCGGGCGGATCGAAGGAAGGAGATTGTATTAGATATTTTGACGACTTCTATTAGTTGTCGAGTATTACAGCCGACCATTTCCAAGTCACATCAGTTTATGATGGCCTGAGTAAGGTTTGGCCCAGCTGTACGGGACTCGAGTTCCTCTCTATTCCTCTCTCAAGGTTTCACAGGCGCCTGGAAATTGTACTGCTTAACAGTGATTTTACTTGTTCGGGTTGGGAGCGTCCC
Source organism: Norana najaformis (assembly GCA_964023275.1). Classification (NCBI taxonomy): domain Eukaryota; kingdom Metazoa; phylum Annelida; class Clitellata; order Crassiclitellata; family Hormogastridae; genus Norana; species Norana najaformis. Next base: position 61,336,172 of record OZ029913.1, read on the forward strand.
TGTTGAGTTTATTCTCTAAGAGGTGCTTTATAAATTTTAAATTGCAATCGTGGTAGTTTCATCAGTTTAACGACATCTTATGGCATCAAAGGCCGTTGACGTCGCCTTCCTCCTTTATCCAGGCTTGGGACTGGCACTACCCCGAAATAAGGCAGTGGCGGACTTACAATTGCAATTACTGTGAACTTTGGTATTTATATACAGTCCATGGTGTTAGAGTTCACTTGAGATTGTTTTCCATGAAACTGTATTTTCTATGAAAAATTCTACATATTTCCATCAAATGCGTAGAATATATCTTAACCTTTTTGCTGTTTGTGGGTTTTGTAGCATCATCAACATCTCTCCCACGCCTTCCATGGAAAAATTCTGACGCCGCTTAGGTGGAAGACTAACTTTCACCGTCTCCTTCACAGGATTTTCCCGGAAAACGTAGTCCTCTAGGGTGGAAAGTGAGGGACCAAAATCTTCGAGTTGGTTATGTAACCCCTCCATCCCCCTGTTCCGACGCCCTTCTATGTACATATATATGCATACATAGGCTCAACTGTAAACATTTATACTCATATATATACGAGTACTTGCATGCACTATATATATATACATACATACGAGGACATGCATTCATACATTTTATGCATATATATATGTACATATAATTTTATATACATATATATAGGCCATTATATATTTAAACATATACATATTCATAATAGGCAGACATACCTAGACATACATTCACACATATTTATATATATATGCTCATGCATTTATGCAAATATGCAATTATATATTCATGAGATGGTCTCGAATGATCGCAATTGATTATTGGTGCTCATAGATTACGATGCGTTGCGATGCTACTGCACTTCGGATGCAGCCTGTAGACCTTAAAAAGGACTGTCTGCTGCTGTTGCTGCTGCTGCTGCTGCGCTGCTAAAGCCATCCTCTCGACGAACAGGTGCGTGAAAGCCCCCACTCCTCCTCCTCTTTCTCCTCCTCCTTTTCGTCCTTCTGTTTCTCCTCTTACTCGCGAATATTGACAGGCAGTTGCGAGCAATAAATATATATTTTTATATAAATCATTGCTTTTTTCAGACGGAAAACTGCGGAACGGCAATCCGGCATCTTTTTTCGGCTAATATAAAATAATTTAGTTTTTAGTAGAAGAAATCTGTTACTAATATAATTGTGTAACTAATATATATATATATATATATATATATATATATATATATATATATATATATATATATATATATATATATATATATATATATATATATATATATATATATATATATATATATATATATATCTGTATATAACTTCATCAGCTATATGCCTATTCATTGAAAAAAATCGACTCAAATAATACAGGCAGCAAAATCTTTTCTTGTTATTATTATAATCATTATCATCGTCATTGCCGTCATTAATAATATTATCATTTTCCCTATTATTACTATTACTATTATTATTATTAGTAGTAGTATTATTATTATTATTAGCATCATCATCATCATCGTCATCATCATCATCATCACAATCATCATCGCTATCACCAGCATCGTGTAATGTGTATGTATATATGTATGAATGAATGTATGTTTGTAATTACATATTTACCTATTTTATATTAATATATATTTAAATTTGTATGCATACATATGTCTATGTATGCATGTTGTCGTACATAGGGATGTACATCGGGAGCGCCTTTGAAGAATCTTGAAGAGGCGCTATATGAATCTGCGATTACGATTTCAATTACCGAAAGGTATGACGTCTTAATCGCCGACGGCTCAGCAATCGATTGTCGGTTTTGTAAAAGCTGCCCACGTGTTGCATAGAGGCCTCGTTTATGGCGGCGAAGAATGGAAAACACAATAGACGTATGCTGAGGCCTATCTAGGCCTACTCTGACTCATCGGCCTTTTGTGTACGACATTCGACCCAGGCCTAGTTGTACGCGCGCCGCGTTGGGCCTTAGCCAAGCGATCGAATGCTAATAGAAACATCAGCGATATTGATGATGATGATGATGATGATGATGATGATGATGGTGATGATGGTGGTGGTGGTGGTGGTGGTGGTGGTGAGAATATGCCGATGACAATGCAGACGATGATGACGACGACAACGACCACTGCTGCTGCTGCTGCTGCTGATCGTAGTCGTAATCGTAATCCCAAGATTTCTACAGCCCCCAACGAAAGCCGCGCCGCAAGGACCAGCTTATTCACAGGCGCTCAGTCAAAAGAAAATCGATAGGCAAAAGGGTTCGGTTCCAGGTCAAGATCCAAAAATCAGACGGAGAGACAGCGTGGCAGCTACGGGGGTGGTGTTTGGGGTTGGAGAGGAGAGAGAGATAAGAGGAAGAAGGGGTGTCAGGATACGATCTGTGAAAGAGGAATGTTTTGAGTTTTGAGTGAAAGGCAGAAGCAGTAATTGCAAGCAGTGGGGCATGGATGAGTTTGTATGATGGGTCCGAAAACTGTCGCAGTTCTGGGGGGGGGGGGGTTATTCCAGAGTGGTGGGGCTGCTATGGCTATGGCTATGGAGCATTTACCAAATTTTAAAGATGAGGTGACTGGAGGGCGGAGCAGTGTTAGAGCAGAAGAAGAGGGGGTTGATGATGATGATAAGGACGACGACGACGACAGTGACAGTAACGATGATGATAATGAGTGTGGTGATGATTATGATAGGCCTAGATTTCCCTGCAGAATAAATATTACAATCGAAAGACTTAAATTCTAGCCTAACCTATTCGGCCTAACCACTGCCAATACATGAAGTCCCATCAATGCCATGATTTTGTATTCCGATCTGTTGAATAGGCCTCATGCCTAATCTAAGCCTGCTGTTGTGTTTGCTGAACTACCCGGGTATCGTCTTGCAGCTCTTCCGGTTCTTAAAGCAGGCCTACTTTAACCGCCTCCGTTAATAGACTACACCTGTACTTAATGCCTACTTACCTGTTTTGTCAACCTCCTACCTGTCTGTTTGTGACGAAGCACCTGTGCTTTATGTGATGATCTGTTCTGCCAACACCTTTCATTTCCTGCCATCCACAGGAAACGACTAATCCGCTGTGCTCAAACATGAAAGTAGGCCTACACTTCTGCTGTAGGCCTACTGTCGGTCTGTATATTTGCTAGGTGCAAATTTGTATGTATACAGGCCTACGGGATTCGTATTGATTCCTTGTTGGTTGCTGTGTTCCCTCCTTATTTCGAAAATTTTCCGTTCATAATTCCCCAAATTCTCCGTTCCTCCACCACTTTTCTCGTTCACCCTGCATCACTTGTCTCAAACCCCTCTCTCGATCACCCCTCAGACTTTCCATTCTAAACTAAACTCCCACCTCTTCAAGAAATGTAACCCTGACCCATCCAAACTGCTGCCTCCCCATTTCTCTCAACCTAAACACAACCCACTGTAACAGCTGGCTCCAATTTCTCTTTTATTAGATCTATAATTACTTGAGATTTATCAAAAGAAGGTTTAAACTAATAAAATCTTGAGTACCGAGTTAATTAATATAGACCCAGTTAATCCAAAATTAAATATTGCCACATGCCTTCGTCACACCATTAACATCGATTCTCTTGTTAATTGCGTCGTCTGTTGTTAACCGTGTGTGTCCGCGTTAAATGCGTTATCTCTGCTTATGGTAACAGACGCTGTTAACAATGGACGCCATAATTAACAGAAGACGGCAGTGTTAAAGCGCATACTGATTTTTCTTCGTTTGTTTCCGTTGGTGTGGTCTTGTGTGCTACTAGATCACAGCACTGGTTACCCCTGCAAAAACGTACTGAGCTCAATTAAGATCGTGATGCTCACGCGCAACTATCTTGCAGGCTGAGCTCCATTTTGTTTATCTTCAGGATCTACTTGGCTTTGTCTCTCCATACCTGGCCGCAGATCCCTCCGCTCTGCTACGCCAGGTAACCTAATTAACCCGTCAACCGGAACTTCCACAGTCCGACATCGAAGCTTCGCTCTGGATGGTCCATCTTTCTGGACTAGTCTGCCTAACAGTGGAGGATCCAGGATTGCTTGCCTGGGGCAATGGCATTTCCACAGAGGCAGTCCACCGTGCACGGGTGAGGTCTAAGGGGCGCCGGCATATAACCAAGAGTGCCGCGGGGAACAAACCGCCCCCGTCTATAGCTAAATCAGCCACTGTTGCCTAGTAACCTACGACATGTACCCCATGGTCCTTCTCCCCTCTTTTCCATACGCGCTTGAAACCGTTCTCTTTAACCGGGTTCTTGCGTTCATCCATTAATTAATTAATTCATTCATTAATTCATTTATTCATTCATAACATTTATATAGCGCTCCTTCAAGTAGGGTTTTAAAATAGGTTACCTGAAGTCAAATTAGCGGCCATAGTTGTGTTTAACCCGGTTGCATTTGCGACTGATATCGTGTCGTTTTGGGTGGCCATGGTTGTGTTTAACCCCATCGCAATTCTTGTTGTGGTGGCCGTGATGCCCGCTACAGTAGTCCCTTTGGTGTTGATCAGGGTAGAGTTTGAGTCCATGGCATTTGTGTTGGACACCGATACATCAGGCGATAAGGTGGCCTGAGTTGTGGTGGTTGGCCTCACTGTGGTGGCCTCTGCTGTGGTGGCCTGTGTTGTGGTGGCCTGTGCTGTGGTGGCCTGTGATGTGGCGGCCTCCGTTGTGGCATACTGCGTTATATTTGTCCCTGCCACAACGCTGAACTTTGTTGTGGTGGCTTCGGTCGATGTGGCCTCAGTACGGATGGCCTCTGTCGTGATGTTTTGTGGGGTAGCACCATCTCGCGGATGTATTGTGGTGCCGTTCGGGTGGAAGGGCGCAGAGGTGGGGTCCGTAGACGGATGGATGTTTTTGGGATCAAGGGTGACTGGAGGCCCGAGTTTCGTCAAATTTGAGTTATGCGTCGTCGACGTCTCTACAATCAGTAACATCAACATTTACATTTACAATTACATTTAAATTTACATTTATATTCACAATTACGCTCACATTTTCATTTACATTCACATTCACATTTACAGTTACGATTATCAACGAAGTCTACCCAAAGTTTCTCAACGAGATCCCACCAAATTTTCAAAGCAATATGCCCCAGTTTTTCCATAACATACACACATACATTTAGTAGTGTCGGCCCAGTCAGAAACCAGGAATGGCAAGCCTTGATTAAAAGCTAAAGAAATGTTCATCATCATCATCATCATCATCGTCATCATCATCAGCAGCAGCAGCAGCAGCATCATCATCATCATCATCATCATCATCAACATCAGCATCAGCATCATCATCATCATCAACATCATCATCATCATCATCATCATCAAAAACCATGGGCAGAACGCGTGAGGTGTCCAATGCACATGTTATCATCTGTCTCCTTCTGGCACCAATCTTTGATATCATCCATCCACTCTCTGTTAGGTCTTCCTGGTCGCCCATTTCGTCCGTCTTAATTAACGAATTAAACATTAAGGAAACGTTAAGCTGGAGCAATCATCTTCTACTGTATGACACACAGCAACGCAAGTCTTCACCTACCGTTTTGCGCTTCTCCAACTGATACGACAAGTATCACGATGTATCCAACCAGTGCTAGAAGATGGGACGCCATGTCTTTTGCTTTTTTTTCGCTCTGTACTTCGGCTTATAGGCCTATACGATACTAGGCCTAGGTAGTCCTCTGGGATAAGACCAGACTAATTAAGGCTGGATGACTTGGACTACGCTTCATCAAAATGCATCGCAACGGTCACTTTGCAGTCACCAAAACTTCTTTAAGTTAAGCTCAGCTGACAATAATTATTGTGACGGGCTACCAGACAACACACGAATTAGAAAGCGTATCAATAACAGGTCACAAGACAACATAGGCCTACACTCTGTAAAGCGTATCAGTATTATCCAATCCGACTTCTACAGCGCCACTATAACGCACGACATAAGGTATGTTAATAACATCCGCGGTCAACGCGCAAGACGATATCGGTCAGTTTTAATTCGTTGGGGTCAGTCGATCGGTCTGTCGGTCATGTTATTTCAATCGGCACACTTGAACGCCATTTTCCCTAGGTGTATATAAGCGCGCATGTCCCAGGCAGCCAGGTGCGAGCGCTCGACTAGGGATCGTTTACGGGACGCAACGTCACTACAGTTGACACTAATCGATGCGAGTATTCGATGACGCTGAACGCGCATGCGCTTGAGTGTAGAACGCGCATGCGCGTGTATTATTGTGGAGTTTGATGCGTTGAGGCAGGTGCAGCTGCAGGATTCTATGCACGTATATTTGTATAGGCTGTATGTATATGCCCTGCTGCGTAGAATTGCTCTTCATTGTATTGTTTCGTACGGCAGGCCTATTGTGCTTTACTGCATCGTATTGTATTTAATTTGTATTGTAGTGTATTCATTCAGAACATTTATATAGCGCACCTTTAAATAGTATACCCAGAGGCGCGTGTATTGTATTGTATATGTTAGCTCCTTTCTCTCCCCCTCTGTGTTCCGCAGGCGCCCGAAGGCTGTACTGTTCAACAGTGATTTTACTTTTTCGGGTCGGGTTTTCCGCTGGATTTCAGCAGAGACTCAGAACTCTAGCCTCGTACATAAATTTAAACACACATTTGCGCATTTTCCATTTCCTAGGGTCGTCGCGATGTGGGGCGTACTCTCAATTTCTGCTTCGGCCTTTCACTCAAAACTGAAAACATTCCTCTTTCACAGATCCTATCCTGACACCCCTTCTTCCACTTATCTCTCTCTCCTCTCCAACCCCAAACACCACCACCCGTAGCTGCCACGCTGTCTCTCCGTCTGACTTTTGGATCTTGACCTGGAACCGAACCCTTTTGCCTATCGATTTTCTTTTGACTGAGCGCCTGTGAATAAGCTGGTCCCCGCGGCGCGACTTTCGTTGGGCGCTGTAGAAATCTCGGAATTACGATTACGATTACTTATTAATCAACGTCGTATACCACCGTATCGAACCGAAACAGTGATTTATCGGCCTATGTAGTTTGCGTCACAGGCCTTGACACGTTTCGACCATTCATCAAAGGAGTTACGACTGAGCCATCTGGAAATGACGTAGGCCTGTCGAGAAATAGGCCTTTGAGTAGTTTTCTTTATGCAAGGTCTGCAGAATGACGACTGTATATACCTTTTTGAAAGGCACTTTTGCATAATTATAGGTTCTGCTAGCCTACCCTGCACAGAACGTACGAGCGCTCGTTCAGCAAAATGTCCCTTCTGGGGAAAATTCCTCTTACTTTACGTTTCTCCCTCTTCCCTCCCCTCTCTTTCTGTTTCAATGAAGAAAGAAATAAGCCAGTGTGGAAAAGAGTAAAGAAACCAAGAACGGAACATCGTAATCGTAATTTCGAGATTTCTACAGCGCCCAACGAAAGCCGCGCCGCGGGGACCAGTTTATTCACAGGCGCTCAGTCAAAACAAAATCGAAGGCAAAAAGGTTCGGTTCCGGGTCAAGATCCAAGAGTCAGGCAGAGAGACAGCGTGGCAGCTATGGCGGGTGGTGTTTGGGATTGGAGCAGAGAAAGAGATAAGAGGAAGAAGAGACAAAAGAATGTTGGAAGAGGAAACAATCAGAGAACAATGTAAACGAAGATTCAGATAACTTAATTTATTTAGTACAATCGTATTTTCTGTAATTATTGCAATTAATTAATTGAAAGTAAAGGAAACCAAGTTTTTATAACAGGAAAGCCATCATTTTATCGATTGCAATTTGAACTTTAAAATAAATTTTGACAGTACCAGAGATATCTAACAAACACAACAAAACTATAAAAATTGTGTATAAATATGTGTATATACACCTGTTTATGTGTGATATATATATATATATATATATATATATATATATATATATATATATATATATATATATATATATATACCGCTTTTGAGGTTCTTAAAGGTGCTATCTAAATAGCCAGACACATAGATATACACATACATACATCCTTAGAACTTTTGTTTTTGCACGCCATAACAAACCCCATGTTGCAACACATCTTCCCAACTGTCCAGTTTTAAAGGTGATTTAAATTCAGAATTCACTTATTTATTTTTATTTATTTATTTATTAATGCACTTATAACGTGCACAATGTCAGTACAACTGAATCTCGATGTATGAAGCAGATGTATGTTCGCTAGGGGTCAAGATGGAATCATGCAAAAGCCAGGGGTAAAGTAGCAAGTCCTAAAAGTCTTAACTTAAAACTGATATGTATTGTAAGGAAGTTCGTTATATACAGGGTATATATATATATATATATATATATATATATATATATATATATATATATATATATATATATATATATATATATATATACACACATAATATATATATATATATATACACATATATGTATACACGTGTATGTTTGTATGTACGTACGTTTGTATGTATATGTATATTAACAGATTCATAACATGCAATACAAAACTCCTGGGACTTCATCACTGGTGGCAAGTCACATTCTAAGTGATGCAGAGAAGCAGTCAAATGAAAACCAATTATGTAATAAACGTTTAGTATTATTAACACAATGCAATATTTGATCGAGAAAGGGTAACCATAAATTTTTAATGTTCGTTTAGCTCTTCTTCCTTTTAATCCCTCCTTCCTTCCCTCTCTTGTATCTCTGTCCCTTAATTTGCCGCTGTTTTCCTGTCCTCTGTCTGTTATGTCCACCATGCCTTGCGTCCTCTGTTGCTGGTTTTCTGTCCCCATGTCCTCTGTCCATCATGCCCATTGTGCCTTGTCCTCTGTTGCTGGTTTTCTGTCCCCATGTCCTCTGTCCATCATGCCCATTGTGCCTTGTCCTCTGTTGCTGGTTTTCTGTCCCCATGTCCTCTGTCTGTCATGTCATTGTGGATTGTATCCTCTGTCCTTGGTTTTCTGTCCCCATGTCCTCTGTCCGTCATGTCATTGTGGATTGTATCCTCTGTCCTTGGTTTTCTGTCCCCATGTCCTCTGTCCATCATTTCCATTGTGGATTGTATTCTGTCCTTGGTTTTCTGTCCCCATGTCTTCGGTTCATCGTCCCCATTGTACCTTGTGTCCTCTGTCCCAGCTTTGCAGTCCAACGCGTGTCCCTCTATACCCTTACGTCCATTATTTATGCTTGACTTCACGTCTAAATGAAGATTTATTCGGTTGCGTCGTGACCACAAAATCCCAAAAATGGCCCGGGGCAAAAACTTTTTTAATCAATGGCCCAACAGATGCAAACCAATGACAGCTCACATTATAAGATGGGAGGCTCTGGTTGGAAGTTTCAAAGGCCAAAAAGTCAACTGCAGTCCGACTTCTGCTTTTCCTGACCAAAAGCATTTCAACCGCGCTTCTCCAACTGATTACAATTCTTTAATATGGTTATGCTTCAAGTCACCATTGTAACTGTAATCTGACATTTATAAAGCGCCACTTCAAGAATAGACTCATCAGAGGCGCTCCCAACCCGAACCAGTGAGATCACAGTCAGATAATACAGACTTCAGACGCTTGCGAAACTGCAGAAGGGACAAACTGAGGAATTCAAGCCGCAGCTCTTGGGAAAGGCGATTCCAGCTATTAGGTCCAACATAGGGAAAGCTTCTAGACTGAGGTGTAGCAGTGCGCATACGAGGGACATCAGGAGTCCAAGGGAGGCCGACCGGAGAATGCTACGGTCTGGAACCAAGGAGACCAAAATGACTGATTCACTGATGCCTTGTCCATTATTATATCAGCGCTATAGAAGTCATTAGATTACACACTTCACTTAGCTTAAATAACTACATACTGTAATCTTTTGTTCAGACAACAACACATACACTCATCCGCCAGAAATCCAAACTTTTCTGTTGAAGCACAAGAAACAGTTTCAACTACACTCCAACACTTCTCTGAGTGTTAGCCATGTTCGAGCTCTTTTTAGATGTACCTAAAAGTGATATTGATGTATTCACATACACACATACACACATACATACATACATACATACATACATACATGTATAGTAAAGTAAAATTTATGGAACAACTTTCAAGGCCAAATGCAAAGTTTTAAATTAAAAGTTGTCTTGCATGCAGCAGAACAAAAACTGTTACGACATATCTAACACGCTATAATCCCCATTCTATAACTGGTTTAAAACAATTCAGTTTGATCACGGTTTTGTGTCGTCAGGTCTGAGGAATTTCTGTTGACGAAGTGCCACGTAAGTATCAATTACGATTACGAACTAACATGATAATTCAGTAAGTTACCAACACTTCACTTCTGATACGAGACTAACTTTCACTTCAAACTGGATCAATCTAACAGCCACTCGGTCTAATTGCCCACCGCACCTCACCGTGCGAGCCTCACACGTCGGAATGATTCGTCGGAAACGACACAAGATTACCCGTAGCAACGCAGTTTCCCATAGCAATGTGGTGTCCCGTGGCAACACTGCGACCCTCAGGGCTCATTGGCATCTCGATTGTTCGTGTGGACAGCGGACAAAGTGTGTCGCGAAGCTGAATCTATCGTCAAACGACTGTTGACAGAAGTGGCACTGGTACATGCTGTCGTTTCCGTGGCAACCGAGGTGGAGAACGTACATGCTGTACTCTGGGAAGAGGATGTTGCACGGCTCGCAGCGATAGAGTCTCGACTCTTTGATCAGCGTGTCGATCAGCATCTGTGTGTGCAGCTGGCTCTGGTCATCGTCAGACCGCATTGGCGATGCAGGCACGTTACCCGCTGCTTGGGAACAGTTGCCGTTAACGTTCCTCCTGTCGGCAGAGTCCTGGGCTGTTCTAGTTTCAGGGCAGTTCGAACCAGTTCTCCGCTTACGGTGACCCGACCTGTTTTCCGTGTACGCGATTTCAGGCTCCTCTTCAATGGCTTCTTCTTTAATCGTCGCAACATCCATCATATTTCGTGACCTTCTCATTTTGTTTGCGTTTGGAAGCATGCTAAAAATGTCGAAAATGCTCGGTTTTACATCCTCCTCGCCGAGGACTGAACGCCCGATGCCGTTGTGATGGCTGGCCTCGGGAGAAACAGGCGAATCGTCGACGTTGTTGCTCTCGCTGCTCGGAAGGTCAAGGGGGTCGGAAAGAATGATGCCATCGAGACCCGAGTCATTCTGATTTGGAAGCGACAGTCCTCCACCAAATGAGGCGAAGTTGATCGAAGAATAGAGAGCCGTGTGCGAATAGCTTGCGTTTATCCGATCGGGCATTAGGAATGACCCGATCGGTGACAGCTGCTGACCTGCTGACCTTGGCGATGACCTGTTACTCGAAAGGAGAGTCTTAACGACGGGCATGTTTCGGACGATGTCCGCGTTCACATCCGATGCAAACTGTCTGTGCAGGGAAGAACGACGCAATCGATCGCGCGGTATGCCGAGTCTATTGGCCGAGGGGAGCTTTGCTGAGGGTGAACCCCCTGGGGTGTGTATAACAACGTGGGTGTTGTAGTTGGATTTCGACGCAAACCCCTTTCCGCAGAACTGACACTTGAATGGACGTTCTCCCGTGTGTGTACGGATGTGCTTGGCAAGGTTTCCTGTGAATCTTGTTTTGTAGGAACAGAACTGTGAAAATATTAAAGAAACCTTAAAACTAAAACAACGAAAGTGCAGAATTAGAAATCATTTTTAAGCCCTGACATACATACAATCGAGGCCCTTGGGTTCACCCTTTGATCCCAAATTCTACGACCTGGCCAAATTACGACTGTAATTTGTAATGTTACTTTGTTTTCAACAAACTGGTGAATACAAATTTTATTCAAATATTCAATACAGTTAAATAAATTGTAAATAAGGAATGTAATCCTACAAGATTTACCTGGCAACAGAGAAAGGAAACCTTCTGCACCATTGGCCTTCTGTCATTCATTCTGCAAGATGGTCGTGGGAGCCTAAACTACGAATAACGGCCTAAAGAAAAAGATAAATAAAATTTTGTTATTCCAAAATGTTAGCTAAGATTATTCTATGATGTTAAAATCCAGCTGTAATCACCATCATAAACCAACACTGCTTTGCAACAATATCGCAAACTGAGCATTTTAGCGTGGTTGTTTTCCATTGCACCTTTTCGCTGAGCAGAATATTGACCAGTCACAGTCGTTTTAGATGTATGAGATGCAGTCTGTGGAAAGGGACCAGATGGTGGGAACTGAGATCTTTCTACCACTACGATCACCAACAAAACCTGAAAATAATGTTATTTTTAGGTGGAATTTAGAATGTGTTGTACCTGAAAGATGCGATTTTTGGTAAAACTCGTTTAAAGTTGAGAAAGCCCACAGCAAATCCATTTGTTGGAAGTATACAGCTTGCAATGTTATACTTGCAATGTTCCATTTTCATCAACAGTTGAGCTAGACTAATAGACGAAGGCGTCGTCTAGCGAAGGCCAGTGAAAACCCAATTTCGATATTTTGATGGGTGACCTCGTTCAAAGGTCATATCTCCATAAATAAATCCTGCATTCTGGTCCCTTTTCATAGACCACATCACATATTATCTTCCCTCAGACTTTTAACACCATAAGGTATAAAATGCACTGCTTTTATATGGCATACCGAGAGAGAGTTTCCAAAATGCTAACAAAGAAACTGGACAGAATGTTTTTTCAGCTTCTTTACATCTGCACATTCACTGGACTATGAACACTGACATGCAAGTATGGGCACATCTGTCAGCGACTTAAGCAGGTCCGACTGTTCTCTGCTGCGGCAGATTTGACTGGACGTGAGCCATCATAAGTCAATTGTATGAACTATGCAAGAAATATATACTTGTAAATAAGAATACAAATCATCAGGATCACAGTCATTGTGTGTGTGTAGATGCTATGATGTGCCAAGCTGATTTTTCGAAACAAAACAACTCAAATAGCTAGTAAAATACATCAATTTACCAGGTTTACTGTATCCATTAAACAATAAACAATTATAACTATAGTGATATAAGAGAATTAAAATCGCCGTTAACTATAAAAATAAAGCGACAGAAATAAAATAATTGCAACGGTAACATCGTTTAGTTCGAATAAACAAAACAAAATTAGTTGTAAGGCCCTGCTTTAAAAATAATTCCATACGTAAAAGCTATATGAGGAAGGGTTTCGCTTACTATCCGATTTCGTCTATCGACATTCTCCGTAGTTCTAAAGACTATTAATATGCGCGAAAGTATTTAACTCATGAAGTAAATGCAACTGTTCACGTAACAGAAGCTATAAAACAATTTATCGGCAGAAAAAAACGTAAACCTGAGCGATAATAGAAGAATTTACGTACAACCAAAAGGCAAAACAATATGTAGCATTAACCCATAAATAAATATTCTTCATATTAAATATGCAGTTAATTAAGTGGCTGCATACTTACAGTTAACGTAAAATAATAATTTATAACATCTAGAAGCAATTAATAAAATTAACTAAATAACACCACAGAGTAAACATTACCGCAGATGTAAATCGGACGCTTAATAAATGACGTCAACTTTTCACAAAATTTTCTCAAGCAAAGGTAAGTAAGTGATGTCATATATCAGAATGTGATGTAAATGTCAATACGAAATTTTTCAACACAACACAAAAGACTCGTCAGAAAGATTAGCTTATCGCTATATCAAATCAATATGGTTCTACGGTAGAAGTCGTTGGTGATGGTGACTGTGGTCGTAAATGTAAATGTATAGGTTTTATATAGCGACCGTATGGCCTCGGTCGTAATAGAGGCGTGGGCTATAGTTGTAGTTTACAGTTGGATAATTATCCAATAACTTACTAAATAAAAAAATAAAAAAGAAACTATGTAAGATGAAATTACCCAGTACTGCATGCATTAAACTTCGTGAAATTCTTATAACTGAAATCTTGTTAATTTACCTATACATGCATGGGCCTTAATAGATTTGTTGATGCAAAGTACAGTAGTATAATCGTTAAAAATCGTTAAAAATTAATGATGCCGGTCAAATGACTTGTTATTTCTTGAAAATTCACATTATCCTGTATAACTACCTGATCTGTTTCGAGATTATGAATACGATTACAGCTTATATTAACAGAGATCAACAATAGGCTCTAAAATAATAATCTAAGAACTTCTATAGCGCCACCGTAGTAATGCTCAAAGCATCAATCGATGGTCGCTGCTAAGAAAATCATTGTCCAAGCCAAATTCCATGGTGAGTCCGGGAAATTCCTACTTAAAAATAGCCTGCAAAATTTATCAGTATCAGCTGATAAAAAATTGTTAGTGACATAAGCTTTGGCGCATGCGCAGTCTGAAGACGAAAGCCTATATATATTGGCGTACCCAGCAAATTTCGCTCACTTGCCGCTCAGTTTTAGTAGCAGCGCAAAGCCGAAAGGCTTTAGTGCGACTTGCAAAGCAATAATCAATATGGCCGACGTCTGTGGCCTTGTTTGTGGCTACACTTTGAGGCCTGCATGCAGACGTAATGTGGCGACCAAGTTTCTTCGTAACCAACGTTATTTCACGATGGCCATAGTTAGACCGTATACGAATTATACAATTCTTTTATTGGCATCAACAGAGCATTTACAGCGCTCTTCCCACATAGATTTCCCTAGTGCTGCATAGGCCTACTATAGATTTAAGTTTTGTTTACATAAACCATGAGAGATTAACGATATATCACTGCCTTTAATCGGAAGGTGCCAATGCCAAACCGAAGCCTGGCTAAAGAAGGAGGGTCACGTTAATCATCTTCACTATGATACAGTGTCGTTAAACAGAATCTGCTTCAAAAATAGGTCGCTCAGTCAAAATCAAATCGATAGGCAAAAGGGGTTCGGTTCCAGGTCAAGATCCAAAAGCTCTAATACGTCGACTGTGTTTCTGCGTAACCAACGTTATTTCCCGATGGCCATAGTTAAACTGCATACGAATTTTACAATTCTTTTATTGCTATCAACAGAACATTTACATCGCTCTTCCTCATAGGTTCCCTCAGTGCTGCATAGTCCTACTATATTTTCAGTCTTGTATACTTAAGCCTCATAGAGATGAACGATATCATATACCACTCGGCCACTACCTTTAGGCGAATGGTGCCAATGCCAGTTCGAAGCCTGGCTAAAGAAGGAGGGCCACGCTAATCATAGTCACTATGTTACAGCGTCGTTAAACAGAAGCTGCCTCAAAGACAGGGCCCATACCTCGAAATAGCCTCCGGAATTTTATCGGTAGAATTCAGGCCCCCCCGAATGACGTCATATGGCTGACGCTAAAGGGCTGCCATCTTGCAAGTAGACGGAGTCAAAGCTTTCTTGTATTACTTCGTTGGTATTAGTGTAGAAAAACGTGCGAAATGGCTGAAATAGAAAGTAAATCTAAATCTAATCGTTGTACGAAAAATTTTGTTGCATTTGCATGCATTAACGTTGCCACTCTGGAATCAAGAACGGCAGGAATAACTTGCCATGCGTGAGTATTAGCACGTTTACACTTAGCCTCAGTGATCGTAATCGTAATCCTGAGATTTCTACAGCGCCAAACGAAAGCCGCGTCACGGGGACCATCTTATTCACAGGGGCTCAGTCAAAACAAAATCGATAGACAAAATTGTTCGGATAGAGAGCGTAACTTCACGTCGTGATATGGAGCAGTATCGCACCCCATGGCCTACAGAGGAAGCAAGGGGTTATTCATGTCCATTCTTTAGGCCTGATTATGGTCCCCAAGTTACAAGATTACTCCATTTTGATGGGTCCCCGAAATTTAAATCAGATAGCCTTGCAAAAAAGTTATAGTTTACTCAAACAAGAAAAGAGTCTGAGCCCAAGACTCATGCCAAGTTTAACTTATGTTTATCCATGAACATCAAAACAGTTCCTTAATTCCAATTAGGTTATGGTTCAACAGAAGTTTATAATAAGTTGCTGATAGTTTGAATAATTTTTTCTTCAGATTTCCAATGTCGAAGCCAGATCGTGTCAAAGTCGGGGAACATGCAGTGCATAGAGCAAAGCCTCTAAATGGTCATGTGTATGTTCTGTACACTTTACACCAGATTGCTTTGACTGCAGTGGTCAGACGGTTCAACTGAGGGAAGGCGAATGTTACGAATGTTTAGTTACTATATAAGCTGTATGTTGCCAGTCATGCCAGCCAGCTTCACCATTTTGTTACCCTATGCTGCAGTGTCCACATGATAAATGTTGTGTTTTCATTATTTTGTATAGTGACCATCTTAGCCTTGACCCTGCTCACCTGGTGAAGACATTTATTGGGTGATGTTCTTCATCAGCACTGCAAGCCATTTTAAGTCTCCATGTACAGACTGGTCTGGCCTGAGAAATAAATAGACCTTTAAAACAAATGTAGCCATGAGCAAAAACCCTTTCCAGAAATCTTGTCAATTCCAGTCTCTAAAGTATCTGTCAAATGAAATATTCAGAGCTTATACTGTGATATTTACAGATGCTGTTCCAACCATCTTCAGTCTATCGTCACATCTGCAGAAGAACTGTTAGCCATGCAGAGCTCCAAAAGACAGATCTGTACCAATGCCTGCTGTTTCTGGATTACTACATCTGCCTTCAACAGAACCAGTGGCAACAGTTACAACTAGTACATCTCAAGATAATGCAGATCACCCATATTCTATGCCAAGCCCTCGGACACTAAAGCGACGCGTGGATGCAGCTCATCAGAAACTGGAAGTCAGGCAAAAGCGTCTGAAAACAAGCCGGCAAAAAAGCCGGAGATTAGTGGTTTAGGTTCATTCTATGAAAACTTTGATTTCTGATCTGAAAAATAAACAAATGTTTTCACAGCAGGGAGCTGACAACCTTTGTGCATCGTTTTCTGGTCCTGGTTTAGATTTGGTAATGAGCTGTTTGAAGAAAAGTTCTGGTGAACCAGTGAGGTCATATCCACCAGAACTACGTGCATTTGCTCTTTACAATTTTACTCTTCTAAAGCTTATGATTATGTCCGACGAACATTTAACAAATGCTTGCTGCACCCACAGACCATCAGTTCTTGGCACAAATGCATTTAGGGGAACCCGGGATTTCACGATGAAGTGTTTTTATCTCTGGAAGGTAGAGCAAGATGGTGTTTTGGTGGCAGAATGTTGTGTTCTTTCATGATGGGTGAAACTGCTATTCAGAAGCTGCTAGGCTTTGACTCTGCATCAGACAAATTTGTAGAATATGTGGAAATGGGAATTGAAATTGATGCTATGGGTGGTCTGCCTGTGGCTAATGAGGCACTTGTATTCATGATTGTTTTTCTGACCAATAGCTGGAAAGTACCAGTGGCCTATTTTCTTGTAGCTGCTCTAAATGGTGCTGAACGTGCAAACTTAGTGATGTTGTTTAGAAAAACTTTTTGCTATTAGTGTAGATGTTACGTCACTTATTTTTGATAGTTGCCGTGCAACTACTACCATGGCCAAGTTACTGGGAGCATCGTCAGATACAGATAAAAACTTAAAAACTCTTCTGCTACAGTTAAATTTATAAGGATAGACCTTTTGACATTTTGAACAGTAGGAATCCTTTGGCAAAGGGGTGTAAGGCGCCGATGCACTTAGAAAATGAAGGGGTTTGGTGGCCTTTTCTGCTAAGTGCTCTCCAGTATTTCATTGGACTAAAACTTGCCAATGGGCAGTTAATTAGCAACAGTTTGCGTAAGACCGGAGTGATAGGTTTTGTGGCATCTGCTCAAAGTGCTATTCGACTCTTTGACAGTTTGGTTAAACAGGAGTCACTGATGAAATATCTGTTAACATATAAATTCTGTCAAGATCACTTGGAGCTCTTCTTTGCAGTTGTACATAGTCATGGGGCAGTAATAATAACCCATCTCCTCTTCATTTACATGCTACTGGTAACTGTGAGCCGATGAATACTTGCAAATTGACAGTTAATGACTGCATTGAGAAAATGCAGAGCAGATTGAATGTGGACATTGATAACATTTCTCATTCCAGGCTAAATGATGTTTTTAAGGAATCCAATGCAGTTTGTTTTGACCATGACTAAAGAATCTGACCTGTCTTGTGAGTTATGCCTTGATTCACTACGATCTGTGAGACAAGATGATGTTAGCCAAAATCATTTTGGCTTGATTGAAATTAAGGACAGAGGTGGTCTAGTTTCTCCATCACCTGATGTTATGCCTGTGTGTAAATCAGCTGAACTCTCTATCCGTAAAATTATAGGACCATGTCAGAAATCTATTCTTAATAATAATGTAATTATGCATATAAAGAATGATATTTTGTTGACTTTTATTAGCAGTGAGATTTTTGTGTCTTTTGCTGAGCATGGGCTGGGAAGTACACCAATGAATAATCACCCTGTTAATCTGATCATGTCCATTGCCTCACAATTATTAGACTGCGTCACCAGTGCAAAACTTACTCTAGACTTGTACATGGTAAAAACTGTCATTCTATCTGCAATAAGACAGTTGTTTTTAAAGGACAGTGAACTGTTAGCTGCCTTTATGTGTTTTATAATTGAGAAAGTTTTATGCATCATATTATTATTGCTACTGTTTTTATTGACTAGGTTTAGTGGAGATTGCTTCAGTAAAGGCAACTTGAAGTTACGTTGTGTTTATTACTTTCAGCTACTGTGATGATGGCTATGACGATGTTGATGATGATATTGATGATGATGTTAACAAATTGTGCCAAAGTAATCAGTTTAAGTGGCTTTCAAGTAATGTGATAACTTACTTTGCCCAGCTACTATGAAAGCCTACTTACCACGATTGACCCTACTCAAAGACCTCTAGAGTTAAGCAAAGTACTCTAGGTGAAGACGTGCATTGTCGGGGACTCGTGAAAAAGTAAATGTACACCTTTTTCTATAACGACCGTATGGCCTCGACCCCGATCTTTTTTCATTGAGTTTATCGGGTGAGATCCTTCATCACCGCTGCCCGTTTAAAAGGGTACCACGCCATTTAAGGTCCCCGTGTAGGGACCGTACTTGCCCGAGAATAAAATCTCTGAAAAAGCCACGATCGGTCCATGAATAATAATAATAATAATTAGCAACTTCTAATGCGCCAGTGTCTAATGCACAAGGCATCAACCGATGGCATGAACCGGCATCCTCACGTACAGAGGCGCCTGTAGACTGAATCTATATATGTTCTCGCTATGTTAATCAATTTTAGTTGATTTTGCTATTGTATGAACTATGCATATAATTGACATGGTTTTGCGTATGTTAGAATAAGCGTTTGTGTTGACTAACGCGATTACTCACTTAAGATACATGGCCGGCTTAGGGCGTTTAAACTAACCAAAATAGCAAGGCCAGCATAGGGTCTAAAAATATACTAATTACGGGGAACAATGAATGGGTTTCTGAACTATTTTTACGTGTGATCAACGTGGATGTTGATGAATTGTTTTATTCGCAATCTGCCAAAGTTTGCGAGTCATTTCGAAGGAGATTTCAAACCGATGCTTCGATTGCCAGCCAATCGGGATTTTACTTGGGGGATTTTAGACCAATGGCGACACGTTGCCATTGGAAGTCGTCAGCCAATGAGGGGGCGCAGTGGACGTAACTCCTTATCATTAGTAAACAAGCGAGCAGACGAATATGTCAACGATGGACTCTGAGATCGCTGCAAATGTGGGTGAGAGATGCAGACGACACTTTCGGCCAACCGTTTGACGATATCGATTCGCGGTGAAAACCGTTGAAGAAGTTGAGTTCACGGCTGGATTTTGGGCAGGAAGGTCCTAGTTACAATTCAGCGTGACTCCGAGAAATAAGTGATCAGTTGCGGACTTGCCTAGTCGAACTGTTTTTCTCGAATTATGAGCATACAAAGGCTCATGTGTTACGGGTTCTTCACCTGTGTTGCGGTTGCGAACTGACAAAGTGTTCATCAAGAAACTAACGTCTGGAAGTTTGGATTAATTCCATGTAATTGCTTCGAAACGGACTTAGCGGTGCGAGTTGAAAGTCTTCGACTCTACAGTGCAACCACATCTCGTCAAGGAACATTCCTTCGGACGATAACGGTCGAATCGCGTGGATTCTCATCCTTGAACAGCAAGGATTTCGCTCAAAATACCTTCTACGAAAGACTCTTATCCAATGGTCTACGAGGTATGTCGGCGTGGTGAAAAGAATCGTTTGTGCAGAGACAGCTAGTGGTGAGTTACAATCTTATCCTACTACGTCGATGCCAACTCACTGCAACCTACAGTGAAACTGTTCAGACTTCATCAGAGTCAGTACACAAGGGAAAAATGGCCATCCAAGCTTGTGGGTGGGTAGTGTTAAAGATCTAGGCTTGATAAGAAGCTGGCCTTAATTAAGCCTTAATTAAGTCATTGAACTATATATAATACATTGATTGATTTGCAACAATTGACTTTGTTCATTCTTATTCAATCAGACATTATAATACAAGATGGTAGTGGAAAAGTACGAGCTATTGTAATATCATTACAATTTCCGCTAGGTATTACATGTTGATTTGAGTCTGACGTATAATTATCATATCAGGAGACAAAACCCCAATTAACATGTATATCTACTTACAGCCTAAACAAGCTTGTGGGTACCATGAGGCAAAGTAAAGTGACTGCTATCTATAGTCACTAGATCTAGACAAAGGAGTATTTAGAAAGGGGGTTACATCTATTTGGGGGCTCGTCCGGGATTTGAACCCGGGACCTCTCGCAATAATATGTGGAAGAAACCTGAGAACGTATTAACGTAGGCTCAATTATTCCACCTACGTAACGAAAACACAAAATTAGCGTCCCATACGTGAGTTAGAAATAACAAACAAAATTCAGTGGGGCTGGAGACAAAGATATTTTTGTTATAAATTTGGCCAAATTCCACATCCTAATTGCCTTGGCAGATGCGTTGCTGACAGCTGACCCGTCTAACAGCTGGCCTAGTGATACGTCACTTCCGGCAGCTACAGCTCATTTTTAGTACTCGGCAGCACTTTCTCTAGTTCTTCTGTTACCTCGTTGAGGATCAGAAAATTCGATTTCCACGGCGAAACTGGTAAGAATTTATTATTTTATCTGTTAGGCCTTATGCCTTAGTGACATAAACACGAACTAGAAGATGGAAAACATAAAAGATAAAACATTTTTAATACGATTACTTTAATGAGACGGTGACTGATGGTTTGAAAAATAGTATGTGGGCCTTACGTAAGAAGCAAAAGTCAAATGTCCTTTAAATAATAGATGTTGTTACGCATTTTAAATTTATTTCCTAGATGTTGGTAGAATTATTTAGTTATCCATCTTTTAGTTTGTGTTCATGCATTTATTTCTATTATATTAGCTAAATAACAGCGGAACTATCAGTAAGAAGATCAGCCGCGAGGGAGAGCGCTGGTCACCTGACTAATATGCTCAAGATAGCACGAAGGCGAACTTTAGGCTGTATCATAAGGATTCGCGTGTATGCTTAGGGTAATTTTAATAGTATTTGTCCCATTTTTGGCTTTATCATGGCCGATTAGTTTAAGCGCTCCTTCTCACTCCACACCTGTTAAACGCGGTCACGGTTAACTGACCACACTCATTTCAAGACTCGTCTGTCATATGTAAATCGTTTGAAAACTTGTGGCACGCTGGCCGATTGGACTGAGCACTCCTTTTCGCTCCACATCTTTTACACGCCGTCACGGTTCGCTGACCACGCATGACCCATCTACAGTATACAAATCGTTTGAAATCAGGCATGTATTAAGCTGGCCGATTGTTTGAACGCTCTTTCGTTTCACTTCACACTTGTTAAAAACGGTCACGGTTTGCTGTCTACACTCAATCAAGACTCGTCTACGATATTCAAATCGTTTGAAAACAGGCATGTGATGCGCCGTTTGGTTTGAGCGCTCCTCCTCGTTCCAGACCTCTTGAGTTATGCAAGGTACGACTGTCGACACGCATATACACTTGTACGTCGATCTGTGGTTTGAGCGCAAGGGGGCAGCACAGTGCCTTTTTATTTGGATTGATTTTGAGTTGATATTGAGAGACGCGTTTTATTCGAATAATTAAAAGGAAATAGCTTTTAGTTTTGAGTGAAAGACCAGCGCAGATAATGCAAGAATTCACCAAGAGTTGGAGAATTCGCAAGATAAATCGGACAGTTGGTGCAACTCACACCGAGACCATCCCTTGCTCTAAACTGAAGAGGCAAGTTTTCATTTTAAAGCTGTAGTGTCCTTGAGCAAGTCCTTCACTCGCAAATGCTCAGCCCAATCAACTGATTTTAGTGATTAGATGGCGCTGCTGAATAAATGCATAAATAATAAAAACTAAACTGTATCCTTCCCCTTATACCGACTCCAGTGGTTGATTGGCATAGGTGGCTTGTTCTGCAGTGGATCTTCTCCCATCCAAGTAGTAACCATGCTTGACATTGCTTAACTTCACTGTGCTTGCCATGCTGTATCCTCAGAACGAAGAGTCTATCATTAATCATGTAAAACTATTGCTATTTTCTCTAGGCTGCTTAATTCACCTGGGATTACAATTTCTTGAGATGTTTGGTGTTTTTTATAGATCCAGCTTCAGCAGCGCGAGCATCACATGCAACATCTTCAGCATGAAATGGATGAGAAGTAGAAACGGTGACAAGAAGAAACGCTGAATGCGGAGGTGACATCAATAGAGGAAGAACCTGGAAGATGCTAGTGAGTCTAAGCAATCCATTATCTGATTTTAAAATTGTCAGAAGAGGAGAAGGAGGAGGGGGAAAAGAAAGAGGAGGAAGAAGTTTAATTAAGGAAAATGGGATGGAAAAAGGAGAAAACAAAAATGATGAGAATGAAGAGATGTAATCTAATAAATAAAGAAAGAAGAGGAAGAGATGAGAATAGGAAGAAAAAAGAAGAAAAGAAGAGTTGAAAATATTGAAGATCGATTTAGAGACCAAACAAAAGAAAGAGGAAGAAAATGAAGAAAAACAAAGAACAGAAGAAATGATGGGAATTAAGGGAAATGGAGAGAGAGTGAGAGACAAGAACAGGAACAATTAACTAATCGTTGCCCTGTTAGGAGCAAAGTTAGATAGATGGCATTACGTGTAAACGAGGTCAGGCGTGACGTAGCTTCATATCCCATGGATTCCCAGACCAAGCAGAGCCACATACAAACCACCCGAGCGAAACCTGCGAACCGTGACTAACGTCGGAACCTGGCATATGTTTGATAAGTGAGCAGTGATGCCAGTATAAGACTGGCGTTAAAGGTTCGAGGCGCTTACTCTGCTGTTTATGCAAGTCTCAATGATTGAGTAATTGATGAGTGCATGAGTCAATCGGTCACTGAGTTAGTGAGTCAGTGAAATATGTCTGTCGTCTGTCTGTCTGCCTGTCTGTTTGCCTGTCTGTCTGTCTGTCTACCTATCTAATTACGTTAAATCCGTTCCTGCAGAGTCATGCTCGTGGAGCTCCAGTTTGCTTGATGACGTCATCAACTCATTTCCGGTAACGTACTCTTCTTCCTGTCTGAAGGCAAGACGACGCAACTGACTTTGTCACTGCTGCGGTGAAGTCGGGTGATGATCTTCAGCTGGAGTTTCCATTTGTTGTGGCTACTGTTCCTCATCCTCTTCTGACAGGAGAGTCGCCAGAACTCAGCTACGGTAAGCGTCACTTACCATAGCAGATCTTCATTTCTCCCCAAATCTTCTTAATCGTCATCTTCTTTTTCTTTTCCTTCTGCTTCTTCTGCTTCTTCTGCTTCTAGTTCTTCTTGTTTTTCTTCCTGTTCTACTTGTTTTTCTTGTCATTCTTAATTCTTCTTCAATCCTTGTTCATGTTCTTCTTCTGCTTGTTTTGCTTCATAGGCATCAATGCAGTTCGCTCGCTCGCTCGCTCGCTCTCTCCCGATACCTCAATAAATTCGCACAAATTGGTGAGCGATGAAAGAATCATTATTATATATATGCGAAGCTGGATTGATAAATGATGTAATGTAATGTAATCAAAAATTTATAAAGCGCCACTTCGAGGTAAACTCCTCAGAAGCGCTCCCGGCCCTACAACCCAGAAGAACTGGGAAATAAGAAGGTCTTCAAGCGCTTGCGGAAAAGAGGGGGAGATAGACTAAGAAGCTCCTGGCGTAGGCCATTAGGAAGCCCATTCCAAAAAGCGGGACCAACCACAGCAAAACTTCTGCGCTGGGCTGTAGCTGTTCGAACCGATGGGGCAAGCAAGTCACCCCGTACCGCCGAACGAAGTAGTCTACGGCCCGGAATGGAGGAGGCCAAAACACAGAGCTCCCTAAGATAAAATGGGGCGCAACCCAAGAGGCAATTACGTACAAGAACCAGGATTTTAAATTTTATACGCTCTTGGATAGGCAGCCAGTGATGCTCCTCTGAAATGTAAGCAGAGATGTGGCCAAATTTAGGGATACCTCCGATCAGACGAGCAGCCGCGTGCAAGACAGATTGTAGTTGCGAGATGCAGGAGAGACTCAAGCCAGCAAAGACAGCATTGCCATAGTCAATCCTGGAACAGATAAACGCATGGACCAGAATGGTAGCAGCCTGGGTCGTAAGAGAGTGGCGGATAGTGCGCAGTTGACGCAGATGGTAGAAACACGTTCGACAGACATTGTTCACATGCTCCTTCAGAGTAAGTTCCTGTTCCAAAATTATTCCTAGATCACGGACTGAGGAAGAGAAGGAGATATCAGGGAAGAGCCTAAGTAATCTGGCCAGATCAATCTTAGAAAGCTGGGCGCAAATGATGTTGTGCCATCTAGCGAATACAATAACGCTTCTAGTTAAATTGCATTCATTGGATGACAGGTGGTTTTTAACAGTCCAGCTTCTAATGTTTTATGGATTTTTTCAACGCTCGCCATTTTGTACGAAGGAATGAAATTCTCAGAAAATTCCATTTGCACGGCCACACTATAAAAAGTTTATTATTTTCTGGGACCAGTGAGAAAAAACTTTTAATTCAAAAATTACTTCAAAATGACGGTGGGCGATTAGTTTTCGCGTAGTGTTTGAGGCGATATGAAATATCCTTCATTAAGTGGATCCTTTAACGCATGTTAAATTGTATTCGCTGAATGTCAGTAGACTTTTTTAGAAATTGAGCATCTCGTTTGCAAAATTATGGAGGACTCTGAATATCAGAAAATTAGATTTCCACGGTGAAATGATTGCTAGCCTGTGCATGTTGCTTGCATTGCTACTGATTTAATTCCTAGCCTGCGTGCTTGCTTGCTTGCATTGCTAGCCTGTGCATGCATGCTTGCATTGCTACTGATTTCATTGTTGGTCTGCGTGCTTGCTTGCATTGCAACTGATTTCATTGCTAGCCTGGGTGCTTGCATTTCTTCTGATTTCATTGCTAGACTGCGTGCTTGCTTACATTGCTACTGGTTTCATTGGTAGCCTGTGCATGCTTGCTTGCATTGCTACTGATTTCACTGCTAGCCAGCGTGCTTCCTTGCTTTTGATCTGCTACTGATTTCATTGCTAGCCTGGGCATGCTTGCTTGCATTGCTACTGATTTCATTGCTAGCCTGTGCATGCTTGCTTGCAATGCTACTGATTTTATTGCTAGGTTGTGCATGCTTGCTTGCATTGCTACTGATTTCACTGCTAGCCAGCGTGCTTCCTTTCTTTTGATCTGCTATTGATTTCATTACTAGCCTGTGCGTGCTTGCTTGCATTGCTACTGTAGAAATCTTGAAATTACGATTACGATTTCATTGCTATTGATTTCGTTGCTAGCCTGAATTAGAATTACTGTACTTCAATGAGATGGTGGCTGATCGTTTTGAACGTAGTATTTGAGCCAGTCTGCGTGCTTACTTGCATTTGAGCAAGTAAAAAAGGTTTTCGCGTAGTGTTTGAACGTAGTATTTGAGCCAGTCTCCTATGTGTGTGTGTCTCTCTCTCGCTCTGAAATCAACTCCTGAAATTTCGATACATGAATAAATTCGCACAAAATGGCGTGCGATGAAAGAATTATTAATATGTGTGCGCGAAGCTGGATTTATAAATGTTCTTCTGCCATCTAGCGAATACATTAATGCTTCTAGTTAAATTGCATTCGCCAGATGGCAGCTGATTTTAGCAGTCCCGCTTCTAATGTTTTATAAATATTTTCATCACTCGCCATTTTGTACGAAGGAATGAAATTTTCAGGAAATTCCATTTGCACGGCCACATTAGAAACAGTTTATCCGTTTTCGCGTAGTTTTTAAGCCGATGTGAAACATCCTTCATTCAGTGGATCCTTTTGCGCATGTTAAATTGTATTCGCTAAATGTCAGTAAATTTTTTTAGAAATTGAGGATCTCGTTTGTAAAATTATTGATGACTCTGAATATCAGGAAATTTGATTTCCATTTGTCTGCCTTATTATGAGCTCTACATATGGTGAGGCAAACATTACTCATAATTATGTCTTTGTGCTGTTTGTCATTGAAAGGGGCTATATGAATGTGTAGTAACTTGCTTTATGTTGATGTCTATCTAGATTGGTCAGGTGATGATCTTCAGCTGGAGTTTCCACTGTTCCTAGTAGCCACTGTTCCTCATCCTCTTATCACAGGACAGTCGCCAGATCGCAGCTACGGTAAGCGTAGATTTTTTCCTCCCCAACTTTTCTTCTTCCGGATCTTCTTCATAGGCATCAATGCAGCTCTCTCTCTCCTCAGAAAATTCGCACAAAATGGCGAGTGGTGAAAAAATCATGATAAATGATCTTAATGATTCTAGTTAAATTGCATTCGCCAGATGGCATATGGTTTTTAGCAATCCAGCTTCTAGTTTCTTGTGAATTCTTTCATCGCTCGCCATTTTGTACGGAGGAATCAGATTTTCAGGAAATTCCATATGCGCCACCACATTCGAAACAATTTTCTGGCCGCTGTGACATATCATTCAGTGGATCCTTTTACGCATGTTGAATTGTATTCGCTAAATGTCAGAGTAGATATTTTTAGAAATTCATCGTGTTATTTCCACGGCGAAATGTGTAATTGTTTGCGTTATGTTGATGTCTACCTAGATTGGTGCTCTTGTAAGGTATCGTTTAGTTTAGATCTTCATTCCTTCCCAAGCTTGCTTGCCTGTGCCTAAGTGCTTGCTCTCACCATCAGTCCAAGGGTCAGAGAGAGAGCGAGCCGAGCCTAGTAGTCATTGGTTTGAAAGTGTCTATCTCTGTGTCTCTCTTTCTCGTGTATGTATGCTGTGTGCTGTTTTTCACATATGTGGGGGAGAGACACAGAGAGCTAGAGAGAGAGCGAGAGAGAGAGAGAGGGAGAGAGAGGGAGAGAGGGAGAGGAAGAGAGAGAGAGGAAGAGAGAGAGAGAGGAAGAGAGAGAGAGGAAGAGAGAGAGAGAGGAAGAGAGAGAGAGAGGAAGAGAGAGAGAGGAAGAGAGAGAGAGGAAGAGAGAGAGAGAGGAAGAGAGAGAGAGAGGAAGAGAGAGAGAGAGAGGAAGAGAGAGAGAGAGGAAGAGAGAGAGAGAGGAAGAGAGAGAGAGAGGAAGAGAGAGAGAGAGAGGAAGAGAGAGAGAGAGGAAGAGAGAGAGAGAGGAAGAGAGAGAGAGAGGAAGAGAGAGAGAGAGGAAGAGAGAGAGAGGAAGAGAGAGAGAGAGGAAGAGAGAGAGAGAGGAAGAGAGAGAGAGAGGAAGAGAGAGAGAGAGGAAGAGAGAGAGAGAGGAAGAGAGAGAGAGAGAGAGGAAGAGAGAGAGAGAGAGAGAGGAGAGAGAGAACCGGATAAACTAAGTCCTTCAAGGTCATCGACACCGTCGAGAGAGAGAAGGGAGAAAGAGAGAGCCGAAATAACAAGCGTGCTTGCTTGCATTGCTACTGATTTAATTGCTAGCCTGTGTGCTTGCTTGCATTGCTACTGATTTCATTGCTAGCCTGCATGTTACTTGCATTGCTAGCCTGCATTCTTGCTTGCACTGCTACCGATTTAATTGCTAGCCTGCATGTTGCTTGCATTGGTACTGATTTCATTGCTAGCCTGCATTCTTGCTTGCACTGCTACTGATTTCACTGCTAGCCTGCGTGTTTGCTTTCTCTCTGCTTGCCTGTGCCAAAGTGCCAGAGAGCGAGCCGAGCCTAGTAGTCATTGGTTTGAAAGTGTCTATCTCTGTGTCTCTCTTTCTTGTGTATGTATGCTGTGTGCTGTTTTTCACATTTGTGGGGGGGGGGGGGGAGAGCGTGCTTGCTTGCATTGCTACTGATTTCATTGCTAGCCTGCATTGATTGCATTGCTACCGATTTAATTGCTAGCCTTCATGCTTGCGTTCTCTGTCTCTCTTCCTTTCTTTTTTCCCTTTAAGAGCTGTTTGTCATATGTGTAATCGTTTGCGTTATGTTGATGTCTACCTAGATTGGTTTGGATATGGAGACGAGTGACGATCTTCAGCTGGAGTGAGAGAGACCCGTACCTAACAGGATAAAGCGGCATAAACTAAGTAAGTTCCAAGGCCGGAGAGGCTCCCTTTCTCTCTCTCTCTAAGTCTTCAAAGCCATCGACTGCGACGCAGTCGATGACCTTGAAAGACTTAGTTATTTCGGCTCGGCTCTCTCTCTCTCTTTCTCCCCCTCTCTCTCTTTCTCCCCCCCCCCCCTCTCTCTTTCTCCCCCTGCGGCCTTGGAACTTCTAAGTTCCAAGGAGAGAGGGAGAAAGAGAGAGAGAGGGAGGGAGAAAGAGAGAGAGAGAGAGGGAGAAAGAGAAAGAGAGCCGAGCCGAAATAAACTAAGTCTTTCAAGGTCATCGACTGCGTCGCAGTCGATGGCTTTGAAGACTTAGACAGCGAGAGAGAGAGAGAGAGAGCCTCTCCGGCCTTGGAACTTACTTAGTTTATGCTGCTTTATCCTGTTAGGCCCTTGATCCGTTCAGCTGACGAATGGCCAGCCATTGCAGGGTCGTTACACGCAGTCAGAACGCCCGAACCAGAAACCCATCAAAGAAGAAATTTATTAGAAGAAATATTCAAAACTAGACAATTCGTTTTTGTCCGGCTCAAGGATGTTTTAAATCCCAAGGACTCCTAAAAAATGAAGAATACCAACAAACAGTTACGTAACATGCATGCATGTAGTAGGTACATTTTAAGCACTGATTAATTTTAGCATATAGGACATTTTCTCTGATCAGCAAGCAATCAAGGAAATAACTTGTAGAAACTAGAATTAACCGAGACCGGAAAATAAAATAAAAAATGAGCAAGTGAATGAATAAATTATTGAAAACCATTTTGCAATGACTATTTTCGGCTTATTAGTCAAAATATACAGACGATAGGTAATAATCAATTTATATAGCACCCCTTTGCCTAAGATGCATCCACACAAGTGCATATAAACATCAAATACACATGAACAAGCGCTTTGAATTAACACTAGGCCTCTATTAATCACCCCTTTGCCTTAGATTTAAATTATGCGCACCTATATTCCAAACTTAGATGCTTTAGTTAATCACGAACAAGCTTAAACATGCTTGAAATTAACACTAGGCTTATCAATTTATAAAGCACCCATTTGACTGACCTATGCACACAGAAACATACTAACCCAGATATACTATCAATTTATATCGCACCCCTTTGCCTTTATACGCTTCAGTTAAGCACACAAAAACACAAGCGAATATATACCTCCAACTACATTCATTTTATATACCACTCCTTTGCCTAAGATGCTTCAATTAAGCACACATAAGCACACATAAACTCTAAATACACACAAGCAATCAATCGATTTATATAGCACCCCTTTGCCTTAGACTTAAATGAGGCACACCTATATTCCAAATGATGCTTCATTTAAGCACATACAGGTAAATATATACTCTGTAAATACTCACTGGGCTTATCAATTTATAGAGCACCCCATTGCCTTAGAATCTTCAACTAAGCACATAGAAACACACAAGCGCATATATACTCGAAATACACATACCCTATAAACAAGTTTGAAATTAACACTAGGATTACAGTTTAATCAATTTATGTAGCACCCCTTTGCCTCGACTCCAGTTAAGCACGCACAAATACACATACCCTTTACACAAGTTTGAAATTAACACTAGGCCTCCATACACACTCAATTTTGTATAGCATCCCTTTGCCTTAGATGCTTCAATTAAGCACAAGCGCATACATAATCATTTATGTAGGGGGATCATTTATGTAGGGGAAATATTGTAAAATTACAAGTTCACTTACTACTGCTGTCTTTCTGGTGGGTCATGGGCCTCATTCCAATGCGAGGAGGAGCTACAGCGACTCTTGCGGGGTGTCCATCTTCTCTCATCTGTTCGAAGGAACCAAGAAAATACTTTTAGAAACTAGAATTAACCGAGAATGCAAAATAAAAATAGCTGTGAAGCAAGTAAAAATGGAAAGACATCGAAAATTCACTGAGTGAATAAGTGAATGAAAAATCATTCTGCAACGACTATTTTGGATGCAGTTCAACCAGCCATTATTCTTCAGTTACTGTGTAGAACTGTAGAAACTGTTTGATGCAATTGATCAAGTTTTTATTTAACTGAATTATTGACCGAATCAACTAGGCACGGCTACGCTGGTACTTTTATAATAGACGCTAGGTCTAGGTCTAGTAGATCTAGATGTGGCGCTTTCCTGATGTCCCGCTTCTGAGTAGATAACCTGATGATGCGCTAATTAATTAACCGCTCAATAATTAAGCACACAAAAGCGCATATATACTCAATTTATTTCGCAACCCTTTGCCTTAGACTCTTCAATTAATATTTTCAATAGTTTTACCATATATCTAAGGCGGATAAACAATTTCACTGTATCTACACAACAATGAAGTGTGCATGGCATACACTCTTCAATTAAGCACACATAAGCGCATATAGGCCTACACTCTAAATACTTGATAATGATATTAATTAATGCGTGAATAAACAATTTGCTTTCTTGGCCTTGCAAAAACAGAGATTGGAAAAATAAAATTAAAAGGCTGTGAAGCAAGGAAGCAAGTAAAAATTTAAAGACATTGAAACTGACTGAATGAATAAGTAAATGAAAAACCATTTTGCAACGACTATTTTCGGATGCGTTTATAATAGACGATAGATAGCTCTAGGGGTGGCTCTTGCAAGAGGTCCCCTTTTGAGTAGATAGCCTGAAGAGGCGCTAAATAACACACCTGCCTCCAGCATATCCGTCAAGCATTCAACTGTCTTGATACAGAAACCTTCCCCCTCTTAACAGTATATCTACGTAATTATGTCGTCAATGTCAACGGTATCTACATAACACTATACGTGTATTAATTACGACAAGAATTCAAACGCTTGAAACCGTGTGTAGGCCTACAACTAAGGCATGGACTCTTCAATTTCAATTAAGCACACGCAAGCGCGTATATTCTTATAAATACATATACTCTTTGGACGGGCTTGAAATTAACACTAGGCCTATATATATAATTAATTTATATAGCACCCCTTTGATATGTGTATACATATATATCGACACTTACGAAGACGAACGCCTTGGAATGTTAAGCGCTTTTTCACTTCTCAGGCTTTCTGTCGCTTCAGTCACGGCCTCGCTTCTCCAGTCGACCAAAACTCCTTCGAATAGCCCGAGTTCTTCTTCAGCTCGCTGCAGACCGTCCGAGCGAAGACTCTATCCATTCGCACAGTAACTAGTAAGCCGCAGTCGTCTCCCTTCTCCTTCGTTCAAGCTTCGGACTGATATTACCCACATCAAGTTCAAGACCCATCTACTGCATGCAAATCGCCTGAAAACAGATAGGTGTGTCTTGTGGCTTGTTGGCCAATTCGAGGGTCACGGTTCACTGACCACACATAAGTTCAAGGGATGAAGACAGCAAACGTTCTGCCTCAACTATCACACAACGCCACTTGAGTTCGTATTTTCCCACCTTAGTGACCGCACTCTCATCTATACCGGGTATATAGATATATATATATATATAACCATATATATGGCATATATATGGTATCTATATACCGGGTATATATAGGTCACATGCAACACATCATTTATTCAGCGCCGAAATATAATGACAGCGCATCAACCGATGGCGCTGAGTAATTTCGCGTTGAAGCCAATCGAATAGCCTGCCACACAATATGTCTGAGAGCAGCTCAAACAAACCTTAACAATTGTGACAAATGACTCCCCTCATTTTGTCTATAACATTCTCATCCACTTTCCATCAATTTCTATCGATTTTGGTTTAGCTAAAATGACCTGTTTTATTCATTAAACCGTTGCTACTAGAAGCCACTACATAACAGTCTTCAGCTATTTAAAAAGCCATCCACTGACCGTCTATAAACTTTGAGAAAAGATGGTTCTCATAAATGCATAAGAGTTAGTGCTGTTGTTGACATTGCAAAAGATCTCTAATGGTTATATGCCTGCGCCCCTCAGACCAGACCCGTGGATGGAGGACTACGAGAATGTGAAGCCCCTTGGAAATGCTCTTGCCCCCACGGAAACAACCTGGAGCCGCCACCGATATATCCCTCTGGTTCTGGCACTATGCCAATAAAAAGGTATCGGCGGGCATCCAGATCTGCGACAGCGCGACAAAACTATTTTAAGTTAGCAGGTTCATAACGCAACCGAAATCTGAGAGCAGGTGAGCTGTGGGATGGGCAGCCTAGAACAGATATAATTATATGCAAACACAAAACTAAAACGTAATAAATTTCGAAATGGCGCCAACAAGTCTATTCGCACCTGCATTCAGCACACGTGCTACCTGCCAAATCCGAACCAACTCCAGATAACAGACAGACGGATAAAGGAGGAATGTAAAGGAGTGGTCAATACGTGTATGGAAGTCGTGTTGCCATCGTTGATCTAACGGTCTTTTTCGAAACTGTGCTGCCACCTACCTGGAAGGTAAACGGCAAGTCCTGCGATGCGCTGGTCCTGTGTCCAGAATATTGGGAATTTGGAAGTCATCCACTATCGGCTCAAGGGCCTAAAGAAAATTAAATAAACGCTTCCCCTACATCTCACTTGTGGGATATGAAAAACTACTTTACTTTACTTCTGAGACTATCCCCATAAAATACATATCTTTCTCATACATTTCGCTTCTCCCGATGGGTCTTTTAACGCCATTGTATCAGTTGGTCTCCCTTACGCGGCTTTCGAGTGGCGCTGAAAAATTTCGGAAGTTACATTTACATATATCCCAGTGGGCGGATTCAGCTAGAGCCGCCCACTCTTGGTTATGTGCCTGCGCCCCTCAATCCAGATCCGTGCATGGTGGACTGTGAGAATGTGGCGCGAAAAATGCTCTTGCCCCCACGCAAACAATCCTGGAGCCGCCACTGATACACCCTTCTAGTTCAGGCTATTTCCTATTTACAAGAGATCGGAGGGCATACAACCGCTGTGAATTCATCGGGTGAGATCCTTCATCACGGCGGCCCATATGAATGGGTACCACGCTATTTAAGGTCTCCGAGTAGGGTCAAGCTAGCCCGAGATTAAACCCTCTTAAATATAATCACTATCGGTACATGAACCCGCACATACTCATGCACAGAAGCGCCCGACGACATGTTAACGTGAGGCTTAATTATTCTACCTACGTAACGAAAACACAAAATTAGCGTCCAACAGATGAGTTAGAAATAACAATCAAAATTCAATGGGGCCGGAGACAAAGATAAAACCTACTTTTGTTATAAATTTTGGCCAAATTCCACATCCTAATTGCCTTGGCAGATGCGCTGTTGACAGCTGACCGTCTACCAGCTGGCCTGATGATACGTCACTTCCGGCAGCTACAGTCGCCGTTAAGCCCAATACACGGCTGCGCTTTCTCTAGTTCTTCTATTACCTCGTTGATAGAATTGGTTGCACTTTCGCCCTTAGCGCAGTCTGAAGGACGAAAGCCTATATAAACGGCGTACCCGGTCGAGTTCGCTCACTTGCGTTCTGATTTTAGTAGTAGCGCGAAGCCGTAAGGCTTAGTGCGACTTGCAAAACAACAATCAATGTGGTCAGTCAAAACCATATCGATAGGCAAAAGGGTTCGGTTCCAGGTCAAGATCCAAAAGTCAGACGGAGAGACAGCGAGGCATCTATGGGGGATGGTGTTTTGGGTTGGAGAGGAGAGAGAGATGAGGAAGAAGGGGTGTCAGGATAGGGTCTGTGAAAGAGGAACGTTTTTCGTAATCGTAATCTCGAAATTTCTACAGCGCTCAACGAAAGCCACGTCACTGGGACCAGCAAATTTACAGACACTCAGTCAAAACCAAATCGATAGGCAAAAGGGGTTCGGTTCCAGGTCAAGACCCAAAAGATCCAATACGTCGACTGTGCTTCTTCTTCTTCTTCGACTGTGCGCCTGTGAATAAGCTGGTACCTCGAAATAGCCTCCGGAATTTTATCGGTAGAATTTGTTGCTCTTCACGCCTGGCGCATGCGCAGTCTGAAGGACGATAGCCTATATAAACGGCGTACCCGGTCGATTTCGCTGACTTGCTGTCCAGTTTTAGTAGTAGCGCAAAGCCGCTAGGCTTAGTGCGACTTGCAAAACAAAAATCAATATGGCCGACGTCTGTGGCCTTGTTTGTGGTTACACTGTCTGGCCTGCGAACAGACGGGTAATACGTATAAAAGATCGACTGTGTCTCTTAGTAGCCAGCGTTATTTCATGATGGCCTTAGTTAGACCGCATACGAATTACGCAATTCTTATATAGGCATCAACAGAACATTTCTTAGCTATCCTTGGGCGCTGTAGAAATCTGCAGCTTACGATAACAATACTGAAGACACGCTAATAGTCATTTTCCCATTTACATCGCTCTTGCCCATAGCTTCCCCACTGCTACCTACAACAGATTTCATTTTGGTATAAATGGGCCTTATAGAGATCAACGATATATCAACTCCGCCACTGCCGTTTTCGTAATCGTAATCCAGAGATTTCTACAGGGCCAAACGAAAGGCACGTCACGGGGACCAGCTTATTCACAGGCGCTCAGTCAAAACATAATCGATAGCAAGTGTTCCGTTCCATGTCAAGATCAAAGAGTCCGGCAAAGAGAGGGTGGCAGCTACTGTGGGTGATGCTTGGGATTGGAAAGGAAAGAGGGATAAGAGGAAGAAGGGGAGTCGGGATAGGAACTGTGAAAGAGCAATGGTGCCAGCCCGAAGCCTGGAAAAGGAGGGGCGACGCCAATCATCTTTTTTTCATTGTGATACAGCGAATGTTAAACATAAACTACCTCAACAATTTACCCATAAACATATGAATATTAATGATGTCTATGGAAATACCTCGAAATAGCCTCCGGAATTTTATCGGTAGAATTTGTTGCTCTTCACGCCTGGCGCATGCGCAGTCTGAAGGACGAAAGCCTATATAAACGGCGTACCCAGCGGATTTCGCTAACTTGCTGTCCAGTTTTAGTAGTAGCGCAAAGCCGCTAGGCTTAGTGCGACTTGCAAAACAAAAATCAATATGGCCGACGTCTGTGACCTTGTTTGTGGTTACACTGTCAGGCCTGCGAACAGACGGGTAATACGTATAAGAGATCGACTGTGATTCTTAGTAGGCAGCGTTATTTCATGATGGCCATAGTTAGACCGCATACGAATTACGCAATTCTTATATAGATATCAACAGAACATTCGTCTATTTTGTGCCCGTTATATCTTGTGTAATAAGAATTTGTGAGGTAAGGTCTGGTCCGCCAATTAATAATTCAACTGGAAACCGATTGCATGTGTAAAATCTAGAGCATACGTGTAGCATAGGCTATGCTGAATGCGTTTTGCAGGCAGGACTGCACATCTGAGGCGCAATTTTGATACATAATCGCTTTATGCTTGCCTAGTTACAAGAGTATTTCGCAGGTTGACTTGTTAATTTCACAGGGTTAAGATCGCTGATGTAATGTAATGCCTGTTAAATCTGAATTTGGATTGCATAGATTTATTTGTTAGATAAGATCAGTTCAACTTGTAATTCAGCAATGAAGGTGGTTATCTGTAATAACCTTATCAACGTTTCCAGCTGTGGGTTTATAGTCTTACTCTTTTGACAAACGGGCAGAGCTCTGCTGCATATTCCCAGTGCACTGCTATCAAATTATTTTTGAATTCAAACAAATCGAGGTCGTAATTGTTAACTTTGCACTTCAGTTGCAAGAGTAGAGTGGAAGAGAGAGCATTTCCTCTGTGTTTAAAAAATCAAAATGAAGGAAATATCCAGTTCATTATTATTTATTAATTATTGAACAAAACTACACAAGTGTCATCACTGTTTTCATGTATAAAAATGGACAAGAACACATTTTCCGTTTAGAATCGACCATCATTGCTGAATTATAATACTTAAGTTCATTTCCAATCAGAAATCTATTGTTGGCTTTGTTTTGAAACTCCTGATCGAACGTTCAGCAGCTTTGAACATAAAGTTGTTGCCATAAATCATTAACAGAAAGTTGCCAATGGCCAACGAGAAGACTGTGTTCTGTTTTGGAATCGCTGAAAGATATGCAAAATCCTTTATCACGAGCACAGACAGAACTTAACATCAAAGAAAATTTTTATAACAATGAGACAAATACCGAAGTATAAATGACCAGACACTACATGAAATATTAGTTGCCAAATCATGACTTGCGAACTTTGTCGATCATCATCGTTCCTCATCCTTGATGCAACAAGGTTTGGGAACTCCGAAGCCTTGGATGTGAATCCATGTGTGGGAACCTGCCAGTTGGGACATTTCTAGTTATCCAAGCACCACTTTCTTACTGATGAACAATTTGTTCTTAATGAACTTTACCATCACTTAGGCTAGTGCAGAGAGTGCCTCTGATTACCCTCTTGAAGATTCAGAATACAAATTATGATTACAATTACGAGGTCAAAATAACAGACTGCATGTAACGAAACAAAAAACCAGTGCAGGATCACTTCTAGTTTCTCTACAAATCGGAATTCAACATGATTTCGCCAGTGGATTAATTACGAGTTTTTATTACAGTTTCAACTGAAGCAACCATTAATATTACTTTAATACATTAATATTTATATGATGCCTTGTGCATTATGATACAGGCATCGTTAGATTAGATTGGATTATACCAAAGTATAACTTATCAGGTGCACACTATAAATGTTCGTTAAAAATGTTGAGGAAGAATCGGAATCTTACTTTTCAGCTGATTTTTGGTTGTAATAAGCTTGAATGTGTTTTTGGTTTCCAGCAGGACTAAGCCGGTCAATCCAACGAGAGATGGACATTTGGCTTTCGTAACTGTAAACAGGGCACCGTGTAGGTCTGCCTTCAGCAACTTTGTTTCAAATTCTGGCATATTTTTTACGGACATCCTGATTAAAGAAAACACATGTACTGAATATTTTACATTCACGAGAATATTTATTAATAAAAAATAATAATATGTAATAATTAGCAAGTAATAATAATTAACACTTTTGCAGAAAATTCTTCTTCGTTCCCAATCTTGATGAGCAGTCTTCATTCCAGATGCTGCATCTTTTCTCCAATAAGTTTTAAAATAAAATAAATAATTATTCACAATGTCTACGATTAAAGTTTCACATCTGTCGCATTAATCCAATTGTTATTATTATTATTGCTACTATTATTATCACTAGTAATAGTATCAAGTATACAAGGCATCAGGTAATGAATGTATGCACATAAAATATTAGCCAAAACACTTTTATTCTGTTACGGCTGGTTTGAGAGTGATTCAGCATAAGTGTATTGATAGTCGCTACACATAAATTTCTACTATATTGGCTTAATGAACATTATTTTAATTCAAACTACTGCTAATCACTTATGAAATTATTTTTTCATGAAAAAGTGATAAAAATTACTTGAAATATAATTATATAGAAGAATCTTACTTTTCTAGATTGACCAAATCACTCATGTAGTCCTTCCAGAGATTATGCAAAGGAAGATACAGCTCAAACCTAAATATGAAACAAGATTTACAAATTCAAACCCAAATGCCGTCTATGATAAATTTAAAATATTCAGAAGCCCTGATTATGATGACCTGTATGTCATTATCTCATGACTTAGTGTTTCCAACCAAATCAAAGAAGCCAAATTATTAATTTAAAAAAATTGTTATCCAAATATTTTCCGAATACTGGATACATTGTAGAACATTTTGATGAAATTTGTGGCCAATCAAGAGTTTCCACCTTAACCAAAATGGTTGACTATTTCGAAACATTAACCATCATTCAATCTGTACTGTTCTAGTAGTGGAAACAACTCTCTGGAAGTATGGTATGCTCAAATACCTAATCTGAAGACTTCTATAGCATCGTTATCATAATGCCCACGGCATCAGTCGATGGTCGCTTCAATTAGATCTACTAGCAATGTTATAAAGATCATAATCTAAAGATTTTATCTAATAACGAAGCTTCTACAGTGCCATTACTGTAATTCGCAAGGCATCAGCTTGGGACTATTTCTAAGCAAAACTGCTTAAATGAGATTCTGCAAAAACATAAACAACAAAGCCTATTCATGGATCTGCCTTAGAAAATGCTTCATCACAACACATTTCTTTATAAAGCAGTTCTAAGTATGGCTTCTGAAGACACATTACCAGTGCCAGTTGTGACTTCTAGTTATCAACATTACTGCTTACAGACTAAATTTTTCCAGTGTTAAAAACAACAAAGAGAAGTGGAAAAGTTCAGAAAGCAAAGAGACCTTTGTTCTTCTGGCTTTAAGTCCATAAGCTTCAGCTTCTTTCGTTGATGTGCATTCAGCCGTTTCGCCCGTTTCACTCGTTTCTTTGCATCTTTGCGTTTGATTATGTTGTTGCTCAGACTAAGTGACTTCTGCTGATGCCGAAGACTGTCTTCGAGTCCCTCCTGAATCAAACGTGATGGCACGTGATTCTGGAGAAACGACGTCAGAAACTGTGACCTCGTAGAGCTCTGGGAAACACAAAGGATGTTAAGATAATTTAGCTAATTTATAACTAATCTGTTTCTACGTATCATCATCATCAGAGACAGATCCTGACCACCAAAAGATATCAGAGATGAAGCGCAAAATCCTTGGTAAAAGCAATCAACACAATAACATAAAACTAGTCTCTTCTTATCAGAAAAAGAATAATTCAAGAAAATAATCACTGACAGTGATACAGGAAATGGCTTTCTGTACAAAAATTGATCCATATCATTGCAAAAATGATCATGATGATCGTATAAGAGACAAATGGTTTTTTGAAAATATGATTGCTAAATATGATTGTTAATGATAATTCAGTCCATGACTTGATGTTGTCGATCCAAGTCATCTTGGGTCTTCCCCGAGCTTGGGATCCAGCAGCCAAATGGCTATCTTTAATATGATTGTTACAATCACACAAGGGATGAATGGTTTTTAAAGTGAAGATCAAGATCATCAACAAATACCGAAAAACATAATCCTAATGCACCTGGATTACTGCAATTCAACCTTTAAGCTCATGTACAAAGCATGCACAAATCATCTGCCATCCTACACCCTGCATTCTTGATCAAGGCCAATCCTCTCTTTGATCAGCATGTTCTGGAAAATATGCTGTTCCTGGTACACATCTTGTCTACGGCCTGCATTCATCGTTACTGGTGCCTCCACCTGGAAATCTCTACCTCATGTCCGCAATTCTCTTACCGAGACCACCTTTTGTACCAACTGAAAACTTACCTCTTTCAGTCTGCGCATAGTCTGTAACGTTTCCTGTTGCCTGGCTGCAATGTGTACTTCTGGATATTGTATGGAGGGCATCCTCAGATTACAGTTGTATTGTATTGAATAATAATAAGGACATTACAAGATCAGAATCACAGATTATAAATAATTATCAAGTCAACGTTTTTGTAGCAAAACGTTTGCCACTCACCATTAGTCCAAGTTCTTCCCCATGCTGCAGAACATGCTGTGGCAGTGGAGCATAGACCAGTGCTGAAAGACATTTCAAAAGCTTTGAAGCTGTATCAATTCTGATGAATTTGTGAATTTTCAAGTACAATACAATACAACTTATATTTATAATGCGCCTTAATAAAACAATGTCTTATTGTACAGCTAAGTGGAGACTTGACCAGTCCACCTGAATATTCCACCCAAATGCACATCTAATTTAAACGACATTTATATTATTGTATGTGTAATATTTGGAATTTCTAAAGTGCTGGTTAAAAGCTAAATGCATGGCACCAGCTTATCCACCTGCGCTATGTCAGTCAGATGGGCTGTCCCGAAACACCCCATGGACAAAGTCTGGTTGCCGACAGACCAGAGAAAGAAGTAGACAGAGGAAATGTTACGGTGGGCTGTGTTTATGTTTGCATGATGGTGGCTGAACAAAAGGGCCATTAAGTAACAAAAGCTTAAGTTTTACTTGCGAGGTTCCAGAAACGCACCACATAAACAGAGTTTATTATCCGGATTTTTAACACTTGAATGCCAAACTCGTCTAATGCAGAAAACTAACCTTCTGAAATCTGCGCCATTGTTTCAATTATTTTACTATTGTAAACCTTTTCCGCGCTTTTAATCAACAACAGCAAATCACAAATAAATAATACAAACTAATCTCGCACACGTGAAGCCATTATAACGATGGCAGTCGTTGGACGCTGGTTCTCGGCTATTCTACACCATAAAATATTTTTATAGCGATAGAATTCGTAAGCGTCCAATCCAATATTCGTAAGCGTAATCATAATCTCGAGATTTCTAGATTACGATTACATTTACGAAAGCCATGTCACGAGGACCAGCTTATTCACAGGCGCTCAGTCAAAACCCAATCGATAGGCAAAAGGGGTTCGGTTCCAGGTCCATTGGTTCGATCGTCGGTCCCGATCACATCTGGATTTGCAGACTCTCTTTCTCAGTACTATAACTAACTATTATGTTGTAACGTGTCCTTTGAGTAAGACATTGTTTTATTAAGGCGCGTTATAAATATAAGTTGTATAGTATTATTGCATTGTATAAGATCCAAAACTCAGGCAGAGAGACAGCGTGGCGGTTACGGTGGGTGATGTTTGGGATTGAAGGGGAGAGATGAAAAGAAGACTGAATTTAACTGAAATACAGCAGTACAGACAAACTCATCAAAACAGGAAGGCCTAAAAAATAAAAAATAGTACGCCTTGGATAAACATGCAATTAATATAAAGTTAAATGCGCCTCCATATAAGTAAAAGGCAGTTCGAATGCTCCTTGTTGCGCAAGTGAGCAGATCTTTGTTTTCCAATTAAATGGCTGTTGTAAACTGTGGGTGTTTCTTCCACGCTAATGACGATTATTAACTTACTTATCGTAAGTTAATTGCAATCGTAATCTCGAGATTCTACAGCGCCCAACGAAAACTAAGTCGCGGGAACCAGCTTAACATTTCAGAAGGTTGTACCAAAGCTTGTATTGTTCAGGACCAAACTGACATTGTTTCCATGGAAATGGGTATTGCATCGATTGTAATTAAGCTTATTGAATTATTGGGCCTAATGTTATTATTATATAATTATTTTGCCCGAGGTAAGTGTAATCCCTCAGGAACTGAAAAATTACTCTAGGAGCTGTTGAAGGGTGTGTGGGGAATCAGACCTCGTCCTTAGCAACATATGTCACGTGGACGAGGTCATCACAGAGCACTGAAATATCGCCTCAATTCATTTGAGTTGCCCGATAGTCTTATTATTATTATTATTATTATTATTATTATTATTATTATTATTATTATTAATGAAAATATTGAATCGTTGGCCTACACCCGCTCCATTCCATGGGATCGCACGCTCCCTCCATTTGCATCCAACCATGAGTCACTCACTGCAATCACTTCATGATCAATTAGATCAGTTATTCAATGCCACTCAGGTCTACACTTTAGACTTATCTAGGTTCTAGTCAAGGTTAAATCTAAACTCCAAAGAACTTACCAATTTAATCTAATGACTTCTGTAGCGCCGTTATGATAGCGCTCGAAGCATCAGTCGATAATCGCTTCAGGTTAAACTATATTTAAAAAGTCATAATCCGGTCGAAATGCAACTGATCAGGGAAACCAATGGGTAAGCAAGTTGAAGTAGATCAGGGTACGACTGAATATTTTGCTACCAACTCCGATTCGTATGATATTATACCTGATGATAGTTCTCGACATGAATATTCCAACGCGCCTATTCCCGTCTTCTGCAAACAATCCGGCGATTTTCAACGATTTTTTGAAAGTATACGATTTCATGTACAGTATTTCATGCACACACATCGACATCCGCCATTTGTAATACCGGAGTGTATATCACTAGCCGGAGGTCACATGCAGCGATGCATAGCATTTACAAATGGCGGATGTCGATGTGTGTGCATGAAATACATGAAATCGTATACTTTCAAAAAATCGTAGAAAATCGCCGGATTGTTTGCAGAAGACGGGAATGGCGCGTTGGAATATTCATGTCGAGAACTATCATCAGGTATAATATCATACGAATCGGAGTTGGTAGCAAAATATTGAGTCGTACCCCACCTTATTCGCAGGCGCTCAGTCAAAACAAAATCGATAGGCAGGAAGGGTTTTGGTTCCAGGTCATGATCCAGAAGCCCACTGAGGAAATGAATCCAGGAACAGACGAGTTTAAATTAGATCCAAATGAGTTCAATTAAATGCAACCAATCACTCAACTCAATCAGTCATCAGCCAATTAGCTGCACGATTTGACTCAGGTGAAGAGATCAACTCAGGTTCTCATATTCAATAATCTTGGTAAACTGATCTTCATCATGTTTCAAAACACAAAAAGCAGGTCCCACTTGGGCTAATATTGACCTCGCAGACATAGTTCGTTCTGAAAAGAAATGGCAAATTCATGCACACTTTCGGCATAACTCCAATATTAAAAGTTCCATTTGAATCGAGAGCCATGATTAAAAGCACAAAACTATTTTACTTAGCATACGATGCAATGCCCAAAACAATTGCAAAACATAAAAGGACTTTCTCATGATAAAAGCTAATTGGCTCTTCAGCACATCCGAACCACATCTGTTTATAACTCATTCAACTTGCATAAACATTATTCTACTCTTGGCTACCTATAAAGCCATAGCAGGTCTACTTACTACAAACATGCGTTCGCTGGAAATTTCTCGTCAAAAATGTTCTCTAAATATATTTGTGGATTATAACTGCATAAGAATAAATAAATTTAACTTATCCGAGTATTTTTAATGAGTCCTGCTCAAGGAGAAACTAACCCTGGAATTTCTGCGGTCAGCTACCAGAAGTTTGGCCTACAGAATGCGAGCATCACGGGGATCCCTAAGCTCAGAATTTCACGTCATGGAATTGACAGAATCGCAAGCACAGATCCACTACCGTTTAGCAGCCGATACGACAAAACATACTTAACAGATACTTTGCATACACCTGAAAACTGAAACAAAAAACAGAGATACCAGCAAGTACTCTGCAAGTACTCCCAACGCTCGCTGGCGTTTCTTTTCACAGGGATACCTACTAACAAGCTACGTGACTGGTATCATCAGGCTCGTGCCTAGCTAGCGCTCATACTATAGTAAGTGGCATTTTGCAGGTTCATCTAACACATACTCACTACGTAACCTGTATCCAGGAAGTACCTAAAAAGCATTCCTGCACCGCGCACAAGCAGCCCACAGGTAACCTACTCGCACTGCAGTGCTCAGCGACTGGAAGCTACCAGACAAGGTACCCAGCCGACAAGTACTGGACATAGTACCCAGCCGGCAAGTACCCTACGAGCTCTCGACGAGCACCAAACCAAGTACTCGGTAAGTATAACTTATACACTGTCCAAGGTCATTTTATGTGACATCAATACAGTCCGTCGTCCACAGCGGCCGACAACGAACTCATTTCTCAGTCACAAAGTTTAGCGATGCCGAAGTTGACGACCCAGCTGAGCACGCTCACAGAAGGCATGAATCGAGCGAGAAGGATGAAGACGACAGCGACGAACCAGCAGCAGCAGCAGCAGTAGCATCATCGTTGTTGTCTGTCTGTCTGTCGCTGCCAGCTACTGTGCCTGGCGGTGGCGACGTCCCTCGGCTCAGAGGAGCTCGTACTGACGCAGGTGCATTCGCTGGATGATGT
Organism: Norana najaformis; assembly: GCA_964023275.1. Lineage (NCBI taxonomy): Eukaryota > Metazoa > Annelida > Clitellata > Crassiclitellata > Hormogastridae > Norana > Norana najaformis. The sequence continues at coordinate 61,380,415 of OZ029913.1, forward strand.
CGCGACAGTCGTTGAAGACCCGGCGAATGTTCTCCGTGTCGACCGCACACGTGAAGTGCGGGTAGCAGTAGTGTCGTCCGTCCGACTGGGCGATTTTCTACAACACGAACAATTCACCCTAAATGTAAACGTACACGGTTTCTATAGCGATCGCATGATGTCGACCCTGCTCATTTTTCAGTGAATTGATCGAGTGAGATCCTTCACCATCGCTGCCCGTTTGAATGGGTGCAATTCACAAATATATAGCGTCTGAATAAGCGATTAAAAGGTGTCTAACTACAACCTAATATTTGTCAGATATAAATGTAAATATACATGGTTTTCTGTTTCGACTGTATGGCCTTGACCCTGATCATTTTCAATGAATGCATCAGAGGAAATCCTTCACCATCGCTGCTCGTTTGAATGGGCGCCACGCCATTTAAGGTCCCCGTGTGAGGGCCGTGCTCGCCCGAGGTTCAAATCTCAAATAAGCCACGAACGGGTTGCGAACCGTGGAACAGCCAAGTCACGGCTCAACACGTATCTTATAAATATATAATATATATAATATATATACAATTTAACTCGTAAATGTTTTATTGTTAGGATGTTGTATGAATATTAAGTTTTCTTGTGTTCTTAAATACTTGTAAACCGATGTGCGATTAGCTATTGGTTAATAAAGAATATACTTACTTACTTATATCTTATGACTGTTGTCGATTTCTGAACTCATGCACAGCGCCCTTTTCTTCTGTCTCGGTCGCGTTACGGCGCTATATAAATTGTCTTATTATTATTATTTACTTATAAATAGGTACAAAAATTCACACATCAGCAGCAATATATGATACAAACATATATAATATATACATAAAAATGAAACAAATGAAATACGCATTCATTGTTAAAAAATTGACATACATATATTTACAATGTGTTATCATCATATGACTGTCACATGCCAACCTAAATATAACTTAGCCCCGTTTCGCAATTAAAAGCAGACAGAAACAAGTTGCTATGGTGACGAGGCTTCACTACTGTGGAGAATAAAAACGGACGTTACAAGAAAATGCTGACGACCTAAACTCACCAGAAATTCGTCCCTAATGAAGTACTTGGCGCGTGCCACCTCAGCGTCTTCACCCGATTCGGAAGGGGCTGCAAAAACGTCAACATCGAATCAGTTCGTTGCCGGTCCAAACAAGAGTGTAAATTGTAAACGTAAATGTACACGTTTTTCTATAGCGACCCTGTGGCCTCTGTGATAGGTCCCACTTACTTACGTAATTGATTATACGTGGGGCAGGATGACAGTCTAAGGAGAGTCGAAGTCATGACGGTATTATTATTAATTAGCAACTTCTAATGCGCCGGTGTCTAAGGCACAAGGCATCAACCGATGGCGCACCAAAGCCAAGCCGCAGTCAGGTCAATATCCAGAAGGTCAGTCCACAGGACAGAGAGGCAGCCTATGGTGGATAAGCAGTTTGAAACAGGAAAGTTTTAAGCTGAGAACGAAATGACAGAAGCGACTGAGTAGAACGAACAGACATAGGGAGAGAGTTCCAGAATTTAGATCCAGCAAACGAGAAAGCCCGTTTACCTAGAGCAGTTCTGGTCCAAGGTATGACCAGAGAAAGACAGTCAGATGACCTTGCAGAATAATGGTAAGTCTTGGGAATAAGGACTAATTTTAAGTAATGTGGTTGGCTGTAGTTCAATGTTTTATAAACTGTAAGTCCTAATTTGAAACAAATCCTTCATTGAACAGGAAGCCAATGTAAAGATTTAAGCACAGGGGTTATACGCTCATATTTAGAAGTTTTTGTTATGGCTCTAGCCAAGAAGTTCTGAACTCTTTGGAGTGTCTGAATGTTTGACTTAGTGACAGGTCAAACGAACGATCAAGCAGCTCATGTCATAAGCTTCTAGGCAACTTATTCCAGCGAGCCAGACCTGTTCTAAGCTGCATGGATCGGGGTTGTTCAAGCCGGGGGCACAGCTGGGTCACCCTACAGTCAGGAACTGACGAGATCAAGACAACTATCCTGACACCCCTTCTTCCTCTTGTCTTCTTCCTCTTGTCTTCTTCCTGTTGTCTCTCTCTCTCTCTCCAACTCCAAACACCACCACCCATAGCTGCCACGCTGTCTCTCCGTCTGACTTTTGGATTTTGACCAGGAACCGAACCCTTTTGCCTATCGATTTTGTTTTGACTGAGCGCCTGTGAATAAGCTGGTCCCCGCGGCGTGGCTTTCGCTGTAGAAATCTCGGAATTACGATTACAACTCACTGATGTAATTGTAATCATAAGATGAAGCACAGTTCAGAAGGCAATTGCACAAACATTAAGATCTTAAACTGAACTGCCTTTGCTCAGCAGGAACCGTCAACTGATGCCCTCTGTGTTACGATAATTATGCTGTAGAAGTTTCCAGATAAGATTAGATTAGATGGTGGTAAATTAATCACATTTCACTACAGGGGGGTACTGCCTCTATCAACAACAGAACAGTATTCTGAGGTATGGTTGAATTGGAGCAATATCAAACCAGAAACCCTCCGTTTTGAATAAAAAACAACTTTCACCCTGCAAACGTATGCACACAGAAACGCAGAATGCTTCCTACCGTCAAGTGTGTAGCTGGCGAATTCCGGAAAGTACTCCTCTATTTTTGACTTGGCCGCCTTCACTTTCTCGGCAAGCAGGTCTTGCTTATTGAGGAACAGAATGACAGATATTGTTCGTAACCACCTGCAATGAAAAACAAACGGTTAGCCCCTGACATACATACAAACATACATATATACATACACACATACATATATACATACATATACATATATACATACACACATACATATATACATACATATACATATATACATACATATATACATACATATATACATATAAACATATATACATACATATATACACACACACATACATATATACATATATACATACACACATACATATATACATACATATATACATACACACATACATATATACATATATACATACATGTATACATATATCCATACACACATACATATATACATACATACATACACACATACATATATACATACATATACATATATACATACATATATACATACATATATACATATAAACATATATACATACATATATACACACACACATACATATATACATACATATACATATATACATACATATATACATACATATATACATATAAACATATATACATACATATATACACACACACATACATATATACATATATACATACACACATACATGTATACATATATACATACACACATACATATATACATATATACATACATATATACATACACACATACATATATACATATATACATACAAACATACATATATACATACACACATACATATATACATACATATACATATATACATACATATATACATACATATATACATATAAACATATATACATACATATATACACACACATACATATATACATATATACATACACACATACATATATACATATATACATACATATATACATACACACATACATATATACATATATACATACATGTATACATATATCCATACACACATACATATATACATACATACATATATATATATATATACATATATACATACACACATACATACAAACATAGATATATACATATATACATACACATACATATGTACATATATACAAACATAGATATATACATATATACATACACATACATATGTACATACATACAAACATAGATATATACATATATACATACACATACATATATACATACATACATACATATATACATATATACATACATATATACATACATATATGCATACATATATGCATACATATATACATACATACATACAAACATACATACATATATACATACATATATACATACATATATACATATATACATACATACATACATACATATATACATACATATATACATACATACAAACACACAAATGCAAATTACACTACTCTGTAGCTACTCCTCAGAATTTAATATTTAATTAATTTAATTTAATCAATACTTAATTATCTTGAACTTTTAAAAACACACCAAGCACCTTCTTATCTCTCAGTGTGTTGACAATTTAATCTCGGGCTAGCACGGTCCGTACTCGGGAATCTTAAATGGTGTGGTGCTTGTTCAGATGGGCAGAGGTGGTGAAGGATCTCACCCTATAAATTCATTGAAAAATGAGCAGGTTTGAGGCCACACGGTCGCTATAAAAAACCATGCACACTTACATTGAACATTTACCTTTCTCCATCTGACTGGATGGCCAAGTAGCATCTCAGAGGAGCTTTAAAAGGAGCTATACAAATGTACTGTTAGAATCACTCGAACCGTGTAGGAAGATCAGCTCGGCAGACAGAACCTGTTGTTCCAGATGCTGCTGAAAAGCTCTAAGGATTCGCGCATTCTGTTTTGCGTCGCATCCTCGCGCAGAACTTGGTTGTAGGCGCTGCAGTCCGAGACGAAGATGATTGCTGTGACGTCGTTGAAGCACTGAATCCACTTCCGTCTCTCGTCTCTCTGCCCACCGACGTCAAACATGCTGAGAACGGACACAGACACACCCACTAATCTAATCTAATCTCACAAAACTTTTACTTGTACTGCAGTCGTTTATCTATTTTTAATTTTTGCTTAAAATTCATGTTTTTAATGTATTTTTGTTTGCAGGAATGTTTCTTATTTGCCACTTAATTTGTCACTTAAAATTTGTCATCAGTGCTTTTGAGAGATTCTTCAAAGGTGCTATATAAATGCTTGTTACATTACATTACATCACTTGGGATTTTTGCATAAGATTAGACATTACTTGAACAGGTTAAGTATTTGCAAGTGTAAATTGTTACTTCAGCCTGTAGCGTCAATAAATTTCTTTGTTGCATGTTCTGTCGTGCTTTTTAATTTCTAGTACAATTTTAAGACTACATTCGATCTGAGATGATTGATAAGTTCATATAACGATTGCAATTTTTGAAAATCATTAAATATGTTCCCTAAGACGGAAAAGTTGCCAAAACTCACTGAAAATTTACTTTATCAACGGAAAACCTAGTTTCAAAAATGCCCGAAGTAAGGACTCGGCATCGAAGAATGTCCTACAACAGTTCAAACCACATAGGATGCAGTCGGTTCACTTTCATGCCTCTAATCTAATGACTTCTATAGCGCCATTATCACAATGCACGATCGATGGTCGCTTCAAGTGAACCACAGCAAAAATTGTAATCTATTGAAGAAACCCAGTCAATGCCTGATGGATCAGGTAAACCAGAAGTCAGACTGTAATTGATAAAGCTATCATGCCAGAAGTGTTTCTGTGATGATCTTCTACTGAAGGACCTACACAAATTCCACAGATATAAAACACTACCTTTCAGCAGTTTGATGAGGCAAATACGGCCTCTTTTATCAACAATTTAAAGCCGATATCCGGTACATTGATTGAGAGAAAGGTCACGAGTGACCTTTCTTAAAATCAACAATCAGTCATCAACCATAGTGATGACGGTGTTGGAAATCATGGAAGAAGAGAAAAGTATCCCATATCCCACAAATGAGATGCAGAGGAGGCGCTCATTTCCTTTTCTTTAGGCCCTGGACACAGGACCAGCACATCGCAGGCTTGCTGTTTACTTCCCAGCTTACACCGGTACCAAATTATACTGCTTGGTGACACAGGCATGGTATGCGAAAACAACTTGCCCAGGGTTGTTACAAGATTTGATCTCAGGATACAGTGTATTTTAAAACAATACGTCTCACCACATGACCACCACGACACAAACGCAAGACTGTTTACCCCACAAATCCTGTGGTTTGCAGCAACCGGTCTATTTCTGAGCCCAACACCCACTGTCCCACTGCGCAAATAATTCCACGCTGTTCTCTACTGCGCTAACATTCAACAACAATTCTAAACGGAACAACAAATAAAGCAATCTGAACAAAGATGGTGAAAGACTGGTTACCTGTTCCGTGGGCATGTAGTCAGGACTCTTTATTTCATTGACCCTGTCCAAGAAACTAAAAACACAAATTACATAATATCGTGAAAGCTCATTTGAAAACCTCGGAAACCAACAACAGAAATTTTAAATAAAATCACGAAAACCAATAAAATCTTCGAAAATGAAAACAGAAAGTACACAACTTTGCAACAGCCAATTTAAAATCTTGCATCCATATTCAATTAAACTAAAGCGCATACTGAAACAAAACAATGCATTATTGTATCGATTAACTTGTTCGACAGATCAACAGTTCATCTGGTGAATTTTATCAATCAATCAAGTAAGTAAGTATATTCTTTATTAACCAATAGCCAATCGCACATCGGTTTACAAGTATTTAAGAACAGAAGAAAAACTTAACATGCATACAACATGCTAATAATAATACATTTACACGTTATACTATCAGCGGGAGGAATAATACGATCATGGGTGCAGCGCTGCAGGGAATAACTGAGTGTTTCAACTGGCATAAGATATGGTTTGGGTTGTTCAAGACTGCTTTAAAGAGACGAGCATCGGCCATGCCACAGAGTTCATCGAACTAAAATGAATGAAACGCTGACTAATGTGAATCTTTTCCTGTTGTTTAACAAACTTCAGGTAAAACAAATCAGAATATAACTGGGGTAACTTTAAATGCATTTAAGGTAGGAACATTACCACAAGCAGGCAGGTAGGTAAGTAAGTAAGCAAGTAAGTAATGCATTTGTAAACATGCCATATGTCCACTGACTGAGTGAGGAATCGTAGGCATCCATCCACACAACCATCCTTTCATTCTTCCATTCATCCATCCAATCATCTGTCCATACATCCACCAATTCATCCATTTATCCACACATCCATCCATCCATTCATCCATCAGTTCATCCATACATCTATACCAAAACTGATCCAGACACATTATTCTATAAACACACCTGGCAGGATCAGTTATGGACAAGTTGTCCACAATCACTGGAAATCTGTTGGTTAGGCTGTGTGTGTGTGTGTGTGTGTGTGTGTGTGTGTGTGTGTGTGTGTGTGTGTGTGTGTGTGCAGGAGCCTACGGCACCAGCAAAGACTTTTCTTTTACTGATGAGGTTTGTCCATGTGAACTTCAACACCACTTAGGCTGTTTTGGTCTGTTTAAGCTATTTAGGTGATTTCAGCTAGCATAGACTGGACTTCTGTGAGCTACATAAAAGGTGCTATGCTAAGAGTCCAGATTCTTACTTATATGCCCACGTACTCACTTACTTACTTCTTATTTTTACAGTCACTGCACTTGGATTTGCCGTGTCTCTGGGTCAAGGTCAAATCAAGGTCAGTCTTCCCGGAAGTTGCAATTGATCTGTTTAGACAGACCAGCCACTGGGTTGTGCGGGACTTTCACCAGGTTTGATTTGCAGCAGCACAAACTAAGACCTCATTTATAAAGCGGTACACACCACACGACGACTTCGGCAAAGAAAACTTCTATTCCGACCTTTAAAACCCCAGCTATCTCTGTTTACAGTGACCCAGTGGTTTAAAGCAATTAAATCACGCATGCTATCAAACGCCTGAAAGAGGTCCATTAAATGAGCCCAGGCGTTCTTGTTTCTCGGCGTTATCATTAATTTCCAGCCCCTTAGGTTCAATCTGACAAATTTAAAGTGGCATCCAGGTCGATTTTTTGCCATGGCTTTAGCTAAGGTCCATTTTGTATGACACAGTTGCTGACTGGGTGAGCAACCCTGTAACTTATTGTAAATGTAAATGTTTTTCTATAGCGACCGTATGGCCTCGACTCTGCTCATTTTTCAAAGAATTAATCGGGTGAGATCCTTCACCACCGCGGCCCATTTGAATGGGAGCCATGCCATTTAATGTCATTTAAGTACCCCGTGCATGGACAGTGCTAGCCCGCGATTCAAATCTCCAAAATAAGCCATGAACAGGTTGCGACAGGGGTGTCCTCACACACGGAGGCGCCTTGGCGTACCCTCTTACGTATGTAGCTAACTAGGCCAGATGTGCGTGACAGAGCCGAATGGTTAGAGTGCTCGGCCGGTAACGCAGAAAGTATGGGTTCGAGCCTCCCTGTACAATATTCTGTCATTCCACATAGACTAATATTAACTATTATTTAGTCCTATCATGCTGGCTTCGACTAGTTTAATCTTTATTTAATCCTTATAATACCTATATAATAATTGAACATATGTGTGTACACCATACCAAAGGATTACATTAGCTAGGTACACTTTATTGATTGATTTAACACAGATGCAATCTAAATATAAGGAGAATCGTTACACTCCCATGCGATGGTTACCATGACCTTGACCTTGAGACAGAATCGCCTACGATTCCTCACCCAGCTGATGGATACTTGACGTGTTAACAAATGTCTTACTTACTTACATGAGCAAGGCCTTCACTCACACTGGTGCGGAGCTATCGACTGATGCTTAGTCATTAGATAGTGGTGCTTTATAAAAACAGAAATAATAATGGTAAGTCTCTCCTGAGACGTAAGCGCCGGTGTCTAATGCATAAAGCATCAACCAATGGCACATCAAATTTAAACCCCATTCAGGTCAACATCCAGAAGATCAGCCCACTATCGTAATCGTAATTCCGAGATTTCTACAGCGCCCAATGAAAACCGCGCTGCAGGGACCAGCTTATTCACAGGCGCTCAGTCAAAACAAAATCCATAGGCAAAAGGGTTCGGTTCCAGGATAAAAATAAGAAGAAAATCCATGAATCTCTGGATGGGCAGAGTACCAGTACAGACAACCACGTTAAACCATTCTGTCTGGATAAAAGTATAACTGGTACACAAAGCATCTCTGAGAGATTCTTAATAGAAGCTATACAAATGCCACGCAGACACACGATTCACCTATTCCGATCAGATAATCTACACAGAGACCCTTCAAGACATCTACTCACAGCAAAGAAAAACACTTACACATACATACAAACACACGTAAACTGACAAACGAGGAATCATCACTCACAACTTTGCGCAGTCGATGAGCTGGTACTCGTTCGATCGTTCGTAACACTTCTGAACCCCTAAGTCATGCCAAAGTCTTTCTGTGTGTTCGTAGAATTCCTGCAACAGAAGGAACGAAAAGACCGTCTGAACAAGATCTAAACAATCAAAACGAATTTACACAAGTATCTAAGCATCAGGCATGAACGCCGTTTTCTACCTTCAAGCGAATAAAATTACTTTAAAAGCGAGCTACAAGTTGACAAGGAAGCATTAAAGTGTATACATGAAACATTCAAGTACCGGCAATTGATAGCGAGCCATTCATATATCCATACACCAACCTTCCATCCACCCACTCTTCCACCCACTCATCCACCCACCCACTCGTCCACTCACCCACCCACTCATCCACCCACTTACTTCCATCCACACATCCATCCATCCACTCATCCACCCACTCATCCACCCACCCATCCATCCATCTACTCATCCACCTACTCATCCACCCACCCACTCATCCACCCAACATTCATCCACCCACTCATCCACCCACTCTTCCACCCACCCATCCATCCACTAACCTATCCACCCACCCACCCACCCACCCACTTATCCATCCATTCATCAATCCACCAACCTATCCACCCACCACTCATCCATCCATTCACCAACCTATCCAATCACCCATCCACCCATCCCACTTACCCACTCATCTATTCATCCACCAACCTATCCACCCACCCACCCACCCACCCACCTTCCACACTTCTTCAATCCACCCACTGACCAAACTACCCACCCTCACATAAGCGAGCATAACATCATACTCAGATAGGAGGGCATGGCGGGATTGTCCTCCCTGTATCTGCCCTTGATGTCCAGCGCACTAACCACTGGAACATCGCACACCCCCTCACACAAAAACACCAAATCTAACACCGAAGCGGGCGTCGAACTCTCGACCTCAGCTCAGTCAAAGTTCACTGACCGGACAGAAGACGAAGTCCGGTTGGCTGGCGATCGTCTGTATGTAGTGAAGAGATGTTTGATTGCTGGGTTGAGCAAGTTCAACAGGAGGATCAATCGTATTCATCGCACCTGTTATCGTCTGCAACAAAACGGTTCACATGACAACAGAGACAACACAAAATGGATCGCATGACAACAGATACAACATAAAACCGCTCATATGACAACAGAGACAACATAAAACGGCTCACATGACAACAGAGACAACACAAAACGGATAGCATGACAACAGAGACAACATGAAACGTCTCGACACCGGTTGCTGATCAACCTGGCCGACAGAGACTACGATCGGTGACCCCTGGTCATCTCTTGGTGCAGTTTTCTCGCATGTCTGCTCGGGTAGGCCGCGCCTTCGCCATGGGGCCGTGTCTGTGGAACACTCTTCCACCAGACATCCGATCCCTTGCCTGCTCAACAGCTCAGGAAACATTTCATGCCCGTCTGAAGACGTTTCTCTTTAGAGACCATTAGGTAGCCGTACATACATACACACAGACAACACAAAACGGATCGCATGACATCAAAGACAACACAAAACCGCTCATATGACAACAGAGACAACATAAAACGGCTCACATGACAACAGAGACAACACAAAACAGCTTGCACGGCAACAGAGACATTATAAAACGGATCGCATGGCAACACAGACAACTCATACTGGAACAGCCTGTTACTAAAACTGTCAAACGATGCCATGTCAAGAACCAAATCCAGTTGCCAGAAGACCAGAGAGAGAAGGGGCAGAGGAACTGTTAGGGTGGGTTGTGTTTAAGCTGAGAAAAATGGGAAGGCAGCAGATTCGATGGATTAGAGAGGGATTTCTTGAAAAGGTGAGACTTCAGTTTTGAATGGAATACCTGAGGAGTAACAGAGGGGCTTGAGACGGATAACGGTGGGTGAACAAACAAAGAGGTGGAGGGGCAGAGAATTTGTGAAATTCAGGAGGGAGATAGCTCCAGAGCTGAGGTGCAGTGCTAGTTTGCCCGGTCATAAGAACAACTTAGCTTTGAAAATCATTACAAATGCTGACCTCTACCTCGTTAAAACAGTCAGCATAAAAAAATGGTAAACTGACTAAGCTAGAAATGCTCGAACCAACCAAAATTGCATCTCTGATATTCTTTTTGATATCTTCAGCCTTCTGTTTTCTCTCTCTGCAAAAACAACGCACTCAGTTTGACCAATAAATAATCCAGGGACGGAACTGAAACAAGACATTCGGGAAATGTATACAGCAGATTAACGCTCATTTTGCGATCATTCAAAGGTCTAAGATCTAACGTCTAGTCTTCAGGGCTTCTCCCGATCCTTTACCCTGGAAGTCGGGAACAAACTGCTCTAAATATAAGCCACACACACACATGCAGGTCTCAGAGGACTGACTTTCTTGGTACTGACCTGACTGTTGCTCGATTTTGGTGCGCAGTCGGTTAATGTCTTGTGCGGTAGACACCGGCGCTATAGAAGTTGCAAATTACAGGTGTAGTAATGTAAAGGAAAATGCATCCCATTGTGAGAGTCACTGGGCCAAACCTGTGAGAAAAAAGCCCCCAACAAATTTAACAAAATTGAGCCAAAGGAACAGGAAAATACTTGATGGTGGACAAAGATGATCTTGGTTCCAGATATTTCTTATAAATTATAATTTTGATTAATCAGGTATTTGTGTTGTGCTTATTTGTGGCTAATTCACCCCAAAAGTCAGAGTTTAAAGTGAAAAAAGAGGCTGACAACTGAAAAAGTCTTTGCACTTATAAAAAACAAATTATGCTACAATTCTAGTAATTTCTTGACAATTTTAATTGCTCTATAACTATAATAATTTCTTTCCAATTTAATAATTCTCTGCGACTTTAATAATTAATTTTATTAGAATTTTTAGAATTTTAATAATTCCTTTACAGTGTAATCATTTATTACAATTTCATGATTTTTTAAAATAATTTTAATAATTTCTCTGCAATTTAAATAATTTCATTACAATCTTAATTTCTTTTCTTATCGCTTCTGCTGCCATCATCACCTTCATCGTCGTCATCATCACCATCACCCTCATCACCATCACCACCATCATCATCATCACCACCACCACCACTACCACCATCATCATCACCACCATCATCATCATCATCATCACCACCACCACCACCACCACCATCATCATCATCATCATCATCATCATCATCATCATCACCACCACCATCACAGTGCCCGTCGTTGACAATACCTTTGTTATCGCGATTATGAGCTGACCGTCAATATGTCTGAACAGGCCACCCCCCCCCCCCACGAGTCGGCTCATTATTCACACCGAATTCTGCCAACTCAGTGTACACATTCCTCCGCCTCATTCAGCTCCATCATGTCCAAGTTCTCGCACATATTTACCAGTGCCCCCTGTCTGCCCCACGCTAAGCCGCGCTGCCCAGTGCCGCGATTTAATGCTTTGCTAGCTCTGTAAACACTGCTCGCTCGCTGCTTCACACATGAAACGGCTCGGAAAGAAAAATTCGTCGGTTGCCAACAAACGCCTGGGAAGTTTACACCCTCAGCCAAGTGTTTGCTTGAGGTAAATTTAAACGGCTGGCCAAAAAACGACCCCGTAGAACTAGATTCCAGAAGTCACGGACAACCGCCGTCCTCAACGATCTACTTTTTTTATCAGTCGCTTAAATGAACTCCGAGCGGTTAGCCATCGGTATGAAGCGTTGGACACTAGTTTCTTACCCTTGGCCACTCCTGTCCCTCGCCGCCAATTTCTTCATCGGCCTTTCACTCAAAACTGAAAACATTCCTCTTTCACAGATCCTATCCTGATATCCTGACACCCCTTCTCTCTCTCTGTCTCTCTCTCTCTATCTCTCTCGCTCTCTCTGCTCCAATCCCAGAGACCCAGACCAGACATCACCCACCGTAGCTGCCACGCTGTCTTTCCGTCCGAATTTCGGATCTTGACCTGGAACCGAACCCTTTTGCCTATTGATTTTGTCTTGACTGAGCGCCTGCGAATAAGCTGGTCCCCGCGACGTGGCTTTCGCTGGGCGCTGTAGAAATCTCGAGATTACGATTACGATTCTTCCCACCGACAGCGTCCGGTCAGAGTAATCATTTTATAGCCAGGTTCGCTAGGGGGCGCTGGTGCTACAGAACATTCAAATATCTTTCTGCGCTGACTGGGATTTGACCTCTGACCTCTGGGTTGAAGGTCAGTTAACCCAATGACCTACATTACTTACTCCGCATATAAACTGCTTAGCATAAACTCTACAGTCTAAGTGTTCCAATTACAGTCATCCGCTCAGAGAAAAAAACTGACGTAATGGTAATGTATAGGCCCGCCCGCCCGCCCCCCCGCCTGACTCTTGGATCTTGACCTGGAACCGAAGCCTTCTTGCCTATCGATTTTGTTTTGACTGAGCGCCTGTGAACAAGCTGGTACCCGCAACATAGTTATCATTGGGCACCGCAGAAATCTCGAGATTTCGATTACAATTACGAATTTACTGTACGCAAAGTAGCCCTGAATTAATGTAGCACCTTTAAAAATAGACGACGCATACTGTTGCACTTTTCTGAAACCGGCTGTTGCTAAAGCCTAGGTAGAATAACAATGGAATCGTGTGCTTTCAGTTGCTCAGTCCCTCGCATTTGGAATCGTCTTACACAATAGGCCCGACTTGCCAACGCTTTATCATCATTTAAAGCACTTGTCATGATGACCCGCTTTTTGACTCCTGATCTTCGCATGACTCAGTCTCGGCCCCTAGCGAACAGTCATCCGCGCCGCAGACACTGACTTACCCTGAATTACGTGCTTTAAATAGCTAAATATCGCAGGCACGATGCATGGGGACCTTAAACGGCGTGGCACCCATTCAAACGGGCAGCAGTGGTGAAGCATTTGACCTGATTAATTCATTGAAAAATGAACAGGGTCGAGACCATGCGATCGCTATAGAAAAAGTGTACATATACATTTATCGTAATCGTAATCGCGTTCATTTCTCTTCCTCATACATTCCTCTTTCATAAATTCTATCCTGACACCCCTTTTTCCTCTTGTCTCTCTCCTCTCCAACCCCAAACACCACCCCCAATAGCTGCCACGCTGACTGACTTTTGGATCTTGACCTGGAACCGAACCCTTCTTCCTATCGATTTTGTTTTGACTCAGCGCCTGCGAATAAGCTGGTCACCGCGACGTGGCTTTCGTTGGGCGCTGTAGAAATCTCGGAATTACGATTACGATTAGGAGATTTCTACAGCGCCCAACGAAAGTTAAGTCGCGGGAACAGTATACAGTATTTCTAAAGTTACCCTTTATAAAACCTCCAGCGAAAAGTCCCCAATTCCCTGACCCATCCACCTAGGCTCCCCAAAAGGACAACACGACCTCTACTTGCCAATGAAGTCAGGATCAAACACTTCAGACTTCGTAAGGTGCTCAAGGCTGATCAAGAACCAGCACACATGCCGCATGCATGCGTACACACATGTACGTACCCATAGATCGCATACGCATGCCCGCATACACGTTCACACATACGCACACATCAAAGCACACGTACACACACAAATACAAGAACGCACTGCACATTGCGTCACGCATGTATACCAGAAGGCATAGCGCATAAGCACACCCACACATACTCACTCACGCATGCGCTCCATGACCTTAAATGACCTTGTTCCTATTGCACGCATTTCGATAATTCAATGTCATGCCTTTTCAGCGGTTGGACCATTTAATCGTAATCGTTATCGTAATTCCGAGATTTCTACAGCGCCCAACGAAAGCCGCGTCACAGGGACCAGCTTATTCACAGGTACTCAGTCAAAACAAAATTGACAGGCAAAGGTGTTCGGTTCCAGATCCAAGAGTCAGGCAGAGACAGCGTAGCGGCTACGGTGGGTGATGTTTGGGATTGCAGCGGAAAGAGGGATAAGAGGAAGAAGGGGCGTCAAGATAGGAATAGCCTCCCTCGTATCCCTTTGTCTGTGGGAGCTTCTACCAACACTTGAAATTTGGGAGCACCTATGGGTGGACAAGTAAGTAAGTAACGCATTTGTTAACACGCCACATGCCCATTCATTGAGCAAGGAATCGTAGGCGTGGGTGGGTCACAGAGGTCAGACAACAAAAGCAAGACGATAAAAAGAAGTCTTAAGGCGCTTTACGAATATGTCTAGGTAGATATTGTTGTGAAAAATGCGGATAACTCCAAGACGCACGATGATAACTCCATTGATTTTACTTGTTTGGGTCGGGAGCGCCTCTGTTGAGTTTATTCTCTAAGAGGCGATTTACAAATCTTAAATTACAATTACACATTACAATTACAAGATGCGCAATGTAAATGCTCTGAACGACTGAATCCCTGGACATCGTTAAACTTCCGCAGACCCTTCTTCGGCCTTTCACTCAAAACTGAAAACATTCCTCTTTCACAGATCCTATCCCGACACCCCTTCTTCCTCTTATCTCTCTCTGCTCTCCAACCCCCAAACACCCCCCATAGCTGCCACGTTGTCTCTCGGCTTGACTTTTGGATCTTGACCTGGAACCGAACCCTTTTTGCCTATCGATTTTGTTTTGACTGAGCGCCTGTGAATAAGCTGGTCCCCGCGGCGCGGCTTTCGTTGGGCGCTGTAGAAATCTCGGAATTACGATTACGACCCCAGAGCTACTCTCGTCATCTAGTCTGTCGATGGTTAGGTGGACTTCTATTCCGATTACAACTATTCTAATCTAATCTAAAGACTTTTATTCCGATTACAACCATTCTAATCTAATCTAAAGACTTCTATTCCGATTACAACTATTCTAATCTAAAGACTTCTATTCCGATCACAACTATTCTAATCTAAAACTTCTATTCCGATTACAACTATTCTAATCTAATCTAAAGACTTCTATTCCGATTACCATTCTAATCTAAAGACTTCTATTCCGATTACGACTATTCTAATCTAATCTAAAGACTTCTATTCCGACTACAACTATTCTAATCTAATCTAGACTTCTATTCCGACTACAACTATACCAATCTAATCTAAAGACTTCTATTCCGATTACAAGTATTCTAATTTAATCTAAAGACTTCTATAGCGCGGTTATCATAAAGCCCACGGCATCAGTCGATGGTTGCTTCAAGTCAAAATCAAAATCCGTTGGAGAAGGCGGGTCAAATTTCGATAGGTCGGAGGAAAACAAAGCATGCATTGGGCAGTAGACACTTACTGAAGCGACTTATTTTTCGCAACACTGGCCTATTGTCATCAGTCCTCTTCTTGCGGTCAAACTTCCAATTACGCGTCTGTGTTTCTCTGTCTGTCTGTATCTGTTTTGTCTGTCCGTCTGTCTGTCTGCGTGTCTGTTCTGTCTCCTTGGTTCCAGGCCGTAGCACTCTCTGGTCGGCCTGCCTTGGACTCCTGACTGTCCCTCGTATGCGCACTGCTACAGCTCAGTCTAGAAGCTTTGCCTATGTTGGACCTAATAGCTGGAATCGCCTATCCCGAGAGCTGCGGCTTGAATTCCTCAGTTTGTCCCTTCCGCAGTTTCGCAAGCGCCTGAAGTCTGTCTTATTCGACAGTGGTCTCACTGGTTCGGGTCGGGAGCTCCTCTGATGAGTCTATTCTTGAAGTGGCGCTTTATAAATGTCAGATTACAATCACAATTACAAAAAGAGAACTAAGATGACAGAACAGAGCAGAAACATGTCCATTTGTATTTTCTTATGTCCTACCATATGTCTGTCTCTCTCCTTCCTGCTATCCATGTACTGCTCCATCCATCTCTGTCCTACCATCTCTAACTGTCTATATTTCCATCCGTCCATTTGAAAATCCTTCCAACCGTCTGTCTCTACTTCCTTCCATCTGTCTGTCTGTGTATCCATCCGTATCTGTGAACACTGTCTCTCCTTCCGTCTGTCTGTCCATCTCACTTCAGTCACATTGGATTTGGTTTCGCCTTTCTACCATCGTAATCGTAATCTCGAGATTTCTACAGCGCCCAACAAAAGCTAAGTCGCGGGAACCAGCTTATTCACATGCGCCTAGTCAAAACAAAATCGACAGGCAGGAAGGGTTCGGTCCCTGGTTACGCCATTTTCAGCTGGCGCTGGTCTTTCATTCTTTCAACATACTCCTTTCTTTTTACCCATTTCAATCGTCATTCGGTTTCTCTTGTCTCCTCACTTGGAACCCTCAATAAACAATGCTTCCAAATCGTGTCAACATGGAAGCCCCCAACCAACGGAACAAGATGCCATCAGTTGGAAGAAATACGAGCCCCTGAAAAGATCGGAGCATGAGGAGGAGCAGGGCAAGGAGGAAGAGGAGGCGGAGAAAAAGTAGAAGGAGTAGGAGGAACAGTAGAACTAGAAGGAGGAGGAGGAAGCGAAAGAGGAAACACTGTCGCTCGGCTCACATAACAGTGGATCTATTTGTAGCAAAAGGTCAAAACCTGGATGCCATAGTTTAACAAATGCACACACACACGCACACACACACACGCGCACACACACACACGCATGCACACACACACTAAATATAAATGTTAAATATTTATATATTTAGCTTCATTCTGTGACATTGAGACACTGGCAGTGAGCCAGCCTTGCAACACAGGGATCAGTTTCCATCCACCCTTGGACGGTCACAAGGCAGGCCCCTCGGCCAAGTCCTTAACATACAATGCAATCTAATCTAATGACTTCTATGGCGCCGTTATCATAATGCTGTTATCAAAGGCAAGACATCAGCAATTAATGAAACCGTAGTCAAAAAATCACAACTGTGATTATTCATCTGCACCTCGGATCAAGGACTGACTGCAAGTTATAATTGCTTTAACTAAATAAATAATCGTAACTGTAATTCCGAGATTTCTACAGCGCCCAATGAAAGCCACGTCACGGGGATCAGCTTATTCACAGGCGCTCAGTCAAAACAAAATCGATAGGCAAAATGGTTCGGTTCCAGGTCAAGATCCAAGCCAGGCAGAGAGACAGCGTGGCAGCTACGATGGAAGGTGTTTAGGACTGGAGAAGAAAGAGGGAAAAGAGGAAGAAGGGGAGTCAGAAAAGAGGAAAATACATAAATTCCTATCCCTAACTAACTTTGTTGTCATTCCTTAGCGACTGTTCCGACTTTGGATAAAAACTGACTATAAAATATAAAAAGAACTTAATCATAAAACTTAAAGCTAAAAACGTTTAAATAGCAAGGAATCACACACATATACTTATGTTGCATAAGTATATATGCCACATATACTTATGTTGCATAAGTATATATGCCACATATACTTATGTTGCATAAGTATATATGCCACATATACTTATGTTGCATAAGTATATGTGCCACATATACTTATGTTGCATAAGTATATATGCCACATATACTTATGTTGCATAAGTATATATGCCACATATACTTATGTCGCATAAGTATATATGCCACATATACTTATGTCGCATAAGTATATATGCCACATATACTTATGTCGCATAAGTATATGCCACAAAAGGCAGATACTTAGTTGTGGTCGATGCCGAGGACTAGGACAATCGCGAGCATCCAAACACAGCAGTACATGAAGTGAAGAAACCGAATCTCCATCAATTATCGTCCTATGCTCACGAGGCAAAAATGCCACCGGAAACTGGAAGGCATTTAATGGAAGCCAGTGCATCGCCGATCGGAAGCAGGTTCAGATCCAGGCAACGAGGAACACTGGACTGATCCAGGGATGCGACAGGGTTACAGAAGGAGGGATAATTCATCAGTCCAGAATAGCAGTCCGGTTTCAATGCTCCCAGAATAGCAGTCCGGTTTCAATGCTCCCAGAATAGAAGTCCGGTTTCATAGACCGAAAGTACGCTGACCCTTGAAGCAAAACAGTATGCTATTAGTAGAAATGTATGTCTGCAGAGCAGTATCCTAGTAGTAGTAATGTCTCCTAAAGGCAGACACTATTTGTAGTTACTACAAGACTACTATTAGCAGATACACAAGACTACTAATAGCATAATGTCTCCTAAAGGCAGACACTATTAGTAACGATTACTATACAACTATTAGTATTAATATCTCCTAATGAGGTCTAGTTTTCAGACGTCCCTCCTAAAGGTGATTTCTAGCAGCAGCAGATACACTAATGTATCCTGAAGGCAGACACTGTGTATCGCTAGAATGCTTGATGATGGTAATTGTCTAGCGTCAAAGTACATAAAGTGTCGGCTCCTGCCTCAGTTTTCACGAGTTACTACAAAAGGCCACATTATAGTCTGGCTTTAGGTCACGGTTACCAGACAACTGTCTACGAGTTCTCAGGACACACTAGTGTATCTGCTGCTGTCAGAAATCACCTTAAGGAGGGTGTCTGGAAACTAGACTTCACAGCAGACATCTGAATTACTCTCCTAAATCTTTGAAGTGTCATGGCGAACAAAACTGTTTTAGAGGGACTATAACCGCCTTTTGGATGTTCAAGTTCATTACTTAGACGGGGTCCAACTGTCCCTAATAATATTCATGAAGGATCAGTGTCTCTTATTCAGGCCCAACCAATCTTTCTTCAAAGCTCAAACTCTTTTCCTCCTTCAAGAGACGCAGACAAAATATCCACCAAAACGACTCTGGATGGAAGTCAACAACCGCGTGGCAGCTGACATGCGCAGATCGTCATTATACATGTAAATATGTATGTATGTGTGTATGCATGAATGTATATACCGGGTATGTATTGTGTGTGCATGTATGTATATATGTATGTATGCTTGCATGTGGTCGTATGTACGTGTGTATGCATGTATATATTTATGTATCTATGCTTGCATGTGGTCGTATGTATGTATGCATGTATGTATGCTTGGTCATATGTATGTATATGCATGTATGTACGTATGCTTGGTCATATGTATGTATGTATGTATGCTTGGTAATATGTATGTATGTATGCATGTATGTATGTATGTATGTATGTATGTACGTATGTATGTATGTAGGTATGTATGCTTGGTCATATGTATGTATGTACACATTAGTAGGAGTTCTGGAAGATGAGAAACGGTCGAGTTAGTACGTCATAACTCAACAATTTACATTTCTGACAGCAGCAGATACACTAATGTATCCCGAGAATTCGCAGACAATTGTCTGGCAACCAAGACCTAAAGCCAGATCATAATGTGGCCTTTTGTAGTAACTCGTGAAAACTTTGCGGCAGGAGACGACATACTAACTCAACCATTTCTCATAAGCTTTCAAACATCCAGATATCCAACTCTCCACGTCATCTTCAGCCGGGTAATGGTCTCGGCGGAGGAGCAGGAGGGACGAAGGTATTTGGAGCAACCTCAACCGTCAGTCATGGCTGACCTCTTGACCCACCGACCGGCAGGCGACGAAAACCTGCTCTATACTCAGACCCGGCGGTTCGAGGCATGTCTGGACGCTGCGACATCTACCATCAATGAGGGACTGCTGGGCGATGGTGTTATTGTGTACCGCGGACCCAATCGTATGTTTACGCTCAACACCATCGAAGCAACTTGGTCCACTAACTCTGGACATCGTGTCGTCTGTCAAATCTGGATAGGAATCCGTTGGTTGGGAGCTACGTGTCTGCGCGAGTCCGCCACTGGTGACTCTTCCAGTTGTCTGTGCAGTATTTCGCTTGCTGACACATTTTCTGTTCTTAGTGGCATTTAATATCATATAGGCTAGCGTAGACAGCGCTTCTGTGAGGTACTTAAAAGGCGCTATATCAACTGTCTAGACAACTAACTAACATACATACATACATAAACATACATACATACATACACTGCCTTCGTGAACTTCACTGGCTTCCTGTTGAATGACGTTTAAAGTTTAAAATTGCAAGCTTGACCTTTTGGTTCAGAACACTGACCTTCCATCATATCTTAATACTTTGGCCCCTAACGAACATAAATCCGCGCCTCAGATCCAGGTGTAAGGACGTTGCACACATTATGTTTTAATAAATAAATAAATAAACTTAGGATGGCACGGAGTGCTTTCCAAAAATGTTTTAAGGGTGCTATATTAATGTTAAGATACAAACCGGTGCATAAACTGTAAAAAAACATTCACTGAAAAAGTAATAAGGAATCGTAAGTAAATGCAATTACCGAATGCAAGTGCGTAACTGGAGTGAAGTGCATAGCATCCAAGAAACACTGGAACTGCGGGGAAATTTAATTGAAAGCAACAAAATGGCCGTCACTAAGTGCAGCTGAGCAGAAGCCAACCTTCAGCCAGTCAGCAACACAGATCTATGCATACATTCAGAAAAATACTAAGTGAGAGTGAGAGAGGTAGACACACAAATATATATAGATATGACAGACAGACAGACAGACACACAAACACAGAGACGGACAGAGAATGACTGACAGACCGACACAATAAACAGACTGACAGAGACTGATAGTCATTCGGAGCAAGAGGCAGAGAGAGAGAGAGAGAGAGAGAGAGAGAGAGTGAGAGAGAGAGAGAGAGAGAGAGAGAGAGAGAAACAGACAGACAGACAGACAGACAGAGACACAGATAGAGAAAAGAGAGATATACTCAAGACACACAGACAGACAAAGAACGCCAGACACAGACCAACAGACATACACAATAAACACAGACTGACATAGATACTGACAGACAGACAGACATTCAGAGCAAGAGGCAGAGACGGACAGATACACAGCAAGAGTGAGACAGCGATCACATGACAGGAAGCAGTTACTACGGCTAAGGCAGCGACCGACGGATCTCTAAAGCTGGGCCAGGCAATGGGCGACATCGCCCATACAGTATATGCCTCAAATCCAGCAGGTCAGACTGGCAAGCAGAGCGTAATGGAGGTTAACTGATTGACATAATCACACCAGAGCGATCTCCGAAGCCTGGCTTTTGGTTGGCTACTCCATCAACCAGACCTCTCTGCCTGCTGCACGGGTCAGCCTGAAGCCATCGCGAGTCCCGGAATACCATACATTCTGAGACTTTAAGCCAAGGATTGATTTTGAGACTGCAAGCCTAAAGTTGTATTTCTGAGACTGCATTTTGACACAAAGTCTAAAGTTGTATTTTTAAGACTGCATTTTGACACAAAGTCTACAGTTGTATTTCTGAGACTGCATTTTGACACCAAATCTAAAGTTGTATTTTGAGACTGCATTCTGACACCAAATCTAAAGTTGTATTTTTGAGACTGCATTCCGACACAAAGTCTAAAGTTGTATTTTCGAGACTGCATTCCGACACAAAGTCTAAAGTTGTATTTTCGAGACTGCATTTTGACACAAAGTCTAAAGTTGTATTTTTGAGACTGCATTTTGATACAAAGTCTAAAGTTGTATTTTCGAGACTGCATTCCGACACAAAGTCTAAAGTTGTATTTTTGAGACTGCATTCCGACACAAAGTCTAAAGTTGTATTTTCGAGACTGCATTTTGACACAAAGTCTAAAGTTGTATTTTTGAGACTGCATTTTGATACAAAGTCTAAAGTTGTATTTCTGAGACTGCATTTTGATACAAAGTCTAAAGTTGTATTTCTGAGACTGCATTTTGATACGAAGTCTAAAGTTGTATTTTTGAGACTGCATTTTGACACCAAATCTAAAGTGATAGTTTAAGGCAGTGGGTCTAAGATTTCATTTGAGGCTGACAGTCTAAGACTGTGTTTTGAGACTGCAAATCTAGAGTTGTATTTTGAGACTGCATTTTCAAACCAAGTCTAAAGCTGTATTTTGAAATTGTAAGTCTAAGGTTGTACAGTACATATCTAGAGACTAAGTTCTGGGTTTTACTTTAAAATTGTAAGTCTAAGGTTGCATTTTAATTTTTTTTGTATGTCAATGATTGTCTTTCGAGACTGTAAGTCGAAGACTATATTTTGAGAGTGCAAATCTAAAGTTGTATTTGAGACTGCATTTTGAATCCAACTCTAAAGCTGTATTTTGAAATTGTTGTACTTAAAAACAGAGTGTAAGTTCAGGGTTTTACTTTTAAACTGCACCAAGCCTGCGACATGTGCTCCACTACTCTCTTAGTTTTAAAAGGAATTTGACTGTCAAGGAGCTCAGTTAGAGTAGGTTGGAACTGCAGAGCCTGCTTATTAGCAGTGTGTGCTGGAGATACTCCACATACATGCAGAGCAACCCTTTAATTGGGTTCGGCAATGTGTGATGGACTGCAGTTCTAAAATGACTTATTCTCATTTTCTGATTGTTTTATTATTTTTTGTACCTGAGGTAAAAATGATCCCTCACGATCCAAATAATCTTTGGAGAAATGAAAAAAAACAAAGTAGAAATGTCATTTATTATTATTTTTTTAAGATAGTAGTATAAAATGATTGATTGCTGAGAATTCAGGCCTCAACCCAGTAGTTTTTTCAGCCGTCAGAAAATGGGTCTCTGAATGCAATGGCATTTTGTGGCGCGATAGTCTCAGACGGAGAGGCGCTGGAAAAAAACGAGTCTCACTGCCATCTCCAGAGACTAGCTTATTGTTATTATTATTATTACTATTATTATTTATTAATATTATTATTATTAACATCATCATCACCATCATCATCAACAACAACAACATCATCATAATCATCATCAACATCATCATCATCATCATCATCATCATCATCATCATCATCATCATCATCATCATTTTATTAGAGGCAGCAACAGTTCTTGGCATTCAAATAAATTTCAGGAGATTACAAATGACTACTCAAGCGGCATTGATACTATTATAATATTTACTACTATTTCAATTATCATTATATATTTCCTATTTTCTTTAATAATATTATTACGTATCACGCTCACTATCAACATTATACTCATCGCATAGGCCATCATCATTATCACATCTTAGTCATCACCATTATGCTGGTCTATTTATAGTCATGACATCAAACCCGAGTCAGTCCGGACGGTGAATTTGTGAGATTTGGCTCCAGTCTGAAGGCAGCCCGTGGTCTGTAAACAACGGTCCAGACTGACGGCCACTCACACGCACCGCCCACCGTCCACGTTGAATAATTAATTTCGCGTCATTTTCAATACAGTAATTATGATCAATATCGAAAACTCTTTTTCGTAATTCGCAATCAATAGGCAGGGTAACCCGTCTGCATACCGCTACGTAACACAACTGCATACCGTTACATGACATAACTGCATACCGTTACGTGACATAACTGCATACCGTTACGTGACATAACTGCATACCGTTACGTGACATAACTGCATACCGTTACATGGCATAACTGCATACCGTTACATAACCTAACTGCATACCGCTACGTAACACAACTGCATACCGTTACATGACATAACTGCATACCGTTACATGACATAACTGCATACCGTTACGTGACATAACTGTATACCGTTACATGGCATAACTGCATACCGTTACATAACATAACTGCATACCGTTACATGACATAACTGCATACCGTTACGTGACATAACTGCATACCGCTACATAACATAACTTCATACCGTTACACAACACAACTGCCTACTGTTACACAACACAACTGCATACTGTTACATATCTGCATACCATTACATAACATAACTGCATACCGTACATAACATAACAAGGGTTGTACATGATTCAGAGATGTGCAATCCGTGTTAGAACCATTGAAAATTAACCAGATATGCTTATTATAAGTTTGACTTGGAACCAAACCCTGCTGCCTATCGATTTTGTTTTGACTGAGCGGCGGTGAATAAGCTGGTCCCCGCGGCGCGGCTTTCATTGGGCGCTGTAGAAATCTCGGAATTATGATATTAGCAATCCTTCCTGGCTTCTTTTATGAGCTCTGATACGTCGACTGAGAAAGTACTATTGTCCACACTACTACTCAAGTCCACAACTCTTGCACCAAAGAATTTCTGCTCTTATTTTCATTTATGTTACTTAAATTGCTTAATCTGTGGCCTGGAGTTGACTCATTTGGTGCTAATTCAAAGAGCTTCTCCCACTGCGCTGCCTCCAGTTTCAGTTGGGTCTCCTCTGCTCCTTCTTGTCTCCAGTGTTGTTAGCCCAACAACTTGGAGAACCGGGGTATCGATCACCATACCTCGCACTTGCTACCCGGATTCTCCAAAGGGCAACAGTGGAACAGAACTATGGAATTACTATTCCAGCCTGGAAGAGATGTGAACTCCCAACCTCGGAGTTGATAGTCCAACACATTAACCAAGTGTGCAAAAGTCTATCCATGCATTGCACATTTTGTTACCAAGTAGATACCTACCTTAAGGTACTGCCTATTGCCTACTGAGATGGTATGGTCATGTGATGAAGAGAGAGGAGGAAAGCTGCATTAAAGAATTAAGACAGCAGAGGTTTACCGATGCCGCAAACAGGGACGACAAAAGAAGAGATGGGGAGACATGATTCAACAAGACCTCAAGCTCCTGAAGAAAGCTGATACTGGAGATAGAAACAAATGGAAAAAAGGATCCGCGTGGCTGAACCCTCCCCTAGGAGGGATTAATTCCAGCCAAAAGGAAAGAGAGAGACACCCGCCATGAGGTCACAAATGTTGTGAACTTCTTGCTGCGAACATCTGATCTGTGTGTTCCAGCTGAATTTCAGCTGAACACTATAACCAACTCATTCTGCTTTCTTTCACCATGACACAGTCAACACTTTCCTCCTTAACATCACATCTCGCAGATTTCAACCTAGCACTGAAACTGACCGAACAACCTCTAGTGGATTTAATTTCTTCAAGCATCACTAATGGACTGGTTTCCGTAAAACCACCTTCTTGCGGAGCTACGAAATTTCTACAACTGACAGAAACATTTTCCAACTGCCCGAAACACTTGTTCAGCTCAGCTGAACAGTCATGCGCAGTGCTCTGAGAGGTACTTAAAAGGTGCTACATTAAGTGTCCTGATACATACATACATCTACGTACATTGCGGTACTCAAACTGAACATATTATATCCACTCCAAATATGTTTGCTATCCATGAACAATAAACCATGCACTGCCTATTGCCAGGAGGCAACACAACTAGTCATATATCAAGTATGCACCGACTTCAACTGCGTCTTACTCCTCAAACACAGATCTAAACACAACACGACAATCTGTATCCAACAACTGGGACATTTCCTGGCACACTGAGTTTCTCAAAACGGGTCACCCATTTGGAAAGGTTTTATGATGACATTAATTGCTTTAATAGTAGTTTACCTTTTTTACTACATCTCAGGTAGTTAACTAAAAATAGTTAAAGAAGATAAAGTTAACCACTTTTAAACTACTTCTGTAGCTAATTTTGTAACTAATTTTGTAACTAATTTGTAACTAATTCTGTAACTGATCTGGTGGCTCAGCACACAACTGAAATCAGGTAAAACAATAACCTGCTTCCTGCAACTTAGCTTTCTTTGGGCGATGTAGAAATCTTGAGCTTATGTTAGGATGAACGCTTAAACTATTATTACTATAAAACTAAACATTATCACTTAATTAGTTCATAACTATGCGACTTTTCCATAACCAGAAATGAAACCTAACAAGCAAACTGTGGCAGAAAAGAAAACCTCACTGCAGACAAGTTGCTAAGTCCACAAGTGACAACTTCCTCGCTGAAAAAGCAGTTAGAAGAAAGTAGTTAACTCCAAACTTGTAGCTCAACTACAAGTTACAACTACTTTTGAAAAATGTAGTTAACCACTGTTTAACAACTTAAAAAGTAGTTAGCTACTGTTTAACTACTTAAAAAGTAAACTACTTTTGAAAACATCGTTAACTACTGTTTAACTACTTAAAAAGTAGTTAACTACTTTTGAAAATGTAGTTAACTACTGTTTAACTACTTAAAAAGTAGTTAACTACTTTTGAAAATGTAGTTAACTACTGTTTAACTACTTAAAAAGTACTTTAACTACTAGTTGTTAACTACAGTAGTTAACTGCAGCCCATCACTGGAAAGATGTGCTAAGATGAGATTAGCCCAACTAAACAGCTACTGGCACGACATGGTAGCCAGTTGTTTGAATTTTTGCTCCGCAAAGCGAAGTGTGCGGGTTCGCGCCAACCATAAAATGGTTACTAAGACGAGACCTTGCTCAAGTCCTTCACTGATAAGTAATTGTAATCTGACATTTATAAAGCGCCGTTTCAAGAATAAACTCATCAGGGGCACTCCCAACCCAAACCATTGTCAAATAATACAGACTTCAGGCGCTTGCGAAACTGCGGAAGGGACAAACTGAGGAATTCAAGCCGCAGCTCTCGGGAAAGGCGATTCCAGCTAACAGGTCCAACACAGGCACTGCGCTGTAGCAGTGCGCATACGAGGGACAGTCAGAAGTCCAAAGGAGGCTGACCGGAGAGTGCTACGGCCTGGAACCAAGGAGACCGAAATGCAGAAGCGCCATCGGTTGATGCATAGTGTGTCACATAAACAAAAGAAATCATAATTGGTGAACGTGGAAATATCACCATGAACCGTACAAATACTCAGACACATACAAACATTCACGCACACAAAAAACCCCTATCCCTATAAAACAGGCCGTCAATACAACCTGCGACATTAGCTTCATTGTCATTTCCCAGCGTCTATTGTGTCAGCGGCTGAAGACCATTCCAATTGATCACAGACTTGTGTGTCAGGTCAGAAGCACCTCTGAGGAGTTTTCATTAATAGGTGCTACATAAATATGCATCTACGATCATCCTACATGATCGTACAATATACAACGAAATGAACAAATGAGCAGACTTCATTTGACTCTTGTTATCCATCATCCTCAATTCAACACAACCCGAATACAGACCTGGAAATACGTTGTCAGCTGTCAAGTCTGCATGAGACTTCATTGTTTGGGTTCTACGTGTGTGTTAGGGCGCACAAATTGATGCTGTTTCCAGAATCATTTATCAATGGATGACACACATACATACATACAATCATACAAACATAAACTACATACATACATACATACATAAACACACATACATCCATACATCCACACATCCACGCATACATAGATACATACATACATATATACAAACATCCACACATACATACATAGATAAATACATACATACATACATACATACACACATACATACACACATACATACACACATACATACATATATACACTACATACATACACACATACATAGATACATACATACCTACATACACATATACATACATACATACATCCACACATATACATACATAGATACATACATACATACACACACTACATACATACATACACACATACACAGATACGTACATATATACATACATACACAGATACATACATACATACGTAGATACATACATACATACATACAGTACTCGAGTTGAAAGCCAAAACTACATACCTGTGCTTTTGGTAAAAGCACTCAAAATCATGACTGAGAGAAATCTCCATATTGGTTGCACTATGATTCACTAGAAAAACCCAAGTTTACACAATACACCGTTTTGTTTCGCTTTCAGCGTACAGCGTTAAAAGGCCAATCGTTATTCAACATGGCTGTCAGTTAAACTTGTTTTTGGCTGTGTTACATGGCTCATGAAACCTCAACTAAAATGTCTGGGTATCACAAAACAAGTCTGCACATGTCCTGTCCACAGGTGTTTTGTGCACGTCTTGTCAGGAAAATATGTCTTCTGTCTTTCTATTTTTCTGTTCAAAATCATCTTTTAACAAAAGCATTTGTCTCAAGACTCGCGAATCGATAATAACGCTGCGAACCAGTGTTGTGTTCAAGAAATGGAACAGCCAACTTTATCTCAAAATTCAGACTGGACTAAAGAACTGACTTTCAGCAAAATATGTCTATGCTGATGTGAGGCACAGTGGTCCATCATTAATGCGTTTCGTCAATGATCATACAGTTGCGAGTTCGACTCCGTGTAATGACCCTGGGCAAGTTGTTTGCGCACACTGTGCCTCTGTCACCAGCAGTAGAATTTGGTAGCGGCGTAAGCTGGGAAGTAAAAGGCAAGTTCTGTGATGCACTGGCCCCGTGTCCAGGACCTTGGGGTTCGTCCAATGCCGGCTCAAGGGGCTAAAGAAAATGAAATGAGAGCCTCCCCTACATCTAACTTGTGGGATATGGGATACTTTACTTACTGATGCAATGTATACAACTGAACAATTTTATAACGCGTTCAAAGTAGCTCTCGAAGGCGCTGCTCGCTACCCTAAATGATGTTTGTGTCCATTAACAGCAAGTCTATCTTAAAGTATCCCGTATCCCACAAGTGAGACGTAGGGAGGCACTGATTCCTTTTCTTTAGGCACTTGAGCTGGCAATGGACGAATCCCAAGGTCCTGGACACGGGGCCAGTGCATAGCAGGACTTGCCATAAGTTCATCTCGAATGAAATCATATTCAAATAACAGGAATGTCACCACTGGTAGGCTCTTGCACACAGGTACAACCTAAGATTTAGGATAAAGATAAGTCTCAGGTGCAAGAAATTTGCAGCAAAAACCAGTCAGTGATAAAATACTTGTGAGTCAGCAACAGCTACGATTACACCTACGGTTCCTCGCTCAGCCGATGGACACATGACATGTTAACAAATGTCTTACTTACTTACTTACTTAATAGCAACAGATCCACATTTAAAGTCTAAATCTGAATAAAAAGTTCAATAAATCACAATTTCAGCCAAAACAAAATAATTCTATAATACTAGTATTTATCAGATATTAAATATTTTTCGAGATTTCCGAAAGAAGACTCACTCGGGTCCGAAGCCATTGACGTGCAAAATCCTCATCTGCTTCACGACGGTGGATTTCCCAGACTCTCCAGCGCCTACAGCATCAGCGACAACTTAGGTTACAAATCAGAATTCATCGCAACAAACAATAGTAAAGAAATCTCACCTTTGCTAATGAGTTGTACCATCCATCTGGTCAGTGCTAACAATTTGGAAATTCCTTATCAAAGATGCAAGTTTTTACTTGAAATTTCCGTTTCAAAAGGCAGATCCATATGAAAATTGACATCACTTAATCTATGGCATGGCGTCCATTCAAACAGGCAGCGGTGGTGAAGGATCTCACCCGATCAATTCATCGAAAAATGAGCAGTATTTTCTTACCTACAACTTATTGTTGCCTACTGTAATATTTGCTTATTGTATTTCCATGTTATTTGCTATTTTTAATTTTTTTTAATTTTTTACATACAATCAGTAATTTTCAATATATGTATGATTTATTTCCCATAGCTTAGGGCCTCACCATGTTTAAATCCGGCCCTGGCCCCAATGAAAGTGACTATCAGGGCAGTCAAATATGAAGTGATTTAGGGACTTCAGGCACACAGCGATCAAAAACCCATTTCTCTGCAAGCATTCAAACCACTTGCCAAGACCCAGTATTTCACTATGGCTTTTGCATGACCCCATCTTCGCCCCTATCGAACACTCATGCCTCCGATTTAGATCTACCGACTTTGTGCACATAACAAGCATTTCAAATAAAAATAAAAAATAAAAATAAATCATTTCCCTTGCCAAAGTCTTCCTGAGAATGTGACGAATGCCCCATCGCTGGACACATTCAAGTCACGACTCAAGACACATCTTTTTAGGATATCTTATGACTGCAGTTGATTTTTGAACCCTTGTACAGCGCCCTTTTCTTCGGCCTCGGCTGTGCTACGGCGCTATATAAATTGTCTTATTATTATTATTAAAGGCACCTCACCAAATGTATTTCTCAGAGTCCTTATACAGCACCTTATTGGTGCCTCTCGATCTTATAATCAGGGCACCTAGTCATCCCCACTGAACGTGTGTCATGTAGCCCTGGCACCCACTTTCATTGGACCCATATTGGTCCATAGCTAGCCAGTGTTGGCCATCCCAACGAACGTAGCAATCTTGGAGGGCAGTGTAAAAAAACTGGTAGGCAATATCGGTACACAGTACAATCATACACCAAGGCACAAACAACCATCTTTTTAACGCCTGAAAAACGGAAAATCTGTCAAAAATCCCTTGGAATCTGCTATTTCTGCTCTAAGTCTGGCATTCTTTATATAACTTTCCCATCCCGATTGCCCGTATCACAGCGCAAGACCAATGACCAGCTACTGGGTCAGACTGATTCAAGCAGGGCACTTCTAAAATAATCTTGCTTACTAGTGCAGACGGGTGGATATCTAAGTCGTATGTACCTCGTAAACACTTCACATACCAAGTCATTTGGGGCCAGAAGTACAATGCATGGTTTTGTGACTATGTCCCTAGGTTGCATCCGATGAAATTCACGAAGACAGCAACATCCATATGCATAGAACGAAGGAAGGAATAAAGGAAGGTCGGATAAAACACACACGACTCCATGATGCTGTAAAACAGACCCATTCCATCTGCGAATCCCAGGCATTTACCAACCCCATGTAAATTCATACAGATCAACCATTCCTAGTGGTACATCCAGATCTCCATCCATCCATATCTCTCCTCCATCCATCCATCCATCCATCTCTCTCCTCCATCCATCCATCCATCCATCTCCTCCATCCATCCATCCATCCATCTCTCTCCTCCATCCATCCATCCATCCATCCATCCATCCATCTCCTCCATCCATCCATCCATCTCTCTCCTCCATCCACCCATCCTTCTGCCCACCATCTATCCATCCGTACACCACCACCACCATTTCCGCCAGCAGCCATCCATCTACATCCTTTCATCCATCCACCCACCAACCCAAATTCCATTCTACCACCCACTCACCCATCTACCAGGTACTCATCTATCCTCCCTCCCTCCCTCCACCCACCCATCCATCTGCCCTACATCTATCCCTCGGTTCACCTCCATCACTTCCTCCTCCTCCTTCCCCTCCTCCTCCCATCCATCTATCCATCCATCTGCCCTACATCTATCCCTCTGTTCACCATCACCACTTCCACCAACAGCCTCCTCCTCCTTCTCCTCCTCCTCCTCGTCCTAGTTCTCCTCGTCCTCTTCCTCCTCCTCTTCTTCCTCCTCCTCCTCCTCACTCCTGGAAACCATCAGAAAACTGATTTCCATCCGTTATCCCCTCCCCCGAACACATTTGTCACTTCACCAGCGGCAATATATCTCGGTGTATCTGTCGCTTTCCCGTCTATTTTTAGACGTACAGTCAAGCCAACATAAAACAACTCCCACAAGCAAATTAATGCCGAGAGTTCAGGTCGAAGCCCAGCTGGCACAGCACCAGCCATAACCAGCAGCGCGTTTCATTAGCAATGGCAGAGATTTCCAGTTTAATTTCTCTCCTTCGGCTAATAATTGCATCGACAGCGCTATATATTTCACAAACTAATTACCAAAACATATTCAATCAGTCCCAGCAGCAAGTTGCAATTACCAGCAACCTGCAAATTCCTGCACGTAAATGTAATGTATACCTCCGAAATGTCTCCGCGCTACACAAAAGCCGCGTCAGGGAGACCAGCTTATGCACCCGCGCTAGATCGTAATCGTAATCGTAATTCCGAGATTTCTACAGCGCCCAACGAAAGCCACGTCGCGGGGACCAGCTTATTCACAGGCGCTCGGTCAAAACAAAATCGATAGACAAAAGGGTTCGGTTCCAGGTCAAGATCCAAAAGTCAGACGGAGAGACAGCGTGGCAGCTACGGGGGGTGTGTTTGGGGTTGGAGAGGAGAGAGATAAGAGGAAGAAGGATTGTCCGCAAGAGCATGGTTGTTTGGTCAGTTCAAGTGCCAGGTCAAACTCCAGGGGTTATGCCCGGGAGACAGCATGATGCTACGGTGGAAATCGTTGGTGATGGTGATCGTGAGATGGTGCAGGAGCAAAAGCAGGACAGGATAGTTTGACGAAGTTGGTTTTCAGTCTTGAGTGAAAAGCTGCAGGAGAGAAGGTGAGCCGAGAGGCCGGCCGTGTTGACAGGCAAGCTAGGGGGATGTGCGAACTGGCGGTCTGTCAGGAGTATGGTGTTCTGGTAAAGGGGTAATCGTAATTGTAAGCTCGAAATTTCTACAGCACCCAACGAACGCTAAGTCGCAGGAACCAGCTTATTCACAGGCACTCAGTCAAAACAAAATCGATAGGCAGGAAGGGTTCGGTTCCAGGTCAAGATTCAAGTTCAGGCAGGCACAGTCAGACGACTATGGTGGATGGTGTTTGGAATTGAACCGCAAAGTAAGATAAGGGGAAGAGCGTAAAGGTACTGTAATGGCTCACTTATTATTACATGCTCTTGTAACAGTAATCCTCAGGGCAATAGTCTTGGAGTTGAAGGATCATTTGACTGAAGCACACACAAGACAACAGTAACCCAACAGTGGGCAACCTCAGCTTACAGGTTACCTTCTCTTTCACAAACGTAATCGTAAACTCTAAACTTCAAATTCAAAGGCATCCACTGACCTTGGCAATAAACTCAAATAAGAACTTTTGAACGTAAATTGTAAAGTATTGTAATTTAAAGGAAATTAGCATTCAGTGTAGCGGCAACATACCATCCTTGTGACTGGATATGACATGGAAAAAACAGTTAAACTAGAATTTATACCATGCAAAAGATGCTCAAAATATCATTCATAAAAGCTGACTGAATCGCATTCAAGAAATTATTCCAATGTAATGTAATGATGACAGTTTTGTATAGCACCGTAATTAGCAAACTGTTCATAGCGTTCCTTCCACCTACTGTTTTGCAAATTTAAAATTGATTACAGTTGTTGTAAAAATGGATTCAATGTTTGGGTGATGCAACAGTAAACAGAAATGACACACTATGTGACCTCAAGGAATTTGATACCCTTGATAAAAGGGTTCCAAGTTTCATTTTTATAAACGGTACTAAATTCCATTTCAAGTCACAGCACAGTCAAACTTCAGGACGCCTATACCAACACAGATCTTTACCCTCTGGCAGTTAATAGACAACATCCAGAACAAGAAGCAGTTTGATATCAAAACTCAACCAACCTACTCGGATACTGACCGGTTTTCCCCAACGGATTGTGAGTTTGATTACCCAAAACGATCATCAACTGACGCCTAGTGCATTATTGTCTTAACGGCGCTATAAAAGTTATTAGATTATTAGTTATTAGATATTAATTAATAGTTATTAGATAACTATTAATCAGGAATAGCGTCTCACACTGCATCAAAGCAAATGGTTTACTTGACGCCTAGCTCATTTACAGAATTGTAGTTAGGTATTTAATTTTTTTCCTTCAGTGCAGATAATTTCCCTACACACACCAGCATCTATATTTTACATACTTATGTGTTTACTTTACTTTACAAGAACAAGAAGTAATTTTATTTCAACACTGCCTTTGTCCTGCTCATGCAGAAACAATATTTTCTATGTTGCAGCAAAGTAAATGCATTTTATTTCCACATTTCGAACACATTTACAGAATGTACTAGTGACATACTTAAATTCTCTTTTCAGTTCACACCAATTACCTATACAAACTGATATGTATATTCACAAATATTGACTTTATAACTGTGTAGTTACTGGCCATGTGCTAAATTTATCTATTTAATTTAGGAACCTTTATAAGTTTCGATTAAAAGTTCGACGATGCACTCATTTGCAGAGTACGCTCACACAGTATTTATTTTTGAAAATTTTGTAGTGATTAAAACGTAACAATAGCATACATTAGTGATTGAAATGTGAAAAATTAATAACATACGAACAACTTGCAAATATATTTCATACAATGCCGGTGCATCTAATTTCTTTTATTTATTTTTTATTTTATTTTATTTTATTTTATTTATTTATGAAAGGGACTTGTAACGCACGCAATGTCAGTGGACTTGTAACGCACGCAATGTCAGTACACCTGAATCCGAGGCGCGGATGTATGTTCACTAGGGGTCAAGATGGAATCACGCAAAAGTCAGGATGAAGTAGTGAGTCTTAACAAGTGGTTTAAAAGATGAAAGGGAGTTTGCAAGTCGGGCCTTTTGTGGAAGACGATTCCAAATGCGAGGAGCACAGCAGCTAAAGGCACGTGATCCTACAGTTGTCCTGAACCTAGGTTCTTGCAACAAACCAGCATCAGAAGAACGCAAGAATCTGGGAGGGCGATATGGAGTCAGCAGTATTGAGAGATAACCAGTTAAACACTAATCCTTCACAACATCAATTTCTAGTTAACCAGTTAAATGCTCTGTAAACACTGATGCCTCACAGTTTCACTTTATAGTCAACCAATTAAATCTTCTGTAAACATTAATTCCTTCACAATAGCTGAGAAACCTTAAGCGGGTTAGTCACTGTCTACAGTAAAGAAAATACCTAAATTGCACCATACAGGAATCTGTTATTACTGACCAGTATCCCTTGAACATACATGTATGAAATCGCAATCGTAAACTCATCATTTCTAGAGCACTACTTTAAAAGCTAATTTCAGGGTACCTGCTTATTCACGAGCCTGCTTCAAGTCTGCGGGGTTGTCCAAAGATGCCACGTCAAAAACCCAAGCCCAGCTGCCAGAAGATCAGCAAGAGAAGAGGCAGAAATAAGGGAAAGAAGAGAAATCATAATCAAAACCTCAACATTTCTAAAGTACTACTTAAAGCTAAGCGCAGGGCACCAGCTTATTCACGAACCTGCATCAAGTCAGAAGGGTTGTCCAAAGATGCCACGTAAAGAACCAAGTCCGGCTGCCAGAAGACCAGAAAGAAAAGGGCAGAGAAAAGGGGCAAAGCATCACGTTGGTCTTCAAGATCTTACCTAATTCTTCATAATTTAGTTTCAACCGTCTGTTGATAGCCTGGACGATGTAAAAGTAGTGTTCTGACCCGTGTGCCGTGCCACTTACAGACACCGGCCTCCACGGCAGATTGGCCAGAGATTCTGTTCGGACTTTTGCAATCTCCGCCGTGCGTTCTGTTTTGTTTAGCGATTGTGAAAGGGGTCTGAATAGACATATAGTTCTCTTTCCAGGTGCGATTACGCTGGCGATACACACTCGTGATAAATCATGCTTCTTGCACGTGGCGTCTTCAGCAAATGCACGTGAGAGGCCCCTGATTCAGGGCATAGCGAATTTATTGCTTGTTTCTGCGCTTGGCTTCATGTACGTACATTGCAGTACCGCTAAGCGCATTTTAAAGATACAGGCCTAGTATCGAAAATAACAAATATTTTGGTCAGTTTTGTTTACTAGTATTTCTTTGCTATTGTAATCGTAACCATAACTGTACAATTATATAGCACCTCTATTTCAGGCATCACAAAGTCATTGGTAGTTTCTGTGCCAGCTTCAAGTGCATTGCACTGCAGCTCAGCATATTTTTAAACCTACCGGCTTAGGATCCAAAAATAGCAAATACCTCGTATTTCTTGTAATACTAGTATTTCTGCGATTTGTAATCATAATCGTAGTTGCAATCGTAACTGCACAATTACATAGCCCTTCTTTGCAAAATCTTTTCAGATTTGCTCCAGAATAAAATAGCAAATACCTGTGCTGTTTTTTATCACTAGTATTTGTTTGTGATAATAATCATAATTG
This sequence comes from Norana najaformis, assembly GCA_964023275.1. NCBI lineage: Eukaryota > Metazoa > Annelida > Clitellata > Crassiclitellata > Hormogastridae > Norana > Norana najaformis. The sequence goes on from OZ029913.1 coordinate 61,417,078, forward strand.
CACAATTAAAAGGTACCTTTTCAAGAAAACTAATCAGAGATGCTCCTTATCTGATGCTTGCAAAGAAGAGGCAGAGATTACATGCAGTCACACCTTATGACATCTAAAGTCATGCCAGCAATAAGCAAAGTATCGCACTTCAGTCATAGCTAAGTCACTGGCTGAAGCTCTTTCACCAAGGCTCATCTGATCATCATGAATTCATTGCATCTCCATGTCCACATTCTCTTCCACGAAGTTCATTTTCCATCACAGCTTGAAACCTTACCTTCCAACTAAGCAGAGAACAAAGATCGTGTGACTGGCCAAATTCCAAATAATTATAAATGATTAGCAATGGTTCTGGCAATCCACTATTGCAAGAGAAGCCAGCAATTGTAATTGCAAATTTCTAAGATGTAATGTAAACAGGGTAATGTAATATAACATAAAGGAGACAATTTATAGTGCAGTTCAATAGGAAAGCAATTTATATGCTACTTTACAGAGTCATAAAAGTCAGGTGTACGACAGCCGCAATATGATTTGCGAAAAAGGAAAGAAGTACCAGGTATGTGGCAATTTTACGCATGGGGTGTACGCTTTCAGTTTTACACCAAGCAGACTATGCTGCCCCAAGCACACATAATACTGTCACGCCTCGCACGCTAATTTCTTTTCAGCAAGTTTAATATTTAATCAGGTGTGTATGTATAGCACTGAATAAAAATACTTCTTTATAGTTATGTGTATATTAATTTTCCAGAATGTTTGCTTGTTTGCTAGTCATAGGCAAATAACTTTTGTCTGATTCAAAGCTGTTTACTGACATGTTAAGCTTCTCCTCAAGAGTTTACGATCAGTCGTGAGTTTACAACAGGTTATATTTTCACTGATCAAGCCTTTATAACTCAACAAAGTTCAAAAACGATTAAAATTTTCACAACTCATCAAAAGGTGACAACGTTTCATGACTTTAACAGTGATCGTGAGTTTACCACTTATTTGTTTTCTTTTTTTACTTTGTTTCAGGCATTTTTTATTCATGCAAAGTCGGTCAATCCGAATCCGAGGTGCAGATAAACATTTGCTAGGAGCCAAGACAGAGTCACGCAAAGGCCAGAGTAAAATAATTCATTCTGACAAGTGACTTAAATGAAGACAGCAAGTTGGCAAGTCTGGCCTTCTGTGGCAGAAGATTCCAACTGAAAACGCACGACCCCACAGCAGTCCTGAACCCAGGTTCTTCAGAAGAACACAATCGCCTAAGAGGGGTTAGCAACGTATTAAGATATGAAGCCCTTGCAACACAGGAAACAGGGTTATGGAGACAGATTATCGTCCACATGCTGCTAAAGTTCGAAATAACGAATAGGGCATCGACGATGATGATAAAGATATGAAGGAAGGCTAGTATCTTACGCTTTGAAAGTCTAATGTTATTTTAAACTTTAATGCACCATTCAACTGAAAGCCAGCAAAGCTGATGAAGGCAATCTAATGCATTTGGTAATCAAGAAGAACATGCAACGACCCTGGCACTGGAGTGTTGAGTCTTCCAAAGCTTTTACATTAGAAATGACTGTATTTACATAGTCCAGACGAGAACCAGCAAGTGTACAAGACATTGCTTTAGCCATGTGATCACTCAGAGAATGCCTGATGTGACGAAACACCCTGATGTGACGAAACACCCTGATGTGACGAAACACCCTGATGTGACGAAACACCCTGATGTGACGAAACACCCTGATGTGGCAGAAACACCCTAATGTGACGAAACACCCTGATGTGGCAGAAACACCCTGATGTGACGAAACACCCTGATGTGGCAGAAACACCCTGATGTGGCAGAAACAGGGCCTGCAAAATGGAAGATACGTGTGAAGTCACAGTGAGTGAGTGAGTTATCAATTTAATGAAACCAAGTTTTAATTGTTTTGGATAATGAGATTTTGGTTACAGCAAGATCAACAGATGAACATGAAGAGAAAGACTACGCGCACTCCGGTTGTAAGATAAATGTAAATGTATACGCTTTTATATAATGACCGTATGGCTTCGACTCTGCTTATTTTTGAGTGCACTGATTGGGTGAGATCCTTCACCACTGCTGCCTGTTTGAATGGGCGTCACGCCATGTAAGATCCCCATGCACGGACCGTGTACAAAGAATTGCCTTTGATTTTCACTAATTTTCGGGTACATAAAGCTACAGTTTGAGTCACAAGTAACAAAATAAACTTCTGTTGGAGTGTACTATAGAAAGAAATGGCTTTTGAACACTTTTTGTCATTTCTTATACAGATAAAATGCCTCCTGAACCACATAAAGCTAGTTTATGTTATGTTACTTACTCATCCAAGACATTAATTACATTAATTACTTACATTAATTTTTACGCAGCACACTCCATACAAAAATCCTGTACAATTTGTTCACATGTATTTATCTCTGTCACCAACCAGCGTAATTTGGCACTGGTGTATGCTGGAAAGCAGTCTGTAGCCAGACTTCGAACAGCAACTTCTGTGATGCACTGGCCCCACGTCCAGGACCTTGGGATTCATCCTTATTGCCATCAATGGCTGAAGAGCAAGAACTGAGTACCTCCCCACGTTCCGCAAGGGACGTGGGAGTTTTACTTTACTTTACATGAGGATTTTACATGATGATTTACATGATGATTTTACTTTACTTTACACGATGACTTTGCAATTATTTCTGTGTTGTTTACATCACTAGTGAATTTGTACTTCCTATAAGAATGCCATGTTTTAAAGACTTAGTGGTTCAAGAAAAGTGCTGCATAATTGTCAATATACAAACATAAACTCAGCATACACTGGTTTTTGCAGAATTCCTTAGGCAGTAATGAGCATGTGCATTTTGCCAACTCTAATTTCTTTCCAGCCTTCTGAGAAATGTCTAAAAGCCAAAGTCACAGAGCTTTACTACGAGCAACTCTTCATAGTCCCTGATTCTCAGCAAAAAGCTGTAACTAGTTACAAAACCAGGCTAAATTTCCAAAAAATGCCACACATTTGCTGGATGGCTTCTGCGATGATTGCCAATTCGCCTCTGGTTTAATGAGAAAATCCTCAAAGGGTGGTCAAAAGCCGTCCTGTTCGACAGCGAATTGGTATTACCCGGTTGGGAATACCCTGGATGAGTTTCCTTGAAATGGAGCTATATAAAAGTTAGTGAAACTCTGGCTTCTCGTCTCTACATCCAGACTTTGAATTTCAGTCTGGTAAATGCATGTATGAAAACCAGAAGCTAGATCAGACTTCCTGGCAATACCTACCCTTACCTTACCTTGCTATACAAGTCTTTAGATAGGATTAGATTACCTTACCTTACCTCACTGTACCTAATCAGGAATTTGTTTTCTGAGTAACAGCACTTTGGAGAGGTTTTCTGTTCTGATCAGGGGCTACATAAAGCTCGCCTACAGTCAGAGGTATACTTGCCGAGAAGAAGTAGCCTGTGTGTAGCTCGGTATGTCTGTTTGTCGCGTTGCAGCTGCTTCTCAATCTTCTTGTTCGTCTCACGGCGTATCTTCTCATCTTCTCCATCCCTAACTCCGCTGCTGAAGCAGCTCATTGTACCGTAGAACAAGGACGTCGTCGTCGTTTTGGTGGCAGACAACGCTGGTTCCCTAGCACACCAAAACCACAGCGTAATGTAATGTAACCGTCGGAGATTAATATAGTTTATATGTGGGTAGCAAAAAATAAGTATGTCTTGAGGCAATTGTTGTAACATTGGTCTCCTAACACATCAAAACCATAGCATAATATAACGAATGTATATATGTATGTCTACATGCCATGCATGTATATATGTGCGTATTCATATACAAAGAAATACTGCGGGTTTCTTGGATGGCAATGAAAACCAACGAATGGGTACTGGAACAAATCAGCATGAAACGTCAACTGTTAAATAATATAAAGTCAAGGAAGTTGACATACTTCAGTCATATTATGAGGAAGAATGGAGACTGTTTGGAGAAAGATATAATGCAGGATACAACATCTGGATCACGAGCACGTGGAATACCACGAACAGCCTGGATTTAGAACATAAGGTCCTGGACAGGATTAACTATGAGTCAGTTACTGAGGACAACTGAAGATAGAAACATCTGGAGATGGATGGTTCAGGGTGCGACCCAACTTCGGATCGAAGATGGCTAAAGACAAGAAAAGACAAGTCAGGACACACACAAAGATAAAAATTGAAAAAAGAAGCTTACAGTCGGGAAGACAGGAGGTGTACAGAAACTGGAGCTTGTAAAGTTTTAAAGTATTTTCAAATGTAAGAAGCATAACAAGTATTACAAAAAAAGCAGAAATGGAATTACATGCAGCTAATAAGAATCTTGAAGGACATGGACTAGCAGAATCATGGACAAGACAGAGGGTCACAGACAGTGAACTAGCTTTAGAAGGATATAGAACATTTAGAATTGATCAAGCTTACCAGAAATCAGTTGGACATGGGGCTCGAGATATTTCTCTGTATGTTAAAAACTTTGACACTCCTACCAGCTACAGGCAACTGAGCACAAATATAAGAAGGAACATTATTCCATAGCCAAGGATCAACCACCGTGGGACGCAGTGGAGTGTATGGTCTGTGTCTCGTAACTAGAGTGTTGCGGATTTGAATCTGCCTCAAGCCACTGCGTAGCAACCTTGGACAAGTTTCTCACTCACAACTGTCTGTGGGGAAGGCAACGGGAAACCACCTCACTCATCTCATCCCCGGGTGGCATAAAGCCAATGGACTTGCCTTTGGGCAAAGAACTCATCATTTCCATCATCATATCATCATCAAGGATCAACCACAGCAAAAGTGCTTTGGTGTGTCGTGGAGGTCTTAGCTCAACAGATGAAAAGATCAAATGTAATGCAATTAAGTTAATGAGCAAGTTCTTTTCAATGCCCAGGAAGTGTTTAAAAGTTGTGTGAGCTAAGCTCAGCCAAGTACAGACCAGATTCGAACCTGCAACCCTCCAGTTACAAGGCGCAGATCATACCACTACACCACCGCATCCCATGGTGGTTGATCCTTGGCTATGGAATAATGTTCCTGCTTATATTTGTGCTCAGTTGCCTGTAGCTTGCAGGAGTGTTGAAGTTTTTAACATACAGAGAAATCCCTCTAGTCCCATGTCCAACTGATTTCTGGTAAGCTCCATCCATTCTAAATGTTCTGTATCCTTCTAAAGCTAGGATAAAATTAATTTGTCATGTAATATCAGAGTATATATCACTGTATTAATTTTTATAGAATTAATGTTTGTTCAGTGGCATAGGTGGATATCTCCTTTTCCCAAAAAAGTTGTTTAAGCATGCTCCTGCCTCGGCGTCACAGAGCCAAAACTTGTGTGAGCATCGGCTCCTTTGGTGCCACGGCTCCAGGGCCCCTGGTTCTTTTCTGAGTTGAAGACATAGTTCACGCATGATTTACAATGAACAATTTATTCAAAAGACAGTAGAACAACAGTTTCTGTCAACTTCAACTATCGCAGTCAACTTCAAAAGATGCAAGATAATAGACGACATGAAAAGAGAGCTCTGACATTGAAGCAGCTAGCATATTCACCAATCTTCATTGTATTATCGCTGTAATAAATATACACATACGCACTTCTGAGGTGAATTCATAAATTAGCATGCTACAAGTATCCGATTATAAATAATAACAACATATATATTACAGTAATACATATGTATACTGGTACACATCGGTTGTAATAAATCTTTGATTTAGTGGTTTAAAATGTTTCTAAAAGAACAACTCATCAATCCTTTGCTGATTTTGAACCGAAACGAGATAACCACTTATTTGAGAAAGGTTTCCATATCCCCTATATGCTATGCTTACAAACCTAATATGACTTATTTAGTCAATTTCTTTTCTTACAGTAGCTTTAACATTCCTCACCAGCGGTGATTATGCAGTAGTCCTTGACTAGTACCTAGCTGAGCAGTAAAGTATCCCATATCCAACAAGTGCGACGTAGGGGAGGCGCTTATTTCCTTTTCCTGGATCTTGAGCTGGTAATGGATGAATCCCAAGGTCCTAGAGGGACTTACCATTAAGTCGCAGGACTTACCATTCACTTCCTATCTTATGCTAGTACCAAATTCTACTGCCAACTCAATTTGCCCTAACTTTCTACCAGGATCATATCAACAAAACCAAGCAGCAGCCTAAATAAGTGCAAGTATACCTCACTTTACCACTTACCTGCCTTTTCTACATTCAATTACCATACCAAACCACTTACCTGCATCAACTGTGTTGCACTACCACGAGTTACCTTCTCCTTTCCATTCTGTCCTGGGTTTTTGCAACTCACATACCTCGTCTGTTGGCTCAAACAGCCACCCTGTAGCACTCTACCATTTAAGGTCCCAGGAGTGGCCTTCTTTTAGGTCTGTTCCTTAAAATTCCCACATGCAAAATTGGTACTCCCAGTCCCAACACACAGCCACTTGTCTAGTGGAGGCATGGCCTCTGTCCTCCTGTACCAAATGGCACCCTCGTTTGCGGACTGGGCCTAGACCCAACCCCAGTTGTGGCTTCTGGTAGCCTACAGTTAGCCACTTGCGTACTATCAACAGGCAACTTTATATTTAACATTGGAATAAATGCGACCGAAAGATGTAAATAAAAATGTACACGTTTTAGCATAGCGACCGTATGGCCTCGACCCTGCTCGTTTTTCAATGAACTGATCCAGTGAGATCCCTCACCACAGCTGCCCGTTTGATGGGCGCAACGCCATTTAAGGTCCCCGTTTACGGACCGGTCATAACTGGGACAGTCACAAACAAGCAGACATTCAAGCAGTCAAACACGTATACATAAACTGGAATCGAAAGGCTGCCGAAGAGATACCCAGACAGAGACAGTTACGGCGGAAAAACCGACTGCACAACTGCCATAGAGGGTCAGGTCCCGTTACCGTCTGCAGTCGCTTTGCTCTGTCAGCCGAAGGCTTCCTCCCTATCCCTCGGCTAGACCCTTCGAATCTGGATCCCCTATGCGGGCGGACGACGGATGGCAGTCCGTCCTTCCGTTCGCAGACTGGATTCAGGTTATTTCGATCTGGCGGCTAATAAATCCGCTTGTTTCGTCTTCTTCTTAAGAATCCTCGAAAGGCAACGCACGAATCGATGGCGTTTCACCGATGAACGTCTGTATCGCGGCCAGCTGTCGCCACCGTTTCGCATCGGGTGCCGTCACATTTTGAGAATCCATTCTACTGGAAGGCTGGAAAGTCACTCAACGGCCTATACATATAGTGAGGGAATTATACCTCGAAAGAACTGGTACGAATTCGAAACCTGGTCGACATCCATAGAGTAAGTACACGCTGTCATTACTGGTTAATGTGCCGTTAAGTCTACGCTCAGCCTCGACTTTAATGCCAATGATCAGACGAAATCGTTCTTACCTCACCCGGTGCTTTTTATCTGTTTTTTGGTCGCGTAGTCGGGCAGCTGGTGATCCGCCGTCCGTTGCTATGATGGTTGTCCTGGTAAAAAAGGCGCTACATCAGTGGCGCCGTGACGACGATCTGTTTGCGTGAAATTAACCGCACCACCACGAGTTCGACGCCTGCCACAACGAGTTAGTCCAATTTATGTAGCGCCCGTCGTTCGACTGTGGCGAATTGCACCACTTAGGCGAAGTTCAGCTCTTATCTAGCGCCGTGTCTGGCCACTACATATACGTGCAACCAGGTTCGTTTGCCTTGACTCCGATAGCCCGATTAGTCGGTCGGCCAGCTACGTGCATCATGAATGACTGGCATTCGTCTTAAATCGATTAAATTTAAGCATTATTACCCGATCTAGTATTTTCCATGATTTAGCTGACACCGGCCTAAACGACTCGCAAAACCTCTCACAGCTAAACCGAGGCAACAGCGGCCACGGCGGTGGCAGCCCTTCTGTTTAACATGATTAGAGCGCCTAGCTTGTACGCTGGCCGTCGCCCGCACAGTAGCGTTAGCCCTCTGCGCCTGGTTACCTCGAACGTCCGCTTCCGTACGTCTCTCCGTCCGTCTGGCTGTCCGCTGGCGTCTCAACCCGAGCGCCATGAACGGGTCGACCTTGACGATTAAACATAGCCCGGGCGGGGTCTAAAAATAGCAGCCTGTTGCTAAAAATAAACGGGCCGAGATGCCGAACGCCGGGTCAATACCCGTCTACGAGGCATCTGTCAGTTCGTCTCGCCTGCCGCGCTGGCCTCGGAGGGAGGGTTGGGAGGAACGCCTGGGCCGCGGCATGGCCGCCGCTACCCGTCGGGGCGGCGGCGGCTGGGACGAGCCATTTAGTTGCTGCTGTCTGGCTTGCTCGGGCGATCAATGCGTGCGGCATTATCATTTCCTCCTTGACTGTCGCCACCTGGCGAATGATCATAGATCAGGCGGACGCCGCAAATCGAAGTGAAGTAAGTAAGTAAGTAAGTAAGTAAATAAGTATCCACCCTCTATTCGACTTCTACCATAGCTACATCCCTTGTCCATGCTAAACTAGACTAATGCAATTCACTTTTCCTGAATAGAAACACCACCCAAATAAAATGACTTCAGGCAATCCCGAATGCTTTCGCTCGTGCCGTCACCAAAACCCCAAAACACCATCACATCACTCCTGTTCTCAAATCACTGCACTGGATCAAGATGCCTGAACGAATATCTCTATCTCTTTCAGCCTGGACTCTGCCTGCACACACACCTTTAACACTCACTCTTCTGTCCGTAACCTAGGTGTGATCTTCGACCAAAACCTCAGCTTCTCTGATCACATCACCCATCTCTCCCGCTCTTGCTTTATGCATATCCGTGACCTTCGCAGAATCCGCCCTATGCTTGACTTTAAAACTGCATCAACCACATCCATAGTCCATGCTAAATTAGACTATTGCAATTCACTATTTCTGAACATAGACTCCACAAAAATAAGTCACCTTCAAGCCATACAGAATGCTCTTGCTTGTGCTGTCACCAAAACCCCCAAACACCATCACATCACTCCTGTTCCTAAATCACTACATTGGCTTAAAATACCTGAACGAACTGAGTACAAAGTCCTATCACTTACCTACAACACACTTCAATCATCCCAACCCTTCTATCTCCGTCAGTTATTTGCAATACAACCGCTTCGCTCAACCCGCTCCTCTTCTGCCCTAAAACTTCTCCGCCCTCCCGTCACCTCATCCTTAAAATTTGGTAATCACTCCATAGCCATAGCTGCCCCACCACTCTGGAATAAACTCCCCCCATAACTGAGACAGTTTTCTGACCCATCATACAAACTCATCATTGCTCCACCGCTTGCAATTTCTGCTTCGGCCTTTCACTCTAAACTGAAAAATTTCTCTTTCACAGATCCCATCCTGACACCCCTTCTTCCTCTTGTCTCTCTCCTCTCCAACCCCAACCCCCCCCCCCCCCCCCCCCCCCCATAGCTGCCACGCTGTCTCTCTGTCTGACTTTTGGATCTTGCTCTGGAACCGGACCCTTTTGTCTATCGATTTTGCTTTGACTGAGCGCCTGTGAATAAGCTGGTCCCCGCGGCGCGGCTTTCGTTGGGCGCTGTGGAAATCTCGGAATTACGATTACGATTACGATTAAAGTACAAAGTCCTATCACTTACCAACAACACGGCCCACATCTGGCTTGTCCTAACGTTCAGAAATGTTATAAAACTTGCGCTCATGCCTATATTTCTATAGGCATTTACTATATAATTGAATATTCTATAGAACTTATCATCGAAGCTACAATATGAGCATTTATTATAAAATAGAATTCTATAATTAGTATTATATAGTAAAATTTAGATAGGCATTTTAAATGCTTTTTCAAATTAAGTCTCGCTAGGTGGCGGCGGCCATAATGGGCGGTGTTGCGTCGTTAGCAGTTTCATTATTTTGAAGCATTTTATGTCCTAACGCTACTCCATATAACCTATTTAGTTAGGTAATACTAGGCCTAACAAATCCTTCTATAATAGCTCTGGTTCGTATGCACTTCTACTTGCTTACGGTTCCCGATGGAGAACTATGTAGAAGCGACAAAATGGTGACATCTCCGTGGTACGAAAACATCTTAATGTAGTCTCTCGTTTGAACACCAAAACCATCAACAATATGGCTTCCTCAAATTGCGAAAGAAATAGATCGCTCCACTCTGCTTTACTGACCTGTCGGGTAAATGATGGTGGGTGTGCAGCTCTTTATTTCTCTCTCATTCCGTGAACGCCATATTGTTGCCGTTTTTTTTATATTAGAGATTACCCGTCTTTGCATACACCTAGTGTCAGGTTTTGTAAATGCCTCAGAGGGAAGTCAAGGAGAGTAAAACCAGTCAGCCACCCAATGAAGTAGTAATCGTAATCGTAATCGTAATCCCAAGATTTCTACAGCGCCCAACGAAAGCCGCGCCGCGGGGACCAGCTTATTCACAGGCGCTCAGTCAAAACAAAATCGATAGGCAAAAGGGTTCGGTTCCGGGTCAAGACCCAAGAGTCAGGCAGAGAGAGACAGCGTGGCAGCTACGGTGGGTGATGTTAGGGGCTGGAGAGCAGAGGCAGATAAGAGGAAGAAGGGGTGTCAGGATAAGATCTGTGGAAGAGGAATGTTTTCAGTTTTGAGTGATAGGCCGAAGCAGAAATTGCAAGTAGGCCTGCATCATGATGATAATACACATAAGCCGACATACTGTTGTTTAGTGCGAGAAGCAGTAAACGCTTTTAAAAATGACAGTAGGTTTAGCCAATGTGTAAAGATGCCCAAACCATAGAGATTTTACCATTTTTGTTACTTCAACGGAGTCTCAAATTGACACAGTACTCGTTTCGCCCACCGTGTGGATTGGGAACTTTTCAACACACGATTTTGCTAAAAACAACTGTAAGCCATCTATGTACTGCCAGACTGATTTATATGTTGTCTAACCTTTAGCAGTAACACGCAAACCTAACCTAAAACTGTCCTCTTTCACAGATCCTATCCTAACACCCCTTCTCCCTCTTATCTCTCTCTCTCCTCTCCAACCCAAACACCACCCCGCCCCCATAGCTGCCACGCTGTCTCTCCGTCTGACTTTTGGATCTTGATCTGGAACCGGACCCTTTTGCCTATCGATTTTGTTTTGACTGAGCGCCTGTGAATAAGCTGGTCCCCGCGGCGCGGTTTTCGTTGGGCGCTGTAGAAATCTCGGAATTACGATTACGATTACCTGTCCTGCACAGAGTATCAGCGCCTAGTAGTTAACTAAGTACTGTAGTTAGCGAGTAGTAGTTAAATTATTTTTAAGGAGTTTAAAAGTAGCTAACTACTTTTTCTAAAACTAGTAACTACCTACTAGTTAAGCTGCTTCAAATGTAGTTTTAAAATAGCTGTACTTGTAGGTAAACGACTTTCAAAGCCTAATTAGTGTCCATAACGGCTCACTCATGTAGTACAGTTTGTGAAGCGCAATTCTTTTAGGCGTGGGAATGATCAGCTCTTTACGATCACTGTCGTAGTACAGTCTCCAGCGTTTTCGGAACTTGATGCTCTGCAGAGCGATGGCTCCTCACCACTGGAGTGTGGATTTGAAGACCACTGTTCGTAGATGTTTCGCGTCGAACACGCACCGGTGTTCGTTCGTTCGAATCAAGCAGCAGATGTGTGGGATGCAATAGAAAATGAGAATCTTTCACTGCAGACGGAACGAAGCAGCCTGATCGTAATCGTAATCCCGAGATTTCTACAGCGCCCAACGAAAGCCACGTCACGGGAACCAGCTTAATCACAGGCGCTGAGTAAAACCAAATTCGATAGGCAAGTGTTCGGTTCCAGGTCAAGATCCAAGAGTGAGGCATAGAGACAGCGTGGCAGCTACGGTGGGTGGTGTTTGAAAATCGGAGCGGAAAGAGGATAACAGGAGAAAGAGGAGAGAGATCTCTTGGTGTCAATGCCAGACAGCTGCTACGCTTTGGACAAACAACTAATTATTAAGTTTCCGTTCCTGTCCTTCCAGTCGCAAAGATAGCAGAATGTCTTCGTACTTCGTATCCGAAGACAACATTAAACTTACCTTACCATACATTAGTTTATATTTATTTGCCTTACTTACTTTCCCTTACCTCATCTTACTTCACCTTAGATGACTTATGTTATGTTACATTAGTGTTATATTAATGTGTCGGAGGCTTTTGCTAACGTTATTATATTCCTATTGGTTGAGAATAAAATCGGTTATTTCAGCTCATTAGCAATTACTCGTTTACCTTTCATTTCTAAATTATTTCGATGTAATTGTAAATGTAAATGTACACGGCTTTCTATAGCGACCGCGTGGCCTCGATCCTGCTCACTTTTCAATGAACTACATCGGGTGAGATCCTTACCATCGATGCCCGTTTAAATGGGCGCCACGCCATTTAAGGTGCCCTTGCATGGACCGTGCTGAGATTAATTTAAATAAGCCTCGACCGGGACGCGAACCGCCATCTTCTCGTATTATTCTTAGAATATGAGCAAGATGATACGAGTATGGCTGGCGGCGGGATGTACCCGAGGTCCTTGCGGAGGTGACCCTTGGCGCACTTACAGTCGCACGCCTTGAAGGCCAGGTCGTAGCCCTTCTTCGTCCAGAGGTTCTGAAGTCGCTGCTTCTCGCTCCAGCTGCGCGCCCGTCCGATAGATGATACGAGTATGGCATGCGATGTGTAACTTATTGCGAGCGGTATTCCAGCCTCTTAAAGTTCGGTTGTCTGTTGTGGATGGTTGATATTCTGGTTGACTGATATAATAAGTTACCAGTTGCGGTGCGCTGAATCGGTAGTATGTCAAAGTTGTTTGCAGTAAGGAGTGGCGTGCGCTAGAAGAGTTTCCTGTTGCCCTCAATGCCTAACGTCTTTGTGGATAAATTCACTGTTGATAGTAGAGAAGCAGGATTGGATTGTTGCATAAACAAGTCTTGGATTGATTGATCAGTGTATGCTGGGATATTATCTTGCTATCGGCATCAGTAGTTTGACTTCAAATACTACCTGATAAATTACGAAGATGCTATCAGTCAGTTATGCCTAACATTTAATTATGCCAAAACTTGGTACAGAACAGTTGGACCACGATATAGGGTCTAATTTGCCAGATACGCTTTTTAAGAAAGATGTCGACAAGAACAAATGATATGAGATTATTTATTAATTATGTTTCCAGATCGTAATAAATTCATAGTGGACAAAAAATACGTTATAGCTTATTTGCACATTTAGAAGCAACATGTTTATGTTCCAATAAAATGATTGAAAATCTTTATTAATTGTTGATATTTGTTGTTGCCAGGGCCGTCTTATCCATTAGGCATTGTGCCTAGGGCCTACGAACTTTATAGGGGCCTACGAAAGTCAAAAATGAGATATTGGAAAAAATTAATTAATTGATTAACCCAAAAAATAGAAAAAGGAAATACAGATTTAATAATCTTAACGTTTGTACTGAAACAGTTTAAGTTAAGCTGTGCTACATTATGTGAACTTTGCGACTCTTTGCGTTAGCAAAATCACATATAATGTCCTCGAATGTCATTTCCCGCATTAAGTCGTTTTCAATGTGTTTAGCTTAACGCAGAGTTGGCAGTTGGGGCCTACGAATGCGAGAGTGCCTAGGGCCTACGACGACCTTAAAACGGCCCTGGTTGTTGTTGTTGTTTTTGTTGTTGTTGTTGTTGTTGTTTTTGTTGTTGTTGTTGTTGTTTTTGTTGTTTCGTTATTAATAATTCCAACCACCTCGCATCAACTTTGGTCCTTAAAGATGTAGGATGTTCTTGTGTTTCTAAGAGAATACGGAAATCTGCAGTAAGTTTGTTGACCGAAACTCAAATTAAATTTCCGCGGTGCTGCATGTCCTCATTATTTCATTTTTGCCTCTTAGCTTGATATGGAACTATAACAAAGTCAGGTTAAAACTTCCTCAAAGGTTGTAATAAAAGTTCTAAAAAACACAGGAAACGCAGAAAACGGGAAATTTCTGTCTCCCCGGCGACGGTTCCTGGGAATCGTAATCGTAATCCCGAGATTTCTACAGCGCCCAACGAAAGCCACGTCACGCGTGGACCAGCTTATTCACAGGCGCTCAATCAAAACAAAATCGATAGGCAGAAACGGTTCGGTTTCAGATCAAGATCCCAAAGTCGGGAAGAGAGACAGCCTGGCAGCTGCGGTGGGTGATGTTTGGGATTGGAGGCGGGAGGCGAAAGCTGATTCCGGTAGACTCCCGGAGAAAACGGGATTATTGGCAACCGACCTACACACATACCTACACACAAACATATGTTCACAGACGTGCATGTATACACATAACAAGAATATAGGCTGTACTATAGCCTATTGCAGCTTGCTGCTTTGCCTGCTGTTAGTAGGTCAACACTGCGACCCAGGAGACCGGCCAGAAGCTTATGAGAATTCGTAATCGTTAACTCGATTTCTACTGCGCTCAAAGAAAGCTAAGTCGTGGGAACCAGCTTATTCACACAACGCTCAGTGAAAACCAAAGCGATAGGCAGAAAGGGTCAGAATCGGTTCTAGGTCAAGATCCAAGGGTCAGCAAGATAGTCCGAGGGTTACGGTGGATGGCGTTTGGAACTGGAGCGGTAAAATATATGTAAATACAAACGTACATGTTTTTCTATAGCGACCAAATGGCCAGCTCATTTTCAATGAATTAATCGGGTGAGATCCTTCACCACAGCTCCTTGTTTGAATGGGGCCAAGCCATTTAACGCCCCCGTATACGGACCGTGCTATCCCGAGATTAAAATCACAAAATATAGTGAATGGGTATGCGAACCGGCATCCTCACGCACAGAGGCGCTCTGGGGTACGTTTTTAACCAATGTAGCTAAGCTAGATAAGGCGAAGATTTCATAGGGCGAAGTGTTGGAGAGCTCGTAGGATGAGTCGGATAATTAATTATCGTAATTCTGGCGAGAGTTTATTCTGGCGGGGTGGAGCAGCTATGAAAGTTGACCGGACACCGGTTAGAACGGAAACCCATTAGTTTAATTAAGTTAGACAAGATTAGACGAAATTTATCTTTTCATTTTGCTGATAATCATCCAGGCCGACAAAAATTATCAGCCGCTACACTGTCGTTTAAGTATGGCGTTTGTTCGTCAGCCGCTCGGTAGCGCCACCGTTGTAAAGTCCCTCCTCCCTCTTTCCCTCCCTCTGATCATGCGATGTTTTTGTTGTCGGATTGTTTCGCTGTTCCTGCGCCTTCCCTCTGCGGCACTCAATATAACAGACAGAGGTGAAACTAGACTTGCGAGCGGTGAAGGCTTCGTATGGCTACCCAGCTTGCGAGTAGTATAATATATCTGCGTATAATAGGCCTATGTCTAGAACATATAACCACGTCTAATAAACGTTATAGGCGCCTCGTGCTATATATAGCTACTGAAAAATCGATTGAAGCCTCCGAGGCCCACGACACCGGGCAAAGATTTTTAGGCCGGCTAGGAGTAAACAGCGATTTAGTATGGAAAGCCGATATACTCTAAAATGTATAAAAATGTACCCAGCTGACGCTGATGTAAGCCTTACACATAGTCATAAATTCTTGGGTAACAATTAGCTCACTCAGAGTAGACGCAGTGGTATCACATTTGCAAAACCATAGGTTGACCTGCCTGAACTTTGAACTTTAGACTGTTGTAGTTCGTTGTTTAATGTCATTGTGCGTTTGTTAGCGCCTGTGTTCCAGGTGGTTCCCGCGACTTAGCTTTCGTTGGACGCTGTGTTATTATTATTTCTGCATTTATTAGGCGCCACTATCTAACAACAGCATCAATCGATGGCGCCGAGCAATTGTGAGTGAAGGACTTGCTCAAGGTCCCTACACAGTAACCGTCTCTAACCAACTATGTACATGTAAGTGATATTTGTAAGTCATCATACATGTATATTCGTAACATATAAAGAATTAGGTGCTTAGTCTCATGTCCTCTAGAATATCTTTGGCAAACGCATTGGTCTCCAGTCGCCTTGATTATTGTAACTAGCTTCTTATTGATATAAGAGTTCAGAACTCCTTGGCTAGAGCCATAACAAATACTTCAAACAATGAGCATACATCCCCTGTGCTTAAATCTTTGCATCGGCTTCCTGTTCAGCAAAGGATATGTTTCAAATTGGGACTTGCACTTTATAAAACATTGAACTCTGGCCAACCACTATGCTTAAAATCAGTCCTTATTCCCCAGGATTACCATTATTCTGCAAGGTAATCTGATTGTCTTTCTCTGGTCATATCTTGGACTAGAACTGTTCTCGGTAAACGTGCTTTTTCGGTTGCTGGACCTAAATGCTGGAACTTTCTCCCTGTGTCTGTTCGTTCTGCTTAGTCGCTTCTGTCATTTCGTTCTCAACTTAAAACTTACCTGTTTCAAATTGCTTATCCACCATAGGCTGCCTCTCTGTCGTGAGGACTGACCTTCTGGATATTGACCTGATTGCGGCTTGGTTTTGGTGCGCCATCGGGTGATGCCTTGTGCATTAGACTCCGGCGCATTAAACGTTACTAATTATTATTATTATTATTACTTCTTCACACTTGACCCTGAGCCGTTCCGGTGTTGCCATTTTGTTTTTTCATCGCACTTTATTCGTAAACTCGAGATTTCTACAGCGTCCAACGAAAGCTAAGTCGCGGGAAGTGGCTTATTCACATGCGCTCTGTCAAACAAAATCGATAGGTAAGAAGGGTTCGATCCAAGGTCGTGGTGATCCAAGCAAGAGTAAGGCAGGTAGGCTGGCAGACAGGCAGTGGTGTTTGGAATTGAATCTGCGGGATAGAAAAGGGAAAGAACACGACGCTGCTAAGTTTTCCGATTTTCGTAACTTTAACGATTTCCAAAACAATGGTTACTATACTATAATAATATGTTAAACAGTTAATACTTTTCTACGAACTGAGGGCTTGTCGCTTCAGTTAGTGGAAATTATTGAGAGAACGGCTTCCCATGGTTAATTCTTGGTCCACTTTTTCACGAAATGGTTGGCAGTGTGTATATTATCACAAAGAACCCGTGCGCGTGCACAAGCTGACCCAATTAGACAGGCCCCGCCCCCTGGCCTAGATTCATCTGATACGTCGTTCGGATTATTGTAGTGTTTACATCGATTCGTGTTTTCGCTTCGTGTGCGTTGAAATCGTCGACTCCGGCCATTTTGAAGACATTTTAAGGAACTTCTCGTAGCGAAATACAGGCGACAATCGAGGATCCGGCCGTGGAAGCTTCTGTTTGGGATTCTAGAATTTTCGCTGAGACTGTTATGCCGCTGCAAAGGGTCGGACCGAACCAAAGGGCCGCGATCGTGCCCGTGGCCAACGTGGCGCCGCAGCCTAGGGGGGTCCCTGCTGCGGACGACGAGGACCCTCCAGTAGTCCTGCGCGACCCGCATTCCGACGACGAATATCCCCTGCCCGAGGAGCGCGAGGCGGAGGCGGCCGAGGAGGGCACGGTCACCTACTGTTGCCTTCCGGGGGGCTGCAGCCGACCAAAGGACGTTATTTATCTGGCCGATCCGGGCGACGCGGTGAAGATGATCTGTAACAACGAGTCGTGTACGGCGGGAGAATGGATGCACGGGGAGTGCTTCCAGGAATGGGAACGGCAGGTCTTGAACTACCTGCGCTCGTGCGGACGGGCGCGCAGCTGGAGCGAGAAGCAGCGACTTCAGAACCTCTGGACGAAGAAGGGCTACGACCTGGCCTTCAAGGCGTGCGACTGTAAGTGCGCCAAGGGTCACCTCCGCAAGGACCTCGGGTACATCCCGCCGCCAGCCAAGAACGCCGAGGCCGAGAAACGCCAGCGCAAGATCCGCAAGACCAAGCCTCCGCAGAGGAGGGGGTCGACGGGGGCGACTCAGACCACCGGGGAGTCGGCGCGTCTTCCGCTACGCATCCGGACGTCCAGCCTGTGCAGCACCGGTTCCAGTCCCCCGAGCTCCGAAGGGATGTCACCGCAGACGTCGTTGGCGAAGGCCCAGCAACAGACACGCTCCGGTGGAAAGTTCGACTTCTTTACCGATGCGGAACAGGCGGCAGCTGGAAACATCTTCTACCGGAGGACGGATCTGTCCGCGTTCCGCCGGCTTCCAGTCATGCTTCAGAATCCGTACCAAATCAAGGTGGAAGACGAGGGTCCGCACGGAAACGACGAGACGCGCAGCTTCATCCTGACGAATCTGAGCGCTCAGAAGGTGACCGTCGTTTCGTGCGTTGTCTGCCAGGTGGCGCTACCCGTCTTCGACAAGTACCCTCTCATCGACGGCACCTTCTTTCTGTCGCCCCTCAAGTACTCGGTCAACTCCGTTCCGATCAAGCAGGTGTCAGACCACCAGCACCGCCGGCTTTACCTGAACGCCGTCTGCATGCAGTGCCTCAGCGGCGCAAACATGGCGCTGATGTGCATCGGGTGCCAGGCTCAGTGGTCTGGCACCACCCTCGTCATCGGCACCATGTATGCTTACGACATCTTCGCCGCAAGTCCGTGCTGCTCTTGGCGACTTAGTTGCAAGGCGTGTGCTCGTCAGGTCATCGAGCCAGGTAACGCCTATCAGTTCTTTAGCCAATACAGTCACCTGGTGTGCTGTCCGCACTGTGGAAGAGAGGATTTCCATTTTGTGAAGCCGCTACACAGTCTGTTCCGTATTGTGGAGCTCCAACGCTAAGGCAGCCGTAGCTACGCTGCGCGGTTGGCCATGTAGTATAATTGTCAAACTTAGGCTATGGCTTGGACTCCGGTTGGTCTTTTGGCTTCCGTGAGAGTTACTCTTTTCAGTCCGAGTGTTTGATTGTCAGGTGATATTCTGATTCTGTTTCACCTTTTCGGGGAAAGTAGGAACCCGCAGAAATTGTTATTTTAAACACGAAAATCAAATTCTACGTGTAAACGACTCGTTGTAGGAATAGCAACTTTGGTTTCCTGACCAGATTTGAAAGAATTTTGAACTTGCCTATCATGGAAAGACACCAGACATGTTTCATTTACGTATTGTACAGTTGTTATGTGTCTGATGCTAAATTGCTAAGAGCTGGTTGTGCCTTGTGCTAATGCATGCTGTTGCTCTTTTCCTAAGTATTTCAGTTGCTGAAGTTACTACTTTTGTTGCAGTTATAAGAGTGGAAACCCTTAGTTAAGCAGCTTGTTAAAAATGTTCAAAACAGGAGATACTGGCTTAGTTACCAATATACTGCACACCACTTGCATCGGAGTTTGTTTAAAAACGGAAAATTCCACTTCACTGATCTGTCATATTCCGATTGGAAACGCTTTCTAGCTTTAAAAATATCATGTGATCGTTTTCTTTGGCTATTTTGAAGAAGTTGGTTAAAGGCTTGAACATTGATGTCAACACTTGTTAAAGTTTCGTTGGCTTTGGAAAAGCGAACTTGGCCAGTTTTCAAAGTGATTTTCCAATGTACGAATCCGTTGACGATGATTATTTTTGGGCATTTGGTTCGGTTGCTGTTGTGCAGCCTGCCATGTTTGTTTTGGGTGTGTTTCATGTGTAAATTCCGATTCAGCGCATTAGTTTACATTCTGAAAGGAAATATTGTATAACCATATCCGGTGATTGTTTGAACTAATTGTATTCTGAGAAATTTAGTTAAGAAGTTGAATGTAGGTCTTGACGCTTGTTAAGTTTAGCTGGCATTGGAGAATCAAACTAAGTTAGTGCTGTTGTAGTGATTTTCCTACCTAAAAAATGTACTTGTTGACAAGGAATATTTCTGGCCATTCAATATAGCATACGTACAGCTTAAAATTTTGCGCTCTGCTGACTGTAAAAATTCTAAGCCTGGCTGATATAAATAAAAAAGAAAGTGTCAGTCAAGTCTATGAAGGAAATTGGTGTAGGCCGAAGCAGCAGGGAGACCCTGGTAAACCAGCAAAGGGTAGTCTAGCTTTTATTATCTGCCTGGTTATAACAAATTGGGTTGATGTAAAATTGTAAAAACTATAACTTGGAAGAAGACTGAACTTTTAATGGGTGTAAAACGAGAGACTGGTTTTCGCTAAAGCATGGAATTATATTTCTTCTGATCTGTGATCCCAGTGATCACAGTTTTTTGAACTTCTACGCAAAATGCTTTGCAGCACAAAGTCGAGAATACGTAATCGTTGGATGTTTTTCTGTGGTGTTTGGGCTAACCATTAAATCGCTGCCTAATACCGATTTAACTTTGGAACGATAAAAGTTTACTAAATTGAGCAGATGTTTACAGCTTCCCGAATCAGTAAACCAATTAGATTGTTACCAAATGAGGTCCTGTTGCAGAAGCTTAATAGTTTCAGAGTCCATCCAACATCCGTTCAGTCGTAATAATAATGTTAGGCAAAAGCATACACTACTGTGGCTAGAAAACTAATGGACATCTGAAAGACATAAATAGTCTGGTGATGAAACACATTCATTGCCACTTAGAATTGTTCGACGCCTGCAACAGTGTCTAGCTGTAGGCAACAGTGAATCTGTTTTGCTACCAGACAGTTAAGTAGTCAGCGTTCAAGCTACTTGCCGCACAATTGTCCGCTCGGTGGTGCACTTGGTCTGCAATCCAACGATTACTTGTTTGAGCCTGCTGAAAAGACTCTACACTGTGTAAAGACCCTGGACAAATTGTTCACACTCTCTTGTCTCTTGCCACCAACTCGGTTTACTAACCTCACATACGTATTAAGTGTGATGAAGTTATAAATAAAAATTAAAACAAATGTTATGATAGTGTCTGACGTTTCCAGACATTAGTTTAATGGCGTACTAAACACTTGAAAATCCAGCTTGCAGTAATGTGGTCTAAAAATCTGGTTCAAAGCAATCTATTAGGCTTGTACCAGGATGCAATTCAGCGTTGTTTACAGCGCTGATGCAGTTTGTAATCGTAACCTTTGTGTTTCTTCTGGACGAGATCTTGTTTAAAAGTCACACATCCCAACATTCAGACATAACTCGGACCACACGTTAAATGCGATAAGTTAAGGCCGTTGAAGATTTTGGTTACGGTAGAAAATAGAGGTTTACTGTGGCATTGTGGTCTATCGATAATGTGTTTGGTCAATCATCATGAGGTTGCTGGTTCAACTTCATGCAACAACCCTGGGCAAGTTGTTTACACACACCGTGCCTCTGTCATCATGCAACATAATTTGGTAACGGCATACGCTAGGAAGTAAAAGGCAAGTCCTGCGATGCACTGGTCCCCTGTCCAGGACCTTGGGATTCGTCCATTGTCAGCCCAAGGGACTAAAGAAAAAAAAATGAGCGCCTCCTCTACGTCTCAATTTGTTGGATATGGGATACTTTATCGGATATTGTTTTAGGTCATAGGCCACCAAAACTTATGTAAACCGTCAACATAACATAGGTCAGGACCCCCAACTCGAAGAGCAGACATCCATAGGTGTTTGACCCCAACTTTGACCTATTGCATTTGATTTAACCTAGCTCTAAGTTGCGTCTGTGCTACGCTATTGGTAAAATATTTTTTTAGTTAGGCAAATTTAGGAAAATTTGGCTTACAGCTAAAGTGCTGGACTCGACTCAGGCGTGAATCTTTTTATCTTTCTTGTTTTGTAGCATCTAGAAAAGAATTATTAACAGTAGGCTGACGTAGTTCGTTCTTGCACGTATTACTTTTGATCGAAGCATTGTTATCGATAAATCAGTTTTATCTGTAAGTTTTCGTCATTCAACTTTTATGCCGTTTGGGAAAGCCAAAGGTATATCTCTGTAAATAGCTGTCAGTTTTTTAAAAGTAAATCAAACGTTTTATGGTGCAGTGACCATCAGTGATTCCACGCTAGAAAAAAGCTGTTGCTATAGTGGCTGTTACCATGGCAACAGTTGCACTCGGTGGTGCTGGCAGTTGCTATGGCAACTTATGCAGATATTGGTGCTAGCGACTATGATTGCCAATAATTAAGATGTAGTAAGGAAGTAGTAAGGAAGTGATGAGCAGTGGCCTTTTTTGCTGATCAGGTGGATGGTATTTGAGGGTGAGCCACATATGGTATGTTTCATTAGTAGGCAATAGACCAATAATAATAATAATAATAGTATAATAATAATATAATAATGTAATAATAATAATACCTTTGATTGGATTAATAAAATAATAATGATAAGACGATTTTTATAGCACCATAGCTTGGCTGAGGCCGAGAAAAGGGCGCTATACATGAATACTTCTAGTTTACTTCTGCTTTGCAATTGTCGGTGACCAGATATTAAGTTTAGCTGATGTAATCTCGTTAATATCTGGTGAAATGAGACAGTAATAATTAAAAGAATAAAATTATATATACAAAAAACAGACACATAAATAGAAAAATAAAATTATGTCGAAAAACAGTGAGATCATATGTGCAAAGATTGTTTCGCTGCATTAATTTTCGCGTTGTGTTACGTTATATCACTTTACGTTACGTTGCCGCCATGAGGCAGTTACAGCACATGTATGAATAGGAGAAATTTTGTAGTAGTAATTTAGAATTTATATAGCGCAACTTCAAGATAGATTCATCAGAGGGTATCCCGGCCCGATATCCCAGAGATAGTAGGGAATAAAGCAGTCTTCAAGCCCTTGCGGAAAAGAGAGGGGGGAGGAATTCCCGACGAAAATTGCGGGTAATTTATACCCTACAGCTGCTGAATAATGTGAACATACTGCGAAGAAGTTGTAATGGTTATGGAGTCGAGTGATGATGTTAAAAACGTGGCTTTGGGGAGGAGTATTATTATGCACTTGGCTTTGTGTAACATCAGGGAAATATGTTCTGGTGTTGACGTGTACTAGAGGAAGGGAGGAGGGGTGAAATAGCTGGTGAGCAAGGAATGGAACTATAAACAACGAGATCGGATTTCTGATTTCCGGATCAGCAAGTGAAAGATAGAATGAGATTTCGGCTGAGAGATACAGAGACACAGACAGAGTGAGTGAGAGACAGACCGAGACAGAGAGCAAAGAAGAGCGCCACAGACAGATAAAGCAGAGTAGAGAGAGTCCGCGTTTGACTAAGCGCAAGATCCTGGCATAACTTTCTGGCATGTCCCTTACTCATATAGTGGCACACCACTGCTACGTCTACAGCGCATGCAATAGATGTATCTCTCCTCTGATAAATAATGGAAAGGCTGTGGTAATACTAATACCAAAGACTGTAGATTGCTCGAAGATCGTTGCTAATGTTGGATTTGATTTCAGTGGCATTTCCATTAAAATCTCATTACCAAGTAATTAGAAAACAATGCCAGTGCGCACCTCGGCCTCATTAGTGGGCGAATTTAAGGAATGTTCAATATCTGTCAATGTTTTAACTTTTGGATGTGGTCAACTGTGCAAGTCAGAGGTGGTTTGCAAGATGGCGTGTTTTGGGTTGAAACAACCATTTAATGTGTGATTAAGATGTGGCTCATAGGACAGAATTAATATGCAGAATAGCTTTTAAGGAGAGAGGAGCGTATGATCAATGGAGTGGGTGTGGCTGATAGGATGAGTGGGTGTGGCTAATTGATGGACTGGCATGGCTAATCGATGGAATGGGTGTGGCTAGTTGGAGTAGGTGTGGCTTATCCATACAGTGGGTGAGGCTAATTGAGTGGGCAGCGCTAATTGATGGAGTGGGTGTGAATAACTGATGGGGAATTGGTGGAGTGACCCAGCTGTAGATACTGCAGATGAACACATCATCTTAGGTTTCAATTTCAGTGACTTTCAACTTAATAACCAAGCTGAATACATAGTTGTTCTGCTTACCCAGTCATGGAGAGTTAGGAAGGATTCTAGTTTTCCCATTTCCCTCTCTGCCTGACCCTACAAATGGCCAAAAGTGGGGTAATCTTCCCCATCACTGTTTCAGACCATCTCCATCTCCAAATCTCTACGTTTTTATGCATTCTTTCCTGCAATCTGCCACCGATCTTCCAGCACTGCTTCCAGACTCAAATTGCAGTTTGTGGGGCACAGTAGTTAGGTTGGGATTTATGGCTGGCGGCGTTGCAGAGGTTCAAAAGACGAATGGACAGGAGGAAAATGTACGGGAAAGTATATCTGGAGTGGGAGACGGTGTGTACCAGTGAGGGAAAGACGTATGGGGGAAAATATATGGGGTATATGTAACTTTAATGGCAAATGGTCTGAATCAGTGGGGGAAAGATCTATGGGTAGGGACAAAATTTATGAAGAAAATGTTTACATTTGGAGATAGTCTGAATAGTGTGGGGCAGGACCTGTGGGCCAACGAAAATGTATGGAGAAAGTGTATCACACAGTGTGAAACAGTCTGAAACAGCAGAGGGACAGACATATGGGTAGGGTGAAAATGTATTGGGAAATTGCATCTTCAATGATGGTTTGAACCAGTTGAAGGTAAATCGACCCAGAATGGTGCTTGGCATTGTGTGACCCATAATGGGGTTTGGCAATGTGTGACCCATAATGGGGCTTGGCATTGTGTGACCCATAATGGGGCTTGGCATTGTGTGACCTATAATGGAGCTTGGCAGTGTGTGACCTATAATAGGGCTTAGCAATGTGTGACCCATAATGGAGCTTGGCAATGTGTGACCCAGAATGGGGCTTGGCAATGTGTGACCCAGAATGGGGCTTGGCAATGTGTGACCCAGAATGGAGCTTGGCAATGTGTGACCCATAATGGGGCTTGGCAGTGTGTGACCTATAATAGGGCTTGGCAATGTGTGACCCATAATGGAGCTTGGCAATGTGTGACCCAGAATGGCGCTTGGCAGTGTGTGACCCAGAATGGGGCTTGGCAGTGTGTGACCCAGAATGGGGCTTGGCAATGTGTGACCCAGAATGGGGCTTGGCAATGTGTGACCCAGAATGGGGCTTGGCAGTGTGTGACCCAGAATGGGACTTGGCAGTGTGTGACCCAGAATGGGGCTTGGCAATGTGTGACCCAGAATGGGGCTTGGCAATGTGTGACCCAGAATGGGGCTTGGCAGTGTGTGACCCATATTGCTTGGCAATACACAAAGATTGGCTGATGCTTCGAAACATAAACTGCTAATGATTCAACTTCCAATTAGAATTGCTTGTTTATTTTGGCTGCTATCGCTGCCCGCAAATGTGTTGTTGCCAGTAGCGTGAAGTAGCATTGTAGAATATTGTAGCGCGATCGTGGTAGCATTTTGAGGCATGTTGCAGCGTATGGGGCTAGACATACGTTACGGTTTTACAAGGCATATTGTATGTAACCATACATACATTACAGTGTTATGAGGCATGCTGTAACATATGTAACTATGTTGCAGTGCTACAAGACATGTATGTAACCATACATACGTTACAGTGTCATGAGGCATGCTGTAACTAGGCATAAGTTACGGTGTTACAGGGAATGTTGTAACGTATGTCACTAGACGTGTAACTAGTCTACAGCTGGGGCTTTGTATGCTGGCTCCTTCTTTTGTTGCATGTAATTAATTAATTGATTGTTGATTGAACTATAGATTGAAATCCCGGTGACATAGACAATGCAAAGTGGACTTTGTTGATTGATGTTGTTGTTTTCTTAATGAGTTGTTGGTGAAGAAAGGTGTGCTTTGCTTTAGTGATGACAGTTTTGATTTGACAAATGGATGTATTACGGGTTGGATCTGTCAGTTTTTCTATAGTTTTTGACGTATTTTGGAAATCGTTTTTTGTCTGCTGTGTATATATTCTCGTAGGTGCATAAAGAAATGATTGTCTAACTGTTTTTACCCCAAGAGGGGGATTTGTGTGAATCGTTTGAAGTGGGGTCATGTTCCTTGGGTGTAACGTGAGCCTTGAAACAGCAAATCCAAGCAGGGCTGGGTTTAATTATTTGCTGGTTTGTCATTGTTGCCAAGGTTTGGATTCAAATAGCATCTGATAAAATACACAGGTGCACTTAAGTAGATAGATAGCATTGCATCATGTATATATATATATATATTTATATTATATATATGTATTCTGATATTTATATAGCGCTTTACTGGAACTTGTCATAGGTGCATTCAAGTAATGTCTGGTAAATGCAGACACTGCTGTGCATAGAAAGCTTATGAACACGAGTTGTAAAGCGCTGTTTTGCCAGATAACAAACAGATTACTAATTGTGTTTGCTGATGACCTTGGCAACAGTACATAATTGTAGTCTTTACAGTAATCATACTGTACTAATGGCTGGCTGTAGTCCACATTATAATTGCTCTGGGGCGCTGGATAATTGTGACTTTCATGAGTAAACTCGGCCTAAGTCGGAAAAATTCGAAAATTGGTTTAATATTGCGTTGGATGAGGCTGGAAGTGCAGATATATATGAAGTTTTATCATAGACAGCAAAAAGCTGCAAACACATACATATCGGCACGAATATAATATAGAAAAAATTAATATGGAAAAAATATATAGAAAAATAATACCGGAAAAATTTAATAATCTTATAGGACAAAATATAATTTAGCTGACGAGTTTAAATTAAGTAGATTTTTTCTTTGCTAGATTGATTCTGAAGTTTAAAATGAGATTTCTTCTGTGATATATTGGTCACCTCTGTGAAAATTATGCACCTGATTTGAAGGCACTTGATTTTCTGGCTTAGGCTTTTTCTCATGCTCGGTCACGATTTGTCTGTTGTCATTCTGGCCATACAGTGGTATCTGCTGGTACCAGAGATTGAGCAAAAGCACTATGTACTGTTCAGCTTTAGAGACCATTTAGTTTAAAAACGTCCACATCTTGGTTTTTTAATGCAGAATTAAAATCGTGTTTTCAGACTGTTCTTGGAAGCCTAAACAACTTGTAATCTAAAACAGCTGTTCGTATATACACACATACATACATACATACATACATACACAAATACATACATACATAAATGCATACATACATACATACATAAATACATACATACATAATGCATACATACAGACATACATAAATACATACATACATACATACATAAATACATACATACATAAATGCATACATACATACATACATGCATAAATACATACAAAAATGCATACATACATATATACATAAATACACACATACATAAATGCATACATACATGCATACATAAATACATACATACACAAATACATACATACATAAATGCATACATACATACATAAATACATACATACATACAAACATACATAAATACATACATACATACATAAATACATACATACATAAATGCATACATACATACATACATAAATACATTCATACATAAGTACTCGCGTCAGGAATTCGTACACATGCATAGATATGTACAAGTTACTGTGCAATGTAAAGTTTAACATAAATTATTATTGTTGGAAAGAATACGTCACAAAGAAAATGCAAGACATGGTGAGATGTAGAAAACGAAATCCAATGCATTTGGTCTCTTTTATCCTAGAACTTCAAAGTGAACTTAAGTGATAATATTTCCGTATTCTTGTCAGTGTAGATGGTTTTTTGCATCTGCTTTACTAAAGTACACTCTTTTAACTTTATGTAAATTATGTAAATTCATGCAAATTCTTATTCAAACGTGCTTCTCGGTCAAGTTTGACGAATTTTCAATTTGCACCAGGCATGATATATTAGCGGACTGTAGCTATAGCTAGGCTTCTGACTTTGTGGTAAAATCTATTATGAGTAACACAGTGATGAATTGTACTGTGTCTTACATCTCTGCATCCAGTGTTCAAAACGCAGTACATTGGGCCTATGTGACGTTCTTGGAGGCCCTATATAAATGCATTGATACATGCATCATGTGAAAATGACAGCTAGTTTGTCAGATCATGAAACCTGCAAGGAAAGATTCCCCAGACCGATGTTGTTTGCACTTCAGCGAAAATAAAATTCTATCCCAGAACCAGAAGAATCAGTTTTCAAGGGAATGACACAGGAATTTGATGTGCGATTTTAAATGAACGAGTTCAATGCGTAATTTTGCGGACCGGGCCAGCTTCGATCAAGCGCCCGAAAGTGGTTGAGTACTAAAGAAACAGAAGCTGCTGGTCTTGCCTTTCACTAGGAGATTGTTGTGCTGTTTTGTTTGAAGTGTTGATTTCTTTTCTTTAAGTATCAAAGCAGCAGGTTTGTTGTCAAATGTATTAAAATGTTATGATGACAGTCTGAATAGCATTTTAAGTAGCAAACTGCTTCCAGGGTTCTTTGTGATCTCTTGAAATTGGTGACGGGTGTTGGATGGGGAGTAAATTCCTCTGGGCGAATGAGTGATCGAGTGTTTAAATGTAAATAGCGGAATCTGAAAGATTATTCTATGAGCAGAGGAGTGTGTATGTTTAATGTGTCTGGTTAATTATTTATATGGTAACCTTTTGAAGAGCATATAGGCACAGAAATATGGCTGTGTAACAGATCTAAGAAGGCATTTATTAAGTTAGGCCGGCAGTGTTTCTTGACGTGTTCTGTCCTGAACAATACGGTAGATTGTTGTAGAAGGATGGTCCAGAGCACACTAAAACAGGGTTCTGTCGTTGTACAGAGCAGGGGATCTGCAGGCCCCCACAGGCTGCAGAGCTCAACGAAAGAGAAGGGTGTACTTTATGTTCAGAGGTTTATCATCGCTCAGCATTGCTTGTATGTCACCTTGGGAGAACATTGAGGAGTAGCAGTCATGTCGCTTGGCTGCCGTTGCTTGGTTACCATCATTCGTTTTGTGTAAACTTGAAGATCCGTGCATTGCCGTTACTTAGTATAATTTGCTGCCATGAGCAGAATGTACTTTTGGATGTTTTTTTCACATTTTTGTTGTTGTTCTTCTGCAACCTTTATTTGGCGTTTATTTACTAAATACTTGGTGTTGAATTCTTTTTACTTTATACCCGCAAAGGTTTTAGTTTCAGCCGCGTTGCAACCAAAATATTACAGGATAATCTGAAAACATATTGACGCAGCTGTACAGATCACTACTATCACTTCATGTGCGAGTAGTTAAACTTCTGCATTTCTCATAATGGCTTCGAGGAGTTGTCCCCAAACATGGAAGTAATTGATGGACCTGAAAGACCAGTTTGTGGAACTTTTTCATTGTTTTATCATGCTTAATATTTTGCCTAATTGCTGTGCCAGTCTAAATACCTTTATCCTAGCTTGGTTACCATCACTTGGCTACCGTCTCTTGGTTACCATTTTTTGTGTAAACTTGAATATAATTTGCTGCTATGAGCAGAATGTATTTTTGGATGCTTATTTCACATTTTTTGTTCATTTTGACATCTGCAACCTTTATTTGGTTTTTATTTGGTGTTTATTTGCCAAAATTTTGGCGTTGAATTTTCGTTTAGTGAAGGCGTGGACTCGTGTCGATTTTCTTGAGTGTAGGAGTCCAGTGTTTCATGCTGTTAAATTGGCAGAGTTCAGTTTGTATGAGTCATGCATTCATACTATGTTTATAGATTCCGGATGTTTGAAGTGTAAAAAACATCTGCACGAAACAGTAATGTTTGCAACAGTTGACAGTTCTTCTGATTAGAGAAAGACTGTTATCAGAATCTGTGGGACACAGTGGATGGTTGGTTAATTGAGTGCTTGTGCCGTACCTTGGAGTGTGCAGGTTCGAACCTTCTTCTTGCTGACTTATGTGAATGTTTGACCTTGAGCAAGTCCATTACTGTGCAGGTTGAAACCTTTTTACTGTGAAGAATATTGAGAGAACTTGAGCAAGTCCTTAATGTTCATATTCAATCCTTCTTAAAACGTACAGAGACCTTGAGCAAGTCGTTAATGTTGTTCAAGAAAAACCCTGAGCAAGTTATTGTTCATGTGGAGAAAAACCCAGAGCAAGTCCTTGATGTCAATGTTTGACTTTGAGACAATCCTTAATGCACAGGATCAAATCTCTTCACAACGTAGAGAGACCTTGCATTAATCTGTTAAGTCCCAACTGCTTAAAACTATCTATAGGTAACTTGTCGTTAAACAGTTGCACTGTATGATCACAAGAAATAAATCGTCATCATGGAAGTTTTTGATATAGAAAAGGCTTTGTATTGTTGTAATTTGCAAGCTGAATTTGACCAGGATATATTTCGTACTGGACTTATGCTTTCCAATCCAGTTAATCCAATGTCACATAAATTAGTTTCATTAATTAAAGGCCATAATTTTATGCCAGTAAGCTAACAGTCCTCAAATATCTTCAAATGTTATGCCTATGTCTGTTATTTAACTTGATTCGGGGCAAGACAGAAACAAATGTTCGAAAATCCAAATAGTGGTTCAGAACTATAATAAGAACAACATGACAACAATATTTATAATACAAAATCAATAATAATAAATAAATAAATTTATTAAATAATAATTAATACATAATGTCTGTAATACAAAATCAATTACTGTTTGCATATTGTACAGTTCATGACAGCCATTCATTTGCCTCTGACTAGATACCGAAAATGCGCTATATAAATGACGTATCATATTACATTACGTCAGTGGCTACATTTTGATATTTTTATTGTTACTGCTACACTTTTTGTTAGCGTATTAAAACAGTTGTTGATTGCGGTTGAGGTTTCAACTCCTTGCAAACGGAAAAACTGCCATAAGGATTGGAATCTTAACGAACTGCAGCAACACGTTGGACCGTGGGAGCTTTAAGAAATTACATGCGGGTGTCTTCGCAAACCCGACCCCGTGAAAGTATAAATAAGTGTACACTAAGTATGTACCGGGGTTAGCATGTCTCCAAGCATTATAATCTGGTACTGGCTTAAGCTGGTACTGACTTTAAAAGCGCTATATTAAATGTGTTGATGCATGCAACGATGCGCTAACCCCGAGTCCAGGACTTTGGAATTCATCCATTGTTCATGTCCTGAAGAGCAGAAATGAGCGCCTCTACGTTCCACTAGGATATGGGAGAATTACTTTACATGCTTTACTGTATATGAGTAACTAAGTAAGTGAATAAGTATGCTTCCTTATGCGTGCTGCGCTTGTGTGCTCTTTGTTTGAACGTTATGAAGATGTTAAGACATTTTATGCGTGTATTAAGTTTTTCTTGCCTTGTGTGCATCTCGATCATGTTTAAAATGTTTTTACGACCTAAACGACACTTGAATTTCTTCTGGTGCTCTTAATAACGAATTTATGAGGCACCTTTATTTCACCGCTGCACCTCCTTGTACAGGCTACAATTCTATCATGCAACATAAATTGTTGTGACTTATTACCCTGTGTTGCATTTGTCGTGATCTTCATTCAACTGCGGGCTGCGTAGAAAGTTATGGCACTACATAAGTTTTGCATACTTGTATTCTTGAATAAAGTACCTGAAATACTTGAGAGTTATTCCTATAATCCGGTGACGACGTTTATAAACATATACACTTGCTTACTTATACACGTATATAGGTGACGAAATGTGTGTAGTAAGTGTGGAAAAAACAACACGGAATTAGTTTGCTATGAACTCGTTTTGATCTTTTCTTGGTTTACTCCTTTCAGATTGAGTAATAAAACGAAATAAATCAAAATTGTTTCCTTTGAAATACGTGCAGAATTAGTTTAATGCAATTCTGCGAAATTTGTCAGCTTTGCACAACAGCTAAGAAGGGAGACCGATTATATCCAGTGGTTAACTACAACTTCTGGCCGCCAGGGGCGTTTACGTCGACCTTACTTTCTGATGATGATGACGAGTTCTCTGCCTGAAGGCAGCTCCATTGGCTGTATGCTACCATCCGGGGGATGAGATGAGTGAGGTGGTTTCCCACGTTGCCTTCCTCACAGACAGTCGTAGGTGAGCAACTTGCCCAAGGTTGCTACACAGTGGCTTGAGGCAGAATCGAACCCACGACCCACCGGTTACGGGGTACAGACCATACCACTACACTACCGCGTCCCTTACTTGTATAAACGTTAGTCCGAAATGACTAACGGTTAGTAGTAGTAGTTCCTCAGTTTAACGATATCTTGTGGCCCCGGGCTCGTTGACATCCACCTTCACAACTGGCCGCTCTAGTACCGATTAAACGAAATTGACGAGCTTGGATAGCCGCAGTTTAAAGGTGTCTAAGCACAGCATGATGTTATTGATATCCTTCGGTTAACAAAAACAAAACACAAACAAAAATCAAAAACAATGGCATTTGGGAAAAAGAATTTAACAAAGAAGATGGTTTTGGACGGCATTCAGTCGGAAAATGTTGAATAGTTTACATGCCTTGGATGCAATATGGACAATAGGAAAGATATACTAGTCAGAATTGCAAAGGCGACAGCAACACTGAAAGCTATGGATAAAATCTGGAAAAGAAAAAGCCATAAAGCTGGAGACAAAACTGAGCGTTCTGAAAACATGTGTTTTCAGTAGCATGTTGTATGGATGTGAGGCTTGGGTAATAACGAAAGACGTTGAAAGAAGAATACTGGCCTTTGAGAGAAAATGGTATAGGAAGATTATGAAAATAGGATGGACACAAAAGGTGAGCAATGCAGAACTAAAGAGACGGATACATCTCAAAGAGAACTTAATGCAGAAGGTAATTCAGAGGAAACTGGTATTATTTGGTCATATATGCAGAATGAGCAACGATAGGAAGATCAAGACATTATTGTTCGGAATGATGGATGGACCAAACAAGAGAGGACGACCCCACAAAGAATGGATAGACGAAATAGTCGGACGGTGTGGAACATCACTCCAGGAGCTGAGCCACGCCGCACTGGAAAGACAACAGTGGAAGAACATAGTGAAAATGGTATCGGACGCCTACGGGCGTTGTATCCATGGTTTATGATGATGATCGTTTAACGCCATCTCTTGTGGCCTTCGAGCCCGTTGACATCGACCTTCTTCACACAAATGGGGGTAGTAGTAGCGATTAGTAGCGTCCAATGTTTAACGACATTTTATGATATCAAAGGCCGTTGACGTCGATGAGAAAATAAAATTTTAGACAGCTTTCACTATAATTTTTACAAAGTGTTACGTTGAACGCAGGGGCGTTGAACAAGTTCTTCATTCGCAATTACTCTGCTCCATCGATTGATGATTAATTCGTTGACAAATGAGCAGGCTCGAGGTCATACGGTCGCTATAGAAAAGCACATACATTTAAATTCATGGTGTATAAGAAATTCGCAAATTTGAAGGTTTTAGTAAAGTTCATAAGAAATGCGGCGCACGAACCGAAACAGACCGAGAGGAATTCCAGAGCTTCTAATGAACAACCAAGAAAACCCGATGACCCAGTTGAGTCTCTTCTCCAGGTCTGAAAAATAATCGTAAACTCGAAAAAATAGAAGAGTATAAATCAAGAGTTAGGCCTAGTATCTGATAACCAAATGGAAGGGTATCAAGTGAAGAAATTTGCAATGCTTCATAAATTTTGAGACGAATCTAAACTGATCGCAAACACACACACACACATTGCTATAGGCTGTCTAGGGATGTGGAAGAATACATCAGTTTTATGTTTAAATGTTTTATTTCCTATGCTATTTACAAGTTAAAGCCTCAAACAGATACCAAGACTGCAAAACGGCTCAGAAGAACCAAACAAGTCATCCAGGCAGTGAGAAACCAAAATCCAGTCTGAGGCAAACTTAAACATAACACCTTTAATAAGGTCGGATTTCCCGCCAAAATGTACCGAAGGCGTGCAACGTACAATCTATTCGGTCCTACATAAATATACGGTTTATATAGGCCTATACATTGCGTACATATTGTTACATTCAGCATATAGGGTAAATGTAAAATGTAGATTACACGGTTTTCTATAGCGACCATATGGCCTTGACCCTGCTCATATTGCAATGATTTGGGTTGGGCGTTGTAGAAATCTCGAGATTACGATTACGATAATAAACATAACAATAACCTTTTGTAAAAAAGGGCAGTTCAGTATTTATGGCTGCTTTGGATTAAGAAAAGCTTTTGACAGCGTTGTGCCTAGCAAACTGCTTGCTAAAGTACATGCTGTGGGGCGGCTGTTCCCACACTGCTTTTCAGTGGGTTTCTTCAGTGTGAATCAGGTGGGATATTATCACTGTGTCGTTTAACTGTTTTTAAAAACATATTTGTTGTGCAACTATGTCAACTTGGCGTGAATTGTCACATAAATTCGTTGCTCAATGACTGTCTGCTCTACGCTGATGATATACTGCTACTTGTCAATGGGCTACACGCCAACTTCGTATTCGTAATCGTAATCGTAAACTCGAAATGTCTAAAGCGCTACTTAAAAGCTAAGCACAGGGCACCAGCTTTTTCACGAGCGCTACGTCAAATCAGCGGGGTTGCCAGAGATGCCACGTCAGGAACCAAGTCCGGCTGCCAGAAGACGAGCGAGAAAAGGGAGAAGCTTTTCTGTTTTCTGAAGGAGCCAAATCTGCCTTTAGTTTATAACCCAAACTTCCTCTTGTATTGCATTGTTGCAGGTATATTGGCTAATTCCATTATTAATTTCATGATATTAGGGACACCCCAATTTCATGGATGTCATCAATAAAATATCATCAATAAAATATTAGGCATTGTGGCGATTAACCACGGGAAGTCACTGACCTTCGGTACGGAGACTATGGAGGGATCTTTCTTCTCTGCTTGGAACTGTATTTGTTCTTCCTCTTCCCCTTTTCTCACTTTCCTGTTCAATTCCACCAACACTATCAACACTATCCACCATAGCCGTCTGATTGTCTGCCTGCCTGACAGTTGA
Source organism: Norana najaformis (assembly GCA_964023275.1). Classification (NCBI taxonomy): domain Eukaryota; kingdom Metazoa; phylum Annelida; class Clitellata; order Crassiclitellata; family Hormogastridae; genus Norana; species Norana najaformis. Next base: position 61,451,841 of record OZ029913.1, read on the forward strand.
CATTGTAAAGCACCCTTGAAGTTGCTTGCTACTGACGATGCTGTATAAATTGTCGTGATTACAATTACAGTTATAATAACTACCACGATATGCACACGCCAAAGACCTTACTGAGCAGATTCGTGCATCTCTTCAAGAAAGCTAACGCTTGCCAATGCTGGCTTATGCCTACTGCTGTTAAGAACACACTAAAGCAGCTTAGGTAAGAAGACGAAGTGAACGCAAGGTGGAATGCCGCTTTTAGAAAGTTATTTGGCTTCAAAAGATAAGAATCTGTAAAAGCTTCATCTGTGGCCTTGATAGACTTACATCGCATAATTGAGAAATGTCACAGCATAATCTTTTCGGGTCTAATGCATTCAGCATAAAGTTTTCTTAAAGACATTCTGCTGTGTTATTCAACAGGACGTTTACGTTACGATAAGTTTTATTTCTTTGCGTTGCGTCACGTTACAAAGATCACATGACCTTTTGCAGAGAACAGTACGATGTATGCATGCATGTGTATGAATTTATGGTATATATGTATGTATGTAGGTATGTATGTATGTATGTATGTATGTATGAATGTACGCATGCACGCATGTATGTATGTATATATATGTGTATGTATGTATGTATGTATGTATGTATGTATGTATGTATGTATTGCCTTCTGTTTGTGAGAAGAAAATAAAGCAAACAAACAAGATAGAGGACAGACCGAAAGGGGGGCAACCAGATCATACAGGTGTCAGGAATGATAATCTGTTACCATGACAACCGCAGTGAAGCCAGCGCGTGCACCTGTAGCAGGTGGCCAATGGTCTGTCTAGACGTTGGCCTCCACTCGAGTCTCAAGCATCAAACGCAGATATCGAGACAGAGGCGGACGAGGACAAGGAGAGAGAGAGAGAGAGAGAGAGAGAGAGAGAGAGAGAGAGAGAGAGAAGGTAGGGGGATCAGAAGGACAAAATATCGGGACCAAACAGCAAGAGATCGAAATGAGGAAATGAGGCAGAAGATGGAAAATGAGTAAGGGAGGATGAAAATAGGTGGAAGCCATATATATACATGTATTAATATCTGTACGTTTTCGTGCACGTATGTATTTTTGTGTATGTATGTGTCTTTGCATATATGTACGTACGTATGTATGCCAGCATGTGTGTACGTATCCAGCTATGTAGATATGTATGTATGTATGTATGTATGCATGTATGTATAAATGTATGTATGTATGTATGCTTGTATGTATGTATGTATGTATGCTTGTATGTATGTATTTATGTATGTATTTACGAATATCAGGCCGGCACAGCGTCGGCACGAACGGAAACACGGAGAATGGTCCCTTCCCTCCATCATACCTTAAGGACTTCTTCACTTTGGTTCCTCTCCGGTCGGCTGTACATGGGTGCCTCACGGTCCCTCGTATCTGTATATGTATATAAAGATATGTAAACTTAGTATTGTCGCACATCCCACAATTCTGCAGTAGTGCTAACTTAGCACTTAGAGCTTAGTCTTTCCTGTGCATGTCTGCACATCACGCAACGCAGCTGCTCCATTCATCTGTGTCGACTGTCAGTCTTCCTGCCTCGTCCCACGACATCTCTAAACACCCAAGGTCTGCTCTGGTGGTCTCTGGCCAGTTCTTCCTTGGTCTTTCCCTCTTCTCTTTCCCTTCAGGAATCCAGTTCATTGCTTGGTTGGCTCTTACAAATGAATCCGTTGCGTTGTTTCTGTTGCTAAGGTTGTTTTACCTGGGTGGGTTGCAAAGCCCACCGCAGAACCCTCCTCCTTTATCCTGGCTTGGGACAAGCTCAGACTTCCTGTAAAGGCAGTCTGAGGCCGTGTTGTAGTGTTAAAGAACCCTCCTCCATTATCCTGGCTTGGGACAGACCTTTACAGAATTCCTGTATAGGTAGTCTGTAAGGAGGAGTTGTAGTGTCAAAAGCCTTGTATAAATCTACAGAATTATTGTCCAGTATTGATCTTAAGGCGATTAGAGGGCATCCAGAGACCAAGGGCAGATGTTGCGTCAAGAATCCTCTCAACCAGAGAGGAAGCCGCTTCCGCTGGACCATGAACGAAGGCCCGAGTGTCGTCTGCATACTGATGGACAGCAACACCCATGGGAAGGAGAACCCGTGCCAGGTCGGCAGTGTACAGAATGCAAAGGAAAGGGTCCAGGACAGAACCCTGAGGAAGGCCAAAAGGTATAATGGACCAGGTGGAATGTGTAGGCCCAAAGATAACAGAATGAGAGCGGTCTGAGAGGAATGACTGAAACCAAAGAAGGGCAGTATCAGTAATGCCAAAAGATTGTGTTGTGCCTGGGTCTCAGACTGTGCCCGGCTTGGTCTCACAATTTTTCTTTTCTAGACTTCGGCGTTCAGTTCCATTCGAATATATAAAAAAAACCAGCAGTGAGGGGTCTCCAAGTCTGGAAATGGCTGGACATGTATATGTAGCAATCTCTCAAAGAGCCTGAGTCTGCCGTGTATTCTTTAATCTCACAAGTATCTGAAAAGTACACATTAATGTCTTATAAATTAAGCACATTAATAAGCTTCTCTTCGTAGATGAAAGCGTGGCGCATGTCCAATTAAACTAGACACTAATGTCTCATAAATTAAGCACATTAATTCTTCTACATAGACAAAAATGCACGCATACAAAAATTTATCAGAAACTGTGTTACGCTAACTAGATGTATATAGCAGGCCTACGCTTGGCAGAATATTAATAGGCCTAATAAATAACGGCTAATATATTTAAAAGGGCTCACATACGACAATCGTTTATCTACATAAAAGGAAGCAACATTAATATCACAATGAACAATAATTATGTAACAACGAAAGTAAGTAAGCAAGTGCATAACCGAAGCTTCAAAATTGAACATAGAGCATAGTGACTGGCTGGACTTCAGAGCTATACACTTGACAGTGCACGGATGTCAGGCTGGCACAGCGTCGACACGAAGGGGACACGGACAATGGTCCCTTCCATTCATCATACCTTACGGACTTCTGCACTTCGGTTTTTTTGATCCCCAAGCCGTGGCTCTCTCCGCTCGAATGTCCATGGGGTGCCTCACTGTCCCACGTACGAGAACCTCTACGGCTCAGCGCAGGAGCTATGCCAATCTTGGACCTACCAGCTGAGATTGCCTTTCTCGCGAGTTGCGGCTCGAGCTCCTCAGTTTGCCCCTTCTGTAGTTCCGCAGGGGCCCGAAGTCTGTGTTATTTGACAGTGGCTTCACTGGTCTGGGTCGGGAGCGCCACTGATGAGTTTATTCTTAAAGTGGCGCTCTATAAATGTCAAATTACAATCACATTTCCCTAAAAGAGGGGGCAAATTTTTAGTCTAATAGGTAAACACGGAGACAGGAATCAGAGAACACACAAAAATAGCCTTCCGGATCTGCCTGTGATCTCGAGAATTTGAAAGGGGCGGGATAGACCCCTTTGTGTTGACCCTAAAGATACACATTTTGACGCAAAAATTCTCCTAATGGGTTAGAAGCCGGGGAGATCTCTCCTGGGAAGAAAACGATAAATGTAACAGATTCACTCAAGACCATGAGAAGTAAAATTGACTGAATACACCACAAAACCACGACGAGCAAAAATATCATCAAACTTGTTAGCGTCGTAAAGCAGTCTTCCTCACTTGGTCCCAATACTTCTAATCCAATCTTATATAATCTGATAAATTCTATAGCGCCAATGGTATAATGCTCCACCCATCAGTCGATGGTCTCTTCTAACCAATATTGGTGTGCATACCAAAATCCAGTGTAAATCCATCAAAAAAAACAAAATAAATCCGAGCAGACATGGAAACAACCTTCCGGAAATGTAAATGGCCCAATTCCCTATATTCTTAAAGCCGTGCCGACGTTTTCGCCGGTGTGGAGCGAGATTGGTTCCGAGACGAAAGCAGTTCCGAAAAACAGTGATTGGTTCACGTGACCGATTACGTCAGGTAAAAGTTTGTTTGCTACTTCGTCAAAATAATGCGTTGTCTTAAATACTACTGCATAAGTTGAGACTGCTTGGATGAATGCTTGGTCTCCTGTTTTTCCACCTACTGAAATATTGTTTTGCATCACATATTGCTATCAAGAAAACTGAATACTTTAAAATGAGATTCGCTATCTTGTGTTTTGGCAACAAAAGTGGGCCGAGTCGGAACAGTCTTCGCCCAGAAAACGATCTCGCGCTACACCGGCACAAAAAGAAAGACCTCCCAAGTAGCAACAGACAAAAGCAATGAAATGTAAACAACAACGAAATAAAACCTAATTCGACCTCTGCTATTTACAGCTATGCTTACTGAAGAGAAATGGCAAGTATGTTTCCAGAATCTTTCATCAACAACAGTAATAAAGTGATTGATGTAAAAATGCCTGACAGCAAAAGAAACATTGGTAATGTGAAAAAGTAAATTTTTTGCAATACTCAAAACTCTCTATAATAGAAGTTAAATACGATAGGAAAAACACTTCCATCTGAAGCAAAAAGAGTTAATTTATAATTGTCAGTGATAATTTATACCAGCATTCTCATATGGCCCCTATATGCCCATGTGGGACCAATGCAGTGCCCATGTGGGTCATGTCAAATTCTTATGTGCATATTGGCAGGGTGGTGGTTAATTATTAACAGGACTCCACTGCATTTGCAATATTAACATAAAGTTGTAAATTACTGGGGTCTGGCTGCATCCCTTCCCTCTCACTCTCTAAACAAATGGCTTAGATTGGTTGGATGAGGGTATCTGTTCGACACGTTTAAACAGCTTGATTATTTAAAGGATGTGGGTATTCGATACGTTTAAACACCCATAGCGTTTAAATAACCAATTGACGAAAATTTTGGGGTTGCTGGAGTAACGGGAATCCTAGCACTTCAGAATTTATCAAATCAGACTCGTTCGGATTGGTTGAGAGACAAGTTTTAATAAATCGATCAAATCGTAATAAATAATCGTAGAGATCAAGTCACCATTGTTCATTTTGAACTTTACTCCGATGATCTGTTTGGATCAATAACAATCCATTCAGAAAACTCTGGATCAGTTCTGATCAATTCAGATTCGATCAGATCATTTCCGATCTGTGTGGATTTATTCGGATGAGCTCAGCTCATTCCAGATCTGTGTGCATTGATTTGAATCCTTCAAGATCATTTCAGATCCGTTCTGATCGTTTTAGACCTACTTGGATCAACGCAGATCCATTCAGATAAATTTGGATATGTTCAGAACAATTCAGGTTCTTCCAGATCATTTAATATCCATCCAGATCATTTAAAATCCGTTCAAATCAACTCGGATCCGTCGAATTCAAATACAGCGACTGTGCAGCCCTATGCAGCAAACCAAATCATATCCGGGTTAAAGGATCAAAGGCCGAAGGTCAAAGGTCAAAGACACGGAACATTGCATCACACAACAACATTGAACCAGCGTCGTTAAAAACGATCGAAGCTCAGTAGAGTACAACTCAGTCAGCACCAGAAGAACTCTTCCACGTAAGGCCATGTAATGTATTTGAAACATTTATTTAGCGCCGCCAAAGCTTTTCAGAGCTATGCACGGTACCCTGGAAAACGAAATGCGGTTGAAACATATGGCGCATCTCGCAAAGATTTCACCAGAGTAGCTCTCGACCGCAACCACATGCAATTGCCGATTGTCTGAACATTATTATTATTATTATTATTATTATTATTATTATTATTATTATTATTATTATTATTATTATTATTATTATTATTATTATTATTATTATTATTATTATTATTATTATTATTATTATTATTATTATTATTATTATTATTATTATTATTATTATTATCTCTGCACTTAGTAATCGCCACTATCTCTAATGACTAAGCATCTATCGATGGCGCTGAACAATTGTAAGTGAAAGACTTGCTCAAGGTCCCTACACAGTAACCGTCTCAGAAGAGGCTCGAACCCGTACTCTCCGCGTTACAAGCTGAGCGCTCTATCCAATCCGCTACCGTGCCCCACTGTGATACTAAATGGAGGACATCACACAAGGAATTGCCAGGAATGTGTCACAATGCTTAAATCGCGATTTCATATAATCTGGTGACTTCTGTAGCCCCTTCGTTGTATCGCCAGTCGTTTACCAAAATCTGCCACAGAAGTGGAAACCATTAAAGTTGCTCAAATAATGAAAAGTTCTATAGGAAGAAAGCAAGACAGCAGAAAGCATCAAAAAGCAGGAAATTCTGGCACACGCTTTAAAAGGGATATTGGTGTAAGATTTTATAGGGAAATTGGCACAATATTCAAAAGAAAGTTGATATAAGAATTTATAGGGAAATTGGCACAAAATTCAAAAAGAAAAGTTGATATAAGAATACATATCGGATTTGGCAAAGTTTCTCTTAACACATGATTCGAAAAATTGGCACAAGACTTACAAGACTCAAGAGAAATCGGCATAAGATTGGACGAGAAAATTGGCACAAGATTAACCATGAAAATTTGTAAGAGTCAGTAGAAAAACTGGCACACTATTCAACATAAAGATTTAGAGTCCAATACTATGGCACTGCGGCAGTCTGCTGTCTGTCTGCCTGATTAATTCGAAATCGAATCTGCGTCACCGAATTTGTTTTGAGTGACTACCAATGAATACGCTGGTTCCCTGGATCACAATACAGAGCTGTTTGTTGCTGTATAGCATAATGAAGTTATGCTATTTTAGACATTGGGAATTAGTTTATTCTATAAACAAACGGCAAGCCACATTATGGAGTAATTGCAGGGACACCAAGAGGAACGAAATCTACCATCAGCCATTCCTTTGGTACTAAATGAAGGACATTTGAAACTTTGCAAGCGCCTCTAATTATTTTTGCATTTATTAAGCGCCACTATATATTGACTAAGCATTAATCAATAGCGCTAAGCAGTAGTGAGTGAAGGACTTGTTCAAAGACCCTACACAGTAACCGTCTCAAAGGAAGCTCGAACCCGTACTCGCCTCAATCTTAACACCCCGCAGTAGTACCTGAATTGGGGTTCACAGGAAGAGCTGTATACAAAAAGGGGCATAAGTAGTTTCAGTGGTAAGCCACAGACGCCTTGTAATGGTACCAGAATTGGGGTTTCACAGTAAGAGGAAACTAGAAAAAATTGGCTAAGTTGACCAGATACACCTTGCAGTGGTACCTGATTAATGTCACCCTAAAAGAAGACTAGAAAGAACACACAACTTGTTCCGGTGGAAAGTAACAAAATCTAACAATGAAAACAAAACTTGGATTCATAATAACACTACCCTAGGAAAAGAGGAACGAGTTAATCAGACGAAAGGCGACCTCTGACTAGACGGAGCTGACTGATCCACGGCCGGTTCCATGCAGGACGGTGTCTTCGGGACTCGGATACATGATCTCCAACGTCTCTTCGGTGACTATCTTCTCCAAGGTCAGGGTCAGCTCCGTCGCATCGTTCCGTTTCACCTCGACCTCCTCGAAGATCTGCAACTCCTCGTAAATCTCGACGGTCTCTTCGGCGTCCTCATCCTCCAGCAGCCCGTCCTCATCTCGCTGGGCCAGAGGGACCCCAGTGGGGAAGAGGTACTGTGGGATGTCGCGTCGCAAGCCGACCGACTTCCTCACTGGATCCAAGTCCTCGGCTGTCTCTGAGAGTGAGGTGGAATCTTCGAAGAACTGCTCCAGGGAGGTTCCGTCGCTGATCGTCTCTGAGTTTCCGCCGTCGTCCGTCCAGAGGTCAGCGCGTGCGCCGTCCACCGTTTCCATGTCGTCCGGATTCTCACTGGAGCGTGACTCTTTACGGTTCAGTGACTTCGAAGCGGAATCTGGTGCATCTTCGTCCAACTGTACGCAGTTAATCATAAGAAAAGTTACAAGCTTTCAATTTGATGTACCGTTACAGCAAACACGATATAGCAAGCTATTTCATAAAATGAATGTGGATCAATGTAAACATTTATGTAGCGCCTTTTAGAGGCCTATTGTAGATATATATATATATATATAATATAATATAGGTGGGCAGTAGACTTTTTGTCTGAAAGAAGCCTATCATGATTTTCTGAGGAGCCATAAATATCCAGATACATGCATACATACATACTGTCACAAAACTGTGACTTCTAAGCCTCGGTACCGCCGCCTGCCGAGTGCTTTTGAATTATCTCTGCATCAAACTTTCGTCACACCTTTTCTTGAGTTGCCAGAGGCGCTATACTTACCCGAGGAACGACGAACAGAGAAGGACTTATGTGTGTGCATGTTGTATATACAGGTCTTCGACGTCTTCGCCTCGGGCACCGACGCCGTCTTGACGGTCTACGCCGGGTCTGCCGTCTCCGCCTGGACGCAGTCTCAGTCTTCGACGTCTTCGCCTCGGCAACCGACGCCGCCTTGACGGTCTACGCCGGGTCTGTCGTCTCCGCCTGGACGCAGTCTCAGTCTTCGACGTCTTCGCCTCGGGCACCGACGCCGCCTTGACGGTCTACGCCGGGTCTGCCGTCTCCGCCTGGACGCAGTCTCAGTCTTCGACGTCTTCGCCTCGGGCACCGACGCCGCCTTGACGGTCTACGCCGGGTCTGCCGTCTCCGCCTGGACGCAGTCTCAGTCTTCGACGTCTTCGCCTCGGGCACCGACGCCGCCTTGACGGTCTACGCCGGGTCTGTCGTCTCCGCCTGGACGCAGTCTCAGTCTTCGACGTCTTCGCCTCGGGCACCGACGCCGCCTTGACGGTCTACGCCGGGTCTGTCGTCTCCGCCTGGACGCAGTCTCAGTCTTCGACGTCTTCGCCTCGGGCACCGACGCCGCCTTGACGGTCTACGCCGGGTCTGTCGTCTCCGCCTGGACGCAGTCTCAGTCTTCGACGTCTTCGTCTCGGGCACCGACGCCGCCTTGACGGTCTACGCCTCGCCGTCCTCGACGTCAGCCTTTTAAGTCCTGGGCCACACAGGCCAGGCCGAACTCACCGACCCCTGTCGAACGAACGATTTTGTGTCATTGGCGCCCAACGTGGGGCTCGATCATGGATGAACCTTCAGCTCTTTGCCATGAAGATGAGACGAAGGTCGATCGACGTCCGTATTCTATCGACCGTGAATTACCTGCCTCCACCCCTGGTCAGAGCCGCCTCTGCGGAGATACGTCATTTGGACCTTTCTGGGTGAAGCGAAAGGAGAGAGAGATTCGACGCTACAATGGAAAGGATTCGATTGAGGATTACCTGCTCCAATTTGATCTTGCTGCCGATTACAACTGCTGGACAGATCAGGAAAAGGCCTCATCCCTTCTATGCGCTCTCGATGGACCGGCAAGGGGCATCCTGGCTGAGGTGGAGGACCCAGCGGCCGTTTCGTACCAAGAGGTAAAAACTGCCTTACTTAAGCGCTTCGGACCTGCCGACTATCCAGGAGTGCATGAGCAGGCACTCAACCAGCTCCGGCTCGCTCCTGGACAGAATATTCGGGAGCTCTCACAGGAGGTCCAGAGGCTTACGAAAAGGGCCTATAGTGACCTAACTGGTAGGGCTAAGAATCAGTTGATGTTGGGATTCTTTCTCCGAGCAATCCCGGACAAAGATGTAATATTTTACATCAAAGATAAAGAGCCGATGACATTGGATGAGGCGTGCACTTTGTACGAACGTTTCCGAGCACTCACGAACCTCACCAACCAGCGACACCCGATGGTGCGCGTCACAGTCGGTGAGGACGAAAATGGGACAGACGCCAACACCGCTGGAGCTAGGCGCAACGCGGGAAACGGCGAGTGTATGCCGGGCGCCATGAGAGACTATATGGACCAGACGAGCCGCTGCTTACGTCAGATGACCGATGTCCTGGATCGCCTCTCCGTCGCCTCTTCAACCGCACCTCCACATCCTACACAGGACATTCCGTCTGCGTCATTTGCGCCCGCTGATCGAAGAGGCGTCCCAAGGAAGCCATGCCCCCGATGTGGCCAGGTCGGTCATTGGAGTCGCGATTGTCCATCCCATCAGAGAAGCGGCGCAGCTGCCAACTGGGGACGTTGTTTTGAGTGCGATCAACCGGACCACAGGTGGCAGAACTGTCCTTACCTTAACCAGGCGGAAAACATCAGAGGATCGACGTTAGCGCCGGACAGTCGATCCGCGGTTCCCAGCACGGAACAATAGAGGCGCCGGAGCGTGCTCGGGTCGGTGGACACGCGGTCTACCTGCGGGCACGCGTAAATGGAAAACAGAGGGACTGCTTGTTGGACACTGGAGCGGACGTCTGCCTCATACCTGCGAGCTGGGTGGACAGATCTTCATTATCTCAGACAACCACACGATTACTCGCCGTGAATGGGACGGAGATAGAAGTCGACGGTCAGCTGCGGCTGGCTGTGACCGTGGACCGTCACCGGACTACAGCTACTTTCCTTGTAAGTCCCAACCTTAGCGAAGTGATTCTCGGCATGGACTGGCTAAACAGCAACAACGTGACCTGGTGTTTCGGAGAGAACTTCCTCCTTCTGGGTCGGCAGCGCGTGACATTGCGATTAAAGCCAGGAAGAGCAATGTATTGTCAACGGTGTGTCGCCCGTTCCGATGTGACGATACCGCCGCAAAGCGAAGCTATCTTGCCGGTTCGAGTGATCTACGGACGCCTTCTTGGACCGTCAGACCGCCGACAATGGAGTACAGTCCCAACCGAACCAGAATCGGGACTTTTGGTGGCGCGAACTCTTGTCGACCCAGGGTCCCGCAATATTGGCGTCCGAGTTTGCAATGTCACTTGCAAACCAATCCACCTTTCTGAAGGACGGACTGTAGGTGGTCTCCAGGACGTCACTATGCTGCCTGCCGTTGAAGAAGTCGCGCAGGATACTGAGGTAGGTCACATTACACCTATCCTTGATGGCATTGATGGGGCTGTTTCCGGCGAAGTTAAGGACGCCCTGAAACAGCTCCTCTACAAGTATTCTGATGTTTTCTCCCGCGATGAGTTCGACCTTGGCCGCACAGAGATTGTGACCCACAGGATCGATACCGGAGACGGTCGACCGTTTCGGCAGCCGTTGAGACAACAACCACGTGCTCATCTGCCCGATTTGGAGAGGCTGTTGACCGACATGCAGAAGCAAGGAGTCATCGAGCCTTGTCAGAGCGAGTGGGCGTCCAACATCGTACTGGTGAAGAAAAAAGATGGCAGCATTCGTTTCTGCGTTGATTACCGGAGACTGAATGACCTCACAAAGAAGGATGCATATCCTCTGCCTCGCATCGACACCTGTATTGATGCCCTTTCCGGATCTCTTTGGTTTAGTACATTTGACCTCCGCTCGGGATTTCATCAGGTGGCCGTCGATCCGAGAGACGCTAACAAAACCACCTTCATCTGCCATCGAGGGACATTCCGTTTTCCTAGAATGCCGTTCGGTCTGTGCAACGCTCCGGCAACCTTTCAGAGGCTGATGGACATGGTGATGGGGGGGCTGAACTACGAGACGTGCTTGGTCTACTTAGACGACATTATCGTTTTCAGCAAGGATAATCAGACCCACCTTGAACGACTGGACAAACTTCTCGGGCGACTACGGGAAGCTAACCTGAAACTGAAGCCGTCAAAGTGTCATCTGCTCCAGCAAAAGGTGTCCTTTCTGGGCTTTACTGTCGGCAAAGACGGCGTAGGGACGGATCCCGACAAGATCGCCGCCATTCAAGACTGGCCAACGCCGTTAAACCTCCGTCAAAGCAGGGCCTTTGTCGGTCTTTGCCAATACTATAGGCGTTTCGTCCCGAGGTTTTCTGATATTGCTGCGCCTCTACACGCACTCACCAAGAAAGGCGCCCGCTTTTTATGGACAGACGAGTGTCAAAAGGCTTTTGACACCCTCAAGTTGGCGCTTGTTGGAACGGACGTTCTGGCCTTACCGACCGCAGAAGATCGTTACATCTTGGATTGTGATGCCTCCGATGCTGGTATCGGGGCCGTGCTGTCGCAAATACAGAATGGAGAGGAGCGCCCGATCTGTTACGCAAGCCAGCTGTACAATCGTCATGAGAAGAATTATAATGTGACGCGTAAGGAACTCTTGGCACTTGTCACATTTGTGAAAAAATTTAGACAATACCTTCTGGGAAGGCCTTTCACTATTAGAACGGACCATGCCGCTCTGCAGTGGCTTAAAAAGACCCCCGAGCCGATTGGTCAGCAAGCCCGTTGGCTGGAGATTCTCGAAGAATTTGACTACGAGATTCAACACAGACCGGGTGCTAAGCACGCCAACGCCGATGCCCTGTCTCGGAGACCGACGTGCGAGGACGACACTGCTTGCGTCTCTGCGACTGCTACCCGGGCGGACAACCTGACGGGGCCATTCGACTGGACAAAGATACAGCAGGACGACACGGACGTCGGGTTCGTCTACAATCTGCTCAAGAACCGCTCACCAAAGCCAAGGCCGGAGGACATCACCGCCCTAAGTTCGGACGTGAAAACGTTATGCAGCCAATACAACCAACTAGAGTTGGGAACAGATGGGGTGCTATACAGAAGGTTTGAGAAAATCGGCGGCGGTAGCCACCTGCAGAAAGTCGTTCCCTTTGCCTACAGACGCGAGTTGGCGGCCGATCTGCATCGCGGGCTGAATGGCGGACATTTAGGCATACGACGTGCCACTTGGCAGGTGCAGAGGCGTTTCTACTGGCCGGGTTGGTCTCGTGACATTCGCCTGGTCTTGTTGCAGTGCGATCAGTGTGCAAGATTTAAAAGACCACGGCCTCACCGACAAGGAAGGCTTCAGCCAATGTTGACGGGAGAGCCATGGGAAAGGATTGGCGTAGATATAACAGGACCACACCCAAAGTCTGCAAAAGGGAACGTGTATATCCTCACGCTGATTGACCACTTCACCAAATGGGTGGAGATATTTCCCATGCGGAATCAAGAGGCCTCAACCGTCGCTCGTATTCTTGTAGACCGAGTTTTCTGCACTCACGGACTGCCGCTTCAGCTGCTGACCGACCAAGGTAGGAACTTCGAGAGCGACCTATTTAGAGAGATATGCCGTGCCCTCTCCATAGACAAGATCCGTACCACCGCCTACAAGCCATCTACCAACGGCAACATTGAAAGATTCCACGGTACACTCAATGCCCTCCTGGCCAAATGGGTGTCTGATAATCATCGGGACTGGGATGATAAGCTGCCGGCTGTGGCGTTTGCTTATCGAACGTCTATCCAGGAGTCCACCGGCTTCACACCGTACTTCCTCATGTTCGGGCGCGAGGCAAGGATTCCAGCGGATATCGTGTATGGACCGCCGCCCACAGAGGAAGAGCAGCGCAGCCACGTGGAGTTCGTTGTCGAGCAGCAAGAGCAGCTGCGAGAAGCCTTCTCGTTAGTACGGGAGCACCTCAATCGCGCTGCCGAGAGAAGGAAGTTACGCTATAATATGAAAACTCGCCCTCTCACTTTTCCAAAAGGTACCTGGGTGTGGTGCCTGATTCCTCGACGTCTTCCTGGCCGAAGCGCGAAATGGACCAGCTTCTACCACGGACCGTTTCTGGTGACCAGGGAAATAAGCGACGTCAACGTGGAAATCCAGCGTAGCCGGCGGAGTAAACCCACGATTGTGCATGTTGACAAGCTGAAACCGTGCTACACACCTGGCCTTCACAGCTGGCTCGATGGTGGAGAGCAGTCTGTTCAGCCAACTGGTTCCCGGCGACGTGCTCTCAGCCTGGACCAATCTTCTGATGATGGGTCCAGAGATGAAGAAACTACGCTCGACGGGGACGAGGAGGAGGACGATTCGCTACATCTCAGAGATGCCGAAGGAAGACCCAAGCGTCAGATTCGAAAACCAGATCGATTTTGCTATGCGCTCAATAACAACAATGTTGGAAGATCCAGCAGCTACAAGTACTGCTGAGTTCGCCCCCTGGCGGCGGGAGGATGTCACAAAACTGTGACTTCTAAGCCTCGGTACCGCCGCCTGCCGAGTGCTTTTGAATTATCTCTGCATCAAACTTTCGTCACACCTTTTCTTGAGTTGCCAGAGGCGCTATACTTACCCGAGGAACGACGAACAGAGAAGGACTTATGTGTGTGCATGTTGTATATACAGGTCTTCGACGTCTTCGCCTCGGGCACCGACGCCGTCTTGACGGTCTACGCCGGGTCTGCCGTCTCCGCCTGGACGCAGTCTCAGTCTTCGACGTCTTCGCCTCGGCAACCGACGCCGCCTTGACGGTCTACGCCGGGTCTGTCGTCTCCGCCTGGACGCAGTCTCAGTCTTCGACGTCTTCGCCTCGGGCACCGACGCCGCCTTGACGGTCTACGCCGGGTCTGCCGTCTCCGCCTGGACGCAGTCTCAGTCTTCGACGTCTTCGCCTCGGGCACCGACGCCGCCTTGACGGTCTACGCCGGGTCTGTCGTCTCCGCCTGGACGCAGTCTCAGTCTTCGACGTCTTCGCCTCGGGCACCGACGCCGCCTTGACGGTCTACGCCGGGTCTGTCGTCTCCGCCTGGACGCAGTCTCAGTCTTCGACGTCTTCGCCTCGGGCACCGACGCCGCCTTGACGGTCTACGCCGGGTCTGTCGTCTCCGCCTGGACGCAGTCTCAGTCTTCGACGTCTTCGCCTCGGGCACCGACGCCGCCTTGACGGTCTACGCCGGGTCTGTCGTCTCCGCCTGGACGCAGTCTCAGTCTTCGACGTCTTCGTCTCGGGCACCGACGCCGCCTTGACGGTCTACGCCTCGCCGTCCTCGACGTCAGCCTTTTAAGTCCTGGGCCACACAGGCCAGGCCGAACTCACCGACCCCTGTCGAACGAACGATTTTGTGTCAATACATACATACATACATACATACATACATACATGCATACCTACATACATACATACATACATACATACATACATACATACATACATACATACATACATACATGCATACATACATACATACATACATACATAAATACATACATACATACATACATGCATACATACATGCATACATACATACATACATACATACATACATACATACATGCATACATGCATACATACATACATACATACATGCATACATACATACATACATGCATACATACATACATACATACATACATGCATACCTACATACATACATACATACATACCTACATACATACATACATACATACATACATACATACATATAGGACGACTGAGTTTTGGTCCATTGTGAAGTGGTCTGTTCACGTCCTTAAGAGTCGACAGTTTTATATCAAAAATCACTCAAGAGACAGTTTTTAAGTGGCTTATGCACTGATAAAGGTTAACAAGGGTTAACTAAAGTGGTAATTTGAGGAGTGGTTATATTTAGGACAGTCTTCTAGTAGAACACCATGCAGGCCTAGCACGTGTATATGTATGTATGTATGTATGTATGTATGTATGTATGTATGTATGTATGTATGTATGTATGTATGTATGTATGTATGTATGTATGTATCTATGTATGTATGTATGTATGTATGTATGTATGTATGTATGTAAGTATGTATGTATCTATGCATGTATGTATGTATGTATGTATGTATGTATGTATGTATGTATCTATGCATGTAAATATGCATGTCTCTGGATATTTATACTTTTATAGCTCCTCGCAGTCTTAATGATATTATAAAACAGTTACGCAGACTCTTTCATGTAGTCCTGTGCAACGCAAAAGAAAGTAGGTAGGCCCTAGGATGTGCTAATTAGCTACGCAATGATTTTCAGCTAATTTCAACTAAATGCTGCATTGCTGAAAAGATTATTGTCTAACGGCTTAGGGCAAACAAAACTTACCCTACCTAATGAGCATATCCCGTTTGCTGGATCTTATCACGGGATACTGAACGACGGCTAGTTCGTTTTACATTAGCAATTAATTCACAAAAGCCTTGAATTAAGATTCATATTGGTTACCTTGGCAACGGGAATTTTATTAGGCCGGATAGCAGCTGGCAGCGTTGTTGTCTGTGGCGTCTCCATGGAAACCTCTCTACGCTTTGCAGAAGCTCTACCAGCATCACTCCTTCTTAAAACTGGCCTCGTCTCTAGCGTATCCAAGTCCGTTTCCATGGTAATACGGCTTTTATCTTTGGCAACGATACTGCTGACGTCATCGTTCTTTGTCGACGGTGGGCGTGGTCTGGCTGGTCTGTTGTGTTGTCTCAGCGGCTGAGTTTCCGTCGGATGACCTTCGCTTTCCCGACAGACTTTCCGCGCCACTCCCTTGACGTCGTTGTTCTGGACTGGTTTCACTTGTCGTGACTGTTGGAACGTCTCCAGTTTCGACTTACCGGAAGTCTTCAGACCCCGGGTAACCGTCATCGAGGCTGTTCCATCTTGGTGGCGGAAGGAGAACAGCCGGAACTCGGAAGAAGGTTCTTGTGGTCGTTTGGTGGCACGGTTCTTTCGGTTCAACCACGGGAATGACTTCCGTTTCCGCTCCACCCATTCCCGCTCCCCCTCCGTCTTTGCGTTCGCTTCCGCTTCCGCCTTTCTGTCGTCTGGCTTCGAACCCGTGACCATCGAAGTCAACCTGGTCCTCAATCGGGAAGACCTCGATGGGAGGGGAACGGCGGAAGGGGTTGGGGCTGGAACGGACCCTGCGCCGCCCAAGGGAGGCATCGACCTTGACGAAGTCCCTCTAGCGAAGTTTGAGGTCTGAGGAAGGTCAGCGGTGGCCGCCATCTTGAAGATGGTATGACCCGAACGAACGGTTGGTTCGGCGCTGCGCGATCGACGTCTGGCCGCCGGTGATGCGGATCCTGCAGCAGGCATCCAAGGATGCGTTACCATAGCAACTGCCCATGCAAGTTTACGTAAAGTAAGTCAACCAAAGACGCGTTACCATAGCAACGGCACATGCAATTTTACATAATGTCTACGAAAGATGGGTTACCATAGCAATTGCATGTGTGAATTTCCGGCAATCGATAATAGGTTGATTGCCTGATTGGCTGATTCAGTCCCTCATTCAGTGATGATCATCAACAGTAAATCAATAAAGCAATCAATTGATCAATTTCCAGTTTTTAGTCACCCTCCCACTCAAACTCATTCATTCACTTACACACCAACTCATTCATTCATTCAGTTAGCCTCCCACCCATCCACCTATTCATTCATTAATTCATTCACTCACTCATTCACTCAACCACGCACCCACCCACCTACTCATTCCCATTCACTCATTCACTCACACAGACTACTCATTCATTCATTCATTCATTCATTCATGTTCACTCACTCACTCTTCCTTTCCTTCATTCATTCTGTCATTCAATCGATCATTCACCCTATCGAACACTCTGCACATCGATAAAAAGAATCGATCCCTACTGCATCGATAGCAGACGGCAACGACCTCTCCATCGAATCCATCGCTCGTCCGTCTCGCCGACCGGATCTGTGAAGCAACGGTCGGCAGGGCATAGTTCGGTAGTTGGCCGGCGATGCTATGAGGTCGGTTCGGACGGGTAGGGGTTCGACCCCCGCTCGACAATGTACCATCGGACATCGCGCCTGATCCCATACCGAGGCGCCAGGCGGCTGCAATGCACCCAGAAACCAACATTCAATAACTATTGCTTAGAATGTTCAAGGAATTGGCTGCGTTTCGGTATAATCACCAGCAGTAGTGTATTTTACGTAAATAGGTCTGTTACATGTATGTATGTATGTATGTGTGTGAGTATATGTATGTATGTATGTACGTATGTATCTATGTATGCATGCATGCATGTATGTATGTATCTATGTATGTATGTATCTTTGTATGTATGTATCTATGTATGTATGTATCTATGTATGTATGTATCTATGTATGTGTAATATGATTTATATAGCGCCATAGCACAGCCGAGGCCGAAAAAGTACTTCTAGGGTTCTGTATAGTTATGTATGTATGTATCTATGTATGTATGTATGTGTCTATGTATGTATGTATGCCTGCATGCATGTATGTATGCATGTATGTATGTATGAATGCATGTATGTACTGTATGTATGTATGAATGTATGAATGTATGTATGTATGTATGTATGTATGCAAACATGCAGGTATGTGTGTGTATATGTTTACATGAGTATGTATGATCGGTAAACAAAAATAATCTGTGTCGACTTATTGGTTTATTTATTTGTCGTTAATTAATTAATTAATTCTTTCATTCAATGTTTACTTGTTATAATAGAATAATAAAATATGTTTATTATTTCGTTAATTATTTTTTTTAAATACCGGATTTCTTTCGTTTTCTTCGATTCGTTTCACCAGTTCTTCGGTTGATCTCCCACATCTTCTGCAGCTTCAGCAGCCGACGCTCCTGCCCAAGAACATCACCCACGACCCTTCACTTGGCGCCCAGCAAGTAAGCAGCTAGATAGGTATGTAGGTAGGTTGGTAGGTAGGTAAACAGGTAGCGGTTAGGCAGGTATGTAGGTTTGCAGGTAGGTAGGTAGCTAGATAGCTAGGTCGATAGCTAAGTAGATAGGCAAGTAGATAGGTATGAAGGTAAGTAGATGGAAGGTAGGTAGGTAGGTAGGTAGGTAGGTAGGTAGGTAGGGAGGGAGGGAGGGAGGGAGGGAGGGAGGGAGGGAGGGAGGGAGGGAGGGAGGTAGGTAGGTAGGTAGGTAGGGAGGGAGGGAGGGAGGGAGGGAGGGAGGGAGGGAGGGAGGGAGGTAGGTAGGGAGGGAGGGAGGGAGGGAGGGAGGGAGGGAGGGAGGGAGGGAGGGAGGGAGGGAGGGAGGGAGGTAGGTAGGTAGGTAGGTAGGTAGGTAGGTAGGTAGGTAGGTAGGTAGGTATGTAAGTAGGTAGATTGGTAGGCATGTATATAGATAGGTAGGTAGGTAAGTAAATAACCCTGTAGGTATGTAGGCATTTAGGCAGGCAGGTGGGCAGATAGGTGCATAGGTAGCTAGGTAAGTAATATCCGAGCGCTGCGCA
Source organism: Norana najaformis (assembly GCA_964023275.1). NCBI lineage: Eukaryota > Metazoa > Annelida > Clitellata > Crassiclitellata > Hormogastridae > Norana > Norana najaformis. Next base: position 61,470,826 of record OZ029913.1, read on the forward strand.
TTCTACTATCCCCGAGAGCGTGCCAGACGGTGAGGTAATCGTGTGTTGCGGACTTTGTCGGCTGTCGTCGGTCCTCGTCCCGATGCAGTGCGGTCCAGGAAGTCTGAATATGGCGCCATCTGGGAGGGAAGTCGTTGGTAATGCCGCAGGGGCGGATTTAGCTACACGCGTGGGTGGGGCGGTTTGCCCTCCCCCCCTGCGCGCTCCTCTTTGTTTTATGTCGGCGCTTCTCAGACCAGAACCTTTTTTGATGGACAGCCCGAATGTGGCGCCCGTCTGAAAATGCTCTCCCCTACGCAACCAATCCTGGAGCCGCCACTGGTGGGCTGCCGTGTGTGCAGGAACCTTCTAGTGGTCGCTTTTTTCTAGCTGTCTGATCAACGTTGATTTACTAAGGAAGTTTTGTTCTTAATGAACTTTAAGTAGCTTAAAAAGCGCTGCATACGCAAGCCTAAGTGGAGTCAAAGGTGCGTCATTAAGTGTCTTCATAACTAAGTGGGTATGCGCAGGTAAGTAAAGAAGAAAATCAGTCATAAATTAAAAAATTAAGTATTTAGATAAGTCAACCAGTCAGTAAATAAGTAAGCAAGCAAGCAAGCATATAAGTAAGTAGTTGTTTAAGTAAGTAAGCAAGCAAGCAAGTAAATAAGTAAGTATGTAGGTAAATAAACAATTATGTAGTTAAGTAAGAATGTAAGTAAGTAGGTAAGTAAGCAGTTGTGTGTAAGTAAGTAACAAATTGTGAGCAAGTAATTAAGTGAGTAATTGAATGAGTAAGTAAGAAATTGTGTAAGTAAATAAGTAAGAAAGTAAGAAATTGTGTAAGTAATTAAGTAAGAAATTGTGTAAGTAATTGAGTGAGTAAGTAAGTCAGAAATTGTGTAAGTAATTGTGCAATTAAGTAAGTAAGTAGGCGTCGCAGGTTGACTCACATGCTCCTCCTCGAGCAGCCTCCTCCTGCGTTCCTCGACGCTTGCTCGCTGTTCCTCCTCCTTCGTCCGTGCGATCCTTATCGTCCTCCGTCGATCCTCTTCCTGCTTCCTCCGGTATTCCTCCGCCCGTGCGTCCATCTCCTTCAGAGTCTCGATCCCCCGTCGCTGGACCTGCTCCTGGCGCTCGCGGTACTGTCTCAGCCGCTCGGCCACCGTCATGCATGGCTTCGTCCCGTCTGTCGTAGAAGGTAAGGTAAGGTAAGGTAAGGTAAGCTAAGGTAAGGTAATGTAGGGTAAGGTAAAGTAAGCTAAGGTAAGGTAAGGTAAGGTAAGGTAGGGTAAGGTAAGCTAAGCTAAGGTAAGGTAAGGTAGGGTAAGGTAAGGTAAGGTAAGGTAAGGTAAGGTAAGGTAAGGTAAGGTAAGGTAAGGTAAGGTAAGGTAAGGTAAGGTAAGCGAAGGTAAGCGAAGGTAAGGTAAGGTAAGGTAAGGTAAGGTAGGGTAAGGTAGGGTAAGATAGGGCGGGGTAATGTAACCCAAGGGAAGGGAAGGGAAGCGAAGGGAAGGTCTGAATTTGGTAAAAGATGGAATGTTTAGAAGAAATGGAAACTTACACCAAATGGAAAAACAGACTTGGAAATAATAGTTATCAACGTCATCAACAACGTTTTGGCTGTAATTTAAGTAAATACTGGTTCATTCTATAATATTTAAATATCCATATAAGTAACTCATGAATCACATTCCTAATGTACCTGAAAGACGCCCTGGAAATTCCCAGATATATATATATACATATATACACACAAACATACATACATACATACCCACACATACATATATGCATACACACATACACACAAGCATACATGGATACATACATACATACATACATACAAACACATACACACACATACACACAAGCCTACATGGATACATACATACATACACATGCATTCATACATACATACATACATACATACATGCATACATGCATCACATAATAGCATCAACACAGATACAGACTGTTATACACAACTACTCTGTATAATCGCGGTGCTGCAGATAAACCTGACCTCCTGGCAGCATAAGCCACGTCTAACCGCAGCGCATGCCATACGATTAAATGAGTCATCATAGATTAAATCGTCCGAATGCACTGGGGCGCAGTGAAGCAGACTGCAACACGAACTGGTCACGTGTTCCGATAGAACTTGCTGGCATCTAGTGTAGAGGGAGATTGCGTTCAAGCAACGTATTGGAAGGCAGCCACAACTACGCATGTTGGTCCATGAATGAGAGGAAGGTCTGATTGTTGTGTGGACGGATGGATGGAAGGATGGACGGACGGACGGATGGACGGACGGACGGACGGACGGATGGATGGATGGACGGATGGATGGATGGATGGGTTGCTTCTTCGCGTGGGTTATTGGTGGGTGCGTTGGTCGGTGGTGTTAGATGGATGGGTGAAAGGATGGATGGATGGATGGATGGATGGATGGATGGATGGATGGATGGATGGATGGATGGATGGATGGATGGATGGAAGGACGCACGGACGGACGGACGGATGGATGGATGAATGGACGGATGGATGGATGGGTTGCTGCTTCGCGTGGGTTATGGGTGGGTGCGATGGTCGGTGGTGTGTTAGATGGATGGGTGAAAGCATGGATGGATGGACGGACGGACGGACGGATGGATGGATGGATGGTCCATGAATGAGAGGAAGGTCTGATTGTTGTGTGGATGGATGGATGGACGGACGGATGGACGGACGGACGGACGGATGGAAGGATGGATGGATGGGTTGCTGCTTCGCGTGGGTTATGGGTGGGTGCGTTGGTCGGTGATGTGTTAGATGGATGGGTGTAAGGATGGATGGATGGATGGATGGACGGACGGACGGACGGACGGACGGACGGACGGACGGACGGACGGACGGACGGATGGATGGATGGATGGATGGACCAGACTGACTGACATAGGATATTCTAGACACGCCAGTTACTTAGTAATGCCTTTCTCCATGTCTTATCTGGCTGTCGCAATTTCGTCAATCGATGTTGCACACCGAAATGGTCTCCGAAGTTTTATTAGTTAGCATCGAGCGTTTAACAACACCTTGTGACAGCCAGGGCCATTGACTTCGATCTTACTTTACTTTAAATGTAAATGCAGGTCTGCTTTTCTTTAGCAACCTGCTCACTGTACAACGAATTTATCGGGTGAGATCCTTCGCCACCGCTGCCCATTTCGTATACGTAATCGTAATCGTGAGCCTAATTTGATATTGTTCAAGAAAGCAATGCGCGCGTACCTTAATGATCTAAATAAATAAAACATATGTTTTTGCTTTTTAGTTTTTCACTAGTTAAGGTTTATTCTTGTTTAGTTCATTTTTTTGTATTCCAACCTGTTCAGATTCTACTATGTTTTTTCAGTTAATGATGCTGTCAATCATTCGTCATTTAGCAATAGCTGTTGGTACAGGGGGGACCCTAATAAGCGGGACTTTGGTCCCTTCTGGGTTTCCCTTTTGTTTCCTAAAACAATTGCGAATATTATGCTTTTCGCTGTTATATTTCTTTTTTGGATCAATAAAAGAATGTTATGTTATGTTATGTAATCGTAAGCTCGAGATTTCTACAGCGCCCAACGAAAGCCAAGTCAAGGGAACCAGCTTATTCACAGGCGCTCAGTCAAAACAAACTCGATAGGCAGAAAGGGTTCCGTTCCAGGTCAAGAGTCCGAAGTCAGGCAGCAGACGGTTTCGGCGGATGGTGTTTCGGACTGGAGCGGAGAGAGATTTAAGGGGAACAGGAAGAATCAAGATAATAATTTTTGAAAAAGTAATATTTTCATACCTACATACAAACACATACACACACATACACACAAGCATACATAGATACACATATATACATACATACATACATGCATGCATGCATGCATACATGCGTTTGACTGGGTAACACGACATTTAACGTCCCTGTAATGCAGTTTCCATGGGATTCGATCGATTAGTAGTAGTTCTAGTGTTTAACGACATCACATGGCATCAAATGCCATTGACGTCAGTTGGAAAGCATTTCGTACAGTCTTCACCACTTTTATAGACCACCCGAACCTCTAGTAGTAGTTCCTCAGTTTAACGACAGCTTATGGCATCAAAGGCCGTTGCCGTTGCCCTCCTCCTTTATCCAGCCTTGGGACTGGCACTACCCCAAACAAGGCAGTGGCGGAGTTACCCGAACTGTTTACTGCGACTGAAGAATATATAGCGGAGACTGTCACCCGAACGGTTTACTGCGACTGAAGAATATATAGCGGAGACTGTCACCCGAACTGTTTACTGCGACTGAAGAATATATAGCGGAGACTGTCACCCGAACTGTTTACTGCGACTGAAGAATATATAGCGGAGACTGTCACCCGAACTGTTTACTGCGACTGAAGAATATATAGCGGAGACTGTCACCCGAACTGTTTACTGCGACTGAAGAATATATAGCGGAGACTGTCACCCGAACTGTTTACTGCGACTGAAGAATATATTGCGGATACTGTCACCCGAACTGTTTACTGCGACTGAAGAATATATTGCGGATACTGTCACCCGAACTGTTTACTGCGACTGAAGAATATATTGCGGATACTGTCACCCGAACTGTTCACTGCGACTGAAGAATATATAGCGGAGACTGGCACCGTTTTAAAGGTGTTTAAATTGACCGTTGTATTTCGAGTATTAGTACCCATTGTTTATCGACATCTTGTGGCTGCCAGGGCTGTTGACTTAATCCTAACATTACTTTTTACCACAGTTGGAGGAGAATTTAAGCGATAAGTAGTTTTCATAGCTTAACGATATCTTTCGGCTTCCAGCGCCGTTGACTCATACCTTAACCGTAACGCATACTTCGTTTAGTTTCGTGTTCTCAATTGAACGCGATTGCGAATATATAGCTTATCATGGCAGCGTTTTAAAGGTGTCCAAATGGAGCTTTATTTTATTTATACAAATAGTAGTAGCTGGTGTTTGACGACATGCCGGTTTCATTAGGCAACGTACACAATAATAATAATAATAATAATAATAATAATAATAATAATAATAATAATAATAATAATAATAATAATAATAATAATAGCAACAACAATAACAATAACAACAACAATAATAATAACAATAACATAAACAATAACAATAATAATAATAATAATTGTATTAATATTAATAATAATAATAATAATAATAATAATAATAATAATAATAATAATAATAATAATAATAATAATAATAATAATAATAATAATAATCATAATAATAATAATAATAATAATAATAATAATAATAATAATAATAATATTACGAAGGATGACAATGGCAACCCACGATCCGCTGGAGACCATCTACCTGCTTCAAAGACTCTCAGTGGCTGTCCAGCGTGGGAACGCCATCTGCTTCTCCGGAACTCTACTATGAACATATAGGACGATGATGATGATGATGATGATGATGATGATGATGATGATGATGATGATGATGATGATGATGATAATAATGATAATAATAATAATAATAATAATAATAATAATAATAATAATAAATAATAATAATAATAATAATAATAATAATAATAATAATAATAATAATAATAATAATAATAATAATAATACCTCAGACGAGCTAGTGAATACCGCACTGAATGCATGGATGGTCTTCACGGGTGCAGAACCACCAACTGGATCAGCAGCTCATCGACAAAGGGAATGGGACAGTCGCTGGACAAGCAAGGCGTCGGCGAGCTTACATGAGTCTGCGAACAACCCACTAGACCGCGCTCGTCTCTTGGCCTCTCAAGCACCACACTCTGGAGATTGGATGCTGGCTCCTCCAGTAACCGCATTGGGACTTCGTCTTTCGGATGAGGTGATACGGACCGCGGTTGGAATGCGACTGGGAACCACACTGTGCGAGCCACATCTGTGTCACTGTGGCGAAAGAGTCGACGCCAGAGGACTTCACGGTCTGGTCTGCAGAAAGAGTGCTGGCAGACAACAACGCCATAACATGCTCAACGACATTATATGGAGAGCGCTTACCAGAGCGAACATCCCTGCTCAGAAAGAACCGTTGGGACTCACCAGGGAAGATGGCAAACGACCGGATGGCGTGACTCTTATCCCGTGGTCTCGCGGAAGATGTCTTACATGGGATGTGACAGTTTCTGACACATTTGCAGCGTCACATCTAGGTTTTACTTCAACCGGACCAAGTGAAGCTGCAAACCGGGCAGTCTCAGCCAAAAGGCTAAAATACGCCACTATAGCCCAAACCCACTCTTTTGTGGCGGTCGCACTGGAGACCAGCGGCGCATGGAGTACGGAAGGATTGGATTTTGTGTGGGAGTTAGGACGAAGGATGACAATGGCAACCCACGATCCACTGGAGACCAACTACCTGCTTCAAAGACTCTCAGTAGCTGTCCAGCGTGGGAACGCCATCTGCTTCTCCGGAACTCTACTATGAACATATATGATGATGATGATAATAATAATAATAATAATAATAATAATAATAATAATAATAATAATAATAATAATAATAATAATAATAATAATTATTATTATTATTATTATTATTATTATTACTACTACTACTACTACTACTACCACTACTACTACCAATACCACTACTACCATAATAATAATAATAATAATAATAATAATAATAATAAATAATAATAATAATAATAATAATAATAATAATAATAATAATAATAATAATAATAATAATAATAATAATAATAATAATAATAATAATAATAATAATAATAATAATAATAATAATAATACGAAGGATGACAATGGCAACCCACGATCCACTGGAGACCATCTACCTGCTTCAAAGACTCTCAGTGGCTGTCCAGCGTGGGAACGCCATCTGCTTCTCCGGAACTCTACTATGAACATATAGGACGATGATGATGATGATGATGATGATGATGATGATGATGATGATGATGATGATGATGATGATGATGATAATAATGATAATAATAATAATAATAATAATAATAATAATAATAAATAATAATAATAATAATAATAATAATAATAATAATAATAATAATAATAATAATAATAATAATACGACGAGGATTTGGGCATGCATATGTATGCATATATGTATCTTTGTTATTTTGATTTTTTTATTTAGGACCAATTGTTTTTACAGTTTATGCTGACACGCGCCGTATGAGGTTACAGTCCGCGAATAACTACATGTACCACAGACAGACAGACAGACAGACAGACAGACAGACAGACAGACAGACAGACAGACAGACAGACAGACAGACGGACGGACGGACGGACGGACGGATGGACAGACGGACGGACGGACGGACGGACGGACAGACAGACAGACGGACAGACAGACAGAGGAAGCTAGAACTCAGGAAAATATGCAATAAAAGGCATGGGCAAACGCAGGCCGACAGGAGGGAGAGTGGATACGTAAGTATATAACGGGGCAGACTGGCAGCCATACAAACGTGGAGGCAGGCAGACAGGCAGATAAGCAGGCAGACAGACGCACATTCACACAGACAGCAGAGAAGGTAGGCAAACACATAGGTAGACGGACTGCAGGCAAAGACACAAGGAGGCAGGCAGTCCCACAGACAGACAGACCGCCATGTACTGCAGAACGGGGAAGTAAGAACGGAGGGCACTGACAGAGCGTGTCAGTCGGCCAGACTGACAGAGTGTCGGCAAACACGACTGACACTGACAGCAGAGCTTCCGTCCTACGAGATCAACATCTATCTGGGTCGGGTTAATCGCAATTACATGCTAAATAATATACGACCTGTCCCCGTTGTTGACCTTTGCGTCACATCTTCCTGTCTTCGCCCGGCATCTCGTCCTCCGCCAACTTCGTAGAATTCGGCCGCCATCTTGAAATATCCGTAGCATCCTACCAGCATCGGAGTGAACAGCTACGCCCTATGCCGCCTGCTGCAGCAGCCGAAGGCCCGCCAGCCAGCCAATCGGCTCCGAAGCATCCCGTTTCCAGCTGATAGGACGTACCGAATGTACCCCGATGCAAGCGAGCGTTGGACTGCGTATTCGCTAGGTGGCAGAGCGAGGAGTGTTGCTTGTAATTGCATTCGCTAAGTGGCGTGTTAACGCTGCTGCCTAAATCATATTATTTTATCAAGTGAACGAAGTGAATTTATTCAACGCAACTTCATTCGATATGTGGCAGTGCGAGGAATGTTGCTTATCATTGCATTCGCCAGGTGGCCGTGCGAGGAGTATTGCTTATCAGTGCATTCGCCAGATGGCGAGTATACGCTGCTGCCTAAATCATATTATTTTTTCTCAAGTGAACGAAGTGAATTCATTCAACGCAACTTCTTTCGATAGGTGGCAGTGCAAAGTGACAGAATAATAATCCAGTGATTAACAGCATCGTAATCGTAATCGTAATCCCGAGATTTCTACAGCGCCCAACGAAAGCCACGTCGCAGGGACAAGCTTATTCACAGGCGCTCAGTCAAAACAAAATCGATAGGCAAATGGGTTCGGTTCCAGGTCACGATCCAAAAGTCAGACGGAGAGACAGCGTGGCAGCTATGGAGGTGGTGTTTGGGGTTGGAGAGGAGAGAGAGAGATATGAGGAAGGGGTGTCAGGATAGGGCCTATGAAAGAGGAATGTTTTCAGTTTTGAGTGAAAGGTCGATGCAGAAATTGCAAGAAGGGTAGAGCATCCCATGGCTGCCTGTGAAGAAACTGGTTCCCGCGAATTAGCTTTCGTTGGGCGCTGTATAAATCTCGAGTTTACGATTACCGATGAGCCAGACTTCGGCATTAGGTGTTGAGCTTAAGTCCATACTTCAAAGCCGATTCTCGACACTATTTTCAGAGAATATAATAGAAGTCTAGGGCGAAGCCTCTGAAGGTGAAAATATTTACATAGCTAAGGCCATTTTTTATCAATTCTTCGGTTTTCTTGGATTTCAGCGTCAGATAAGTTATGGACTAAGGTCCACTTCAAATCGCAGATATTGTAAGTGAAGAAATGAAACTTTTGTCAGGCCGCATAGACTCTTAGCTGCCTTTTCCAGATTTTGCAGCTCAAATACTGCCAGGGCCGACCAGTGATGGACCCCCTTCTCGAAGTAACGCGGGGCCCGGGCCTTGACCTACGCCAGGAATTTCTTAGTCTCACTCCCCCTCTTTTCCGCAAGCGCTTGAAGACCTTATTTCCCAGTGCTTCTGGGTTGTTGGGCCGGGGCGCCTCTGTTTTTAAGTGGCACTTTATAAATTCTCGATTACATTACATTACACCCTATGATCGATGTCCCTGAATCAAATTACAATAACCCTTACATTGCATCGTGGCGTACGGTAGCCTATTGGTTCTAGTGTTCGGGTTGTAACACGGAGAGTCCGGGTTCGAACCTCCTCTGATACGGCTACTATGTAGGGACCTTGAGCAATCCTTCACTCACAATAATTGCTCAGCGCCATCGATTGAAGCTTAGTCAATAGATCGCGGTGCTTAATAAAAGCAGAAACAATACATTACGTAATGAAACATCCCATTATGTTACATTACGAAACTCTAACCCATATCTACCAGTACTTAAAAATCATCCCTCCCGGTCTAGACTTAAGACGCCCCAGATTTTTCACCCCTTAGACGCACTTTGGGTGTCCGAAACGACCTCATCTGCTGACATCACTTCCCTCCGTTGCACAAAAAGCGCTTAGCTGACCCAGTTATACTAAACCGATCAGCACTATTTTTCTTTGGCCGTTCTAATTGTGACCTCGGCTACAGACAATGACAACGATTCTTTCTTAGGGGAGAATCTCATGTTTCAGCGCCTCCTTGTGATGGCTAGACTGTCACCATATGTCCCAGCTGGACCTCCTGCCTCGATGATGCTCCGTCACGCGCCATGCACTTGCGATTTCATCCCACCCCTTTCTGTTGAACCCTCTACACCCCATGACAACGTCAGTTCGCCCCGTATATTTGCCCCCTTTAAACTGCGTTGATGACACTTTCAGCACGGCATTTAAAAAACGACCTTACTTGTATGTACATATCAATGTATGTATGTATGTATGTATGTATGTATGTATGAATGAATGTATGTATGTATTTGTATGTATGTATGTACGTATTTGTATGTATGTATTTCTATGTATGTATGTACGTATTTGTGTGTGTATTTGTATGTATGTATTTGTATGTATGTATTTGTATGTACGTATGTACCCAGAAATGTATGCAGGCATGTATGCAGCCATGAATGTATGTATGTATGAATGTATGTATGTATATGCGTGTATGTATGTATGTATATGGGAGTGTATGCATGTATGCGTGTATGTATGAATGTATGTATGTATGTTTGTATGTATGTATGCATGTATGTATGTATGTATATGTGTATGTGTGTATGTATGTATGTGTGTATGTATGTGCGTATGTATGTATGCATGTATGTATGTGGGTATGTATGTGTATATGTATGCATGCATGTTCAACATCAAGAAAAAGGATTCGAAAGTTAAGTTGATAATGAAGGGAGGCTGTAGGATGCAGCCACGTCTATGTAAGTGCAAAAATATATTGATAATGATATTGATAATAGGGCAATAATAATATTGATAGTAATAAATAATAATGGCAACAACAGCAACCAAAGACAACGACAACAATGATGCCAATGCTGAAGACAACAATGATTACGATTACGACGACGACGACATGATGACGACGACAAAGATGATTATAATGACTACTGCGAAAACGAATTGGTTCTTTCTGCGTCATATTGCGTGTCAGGAGCCCCTTGATTTCTCTCACCCTGCCCTCTGATACCCTCCGCAGTTTTTGCACCCCATTCAACAACTACCCTGGCAGCGAATAAAACAGCCACCCGCACGAACAACGGGACACACCCGCATCAAAACAGAACCCAGTCACGCAATCGACAGAGAGACAGACAGACAGACACACATACAGACAGACACAAAGACAGACACACATACAGGCAGACACACAGACACACGTACAAACAGACACAGACACATACAGACAGACACACAGACAGACATACAGACAGCCAGACACATACAGACAGACACACGTACAGACAAACACACAGAACCACAGACAGACACACAGACAGACACAAAGACACATACAGACAGACACATAGACATACAGACAGACACACATACAGACAGACACACATACAGACATACAGACAGACACACATACAGACATACAGACAGACACACATACAGACATACAGACAGACACAGACAGACATACAGACAGACACACATACAGACAGACACACAGACGGGGGGCAGGCGGGCGGACGGACGGGCAAATCAGCAGGCATCAGGGTAGACGAGGGAGGGTATGGAAAGTCAAGGTCAGGGCAGGGTAGTTGCGGTGTGGAGACGTTCGGATCAGAAGAAGTCATTTTGGATAGTGTATGGGGTGAAGCACGATATGGTCAGATATGTTAGGGGAAGGTCAGGTTTATGGAAGGTCAGGTCATGCAAGGTAAGGTAAGGTAAATTTAAAGGTAAGGTAAATTTAAAGGTAAGGTAAATTTAAAGGTAGGGTAATTAAAGTCAGGTAAGGTAGGCTGATGTGAGGTAAGAAACTCTAACGAAAGGTAAGGTGAGGTCATATGATGTGGTACTAAGAGAATAGATTCAGGTCCTCAAGGACTCGAAGGACCTTTCGGGGGAATGGCGAAAACACGACGAAATCATCAAAACAATAGGAAAAAAGGACAAATAGGACAACTGAACAGGGCAACAGGACAACGGAAAACTGAGCAGGACAACAGGACAAAAGGGAAAAATGGCAACAGGACAACGGGATAACGGGACAAGTTGAGGCAATGGGAAAACATTTACATGGTGAGAAAGAAAACTACCATTTTCAAGTGTTGTACTTGGATTCGACCCCAGGGCACAGAAGTCTGCAATCAGAGATACAGTGCTCCACTTACAGTAGTTTACCAGGAAGGGAAGTCACTGAATGAATGAATGGATGGATGAATGGATGGATGAACGGATGAATGGACGAACGAACGAACGAACGAACGAACGAAAGAACGAGGGAGGGGGAGGGGGAGGGACGGACGGACGGACGGACGGAGGGAGGGACGGACGGACGGAGGGACGGAGGGACGGAGGTACGGAGGGACGGAGGGAGGGAGGGAGGGACGGACGGACGGAGGGACGGACGGACGGAGGGACGGAGGTACGGACGGAGGGAGGGAGGGAGGGAGGGAGGGAGGGAGGGAGGGAGGGAGGGAGGGAGGGAGGGAGGGAGGGAGGGAGGGAGGGAGGGAGGGAGGGAGGGAGGGAGGGAGGGAGGGAGGGAGGGAGGGAGGGAGGGAGGGAGGGAGGGAGGGAGGGAGGGAGGGAGGGAGGGAGGGAGGGAGGGAGGGAGGGAGGGAGGGAGGGAGGGAGGGAGGGAGGGAGGGAGGGAGGGAGGGAGGGAGGGAGGGAGGGAGGGAGGGAGGGAGGGAGGGAGGGAGGGACGGACGGACGGACGGACGGACGGACGGACGGACGGACGGACGGACGGACGGACGGACGGACGGACGGACGGACGGACGGACGGACGGACGGACGGACGGACGGACGGACGGAGGGACGGAGGGACGGAGGGACGGAGGGAGGGAGGAACGGAGGGAGGGACGGAGGGAGGGAGGGACGGACGGACGGACGGACGGACGGACGGACGGACGGACGGACGGACGGACGGACGGACGGACGGACGGACGGACGGAGGGACGGAGGGACGGAGGGACGGAGGGACGGAGGGACGGAGGGACGGAGGGACGGAGGGACGGAGGGACGGAGGGACGGAGGGAGGGAGGGCGGGAGGGAGGGACGGAGGGAGGGACTCCCCTCTCCGACCTATCCTAACTTAGGGGTCGTATACAGCAGAAAAAAGACAAGAAGGACGAACGCATGGATTGACGGAAGGATGGACGGACGACCGATGACAGACAGACTGACACAAAGATCGCACAGAAACGCAGAGGGACGGACACGCAGACAAACAGAGGTACGAAGGTGAAGGGCGGTCTGCCATCCGTCACGCATCCCTAATCGCTCTTTGATCGGCCACGCTTGGCTGGGTTGGCGTGCGCCATCGACGAGACGACACCGGACAGCCATTGTCTGCCTCTAAGGACCCGAACGCGTGAGTAGAGTCTAATTCATTCTATCTCATTCTAACCCATTCTAACTCGTCGCCCTTACAACATCGCCCCCCGCCCGTTGCTCCATCTTAATGAAGATACGACGATAAAAATTCGTCCACGAGTGTCGTGTGCCACTTAAGGTCGAGTGCAGTTCCTTTCAAAGATACCATCTGCCCTATTGAATCATAGATCAAACACACACTGTAGTCGGCACATACATAAAAACTCATCGAAGTACATATATACATACATATCTAGCATATATATACATATACATATAGAGCATATATATATATTGACGTACACGCATGAGCAAACATCTTATTCAGCCTAGCAGACTGTCGCGTGCCTTTGTGCCTAGGACGGTTCTTATCATTTCAGAGGTTTATGTTTACTATGGGCCTATATGAATAGACTTGTAAAGTCGCTTATGTGATTATGTATACACAATAAAGGGCCTTAGTATATCGTTGTTACTCTAGACGTAAATAGGTGCCCCTTGGCCGATCCAGAAGATGACAAAGACGACCCTTGAGCCGGCAGTGGACGAATCCCAAGGTCCTGGACACAGAGGGCCCTTGAGCCGGTGGTGGACGAATCCCAAGGTCCTGGACACAAAGAGGGCTCTTGAGCCGGAAATGGACGAATTTCAAGGTCCTGGACACAAAGAGGGCCCTTGAGCCGGCAATGGACGAATCCCAAGGTCCTGGACACGGGGCCAGTGCATCGCAGGACTTGCCGTTTACTTCCCAGCTTACTTCGGTATCAAATTATACTGCTTGTCCAAATTTTTACCTTGGTCTAACTGGGAAGAGGCTTCAGATGTTACCGTGGTCGAGATGTTGTATGGGGACGTCTTTAACGATCTTCTTTTCTTCCTTAAGTCGTCGAGACTTTAAGGACAGATGTCTAATGTCGTGTCTAGAAAATTTCCGAGAAGCTACTGTATACTTTTCTTTTAAAGTCGTTCACTCCTTTAGTCGTTTGGCCTAAGTTTCCTTAGGGGTTTCCTACGTTTTCCTAGATTTTCCTAGGGGTTTCCCTAGGTTTTCCTATGTTTTCCTCGTTCTTTTCTCCACTTGCTCGGCTTCTGATTCCAATTTCCCTGGATTTTTCCACTTTTTTGTCCTCTGCCAATTTCGCAAATGTTTCACGGCTTTCTTCCTTTCGTTCTCCGATTTCACTCCTTTTTGTTTAACATTATTTTCATAGTCTTTACTTTATGAAATTTTATGTTATTTTTACTTACTTTCGTAAGTTTTTAAAACCTAAATACCTAAGCCATAAAAATAAAATTTGTCTTTACAATTTTGGTTAGCAATCCTCGCGGAAACGAGTTTCGGGGCCAAGTCAATGACGTATGCATGTATGTATGTTTGTTTGTATGTATGTATGTGTATGTATGTATGTATGTATGTATATGTATGTATGTATGTATGTATGTATGTATGTATGTGTATGTATGTAAGTATGTATGTATGTATGTATGTATGTATGTTTATGTGTATTATTTATGCAGCGCCGTCAAAAAACCTCACAAAGGCGCTAAGCAATCGTTATCTGGACGATTCATAAAAGGTAGATCAACACAATGAGTTTGAAAGTGTTTCTCGAACCGTCTGTTTCCGAAAAGAACGATTTTAACTAATTACAATTTGTTTTCAACCAAACATATAAAAAGATAAACATTTTTCATTTATACCAACAGAACAAAAAACTAAAAGCCTTATTTGGGACTTTCGTAAGTTTTTCAAGCCTTAAAACCTAAGCCCTAAAAGCCTTCGTGTTACCCTAACTCAGACGGCCGTCCGTTTGCGCGCTAACTCAGTGTTGTGCCCTTAAAACAGATTGAAATATTGCCCCTTTATCTGGATTCTACCCTCATTTTTACACAGAACATCATAGGCATGGACTATAACAGTGATCTATGTACCCAAAACGAAGAGACTAGTCCACTAATATTTATGGCGGCCTAAAAGGTTTTCTAAATAGTATTTAAGTCTGTCTATTTCTGGTGTTCTTTGTGTGAGACGAACTGATGAACATTGCTTTGGCCGGGGACAACACAACTCACTCAGAGCGTCATTGACTAACATAGATGTAAATATATTTTATTTATTTATTTATTTATCAATTTATTTATCTATTTATCTATCTATTTATTTATTTATAAGCATCGTAATAAATATTCATACATCGACTACACGCATACACAATTCATACATGCATGTCATCATCATCATCGTCGTCGTCGTCGTCATCATCATCATCATCATCATCATCATCACAACAATCATCAACCGTTTCTGACGCCAGCCGTTTGGCGGCGATGGTTTACGAATAAATGACCTAATTTTTCGATCTTTGTCAAAGCCAGTCATCCCTCCTCTCGTTTATTCCAAGTCTCACTAGGTCTTCGTTTACGCCGCCTATCCAGCGCAGCCGTGGGACATAGAATCGTAATCGTAATTCCGAGATTTCTACAGCGCCCAACGAAAGCCACGTCGCGGGACCAGCTTATTCGCAGGCGCTCAGTCAAAACAAAATCGATAGGCAAAAGGGTTCGGTTCCAGGTCAAGATCCAAAAGTCAGACGGAGAGACAGCGTGGCAGCTACCGGGGGTGATGTTTGGGGTTGGAGAGGAGAGAGAGAGAGAGATATATATAAGAGGAAGAAGGGATGTCAGGATACGATCTGTGAAAGAGGAGACACCCATTCAAACGGGCAGCGGTGGTGATTAATTCGTTGAAAAATGAGCAGGGTCGAGGCCATACAGGCGCTATAGAAAAACATCTACATTTACATTTACATTTTACAAATATTAGGTTGTGGTTAGACACCTTTTAATCGCTTTCCCGCGACGCTATATATTTTTCAATTGCACCATTCAAATGGGCAGCAGTGGTAAAGGATCTCACCCGATTAATTCATTAAAAACAAGCAAGGTCGAGGCCATACGGTCGCTATAGAAACACGTCTACATTTACATTTAATGTCAACTCAAGCCCCCTTCCCACCCACCGATAGAGCTCTATATTTTTCTTATAGACTTCATCTATATACATTATGTTCTTACATAGGTGGTATCTAGTATAGGAATGGGTAGGGGTGACAAGCAGGTGCTTCGAGCTCTGTCTCACTCGCGTCAGGACAAAGGAAGGGTGAAGACTCGTCGAATGACAGAGGGCCACGGCAGCTGCAGACGGGAGATGACAGCACAGAGGAGCCTACGGGGTAAGGGATGGGGTAGAGGAGGGTGAAGGAAGGCACGCGTCGGCCTACGCCAAGTACCCCTCTATACCCCCCCTAGGTGTCGCTAGCACCCCGGTCCTTATTACGGCTCGAAGTTATGAGCGTCTTTGCACGGACGCACGACCCAAGTCTGTATCACGTGTATTAAGCTGTCAACTTAATATCATGTCAATATTCAGGTACATATATCTATATATATAAATATAACTATACATATATATTTTCGTATTTCTATATTTATATATATACGAATCATGTACATGTATATGTATCGGTATCAATCGACATCATTTACATATATATTTTAAATAAATAAATATATATATTGGCATTGATCGACATCATGTACATACATATACATTTTATATAAATATATCGGCATTAATCGACATCATGTACATATATATAGATGTATATATAAATATATATCGGCATCAATCGACATTATGTACATGTATATATACATTTATATAAAAAATATATATCGTCATTAATCGACATCATGTACATATATATTTTAAAATATATATGTATATATGATATTAATCATATATATACGTTGTATACCTGTATATTTTGAACAGCCATGTCATTTAAATCGTCTTGCCCTTGACAAGTCACCGATCACCTGTCTGTCTAGTCTGAAGTCTCGACTCCCTTTCCTCTTCAGTCGGGGGCTCTGATGAGAGGCCGACCGACCGACCGACCGACCGACCGACCGACCGACCGACCGACCGACCGACCGACCGACCGACCGACCGACCGACCGACCGACCGACCGACCGACCGACCGACCGACCGACCGACCGACCGACCGACCGACCGACCGACCGACCGACCGACCGACCGACCGACCGACCGACCGACCGACCGACCGACCGACCGACCGACCGACCGACCGACCGACCGACCGACCGACCGACCGACCGACCGACCGACCGACCGACCGACCGACCGACCGACCGACCGACCGACCGACCGACCGACCGACCGACCGACCGACCGACCGACCGACCGACCGACCGACCGACCGACCGACCGACCGACCGACCGACCGACCGACCGACCGACCGACCGACCGACCGACCGACCGACCGACCGACCGACCGACCGACCGACCGACCGACCGCCCGACCGACCGACCGACCGACCGACCGACCGACCGACCGACCGACCGACCGACCGACCGACCGAAAAACCGGGGTCTTCGCTGGGATCGACATTTCGGAAGGGTCCTTACTCCTTGCATAGCGCTCTGGGTTCGTTGCTCAATATGAACTTCGCAATCTTCGGATTTGCTCGGCGCTCGAATCAGCTCAGTCAAAGCAGGATCGGTGGGGCAGGTTTGGTCACAAGTCAGCGAAAATCTATCCTCATCCTTCTTCTTCCCCTTATCTATCCTGCTGACCCAGTTCCAAACACCACCCACCGTAGCCGCCTGCCTGCCTGCCTGCCTGCCTGCCTGCCTGCCTGCCTGCCTGCCTGCCTGCCTGCCTGCCTGCCTGCCTGCCTGCCTGCCTGCCTGCCTGCCTGCCTGCCTGCCTGCCTGCCTGCCTGCCTGCCTGCCTGCCTGCCTGCCTGCCTGCCTGCCTGCCTGCCTGCCTGCCTGCCTGCCTGCCTCTTGGATCTTGAGGTGGTACCGAACCCTTCTTGCCTATCGATTTTGTTTCGACTGAGCGCTTGCGATTAAGCTGGTTACCGCGACTTAGCTTTCGTTGGGCGCTGTAGAAATCTTAAATTACGATTACGATTACAAGGTAAGTTAAGATCCAACTGCCAGGCAGGTAAATGTAAATGTAAATCTCTCTCTTCCTCTCTCATGGTTTCTCAGGCTTCTGAAGACTGCCCTGCTTAACAGGGATTCTACTTGTAATTGTAGTAATCGTAATTTGAGATTAATAAAGCGCCTCTTAGAGGATAAACTCAACAGAGGTACTTCCGACCCGTTGGAGTAAAATCACTGTTAAACAGTACAGTCTTCAGGCGCCTGCGGAACACCGAGAGGGGAAGAGAGAGGAGCTCAAGTCGCAATACTCGAGGGAGAAGATTCCAGAACTTGTTCGGGTAGGGAGCGCCCCTGTTGAGTTTATTCTCTAAGAGACGCTTCATCTTAAAGTACAATTACAATTACAAATCTCCAAAATTTCTCACACCCACACAGAAGCCGCGTCAGGGAGACCCTCTTCTTAACCCCGCTTTAGCAATTGAAGTCTGCAAGAGCCAGGTTGGGCGGGTGATTGGTTGGTCATTGTTTCTAGGTTTGTTTCACTACCCCCCTCAGGGGAACCTCTCTGCGTTCACAACTCATACAAAGGATCTCGATGAGAAGGGAGAAGGAAAGAGACAAAGAAACAGACACAGGGGCAGAAACAGATAAAGAGACATAGGAGAGAAGAGAGAGGGACAAAGACAGATACGGAGGAACTGACAGAGGGACAGCTATAGATGGGCGAACACAGGGAAAGAGACAGGAGACCGAGAAAGAGAGAGACAGACAGACAGAGAAAGAGAGAGAGAGAGGCGGAAACAGACAGAGACAGAGGCAGGAAGAGACAGGTGTACAGAGATAAAGATACAGATGGAAACAAAGAGACAGAGAGAGACAAAGATTGACGGAGACAAAGGGATGTAGACAGACACAGAAAAACAGAGGGACAGAGAGACAGACAGACAAACAAAGGGACAGAGGCAGACATAGACAGACAGAGATACAGAGAGAGACAAAGAGACAGACGGGCAAATAGACAGAGACAGAGTTATAAAGACAAATAGACAGACGTGCAAAGGGACGGAAACAGAGGCAAAGACATAGACAGAGACAGAGGTAGAGAGAGAGAGGCAGAGAGACAGAAAGAGAGAGGGAGAGGGAGAAAGAGAGACAGACAGACAGAAAGAAAATGGACGGAGACAGAGGCAAATACATAGACAGAGACAGAGTTATAAAGAGAGACAGACAGACAGACAGACAGAAAATGGACGGAGACAGAGGCAAATACATAGACAGAGACAGAGACAGACAGACAGACAGACAGAGGGGCAACTGAACAGACATACAGTGGCACAGACATAGACAGCGGCAGAGGGACCTAAAGCGATATAAAAGATACGCATCGACCTAAGAGGGAAGCGGACATCTCAACTCCCCATCGTCATCGAGGGAGGTATGTAGTCGGGCGATGGGGTTATCAGCAGAGGGGAGGGAGGAGGAGCTTTCGGGGTGCCTGACCCCACTGACGCCCCTTTCCAAGTATATAATTGATTTACGGCGGTGCTACCCCTTCGGAGGTCCACTTGTTTTATCTACCCCCTGCGCCTCCTCCTCTTCTTCCTCCTCTTGCTGATGCGGAAGATGAAGTTGATGCTGATGCTGCAGATACAAGGGGCAGATGCCCTTCCACAACCCAAGCATCACCATGCCCCAACCTATGAAAGACCCCATATGTATATATGTAATCAATATAAATGGCCCATTTATGCATTACATGCATATATATATTATATATATATATTATATATATATATTTAAAACCCCAGTGTATATTTACATATATATGTCTGCATATATTGCATATTTGTATATATACATATATTTATATATATATATATACCCAAGACCTCATAAGTATCTATGGCGTCTTGGATATTTATATATATGTGCTAAAATTATCTACATATAGGGGACAATAATAGGAGGTTATCAGATGTGCGTGTGCGTGTGTGTGCGTGTCTGTGTGTGCGTGGTTATATATATTATATATATATATATTATATATATATATATTATATATATATATATTATATATATATTATATATATATTATATATATACACACAACATCACTAGGGGATTAAGGATTGGTTCAGAGAAATTGAAACAATAGTTAAGGAAAAAGTCAAAAAGACGCCAATAAATAGCGGCTTCCATGGAGAAGATATATTTAACAGGTAGATCAATTCGTCTCTCCCGGAGGACGAACAGCCACTGATTGAGACACCTAAAAATACATGCAAAAGATCGTAATCGTAATCCCGAGATCTCTACAGCGCCCAACGAAAGCCAAGTCACGGGAACCAGCTTATTCACAGGCGCTCAGTCAAAACAAAATCGATAGGCAAAATGGTTCGGTTCCAGGTCAAGGTCCAGGAGTCGGGCAGGCAGACAGTCGGACGGCTACGGTGGATGGTGTTTGAAACTGAAGCGAGAAGAGATTTAAGGGGAAGAGAAAGAATCAAGATAAGAATTTTTGGAAAGAAAGATAAGTGAAGACGCAAGTCATGAACATTTGGAAAGACGAACAGCATATAGAAAAGCAAGGAAATCACAAAGAGAACTAAAGGAAAAATGTGTGAGACGATGGTAAACGCATTTTCCAATATAGATGAGAATGCTGGACAATTTGAAAGCAAGACGGAAAAAGGATTACAGCAAAAATCGTAATCGTAAACTCGAGATTTCTACAGCGCCCAACGGAAGCTAAGTCGCAAAAAAACAGCTTATTCACAGGCGCTGAGTCAGCACAGAATCGACAGGCAAGAAGGGTTCGGTTCCAGGTCAAGATCCAAGAGTCTGGCAGGCAGACAATCAGACGGGTATCGTGGGTGGTGTGGTGTGTGGGTGGTGACCTGTCTATGGGAAAATTGCAGGAATCTCACGGCTACAAAAACCAGATACGATGAGACAACGACAATCTTTGGACAACCCTGCTTAGGTAAAGTCGTTCAGAGATGACTTTGATGTGGTGTGGTTTGGACCCACGTGGAGGGAATGCCAGCTGACCAAATCCCGCACAATGCATTACATGCAAAGGGCGAAGGAAAACACCGAGAACTGCTCTGGATAAACATAGATTTTAATCTCAGATTAAATGTAAATGTACACGTAATCGTAATTCCGAGATTTCTACAGCGCCCAACGAAAGCCACGTCGCGGGGATCAGCCTATTCACTGGCGCTCAGTCAAAACAAAATCGATAGGCAAAAGGGTTCGGTTCCTGGTTAAGATCCAAAAGTCAGACAGAGCTATGGGGTTGGAGAAGAGGGAGAGATAAGACGAAAAAGGGGTGTCAGGGTAGGATCTGTGAAAGAGGAATGTTTTTTGAGTGAAAGGCCGATGCAGAAATTGCAAGCGGTAGAGCACAAGTCTTGCTGTAGCGACCGTATGACCTGGAGCCTGCTCATTTTTCATTGAATTTCTCTAGTGAGATGCTTCACCAACGCTGCCCGTTTTAATGGGTGCTACGCCATTTAAGGTCCCCGTTTTAGGATATGCGATTTAAGGGTGTCTAAGCAAACCTAATATTTGTGAAAGAAGGTAGATGTTAATGTACACGGTTTTCTATAGCGACCGTATGGCCTCGACCCTGCTCATTTTGCAACGAATTTATCGGGTGAGATCCTTCACAACCGCTGCCCGTTTGAATGGGCGCCACGACAATTAAGGTCCCCGTGCACGGACCGTACCAGCCCGAGATTTAAATCTCTGAAAAAAGCCACGGTTGGGAAGTGAACCGGCATCCTCACGCATACAGGCTCCTTCGCTTACCCGTTCACCGATGTAGCTAACTAGGCCAGCGGATTAGCACGGCCCGTACACGGTAGCTGATCTCCCCTTAAATGGCGTGGCGCCCATTCAAACGGGCAGCGGTGGTGAAGGATCTGACCCGATTAATTCATTGAAAAATGAGCAAGGTCGAGGCCATAAGGTCGCTATGTGAGAACGTCTACATTTATATTATAACCTAGGATAAAACCATACTTCTACTGAATATGAGAACAGCCTTTAATTTGACAAATGACCGAAAATAGTGGAAATCATTTACTCACATCATCCCCTCCAAACGGCTGTCATCAGGAACTGATGATGATGATGACGATGACGATGATCATGACATCATCATTGTGATCATTATGATGATGATGATGACGATGACGATGATCATGACATCATCATTGTGATCATTATGATGATGATGATGACGATGACCATGATCATGACATCATCATTGTGATCATTATGATGATGATGATGATGATGATGATGATGATGATGGTGATGATGATGATGGTGGTGGTGGTGGTGATGATGATGATATTGACGATGACAGCGACCACAACAACGTCAACGACAATGATAACGTCGTCTCCATAGCTGATCGTCCCTTCCATTCATTGGGTGAAAGTCGAGAGTCGCTCTCGGAAGGATGTCTGTTCTGGAGGGATCCCAAAAGGAAATGACGTAACCATAGTCGGATGACGCAATTATGGAACGAAGACCACCTGCGATAGCAAAGACGGCCGACGCCTCAGAAGTTCTTTGATCCTTGCGCCGATCACCGTCCAGTGTGCCACTGTCCGAAAGTATCGGTTATACTTCTTATCCTCTTCTTATACACGTGGGGCATGGTAGCCGATTGGTTACAGTGCTCGGCTTGTAACGCGGAGAGTACGGGTTCGAGCCTCCTTCTCTGAGACGGTTACTGTGTTGGAAACTTGAGCAAGTCCTTCACTCACAATTGCTCAGCGCCATCGATTGATGCTTAGTCATTAGATAGCGGCGCTTAATAAATGCAGAAATAATATTAATACACAAGTTGGAATGACCAGTGTGGCCACTACGCACGCAGATGGACAAAGTATCTGAGTGCAGAGCACAGTCAAAGTGGCCTTCGCGAAACTTGCAATGATACATCCAGACACTTGCACGAATATATTTCCAGGCCATTCGAACTACCTACGTGTGCCCCATACGAAAATATATAAATTTTATGTACATACACAAAGAACTGCCCTTTGAGCCAACAGGTACTGCCTGTACAACGCTCCCAAAATTCTGCCTACTAATAGAGGGGTAAGCACTTAGCTTACAACTCTTCCACGCACTGGTGCAAGAAAAATCCTTCAGCAATCGCTCACTTTATAAATGAAAGCATCGAAAAGTGTTCGGTTCCAGGTCAAGATCCAAAAGTCAGGCGCAGAGACAGCGTGGCAGCTACGGTGGGTGGTGTTTGAGACTGCAGCGGAAGGAGAGATAAGAGGAAGAAGGGGTGTCAGGATAGGATCTGTGAAAGAGGAATGGAATATTGCGTAGACGTGTCTGGTCTTTTCTTCACGTTCTCTGCCCTCAGGCAAATTCAGACATCCGATGACGCCACTCCTCTCGGTCTTACGCTGTTGTCTAATGACCTAACACTCGAAACTGAAAACATTCCTCTTTCATAGATCCTATCCTGATTCCTCTTCTTCCTCTTATCTCTCTTTCCGCTGCAATCCCAAACATCACCCACCGTAGCCGCCACGCTGTCTCTCTGCCTGAGTCTTGGATCTTGACCTCGAACCGAAGCCCTTTTGCCTATCGATTGGTTTTGACTGAGCACCTGTGAATAAGCTGGTCCTCGTGAAGTGGCTTTCTTTGGGCGCTGTAGAAATCTCGGGATTACGGTCATTCCTATACTCGGGAAATGTAGAGAGGTGGTCTCCCGTTGCGTTCTTCTCGGTATTCTTCAGGGAGACACCATCTCATACAAGTGTCTACTGGCTTTAAAGTCTGCTTTTACCAGATATGAATTATAAGTGATTAAGGCTGGAAAGAGTCACGGAAGAAGAGTTGAAGAATGGATAAAATAATTCAGTGTTTTTAAACGATTCTGACGAGCCAGATGCTTCAACCAATCACAGACTACGGATGATTCGGGAGATTTTTAGCCTCGCCTTAGGCAAAATTCCTTGGATAGGAATTCCTCTGTTCCCCCTCTTACGAAACCATTAGGGTCGCATCGCAATAGTAAACCGATTCCACTGCTAAGCGAGGTTTTACTGCGAACTACAACGCTTCGAGATATAGGCCGGAGTTCACGACCTTTGAACTCTGAATTCAACTCGCCGCTACTAAGGTCTTAGATGCCGTGGTGAATTTGCTGGGTCTCAAATTAGCAACTTCCGTGCTACCTTGGTCAAGTTCGGGCAGATTTAGGACTATTTATGCATTTATGGTCTCTTTGGCCTAGGGTCGGTCTAGTCAGGGGTGGGGTGAATGGGTGAATCAGTCATGGGGAGGGGTGAGTGGTCAGTTAGTCAGACGGCCGGTCAGAGGGCCAACCAGCAAGTCGGTCACTCACTCACTCATTCACTCACTCGCTCGCTCATTCACTCACTCACTCACTCGCTTCTTTCCTTTCTTGCTTCCTTGTTTCCTTGTTTCCTTCCTTCCTTCCTTTCTTTATTTCTTTCCTTCCTTCCTTCCTTCCTTCCTTCTTTCCTTCCTTCCTTCCTTCTTTCCTTCCTTCTTTCCTTCCTTCCTTCCTTCCTTCCTTCTTTCCTTCCTTAGTCAGTCAGTCAGCCAGTCATTGAGCCAGCGAGAAAGTCTGTGTGTCAGTCAACAAGTCAGTCATACAGTTAGTAGAGCGATGGAATGGCGGGTGGCTTAGTAAGAGAGTGGGTTGTTTTAAAAGAAGTAAAGAGATCCAGCTGGCCATGAAAAACCAATTTTGTCTAACCTGATTCATTGCAAGATGAATCAGGTCGGATACGAACATAAATCACGGCGGAAAGCGATTCTGACCTCTTCCGAATCTAAAAGACTGAGATACACATTTGACACAGACGTTTTTCTTTTGCATCGCATTGTGTTGGGTTTTAAATTTGAACAACATCGGAAGAAGGAGGATCACAGGAGACCTGATTTTGACTTGAAGCGACCACCGACTGATGTCTTGAGCAGTATGATAACGGCGCTATAGAAGTCATTAGATGAGATTAGATGATATGACCTGAGATCAGATGAGATTAGATGAGATTAGATGAGATTAGATGAGATTAGATGAGATTAGATGAGATTAGATGAGATTAGATGAGATTAGATGAGATTAGATGAGGTTAGATGAGATTAGATGAGATTAGATGAGATTAGATGAGATTAGATGAGATTAGATGAGATTAGATGAGATTAGATTAGATGAGATTAGATTATACTAGACTAGACTAGAATAGACTAGACTAGATTAGATTAGATGAGATCAGATGAGATTAGATGAGATGATATTAGATTAGATTATACTAGACTAGAATAGGCTAGACTAGATTAGATTAGATTAGATTAGACTTTCATACCCATGCCTAACTCTCGGGGATAGCTTAAGGAACGGAATTTCTTTTCTTCGTGTAATTCATCAACTCAACACATCTTCGGTTAAGTGAAATCGCATCTGTTTTTATCAGTTAATTAGTCGATTTTGGGAGGTGCCTAAAAGGCGCTGTATAAATTTGTTACGTTACACTAACTTGTAACCAGTCCCCCCCCGTCCGCTGTATCTGTCGTTTCACAGATTTTTGGC
Organism: Norana najaformis; assembly: GCA_964023275.1. Classification (NCBI taxonomy): domain Eukaryota; kingdom Metazoa; phylum Annelida; class Clitellata; order Crassiclitellata; family Hormogastridae; genus Norana; species Norana najaformis. The sequence goes on from OZ029913.1 coordinate 61,496,614, forward strand.
TGTTCATTAACTGTCCCTGGAGCAGGAGTCCATCCACACGAGAGAGTCTTGCTTTAATCAGGCCATTGATTAGTCAGCAGATTTAATTAGAACAATTTGGGCCAATTTGGAACAGTTTTGCACTGAACAAATCACAGAATATCAAAGCACAGACTGTGATGCCTTTCGGGCTTTAGTCAACCCCCAATTTTGAAACACTTAGGCGCCTTTGAAGTTCATCACAAGCTGTTAACCCTCATTCAGAAATCAAGATTCAATGGAGGGTGCTAGCATTCTACTACACTTCACCACATACTTCATTACGCCAAAGTGCACTACGCCAAAATCCATCATATTACGCTACACTACACATTATGCTACACTAAACGACACTATGCTACACTAGACTATATGCTAGACTACTTGACGCTACGCTACACTACAGTGCACTACACAACACTACACCACACTAGGCCAAAGTACACTACGCCAAACTACATCACACCACGCTACACTATACTATGCAGCACTACACACTATGCTACACTAATCGACACTCTACTATACTGTCCTATTCTAGACTACTTGACGCTACACTACACTACACTGCTCTACAATAGGCCAAAGTACACAGCGCCACACTACATCAAAATAGTCTACAGTACACACTACGCTACACTAGACGACACTATACTACACTATACTATGCTAGACTACTTGACGCTACATTAAACTACACTACAACACACTACACCACACTAAACTACGCCAAACTACATCACACTATACTACACTAGACTATGCTAGACTACTTGAGATACAGTACAACATACTGCGCTCACATCACATCACATAACATCACATCACATAACATCACATCACATAACATCACATCACATAACATCACATCACATAACATCACATCACATAACATCACATCACATAACATCACATCACATAACATCACATCACATCACATCACATAACATCACATCACATAACATCACATCACATCACATAACATCACATCACATCACATCACATAACATCACATCACATAACATCACATCACATGGGGTGACGCAGACGTCTGCATCGGGGAACCAGTAGAATCGCAACGCGGCGTCATCACAGACCAGCTGGTGGTCACGTGGTCCGGAAGTGACGTCAGAACCGGCCGGGCGTCTGCAACCGGACCCCTCAATGGCAGCCTTGTTCTCTTCCGTGGTTCTGAGGCTGACTAAGACGACCCATCCCCCACCCATCCACCCTCCCAGCGCGTCCTACCCTCTTCCCCCTTCGGTAGCAGCCCAGCCTTGCCCCGGTTCATTCTTTCACCCTTTAAGTCCTGCCTGCTTGCCCCTCTGCCTCTGCCTGCCTGCTTGCCTGTCTTCCTTGCCTGCCTGTCTGCCTGCCTTCCTGCCTGCCTGCCTGCCTGCCTGACCCTCTGCCCCCTGCCTGCCAGACACTTTCCCAGTTTTGTTTTCCATTATAAAGCCTCTGTCCCTGAGATGTAGAAATATACGTTGTATAAATAAATTTATACATAGAAGGATAATTTTATATATGTATACAAAGGTTATGTGTATATATGTACACTTTTATGCATGTTTATATGTGTATGTTTATTTGTATATATGTATTTATGAATGGATGTATGTATGTGTGAGTGTATGTATATACAAGTATGTATATGTATGTAGACAAGTGTATGTATGTATGCATGTATCTGTGTATGTATGTATGTATGTATATATGCATGAATGTATGTATGTACATTTTGTATGTATGTATGTATATATGCATGAATGTATGTATGTACATTTTGTATGTATGTATGTATATATGCATGAATGTATGTATGTACATTTTGTATGTATGTATGTATATATGCATGAATGTATGTATGTACATTTTGTATGAATGTATGTATATATGCATGAATGTATGTATGTACATTTTGTATGTATGTACGTATGCATGCATGTATGTGTGTATGTATGTATGTGTGTATGTATGTATGTGTGTATGTATGTCTGTATGTGTGTGTATGCATGTGTGTATGTATGTATGTATGCATGTATGTATGTATTTGTAGGTGCATATATAAATGTATGCTTATGCATTTGTGTATATGTATATATGTGTGTATATATATATGCATAGTATTATATGTGATCACACATAGATGTAAAAGTGCATCCCAGTTACTACAAAGGTGAGTGTGTATAACTTTGTATGCATTTATATCTGTATATCACTGTGTTTATGTGTCCTACTGTATGTGGCTGCGTGGTCATGTCCGTCTTGCTGCGTATCTATGCCTGTGATGTCTGTGTATGTCTCTGTACGTCTGCCTCCGTTTCAGTGTATTTACTTTTGCTGTGTGGTTATACGTCCATCTTTTTATGTACCTGCGTCTCATCTTCTGTATGTTTGCTTGCCTTGCTGCGTGCGTGCGTGTTTGTTCTTGTACGTATGCGTGCATATGTAGGTCCAAGAGTGAATCTTAAAGAAAGACGCTCGGGTAAACTTGACTCGTTCATTGTGAATCTCCAAAACCCAGCTGTCAATCAAAGCACTGGGCCAATGAAGTGCGCGGAGGGCCAGGTGCTTGAATGAATACCCGGCTGTTTGCCTGCTGCCCCGTTCTGCTGGGGCCCACAGCCCAAGTCTGGCCCTGTATATATCCTGGCGGACCGGACGGCTAACGTTTAGTGTGTCAGCGCGTTATGCTGGGGGCCGTGAGAGCCGTCGTCTTTGTGAGTCTTTGTTGAGGAAACGAGCCAGACTGAGGGCTTTGTTCGGCTACCATATCAAGTGTTCCGACGGGATTAGAACGGATAAGAAGTGTTCCGACGGCTTTGGGACGGATAAGAAGTGTTCCCGCGGCTTTGGGACGACACTGCGTCCAAATCTAGTGTTCAGAAGGGCGGCGCGAACGATTAAGTAGTGTTCTGACGGCTTAGGTGCTTCGAATCCCAGTTTTAAGACTAGGGTAGTTTTCTTTGCCGACTGAGAGAGATTTGAGAGACGGTTTTCTGACGCGGGGAATTTGAGAGATTTTAGTAAATATCTCGGACTTTGATCGTCGACTGCTTCTGAGGTCTTAGGAGAGGAAAACTTCGAGAAAGACGCTTCCAAATCCGAAGGAGTGTTCTGTGAAGGTCTGTTCTGCAGGAGAAGTCCTTCACTTGGAAGAGCTCGGATATTCGCAAGGAGTGGCCAGCATGGATCAGTTCCTCGTCTGCGAAGAGGGCGACTGGAGACTGCGGCAGTCCTTCGAGGACCCTGTCCTTGTCAAGGACGACCGCGTCCTGGAGAACCTCCTGGCCACCGAGGACCACTACACGTTGTCGACTTCCTATTTCCGGTTTCAGGAAGACATCCAGCCCTACATGAGGAAGATCGTTGCGAAGTGGATGCTGGAGGTACACATTGCACTCAATGAGTAACTCCCGGTAGATGGCCGATTGCCAAGATGGCCGTTCTCTATCTGTCTCATTCATTTCGATAGATTAATTCGTCGTAACGAACCCTCCGGCGCTATATAAATCTGTAACAGTGTTACGCTTTGTATTGTGCAGCTGCCTCTGTAGCGCCCATTGACTTCACGCAGTGGCGAATCCAGGATTGCTTGCGTGGGGACAAGTGCATTTCAAGAGGGGCGCCACATTCTGGCAGTCCACCATGCACGGGTCTGGTCTGTGGGGCGCCGGGATATAACCAAGAGGGGCGCGGGGGCTAACCGCCCCACCACGCCTATAGCTAAATCCGCCACTGTCCTCACGGAATCTCATTCGGCTGAATTGCAAACTCAGTTCGACGGTTGGATAGTGACGCCCATGGCAACTACTTCGAAAACGTGGGTTGTCGTAGTGACGTGGCAGTTAACTCCTCAGGGTTTGAACCTTGGTCAGCTTTACCACTGGTCTGTGTCTATATACTTTCTCCCCCACAACCTAATTTATTTTGCGCCTTTTCAGTAGCGTCTCCCAGCTGGTCCACTGTGTCCACTTTCCCCTCTTCCTATAATCTGGATGTTGAACACTATAATATTGCCAGACAACTTATGCTGGCTTTCGGGCCGCACTATATCGCCTGTTGAGACGATCATAAAGGAGCTATATAAATGTTCACATGCATAGACACAATGCACATTCACTTGAATCGAAAATTAATGCTTTATGCATAATGATAACGGCATTACAATCACGATAACATGAATGAGTGGGATTAGATTAGATTAGATTACATATTGTTCAATATACGCATACATAGGGACGGACAAGTCTGTCTGTCTGTCTGTCTGTCTGTCTGTCTGTCTGTCTGTCTGTCTGTCTGTCTGATTTCAAAACATAGTGGACATTTCCTACTAGCTTAACTTAACTTCTCAACTTAAGACTTTTACCTTTTTGAAATTGCTTAACCGCCGCAGACTACCTCTCTATCTCACTGGACTGACCTTCTGGTATTGACCTGATTGCGGCTTGGCTTTGAAGCGCCATCGGTTGATGCTTTCGCGTTAGACACCGGCGCAATAGAAGTTACTACTTACAATTTTTAGAGGCTGCACGTTACACGTATTGTAGAGTAACCGTCAACTAATTATTACGCAGCGTGAGGACTTTCGGCTGCGAAAAAGGCGCTGTAGAAACAGTCGGATGTGTTGTAGGTGTGTGAGGAGCAGGGTCGCGAGGAAGAGGTGTTTCCGCTGGCAATCAACTACCTGGACCGGGTTCTGTCGACGGCCCAGATGAAGAGGACTCAGCTCCAGTTGGTCGCTGCTGTTTGCATGTTCATCGCGTCCAAGGTCAAGGAAGCGACCCCCATCGAAGCCGAGAAGCTCGTCATCTACACAGACTTCTCCATCACCCTCCACGATCTCCTGGTAGGCACCCCGATCTTTCCATAGAGGGTGAAGGGTGGATTTGGGGGCAAGTTAGGGGCATAGTAAGACATCCTGGTAGGCACCCTGACGTTTCCGGAAGCGGGGAGGAGGCGATGAAGAGGTTGATCTGGGGATCAAGTTCATTCATTTATACATTCATGCATTCATTAATTCATTCAGTTCGAATATTCATTCATTGATTCATTCATGCATTCATTCATTCATTCAGTTGTTCATACATCCTTTCGTTCCTCTTTTCATTGATTCATTCATTTAGAAACTCATGTAGCGCTCATTTAGGAGAATTACTGCAATGTAACGTGGCCAGATATGGACAAACTGATTCCAATGTAAAACCATACATTTCCTATGTTGTTCAGTGACTAGACACTTACATAGCGTCTTTATGAAGTCTTTTAATACCTTCACATGTTCTAACCACGTTCGTGTAAGCGCCTACTTGAAAACTCTTACACCCTCTTCTTAATTATCAGACACATTGTGCCTGTTCTTCATGATACAGCTGTTCCAATAGCATTGCAAACTAGCCCAATACAAAACACACAAATACTATACAAAACACACAAATACTATACAAATTCATACATACTGTATAATTCAATGCCCTTACTGACTGGAGTTCAAGTTAGTAATTAACTCGGTTGATCTATTCAGTTCAAAGTTGAAAGGCATGCCGTATGTTATTTCCTTCGACCTTTGACCTCAGTGGCAAGACATTTCGCCTACTGACCAGTGTCCACGTATGCATGAGGGCTGACCCACTGTAGCATACGCCCAGTGAATTGTGTGCTTGTCCGAGCTTTGCATTTATAGCCTTTCAGCCAGCCACTGCAGAGGACTAACAAATCTGTCTGTCTGTCTGCGTCTGTGTGTTTGTCTGTCTGCCTGTCTGTCTGTGTGTGTCTGTGTATGTGTCTGTCTGTGGGTGTGCGTCTGTGTGACTGTCTGTCTGTGGGTGTGTGTCTGTGTGACTGTCTGTCTGTGTGTGTGTCTGTCTGTCTGTCCGTCTGTCTGTCTGCGTGCTTGACTTTAATGAATGGGGCTTCCACTGGACCATGTAGAATGTTCAGACGTTGAACTTCCCTCCCCACTGAAGTCCATAGAATGGCAAGCGCAACAAAGTAAATAGTGTGGCCATTGACATCTTTCTATTCGCCAAGGCTCGCTCGGAAGCGTTTCACCATATGTCGACATCTGTCAAATTCCAAGTATGAGCCCCTTTTGAGAGGCTCTTTAATAAAAGGCGCCGCATAATTGTCCAGATTCATACATATATAAATACATGTATATATACTCGCATTTGAGAATTGCAATGTAGCGCCTTTTCAGTGGTTGGGGCCTCTGTGTGGAATGGACTCCCTTTCGATCTGCGGATCCTTCTGGCTTAGAATGCAAGGTGTACATTCACCTTTAACCAACATCTTTCACCGGGGCTGGGCTGGAAGCACCTCTGGGTGTATAACTCTAAGGGGCGCTATATAAATACTCATACATGCATACATGCATGCATACATACATGCATACATACATACATACATAAATGAATGAATACATTGATGATCGCAAACATATGAGCATGCATACACTGGCACATACTCGTGAATACTTAAAAACATGCATACATACATACATCTACCTACACGTGCATACATATATATACATACATACATACAGTAAGTAAGTACATACCAACATACTTGAACTGACATCAGTGTCTGATGCTAAGAAACATGATGCTAAGAAATATACATGCATACGCACGTATATACATACGTGCATACATACATACTTACATACAAATATGTGCACATACATATACATACATATACACATCTAAGTGAACTGACATTAGTGTCTGGTGCTAAGAACCATGATTGTAGAGGGATGTAGCAAAGGCCTGCTGCAGAGGGAGCCACCTTTGTCCATTCAGAAGCTTGTGAACCGTCCGGTTGGATACTGGGTCGTAAGTCCTCAGATCTGGGAATACATCGGAGGAATGCGATCGCCGCAGAACTCGGGGGTCTCAAAGTCCAAGATACACAGATTCCCGTGATTTAAGCCCCACAGAGACATTGCCATAGGTTCAAGGGGTCATGGGTTCAAGGGGTCATGTGTTCAAGGGGTCATGTGAATCAGAACCCCTTCCGGAATGTCTTGGCTTTTGAACTATTCGGGCCTGGCTTGGGTCAACGCGTTCATTTCAAGCACAGGCAGGGACACGTACAAACAGGAGTTCTTTAGAGGCACCTAAAGGAGCTACATTAAGTGTTGATTGATGCAAGCATACCTGCAATACGAACAGACAGGCAAACAGACTGGACAGAGACACATAGACAGATGCAGAATTTGGCAGAGAGACAGACAGACAGACGCAGACAGAGACAGAGAGAGGAATTCACGAATTCACACACTACAACTGAAAGTATTCAAATGTTGCATTAAAAAGCAATACAGTATACTATGGTCCAATGCTAACAATACGATACAATTTGAACCGAATATGCATGACAAGTTAAAGGCAAATGCACAATCATTCAAAACCAATAAGTAGGAACCAGTGCTATACAACACGATTCAAAACTATACAATACAGTAGGAACCACTACAGTACGAAACAAAACTATACAATAGAGTAGGAACCACTACAACACGAATCAAAACTATACAATAGAGTAGGAACCACTACAATACAAAACAAAACTATACAATAGAGTAGGAGCCACTATAATACGAAACAAAACTATACAATAGAGTAGGAACCAATATAATATGAAGCAAAACTATACAATACAGTAGGAACCACTACAATACGAAACAAAACTATACAATAGAGTAGGAGCCACTATAATACAAAACAAAACTATACAATAGAGTAGGAACCAATATAATATGAAGCAAAACTATACAATATATTAGGAACCACGACAATACAACCGTTGATGTCCGGTGACTAGCTATGACCTTCTTTTGTCTCATATTGTTCGATAGGAATGGGAGATGCTGGTGCTTCAGCTGCTGAGATGGGATACGAGTGCAGTTCTGGCCCACGATTTCCTCCACCTCCTAATTACACGTCTCCCCATCGAACCAGAAAGTCACAAGTCCATACTGCGCCACGCCCAGACCTTCATCACGATGTGTGCTACAGGTAATAAAAGGCGCCTCATCAATTCACCTAATCGTTTGGGTAAAGTAAGGTACCTTCTAAGACGGAATTGACTGGATTGTGCGGAGGTTTTGGTACCCCATCGTCTGATGGTAATGGCGTAACAGTCGTTTCAAAATAGGGATTACTTTGTTGATTACATTCATTATGAGGTGATTACATTGTTGGATTACACTGTTACATACTGAGATTACGTCGGATTAGACGGATTAGATCAGATTAAATCATATTAGATATCATTATCAACATCATCATCAGTATCTTCAGTTTCTATCTGACGGCGATATGTGTAAATAAACGATCGTAATCGTAAACTCGAGATTTCTACAGCCCCCAACAAAAGCTAAGTCAAGGGAACCAGCTTGTTCACATACGCTTAGTCAAAACAAAATCGATAGGCAAGAAGGGTTCGGTTCCAGGTCAAGATCCAAGAGTCAGGCAGGCAGGCAGGCAGTCAGACGGACACGGTGGATGGTGTTTGGACTTGAACTTGAAAGTGCGATAAAGAGAAGAGGTAGATGTCCACTCTCTCTTAAGTCATATTTCAGGTATAAGATTTAGTATTACATCTTAGATTCACTACATGTGAATAAAATCAGGTGAATGGCGATGAATTCGAATGACTGACCTTCGTTTCCTGCAGCGATTCGCCAAGTCCAGTGATTTCCTTATGTTTAATACGAGTCTTCTTACATTTTCGTTATGGCGTCGAACTAACACAGTGTTGATCTTCATACGCTTACCTTCCTTCAGATCTTGCATGCAGTGCGTTGCTTCGAGTTCAGTCGTCAGGTCGTTGGAGTTTAAACTAAGCGGATGACTTCTATAGCGCCGTTGTCAAAATGCCCAAAGCATCAATCGATGGTCGCTTCAAGTTAACTCGTCAAGTTATTGACTGCATAACTCTTAGTACTTGGGCTGACTTTTGACATTGCAAAGCACCCTAGAAGTAGCCTGTTGCATACGATGCTATATAAACTGTCGTCGTTACATTACATTATATTACAATAAGTCATAATCAGAAATCGCAATCCGTTGGAGAAGCATGGTGGAAATCTGAGAGGTTAGAAAAGCAAAGTCTTCGCTAAACGACTTCAAATCCAACACTCGTTACAAGGTTGTAAGTAATTGTATTGTATAGTATTCGATAACTTATATAGCGCTTCTTACAGAATGGTTGTTCTGTTGTCGTCTTTTGTAGAATTCAGTTTTTCCGTTCATCCGGCGTCCGTGGTGGCCGTGTCCAGTCTAAGTGCTTCCATCTGTGGCCTTAAGGGTCAAAGGTGGTGCCAAAGGAATCAACTACTTCACCGGTTACGACAGATCACGAATATCGACTGCGTATGTCCAATCTAGTCTACAGTCTAATCCAATCTAAGCTAATCAAGCTTAATCTAATCTAGTCTACAGTCTAATCCAATCAAGTCTAATCAAGCTTAATCTAATGTAGTCCAGTCTAATCCAATCTCACCCAATCTAAGCTAATCAAGCTTAATCTAATCTAGTCTACAGTCTAATCCAATCTTGTCCAATCTAGTCTAATCTAGCCTAGTATAATTTAATGAAGCTTAATATGATATAGCCTAGATTAATATATTCAATTTAGCCCAATCTAATCAACCTTAATCAAAACTAGCCCAGATTAATTTAGTCAGTCTAGCCCAATCTAATCTTATCTAACTAGGCCAATCAAATATAATCCAATCTAGCTTAGTCTTGTCTAGGGTAATCTCTTCTAAAGAGTTCAGTATCATCATGTTCTACTTTTTAGGCATCAGTCGATGGTCGCTAATCTAATCTAATCCGATCAGAAATGTAAATCAGAGAATTCTATCCTTATCATGATGAACTCACCAACAATATTTCAAGGTCCCTTTGAAGTGAAATTGCATTCAGAAAAATAATTCGTTACAGAAAGGGGGCAGTCAAGATCCCAACGGTCAGAGAAAGCCAATAAACCGCCAGTAAAAAACGAATTTCTGCATTTAAAGAACCTTTAATGTGTAACACACTCGCAAAAGCGGTGTTTCCAGTAACATGACACAAATGTCTGATAACAGAGCACAGATATTGTGACCTAGAGCCGGGTGACTTCTCAGCTGTAGTGTTTTATTTATGCAATTTTACCCAAAGGCGTTTGGCGACAAGCTCGTTTCTTGCTGCCAGTTGTAGCGTTTTATGTCTGTTTGTATCTAGACATATTGTGTAACAACCCAAAGGCGTGACTGGACGCAAGCATGCGTTTTCTTACCGATTCCATAATTGGTTTTTTATTATGAACCTATTCTGGAGTTTGGCACTGACCTCAAAGAATTTGGTTTTTATCTGCGAATGATTCATGCGCCGTTTCTTAACTCATGAAAGGTCACAGATTCTGATAGCAAATTCCTTTAGCTGGGTGGAAATGATACTGAGTTTATCGTGATTAGTGTGCCATAAGCGGGTTCTTTAAAGGCGCTGCATAAATAGCCGGATATATATACATACATACATACATACATACATACACATTAAATAACTAAATAACTAACCTTGTCTAGTCCAGGCATTTCTGAAGCGCTGCTATCGCGTTGCACAAGGTATCAGTCGATGGTTGTTTCTAAGCAAAACTGCTTCTAATTAAACCCATTAAGCTAATTACATAATTAGATACCCAATACCTAAGTAGATACCTAATACCTAACTTACTAAACGAACTGTTTAACTCCCTAAACTTGAGTTGGTCTAACGGTTTAAACACTAAGTAAATGACTAACTACCTACACTAACGAAATCCCTAGCTACCTACTATTTAAGTTCTACATAATTAATTACCTAACCACCTACCTTATTAAATTGCTATCTAACTAAATACCTAACTACGTACGTAACTAAATTACGCTCTGCCTAGCCAACTACATTAAACCAGTTATCTCGGGGCAACAAAGCCTGGACCCAGGGTCACGCCTGATGACTCACAAAGAGCATTTGTCTGCTTTCTTCCTTCTAGGAGTGCATCGAAGCGTGTCAGGAGCAGATCGAGCAGGCACTGTCGCAGAACATTGCCAAGGAGAACCTCCAGCTGTCGTCCTCACCCTCCTCAACGCCTTCGACGCCGAACCTGAAGCCGTGCGACTCCTCACTCTCCTCCACACCAACCGACATCCGGGACATCCACCTCTGCCAGTGACACTGTTACTTCCGGTAGGATGTTCGCGATGACCGGAAGTCCTCGATCCGTGCCTCGCACATACGCTGGTTGCCCTTTGACCGAAAGCGGACCCTGCTGCAAGGACACGTGATTGAATGCATGCCTGTGATAGCGTTGAACTGTCTCGGAGTCGGAAAAACACAGTGGGAGAAACCCAACCAAATGGGAAACATAACTGGGAGAAAACCAACCAAGTGGGATACCTCAAATGAGAAACCCAATCAAATGGGAGACATCAACTGAGAAAGACAAACAAGGGTGCGAAAAACCTCTGGTAGAAACATGACTAAATTGGAAACCCAGCGAAGCGGGAACCTCACATGGGAAACCCAAACAAGTGGGAAACCAACATGGGAGAAACCCATCCACGCGGGGAAACTTCCAACTTGGAAATACTAATAACTGGGAAGCCTTCTACTGGAAAAATCAACCGAGAAAACGTATAACTGGGAAAAACTCCAACTTGGAAGACGCCTAACTGGAAAAACTTCCAACTGGGATAAACCCAACTGGGAAAGCACCGTATTGAAACAACTACCACCTGGAAAAACGTCCCTGGAGGAGTTCCCACAGTATTCCGACTCCAAGGGGGGTTGACTTGGCGTACCAGACGTCTTTTTGCCCGCGTGGCTGAGCTAGATAGCTAGGTTTCGTAGTGGCTTTGAACGTTAACTTTTGCATTGACAATAGCCTCTCAATTTTATCGCGTCTGGTTGCGTCGAAACACCTCGACATCATCCTGACTCCTACATCTGGGATCACCCCATCGTAGAAGCCTCAACGTTCCCCCAACCAAGCCCCTGAATAATCTCATCCTCAAACCCCGACCCTAGCAATACCCCGAAAAGTTTTCTTACCCCGAACTGTTGGCGACAACTATTGTTAACTGCTTCAAGGGTGATGCCTTCAAGACTATACCGCACCCTGAGAGGGTGATAATTACTTCACAGCACTTGACTTGTGTTCGAGACTTATAGACAGTTTTAGCCGAATTACCCTTGGAAAATAAATTTCTGGGCCCATAGACGGAAACTACCTCTTGACTCTTAGCAAAGGCTATGTAACTTATTTCCTAGTTTTATTGATTAGCGAGAGACCTAATTTAAAAAGAATGGGTAATTCTTACCTCCTGTACACTAGAAATTCCTACTAAATAGGCGGAATGTATGCTAATTTATACTGAACCATATCAATGACTTGACCTAATTGTTAATTGTTAATGACTCCGTAAAGAGCGATGTTATAGCCAACAGTGTTATCTACGATCCGTTACTGGCCTGGTTAGCTGCATTGGTTAAAACCTACGTCACGGCATCTTTGTGCGTGAGGATGCCGGTTCGCTTACCGATGGTAGCTATGTTTGAGAGATTTGAATCTCGGGCTAGCACGGTCCGTAAACAAAGACCTTAAATGGATGGCACCCATTCAAATGGGCAGCGGTGGTGAAATACCTCACCCGATTAATTCATTGAAAAATGAGCAGGGTTGAGGCCATGCGGTCGCTATAGAAAGACATGTATATTTACATTTATTTGCATTTACTGAATGAATAAAACATGTCTGGGATTACTGAAAGGTGTTTCAGGTATGATCAACCATAAGGTGTGCTTTGTATAATAAGCTACCAGGTATTCATCTAATCTTCAGAGTAAGTTTCGTTATGCATCACTGTCTCAGAATAGTTTGAGTTATCCATTCATGCATATCATTGAGCAGTTTGCTTTATAAAGCAGAAAAGGAAGTTGATTGCTCATTATGACTTGTCCTAATTTACTAATTCTGATGAATTCGCTATAATTATTACTATTATTATTATTGTTAGTTATTATTAGTATAATTAGTTAATATGTTGTTATGCCTGATGCTTGTTTTCTTGTTAATTTAAATGTACAGATGAGTTTCCTCAATAAACGATCAGAAACTTTAATAATTTCGGACTGAAAGTTATTTACTGTAAATGTTTCTATTTATTAATTTACAACTTTTGAAATCATAAAGCTCCATAAAAGAAGGAACCATTTAGGGTTTGTATATGTATGTCTGTCTGTCTGTCTGTCTGTCTGTCTGTCTGTCTGTCTGTCTGTCTGTCTTGTATTACTTGAATGACAGCCTACAGAGATCCTTTTCCTTAGTCTGTTTTGCTGTCTGTCTCTATGTTATTATCTGAACAGTAGACTGAAAGACTCATCTTCCTAGTAGGTCTGGCGGTTTATGTGTTACTATCCGACAGGCTAAAAGACCTCTCCTTAGTTGTGTCTGTCTGTTTGTCTCCATTACTTTGACCCTTCTCTTCGTATTATCACCCTCTGGCTCTGGACATCTGAAGTGTTCTCCGGCAGCAACATGAACCCTCGGGGCAAAAATCTGTGCCCTCACTAATGGCCGCCATCTAGTTTCGTGACATTCGAGAAGAGATAACAACACACGATAGTAACGTTACGTAATGTAACACGATTAGACATTTATGTTGCTCTGCAGTTAAGATCCAGTCAGTTGAGGCTCTACGATCCTTCTCCCAACTTATTGTTGGCACAACTCTGGAGTGGACTTCCGCTATCATTTCGTGCAAGGGTCATTGTTGGTTATATCGCAATTGTAATCTCGAGATTTCTACAGCGCCCAACGAAAGCTAAGTCGCGGGAACCAGCTTATTCACAGGCGCTCAGTCAAAACAAAATCGATAGGCAAAAGGGTTCAGTTCCAGGTCAAGATCCAGGAGTCAGGCAGTCGTTCAGTCATTGCTGGGGATAGAGCTGAATCAGATCGCTGTTTAAAGACGTTCTTATTTCCCCGAGGTTCTCGTGCTGGAAGCGCTTCTGAGTAGTTTGTTCTGTAAGAAGCGCTATATAAGTTATCAAATACAAACACAGACTAACTCTGACTTTAGTTTCAACTTAGAATCAAGTTTTATGCTTCCGTTTAAACTGCCTGCCTGCCTGCCTGCCTGCCTGCCTGCCTGCCTGCCTGCCTGCCTGCCTGCCTGCCTGCCTGCCTGCCTGCCTGCCTGCCTGCCTGCCTGCCTGCCTGCCTGCCTGCCTGCCTGCCTGCCTGCCTGCCTGACTCTTGGATCTTGACGTGGAATCGAACACTTCTTGCTTATCGATTTTGTTTTGACTGAGAATAAGCGTGTTCCCTCGACCTAGCTTTCGTTGGGCGCTGTAGAAATCTCGAGTTTACGATTACAATACGATTGCGATACCCGAGTTTTACTGATACGAGCTCTGTGTTAAGCTGCTCGATGAGATTTGGGATCATTTTGTTAATGGTCCCAACTGCCTCTGGCTCCCCTAAATTAAATGACCATGGACGACATGCGGAGATGAATGACCAATGGGGGAAGCCTTAATGTCTCTGCTGTCCAGGGGTCAGACGGGGAAAGGCAGTCCAGGAGCCTGAGCGTATGTGGTCTTGGGGATGTGTCTGTGTGCTTGTGTTTGTTTCTCTGTGTCTGTGCGTGTGTGTGTCTTTCGTATGTATGTTTATGTAGGACGTACGTGAGTTTATTTTTATGTGTGCCTGCGTGTGTGTCTTATGTAGTATGTGTGCATGCAAATATACATGTGTGCGTATTTGTGTGTGTGTGCGTGTGTGTGTGTAAATGTGCTTGGTGATGTGAAACCCAGATGGCAAGCTGCAGTGACAGAATCCTGTTGGATGATTACGGAATTCACAGGAGGGAAGGATGGAATTAGGGTGTCAGAGAAGGAAGGAAGGAAGGGAAGAAGGAAGAAAGAAAGGAAAGAAGGAAAGAAGGAAGGGAAGAAGGAAGAAAGAAAGGAAAGAAGGAAGGAAGGAATGATGGATCGAGAGAAAGGATAGAATGAGGTTGTCAGAGAAGGAAGGAAGGAAGTAAAAAAGGAAGGAAAAAGAATGAATTAAAGGAAGAAAAGAAAGAAAAAATGGAAGAAGTGTAGTCAGGATAGGATCTGTGAAAGAGAAGTACTTTTATTTTGTGTTTTAGTGTAATTAAGACAGTCTGTGAAGACCGATGACGCTCCTTTGTTGCTAGCTGAATATTAGTCAGTGCTGGTATTGACTAATTTTCTAGTCAGTAATTAACTCGGTTGATCTACTCCGTTCACAGTTGAAAAATTGTGATTGTAATTGTGATTAGGAGCTTCTATCGAGCCAAGGCATCAACCGATAGCGCACCAAAGCCAAGCCGCAATTCGATCACTATCCAGGAGTTCAGTCCATTAAGAAAGAGAGGCAGCCTATGGCGGATAACCAGCTGAAAAGGTGCCTACTCACAGCATTTACGAAACATTAAAAGGAAGAGAGAATTTAGGAAGAAAAGGAAAAGGGGTCACGTGATGAATTACGTAATCATGCCCTATTCAAAGGGAATGAGCGAATCATACAGGTGTGCCACGCCGAATAAGTAATGTCTCCCAGGATGTTATAGGTTCCACTTGTAGCGCACCATAAATTAACAGGTTACTCATAATCATAACAAACAAGTGCTAATCGTCATGATGGAAATAATTCTGATGCACAGTCGTTGAAAAGAGGCGATGTGTTTAGTCGGACCTCATTGGCCTAATTAGGTCACCCCTTCCCAGCTGATTGGCTTGACCCATTTACGGTGACCCATCCTGGTACTAATTAGAGGGCAGGGGCTTCGCTTGTACCTCCCCACCTCTGACACCTTACCCTAAACCCTAATATCCGGGACAAACTCCCCGAGGAAGATGAACTCCTCTGAGCCCTATTACCCCAGACTCCTCCCCCAATGGCTCATCAGAGCCACGATATTTAGTGCCAAGACGTTAATTGCCCCGTGAGGATTGAAGGAAGGAAGGAAGGGCAAACAGGGTAGGAAGGGTATGTAAGATTTATAAACATTTCACCCTCGTCTAGAGCGTTTGATTATACCCGCAACAACACTGAGAATTTGTATAAACATCATTTGCTTGGTCCCGGCGTATATGTTTGCGTAAATCTTATGACAATGATGATGATAATGACTACGATAAAGATGATCATGACGACGACTTCAGTGGTAATGACACCGATGACAATAACAACGATGATGAATCTGATGATGAATCTGATGATGAATCTGATGACGATGAATCTGATGACGATGATGACGATGATGATGATGATGATGATGACGACGATGATGATGATGACGATGATGACGACGATGATGATGATGATGATGATGAAGATGATGATGATGATGACCAAGACGACAATGACGGCGTTGAAGTGATGACGTTGGCTTCACCGATGAGGCTGCAGTCGACTAAGTACAATCAGCGGTTCTGTGGTTCGCTTGAAGAACTCCACCACCGATCGTCCACCTGTTATTTGTTAAAATCGCCATTCACGCCGGTGCACTCAACCGTGTCCAGCTCCAAGCTATCTCTCGATCCTTTCCCTCGGCTAATGGTCAGTTGTCCGGCCGCCTACACTGACCAGGGCTACAGGTGACCATCGTAATTCTTTCTTCCGCACCTTCCGACTTAATGTCACCCCGAGGGACGGATTGTCCACCCTGTAGGGCGCGGAATCGACTCTGGCTTCCTCTAATGACGTTGGGGGTGTTAACCCTAGCCCCGGTTCCTCTCGCTTGGAGACCAAAGCCCAACCGGGCGCTGTTTCCTTTCACCCATACCCTTCAACGTTCCTCTCCGTCCTTCGAAGCCCCTACGCGTTTCATTCAAAGGGGTTAATGAATCGTTAAGGGTAGGGAAAGTTTCCTCAGTACCTGCCCTTATATTGTGAATGGCGACCATGTTTTACATAAAGAAATGTTTTACATAAAGAAAACTTCTCCAGTCGTTTTCACTTTTAAATGTCTGATCATACCACACAATTAATGTGGCTAGAGTTTCAAGCGCATAGTCTGCTCATAAAGTACATTGAGTGTGGCTTACAGTCGAGCACTTGTGTATCAGTAACACAAAAGTAAAACTGACTGTGTAAGTGTTGACATAGTTTTAATACAGCGTCTTTCGTATGTCTGAACATCGCTGATACTTTATGATACGGAATGCTTTGGCCACGGTATAGTGTCGACTGCAACCAGACACTACGTTCAAGTAGAATGTTTGTTGAAACATGGATAGCGACACTCAGATAATGATGAAATAAAATCACTGATTAAAAAGACCCTACTTCAGCTTCTAAAAAAACTTTTTCCTTCAAGAAAAGGTGATTACATCAGTGGAATTTTTCTTTACCTCATACATTCAGGCATACGTTACAATACACAATCTTTTAGCTCTTCCAACATTTCTTCCTTGTTTGCTTCATCCCTTCCTTCCTTCTTTCCATCTTTCCTTCTCTCCGTCCATTCTTCCTTCCTTCCTTCCTTCCTTCCTTCCTTCCTTCCTTCCTTCCTTCCTTCCTTCCTTCCTTCCTTCCTTCCTTCCTTCCTTCCTTCCTTCCTTCCTTCCTCCCTCCCTTCCAGTGAGTATAACTGTTAGCAATTTCATTTTATTAGCCCCAGTATACAAGGATGAGCGTCCAGTCCTCTGCTACAATACAGTGCAATGTAACACCACAGAGCCTATGCAGTGTGGTAGCAAAACAGAGACCCATTCATAGACTGGTGACATGTTTTGATATTCCGATAGGCTTATCTTTCGACCAACATCCTCCCCATCGTGTTATTACACCCGTCCTCATTTTCATCCCACCCTTGCGCCCTCCCACCCACACCTTAAAGGGTTTCTGCGCGAGAGGGTAGCAGAGGTTAGGGTGGCCGTCACTGAGTCTTGGGTCTAATGTTTTCAAAGGGTATTTATCTTTGTCGGCTGAGAGTGTTTTGTTTTCGGAGGTTGGGAAACGGCGGAAGGGGAGTGGCAGCTAGGGTTTCCAGACCCGATTGAAGGGTATTAATATCACGGTTCCCGCCGAGGTGGTTCGTCGCAGAAACCCAGATGGCTCCGTCGAGGGAGAAATCCCAGAATCGTAGTTCGATGCAGTTGGATACCTAGGGAGTGGCGATGAGAGAGACAGAGAGAGGGAGAGAGAGAGGGAGGGAGAGAGAGTGAGAGAGAGAGAGAGAGAAGAAAGAGAGAGAGAGAAAAGAGATAGAGAGAGAGAGAGACAGAGACAGAGAGAAAGACAGAAAGAAAGAGAGAATGAGAGTGAGAGAGAGAGAGAGAGAGAGAAAAGGAAAGATAGAGTGACAAAGAGAGAAAAAGAGAGTGAGAGAAACAACGAGAGAGAGAGAGGGTGTGTGAGAGAGTGAGACAAACAACCAGAGAGAAAAAGAGAGATAGAGAGAGAGAGAGAGAGAAAGAGAAAGAAAGAGAGGACGAGAGAGAGAATGAGAGACAGAAAGAGAGAGAGAGAGACCAAGAGAGCAAGAGAGAGAGGCAAAGAGTAACATAAATGAAGAGAAGGGAGGACTCCTTCCCAACGGTTGAAACGAGATTCAAACCAATTCCCCTAAAGATCAGAAACTGCATTCGACCCACCCAAAGAGAGACATCAAACGCTGACCGCCTCGGTTGGAGGTGGGGACTGCGGTGTCCCCTCTCTCTCCGGCTACCCCTCTGGTGAAGATAAGCATCCCGAGTGATAATGGCGGAGCAGATATCAGGGTGGCGTATCTACCCTTCTAAGGACCGCCGTGGTCAACGCATTCCGTTGCCGGGGTAAATTGAATATAGGCCCGTAATCAAAGCAGCGGTGTTGACCCCAGGGGGCGCTTGAGATTGGACAGACTGAACCTACGATGAGGGTGTTGCTGTCCTGGGGGTTTCCGATAAGTCGCTTAGTTTACTACCCCAGGTCTAAGAGGGAAATTGAAAATCCAGACCTCTCAGAAATATTTATCATGTGGTCAGTGACATCAGTTGTTGTACTTAAGAACTGGATATGGCGCTGTAGAAGCTAGATGGATGGATGGATAAATGAATGAGTGGATGGATGGATGCATGGATGCATGGATAAGTGGATGGATGGATGGATGGGTGGGTTGATAGGCTGGTGGATGGATGGATGGATAAATGAATAAGTGGATGGATGGATGGATGCATGGATGCATGGATAAGTGGATGGATGGATGGATGGGTGGGTTGATAGGTTGGTGGATGGATAGGTTGACGAGTGGATGGATGGATGGGTGAATGGATGGATGGGTTGGTTGGCGGACGGATGGCTGGCTATATGGATCGATGGATTGGTGGATGGATCGATAGATGGATTGATTAGTATGTGCGTGGCTGGCTGGCTGGCTGGACTGATCGATGCCTGGGTAAGTGGATGGTTGTATGGGTGGATTTATTAAAGGAAGAAAGAACAAGAGTGAAAGTGAGAGAAAGGGAGTTGAAGGAAAGAAGAAAGAAAGGAAGGAATGATGGATGTACTACAAAATATGGCTCTACATAATTGTCAGCGGAACACCTGGCGACGTCTAAATAGGTGCTGCGTGGGCAGAATAATGACTGGCTTAGGGGGACAGAAAAGAGGGTTATTTGTAGGGGTGGGCAGAGGAGAACCCTAGGGTAGACCCTGTCACCACGACGTCCATTCAGTGTCCAGTCTAATGTCCAGCAGTGTCGGTATGCAAGAGCCGTCCACCGGCCACAATAGACTTCGTTAACAACAGGTGGTCAGCGTTGACCGGTGCGCGAATCGAGCGGTCAAGCGTGTCCATCACGCTTAGTCATCGTCGCTGTATGGTCAACAGATGCGGGGTTGACCGCTGGAGATGACCACGCTTGACCGACGGAAGATCAGATGACCAGAGGAATTCGACGCAGGATTTGAAAGCCAGCGTCGTTTCTCGTGACCTCTGCTTGACCTCCGCGAGCTGCGCTGGTTCCATGTCATCGCCAGCAGCTTAATGGCGGTTCGATTACACAAAGACAGGACTCAGAGAACCCGAATGGGGTGGAATTAGAGGGTGAGCCAGCGAAAGGGGTGGTCAACGAAGCGGTGGACACCAGCTGACCACCTGAGGGTCATCGGGTCGTGACCTCGTACACTCTGACCTCGGACTCATTAAAAAATCGGATCTGCTAAATGTGAGGACGAGATCTCGCGTCCTGTCTCGCTCGACGAGAAATAGCGACGATGACACATATAGGGACTTTGGAATTGAGGTGACCTAGTTTGATTGATTGACAGCTGGTCAAAGGTCAGACTTGGAATCGAGGTGACCTAGTTTGATTGATTGACAGCTGGCCAGAGGTCAGACGAAAGGAAGAACGATTCCCGGATGTTAACCCTTTTAGGTCAGCATAATTTAACATATTTAGAAATGCAATCAATTCGTGCTGCTACTCTTACAGAAACCTACATGAAAACTACTTTAGAATTCAGTGATATAAAAATATATAAATAAATGTATAATTTAAATCAATCAAAATATACATATACGCACATATATATATACATATATAAATATACATATGCATACATATCTGCACGCATCCTCACACTTACATACATATATAAATACATGCATACAATCACAAATACATATATGCATAAATACATATCTCCTCCTCCTCCTCCTCCTCCTCCTCTTCATCCTCATTCTCCTTCTCCTCCTCCTTCATCTCCTTCTCCCTTCCTCCTCCTCCTGTTCTCCCCTCCTCCTCCTCCTGTTCTCCCCTCCTTCTCCTCCTGTTCTCCCCTCCTCCTCCTCCTCTTCTCCCCTCCTCCTCCTCCTCTTCTCCCCTCCTCCTCTTTCTCTTCTTCTCTTAATTAGATGGGATAAGATTTGAACCCCAGTCCTTAGATGTACAGCAAGTGCAGCGGGGCGAGAATACCCTTAAGTGGGTCCTAGACCCATCCTTATCAGCTGAAGGGGTCTCGGGGGATTCTGCAAACGCCCCGTACAAGATAAAATTAGTCTAGGAAAGGCTAAGAGAGCAACCAAGCCAAGGGAGGTGGTCGCTATCCAATTAAAGCCAATCACAGGGCAATCAGTTCTACGTCTTGATTGGAAATCTGAGAACTTCAAAAGAGCCCTGATTAAGAACTGGGGTATTATCGATTAAGCATCCAATTGGGGCGATTGGATCACCCCAATCTACCGGCTTCTTATTTGGGATGATCGGAGTGGAGTCCCTGAATCGGAAAATGTGAATTTGGGGCAACTCCACTGGGACCAAATTAAAGTTGTTCGGTGCTTTGAAGAATGAATTGAAAAGCCGGATGAATTATGAGGAGAACCTAAAGATTACAGGAACACTAGCGAGTGCGGAGATGAGAAATTGGGGAGAAATTGCAAAGGATTGGAAGGAAAAAAGAAAGGAAGAAAGAGAGAAGGAAGGACAGAAGGAATGAACGAAAGAAGGAAGGAAGAAACGAATGTAGGACTGAAAGGAAGGAAAAAAGAAAGGAAGGAATGCGGGATGGAAAAGGAAGAAAGGATGGAATGCAGGAAGGAAAAAGTAATGAGGAAATTAAAGAAGGAAAAGAAAAATGAAGTAAAAGTAGATTTTATTGACAAAGAAAGAATTGACTAAGAAATCGAGAACATATTAACCGAGGCACAAAGAGGGGAAGACAGGTATTAAGACATACAAACAGACTCATAGAAGACATGAGGAAAGAGACACGGCCTGTACACAGACACAACACACAGACAGACACTGAGGCAGACAGACAAAAAGATTCAAAGAGTGACAGACAGATCTAGACAGACAGACCAAAACAGACAGGCTGACTGACTGATTGACTGACGGAACCTGACTGACTGACTGACTGATTGACTGACGGAACCTGACTGACTGACTGACTGACTGACTGACTGACTGACTGACTGATTGACTGACGGAACCTGACAGACTGACAGACAGACTGACTGACTGACTGACTGACTGACAGACTGACTGACTGACAGGCTGACTGACTGACTGACGGAACCTGACTGAGGGAACCTGACTGACTGACAGACAGACTGACTGACTGAATGAATGAATGAATGAATGAATGAATGAATGAATGAATGAATGATTTACCCATATACAGAATGACAGACAGACCGAGACATACCCATACAGATTGATGGTCCCTGGCAGACAGACAGACAGACACACAGACACACAGACACACAGACAGACAGTCGCATTTGTTGTGACTTAGTCTTGCGGGCGTAGACTTCCAGCGTGTATCTTCTTAATATCGGCCCAGTCGTAATGGCCGACTTCAATCTTCGCCAAAGGTGTTTTTCTAATTTGTCGGAGGCCAGACGCGTCTTAGACCGGATGGGGCCCTGCGAAACCACCCGTCTTCCTAATTCACCCTACACCTCTGACCAGTGACAGCCGGTGCGCAGGGTAATTATAAGGGTATCTGTTGTGGGCACAGACCCTCGGCATTATGGAACTGGACTGAATGGGCTGAGGGAGATGCGATGTCTGAGAGGGAAACTAGTATTAACGCCCTTCGTGTCAGTCTGGACTGACACTAAATCGAGGTAATTAACAGCCGGTCTGCTTCGCGAGGATCGACGAGTAAGGGTTGGGATATGGAAGAAGACGAGTAGAGGGAAGAAGGAAGGAAGAAGGAAGGAAGGAAGGAAGGAAGAAAGGAAGGAAGGAAGAAAGGAAGGAAGGAAGGAAGGAAGGAAGGAAGGAAGGAAGGAAGGAAGGAAGGAAGAAAGGAAGGAAGGAAGAAAGGAAGGAAGGAAGAAAGGAAGGAAGGAAGGAAGGAAGGAAGGAAGGAAGGAAGGAAGGAAGGAAGGAAGGAAGGAAGGAGGGAAGGAGGGAAGGAAGGAAGGAAGGAAGGAAGGAAGGAAGGAAGGAGGGAAGGAGGGAAGGAAGGAAGGAAGGAAGGAAGGAAGGAAGGAAGAAAGATTGGGAAAATGAAAGAAGGAAGGAAGGAAGGAAAGAAGGAAGGAAGGAAGGAACGAACAACAAAGGATGGGAGGATGGGTGGATAAATGGATGGACAACTGGATGGATGGATGGATGGAAGGAAGGAAGTATTGATGGATGGATGGATGGAAGGAAGGAAGTATTGATGGATGGATGGATGAGTGGGTTGGTGGTTGGGTGGGTGGATGAATGAATCGACGGATGGATCGATGAATGGATGGTGTGTCGAAAGCGACTTGCATCCAGGTCTGGAAATATATCATGTATATGTGTAAGCATATATATGTATGTATGTATGTTTGTGTGTATGTATGTATGTATGCATGTATATATGTATATATGTATGTAAGTATGTATGTATGCATGTATGTATGTATGTATGTATATATGTACGTATTATGTAAGTATGCATGTATGTATGTATGTATGTATGCATGTATGTATGTATGTATGTATGTATGCATGCATATATTCTGTATATATCCGTCTACGTGTGCTTTGAATGACCTCTATGTATGTGTTTGCTTCCTGCCACATGCAGGATGACCTTTGTGTTCGGTGTTAGACAGACAGACAAATATTCGAACATATCAATTAAAAGACACGGACAAGTACAACGGGACATACTCGGAAGAACGAGACACACAGAGAGACAGAGAAAGGGATACAGAGACACACAGAGAGACAGAGGAAAGGATACAGAGACAGTCAAAGAGTGGATGGTGGATGAGTGTGTGGGAAGCTGAGTTAAACGAAGAGATGCTGATGATGTTTTCTCAGATACGGCGTCAAGCTGGATCTGAGGCTTTGCAGGCACCGGCTCCTCTCTTCAAACGACGGTTCTCGGGTTCTCAGGGCCAAAGACTATGACCTCTAAGGGTCACTCGCCATTTCGAATGTCTGTCTGTATGTATATACGTATGTCTGGTTGGCCGGCTAGCTGGATGGCTGTCTGTCTGCTTGTCTGTCTGCTTGTCTGTCGGCTTGTCTGTCTCTATGTATGTGTATATGTATGTGTATATGTCTGTCTGTTTGGCCGGCTGGCTGGGTAGCTGGACTGCAGTCTCGCAGTCTGTCTGTCTGTCTTTCTGTTGGTCCGTCTGTCTGTTTGTCTGTCTGTCTCTTCCTAAGAGTTCATCCATCTATTCATCCATCCACCACCCACCCACCGACCCATCCATCCATCCACCCATCCATCCATCCATCCACCCATTCATCCATCCACCCACCCATCCATCCATCCACCCATCCATCCTTCCATTCATTCCATCCACCCATCCTTCCATCCATCCATTCATCCATCCATCTTAGACAAATATGCTTGACCATATTTATCCATTAACCCCGTACTTTCCTACCACTTTGGTTCAATGCATACTCCATTAAATACTTGATTGGGAAAATGGCCTTCACCGCTTATCAGCATTTGCAGCCTGATTGCAATGTCAGTCTCCCAGCTATACAGAAAACGTATGGTGGTGGTGGTGGTAGAGGTGGTGGTGTTAACATAGCGCTATATATTTTACAATCGAGTTTCTAATGATAAACGTGGTCGGTGAGGTTATGGCGGAAAGGATGGTGGTGATGGGTCTGTGTATGCTTGTGGGTGTGTGCGTGCATGCAGCGTTAGTGTGGGTGTCAATATTGGTTAGTGTGTAGGTGTTAGTGTGTTGGTGTTAGTGTGTTGGTGTTATCCTGTTAGTGTGCTAGTGTGCTAGTGTGTGGTATGCTAGTGTGTCGGTATACTGGCGTGTCAGTATGCTGGTGTGTTAGTGTTATTGTGTTAGCGTGTTATCGTGGTTTTATGTTATTGTGTTGGTGTTATTGTGTTGGTGTTATTGTGTTGGTGTTGTTGTGTTGGTGTTGTTGTGTTGGTGTTGTTGTGTTGGTGTTGTTGTGTTGGTGTTGTTGTGTTGGTGTTGTTGTGTTGGTGTTGTTGTGTTGGTGTTGTTGTGTTGGTGTTGTTGTGTTGGTGTTGTTGTGTTGGTGTTGTTGTGTTGGTGTTGTTGTGTTGGTGTTGTTGTGTTGGTGTTGTTGTGTTGGTGTTGTTGTGTTGGTGTTGTTGTGTTGGTGTTATTGCGTTGGTGTTATTGCGTTGGTGTTATTGCGTTGGTGTTATTGCGTTGGTGTTGTTGTGTTGGTGTTGTTGTGTTGGTGTTGTTGGGTTGGTGTTGTTGTGTTGGTGTTGTTGTGTTGGTGTTATTGTGTTGGTGTTATTGTGTTGGTGTTATTGTGTTGGTGTTATTGTGTTGGTGTTATTGTGTTGGTGTTATTGTGTTGGTGTTATTGTGTTGGTGTCATTGTGTTGGTGTTATTGTGTTGGTGTTATTGTGTTGGTGTTATTGTGTTGGTGTTATTGTGTTGGTGTTATTGTGTTGGTGTTATTGTGTTGGTGTTATTGTGTTGGTGTTATTGTGTTGGTGTTATTGTGTTAGTGTTATTGTGTTAGTGTTTGTGTGTGCCTGTGTAGATATGAGTGTGTGTGTGTATGCATGTGAAGGGGTAGAGGTGTTTGATTTGGTGTTGGGGTGGCTAGTTGGATCCTATTACAAAATCGTTGGACCAGTGGAAATCCGATCACCGGGGCCCATAATGGCTTCGCCTAATGCAGCTCAGTTAACTGCGGTCAGGAATCTTATTTACTGCCGGCATGAATAAAGAAATTTGGGTAACAAAAGGTCAACTTTGCATCGTCCTTGATTCCTAATGTATGCCTCGCCGTTTGGTCCGGTGGCCCAGTGATTAGCGTGTTAAATTGCCAGTCTAAAGGTCGAGGGTTAGGGACCTCTGTGCCGGGCAGGAAGATATATCGGAAGTTCAGTGGTATTGGCGACCGCTAGTGAGCTCAGCTGGAAATGTATGCAGTCGCTTAGAGATAAGACGACTAGGAGAGATTGGAATGATCACGTATTGGTCTAATCTAATCTAATCTAATCTAATCTAGTATATTGTAGTCTAGTCTAGTCAAATCCAATCCAATCCTATCCTATCCTATCCTATCCTATCGGTATCTGTATCTATATCTATATATAACCTAAATCTATATGTAATCAAATCTAATCTAATCTAAATCTATATATTCTAATCTAGTCTAATCTAAATCTATATATTCACATCTAATCTAATCTAACGACTTCTATAGCACCATAATCACAACGTACAAGGCATCGATGTTCGTATCAAGTGAAATCGCAGTCAAACATCCTACGCGTCATATGCCGAGGCTGAGGAATTGAAGTCGCCTCTCCCTTGGTTGAAGGACTCCTTTGAGAATATCAGTGATTCATAAAGCTTTTTTGCCTAAACTCTATGTTCAATACTGAAACTACAAGAGGCCCAACACAACAAGTTACTTTACAATATAAGTACGCTTACCTCAGTATACATTACAGTGTAAGTACTCTTCCCTCAGTTTACTTTACAATGTAAGTACTCCGTTTACATCATTTTACTTTACCTTGTCCAAGTACATACATGCATCCGGTAAATACATACTTAAAATCAGTCTTCATTCCTTAGACTTATCGTTATTCAACCAGGGCAGCTGACTGCCTTTATCTGGTGATACCAAAGATCTATGATAGCTGCAATAAGGGGTCATAGAGAAAATGGATTGGTTACATACTGAGATGGGGCTCACTCTTGAGAACCGCTCTGGAATTCCACCACTCTGGAACTCCCCCAGAACTGCGACAGTTATCTGATCCATCATACAAACTCATCCATGCTCCACCGCTTCCAATTTCTGCATCACTCTTTCGCTCATAACTAAAAGCATTCCTCTTTCACAGATCCTATCCTGATATCCTTTTCCCTCTTATCTCTCTTTCTGATCCAATCCCAAACATCACCCCCTATAGCTGCCACGCTGTCTCCCTGCCTGACTTTTGGATCTGGACCTGGAACCGAACCATTTTGCCTATCGATTTTGTTTTGACTGAGCGCCTGTGAACAAGCTGGTCCCCGCGACGTGGCTTTCGTTGGGCGCTGTAGAAATCTCGGAATTACGATTACGATTATGATAACCGTCATTGAGGGCTGAAAGGAGGGCAGGAAGACGAGAGGAAGATCCAGACAGATGCTGCTGGGTTGGATGATGACGGACGGATACAGCAAGAGGAAAGAAGAAGCTCAGCACCTAGAGGAGTGGCGCCATCGGACTTTTGAACCTTCCTGAAGGCAGAGAACCTGAGAAAGAAGACCTAAGACTAGAATTGTAGTAGTAGTTCCACTGTTTAACGACATCTTATGGCATCAGAGGACGTTGACGTCGCCCTCCTCCTTTATCCAGGCTTGGGACTGGCACCGCCCGACTATAGGCAGTGGCGTAGTTACTAGAATTGTTCTGAGATGTCGTTCAACTGTTCAATCCAAACTGAAGGTTGTGGCCAAACAACTATGGCGCAACCGGAAATCGCTCTGACTTCACACCACGGATTATCATTGTATTCACGTGTGATTCTTATGACGCAGATGTGGTCACGTGTGGAGGTATTTGAAGCCGGGGACTGGCCCGACCACTGGAGGGTCAGACACCCAACAATAAAACTGGATGCGATCCGCCCAAGCAGGAAGCCGCAGGCGATAAATCTCCACTCTTCAAAAGCCAAGGCAGGAGGGGATCCTCGCCATTTAGCCGCGTCAAGTGATCGTCTTACTTATTAAACGCCCCACAATTCCACCCATCGTGCCCCCCCCCCGGGATGTTAAGAACAGAGGCGCCTCTCGTCGCTACAAAAGAGCAATGAGATGGTGACTGATCTTGGTAGCAGCACCTTAGCTGGATGCCTTGAAGCAGCTTCAAAGGGTAAACTTTTTTCTCGATGGGGTTTTTGTTACGCCCCCTCCTAGCGCTGCTGCCCCGAGATTTATGACGGGGGCGAGCTACCCATAGCATTTGCGGTTCACCCCTCTTCACGGTGTGCGGTTTCTTCGATGGGGGAAGGGCAACGGATGACGGAAGAGGAGAATGGGGTGAATCATGGGGTGAGGAAAACTGGGAAGGAAGAGGGGGTGACTGCAGCTGGGCGGCTAATCGGGCGAAAGAAGTGAATTGAATAAATGAATGAACGAGTGAGCGAATGAGTGGACGAGTGACGTCGCTAGAGTGTGTTATTAGAACATGAGTGCTAATTTCTCTAGCGCCACTTGGCGATGCCAATCAGAAGCAGTAACAGGAAGGATATATAGATAAGTATGAAATGTACCGCAATTGCAGTAATTGTAATTGTAGTAAAGACAACTTAAATAACGTCAAGAGCTACATCTAGGGCGCTGCACGATGGTCTGTCGGCGTGAGAATCGAACTTGAGATAGTGATAATGAGTAAGAAGGAAGGCGAGTGTGAAAAAGTGAGAGAACGATAAGCAATGAGAGAGAGAGCGAGAGAGAGTGTGTGTGAGAGAGAGAGGGAGAGGGACAAAGAGAGAGAGAGAGTGAGAGAGAGAGGAAGAGGGACAAAGAGAGAGAGAGTGAGAGAGAGGCAGAGGGACAGAGAGAGAGAGTGTGTGAGAGAGAGTTAGAAAGAGAGAGTGAGAAAAAGAGAGTGAGAAAGAGAGAGTGAGAGAGACAGAGAGTGAGAGAGAGAGTGAGAGATTCAAAGAGAGAGAGTGAGAGAAAGTGAGAAAGAGAAAGAGTGAGAAAGACAGAGAGTGAGAGAGAGAGAGAAGACAGAGAGTGAGAAGGACAGAGAGAGAGAGTGAGAAGGACAGAGAGAGAGAGAGAGTGAGAGAGAGTTTAAAAGAGAGAGTGACAGTGAGAGAGACAGAGAGAGTGAAATGAGAGAGAGAGAGAGAGAGAAGTGAGAGCAAGTAAGAAAGAAGGATGAATGACAAACAATTCTAAGAGAAAGCGAAAGTGAGAGACAGAGAGACCTAATGAAGTCATACAGTCATTCGCAGAATACCTCCGTAAACGTCCAGATTAGATTAACGTCATCTACTGGGGCCCTGAGGGGGAATCGGGCCTCCCTCCGAAGGCAGGGAGCAGGGCCAAGCAGGGGGTGGCTAGGATCAGCTCCCCCATTCCCCCAACGCATCCAGTGTTATGGCACGATGAACCGTCCCATCGTCCATCGTTTATTACCGATAAGATTAACGACGCCCATGTCAGTTTTAACGACTGACCAACAGATGTCGCTAAGTGCTGCGCCGCTCACCATTACATCGCCAACACTCTATCGTAACAATATTGGCCTATATATACAGGTCTATATGTTATATATATATATATATATCATGGCACATATGAATAAATGAATATATATATATGTATATTAAATACAACATTCATATATATATTGGCACATATATATGAATAAATGAATTATATGCATATATGTATATATACGATTATCTATATTATGATTTGTAAATGGATTATATAAATGAACGTCTATATAAATTATATATTAGTTATATGAGACTATGTGAATAGTTATATGTATAGCTATATGGATACTCTATTCTAACAATATATATATACCATGACATGGGAATGAATAAATTTATATATATATATAAACGATTATATATGATGTATAATTGGGTTATATATATGCATGTGTGTATAACTATATATTAGTTATATTGGTCTATATGAATAGTTGTCATTTAATCTGTGATACAATTCTGTGTACAGGCATATCTGTGTGTGTATGCGAGTATAGGTGTGCGTGTGTATGTGTGTATATGTATCCATGTGTGTGCTTGCATGTATGTGTGTGTTTTTTCCAACGTACGTATTGGATGACCATAAACTAATTTCGTTTTGTGTATTACGTTTAGCCGAGTACAACGTAGACTCCTTAAAACACGATCGATTATAACACGAATTCTGATATAACGCGGCATAGACATGGATTCTAATTTTAATTCCGCTTTAGAAAATTACCTCGTTATGAAACGGTCTCATTATTAGGCAGGTTTTGTTATGGCCTCCTTCTTAAATGACATGGTGTGTATATATATATATATATACTCTATCCTAACAATATATATATTGCTAGGATAGAGTATTCATATAAAAAAGACAGCATCATCATCACGAGTTTCAGGTGTAGTATTCCTGATCAGTGTTGTTAAATTGCTTAACGAAAGTTGACCCCGGAGCAAGGGTCTCCTTCTCAAAAAGCCACATGATCTTGTTTATGTATATATGTATAGGCAGTACATAAAAATAAATCTTGGCGAATGTGTGCATGTGAATATTTAACTCAATCAATATATAAATAACGTCGTAATAATTCGTGTTTCTGACTTTGATCTTTTTAAAGCCGGAAGCGCGTTGAGCTCCGCTTTGACGGAGTAACTGTTTGGTCGATTTACATATTTTTACGCTGCATATTTTACACAGGAGCGCGGACTGTTTTCAGAGTTGGGGGTGCAACTGGTGGAATGATCAATAAGTCTCGCAGGGGAGGGGAAGTAAAATAAATCGGGGTTTTTATCGCCAAAAATTTTAACGACCATTTCACACCATTGCTTAGTTACTCAACTCCAAGTCAGAAGTTTTACAAAAGGCTTTACGTAATGGATTGTGTAGTTTCGGATCACGGATCAGTTCTCTAAAGCTCAGATCCATTTTCAATAAAACATAGCGCTGGGTTTTTCAGGGTATAATGAGCT
This sequence comes from Norana najaformis, assembly GCA_964023275.1. Classification (NCBI taxonomy): domain Eukaryota; kingdom Metazoa; phylum Annelida; class Clitellata; order Crassiclitellata; family Hormogastridae; genus Norana; species Norana najaformis. Next base: position 61,527,281 of record OZ029913.1, read on the forward strand.
GCGCAGTATTCAACAGCGCCACCTAACGAACGAATCGGAATTAATTTCACTTTAGTAAAGATTGAATCTCGTGAGGTTCTATGAGAGAAGATTGGATAATAATAATAATAATAATAATAATAATAATAATAATAATAATAATAATAATAATAAAATAATAATGATAATTAATATTATTATTATTATAATTGCTATTAATTGTTCTGTTTAACGACGCCGTGTCACAACTAAGATGATTAGCGTGACCCTCCTCCCTTATCCAGGCTTGGGACTAGCACCTCCAGTGTACCGCGATGGCTCAGTTACCAGCCTAGCGGCTAGCGTGCTGACTCTCAATTCAGAAGTATAAAGTTCAAATCCCCTCCAGAACGGTCCGCTCCTACGAGCATAAGCATGTAAATAAGTATGTACGTACTAACACATACATACAGCTCGTCTGTCTCAATGTCTCGCTGGTCTTCCGACAATCGGATCTTGTCCTTCAGACGCTATTTCTCTGAACAATAATCCCTCTGACGTGACGCAGCGCTTGTGAATAAGCTAGTACCGTGAGCTAAAATGTAGGCTAAATGTAAACGGCCACGGTTTTCTGCACCAACCCTATGTCCTCAACCCTGCTCATTTTTCCATGAATTAATCGGGTGAGATCCCTCAACACCGCTGCCCGTTTGAATGGGGGCCATGCCATTCTAGGTTCCCGTGTACTCGTAATCGTAATTCCGAGATTTCTACAGCGCCCAACGAAAACCACGTCGCGGGGATCAGCTTATTCGCAGGCGCTCAGTCAAAACAAAATCGATAGACAAAAGGGTTCGGTTCCAGGTCAAGATCCAAAAGTCAGACGGAGAGACAGCGTGGCAGCTACGGGGTGGTGGTGTTTGGGGTTGGAGAGGAGAGAGAGATAAGAGGCAGAAGGGGTGTCAGATGTGAAAGTGTAATGTATGGACCGTGCTAGCTCGAGATTAAAATCTTTGAAATATAGCCACTATCGGCATAGCTTTTAAGTAGCGCCGTAGAAATTTTCGAGTTTACTATTACGATTACGTAAGAGTATGTGAATGTATAATGACGCCTTAGTGGGTAACTTCATAATCATGGGTGCTACATCTGACGTCACAACCTTGATATGACGTCATTGCCTCGAAGCGAAACGTGGAAAGAAATTGGTTCAGCTGCAGGTCGAAGCGCGAAGTGAGAGCAGATGTTTTAGTCCGGGTGGTGGACCATCGGACTGGAAAGGTGATAATTGACCCTGTGACCTTTCCATCGGCCCATCCCCATCTCTCGTCCGTGCGACTATGGCAACGTCGACGGCAGCCATTATTTCGCGGTGCGAGGCAGCTATCGCCATTCTTGTGGTTCAGCTGCCGTATCCAGGTAGGCAGAGAGCGACAGATGTCCCGCCTGCCTACCTGACCCCCTCGAGGGTATCCAGGGTCGTTTCAAAGCCCCGTCTTTTGTTGAAGAAACAATCAACTGCCCTGCTTGCTCAAGCAAGCCTTTGATCGGCAGGTGGTGTTTCACCAGCCGTTCGCTAGGGGGCGATGCGTAAGCTTCGGTAATCATTCGCCAGAGGGCTAGACGGCTGCGCTGGTCAATGCGGGGAACTGCGGTAGCCTGGGTGACCCGAAGGCCTCGGGCGATGGGGCGTGCTATGGGGGGGGGGGGAGGTAGAACCCAGGTAAGGGCGCTTGTAAAAGCGTTTGTAATAAACGCCGAGTGATCTGAAACGAAGCGATACGATAAACAGTGAAATTATTAAATTAGCACGTGAGCTTGGTTGCCCTTTGATGGGGAAGAGAGGGAGTTGGGATTGGGGTGAAAGTGAATCTGGAAAGGAAGGGAAGGAGGCAGGGAGGGGAGGGAGGGAAACAATGGCTAATGGTGCATGGCATTTGTTTGTGTGGACCAGTTGCGTTGTATGTATGCATGTATGTATGCATATATGTTTGTATATGTTTTATGTATATGTATATTTGTATGTGTATATGTTTAACGACATCGTATGGCATCAAATGCCGTTGAAGTTTAGGAGTTTTCTAAACAACTAGTAGTTCCTCAGTTTAACGACATCTTATGGCATTAAGGGCCGTTGACGTCGCCCTCCTCCATTATCCAGGCCTGGGACTGGCACTACCCTAAACAATGCAGTGGCGGAGTTAGCAGTAGTGGTTTAACTCATTTGCCTAATGTATAACATTTGTCGAACGCGTTTTAAAGGTGTCTTAAAGTAACATTGCATTTCCTTTTGTTTGGTGACATCTTTTGACTGCCGTAGCCGTTGCCACCGATCTTACGCAAATGCTTAGAAAGTCATTAGCGATTTGTTCTCACAGTTTAACGACATCTTTTGACATCATAGGCCGTTAACAAATTTTTATGCAATACGATAATTTTAGTAGTAGTTCCTCAGTTTAACGACAGCTTATGGCATCAAAGGCCGTTGACGTCGCCCTCCTCCTTTATCCATGCTTGGGGCTGGCACTACCCCCAAACAATGCAGTGGCGGAGTTATACGATAATGTTGGGCAGTTGACGTTGATATGGCTTTGGTCCAAGGCGTTTTAAAGGTGTGTAAGCAGAGCACCGTAATTTCCAATGCCGTTTATCTAGACCTTACCGTTTACCTTTTAGCTTACATTACTTTACCATACATTACCTTACGCTAGACGGTCTCACGACTGGCAATCGTGTTCATTGGGCGCTATATCAAACCGTGTCCGCAAAACCAGGTTGTTTGGCCAGTTTCGATGCAGAACTTCACGCGAGACCAGTGACCCCATTTCTTGTTGTCAGTCCGTCACTGAAGTCGTTGGCTACAAGATTAATCCGTGTTTAATGATTCCTTCAACGCCCGAAACACAAATGCAATCGCAATAAGTGGACATTACTGGACAGTGGTCATCTCGGTTCAATAAACCCTCTACGGGTCAATTAAATGATTCCAAAACCTCAGTTCTACCTAACCAATTTCTTCAATAGTGGTAACATTGGTGGTAGTGGTAGGACCTAGAAGTGATGGCAGTAGTAGTAGTAGTTGTTGTTGTGGTTGTGGTGGCGGTAGTAGTAGTAGCAGGAGAAGAAGAAGAAAAGAAGTAGTAATAGTAATAGTAGTAGTAGTAGCAGCAGCAGCAGTAGTAGTGGTAGTAGTGGTAGTACTGGGAATTTGAATACCAGAATGTCGACATGACCTTATTTTCATGCTTGAATTATGTACTCATTCCATACATTACACCTTTAATGAAAGGTAAATTAATGTAAGGTACACGGTAAAGTAAACAAGGTCAGGTGAGGTAAGGTACTGTAGGGTAAAGTAAGACAAGGAGGTAAAATTTAAAAGGTAGGATAGGGTAATGTAGGGTAAGGAGGCAAAATTTAAAAGGTAGGGTAGGGTAAGGTAAGCTAAGGTAGGGTAGAGTAAGGTAGGGTAGGGTAAGGTAAGGTAGGGTAGGTAGGGTAAGGTAAGGTAGGGTAGGGTAAGGTAGGGTAGGGTAAGGTAAGGTAAGTCCTTTAATTGCGGACGCAGGCATCAAGGCACGTGCACTTCTGAATCTAAATCCTTGTATGTCGTCCTTAATCACTAATTAAAACTGAATTAATAAATACGGATTAAGATTAGTTAGGCCAATGTTGATCAGTGTCTCGAACGGTCAGTTATGTATTCTCGTTATTCATCTCCGTCATTAAAAACTAGGCAAACGGCGGACAGTTCTTTGATGGTCAACGAGGCAGCACTTAGGACTCGAGGTTTGGCATCGTTGGTCGAAGTCAACGAAGCGTTGAAGAAAAGCACACAACCAACTGAACCCCGGTCAACGGTTTTGGACCGCACCTGTATATCCTACCTGTCTGATTAACGGCAGCGGCGTCTTTGATCAAGAAGACAGGTAGGCTATACATCATCTGTATATATATAAGATGAACGATTGTAAATATATATAATATTTTAATTTGTAAAGCAGATATACACTGATATATATATATATATATATATATAGTGCACGCATATAAACTTGTCGTTATATATAGGATATATATATATATATATATATATATATATATATATATATATATATATATATATATATATATATATATATATATATATATATATATATATATATAAGGACAACTTTATGTACATGGATTATATATCTGCACATACAGATATACATATATACATATATATAGTGCATACATATAAAGTTTTCCTTATATATAAGGACAACTTTATGTGTATGGAGTATATATATCTATGTATATCTATTACACAAATTAAAATAATACGCTCTATCTGTATATTTACAAACGTGATAGTGATATATATCTAGATAATAATATGATTGTGTCACGAGTGTTTGTCTGTAGGTGAGTGTGTTTGCATTTGTGTGTGTACCTGGTGGTCGTCGTTGAGACTTGGATAGGGTCATGGTTAGGGTAAGATAGGGGGTGCCGGTGAGGGTGGATTTCAAAGACCCGAGCAGAACAAAAGGGTTAAAGTGGTTTCAAGAATGATAAATCTCCTCTTGACCCCGGCGCGTATATCTAACCCCGTGACGTGTGGCGAAACACAGGTCACTCGCCCGTGACCCCTGAAGGGCCATTTAGTCAAGAGGGTGGGGGCAATATAGGAAAATAGGGTAGGGACAAAAGGGTTGATCATGTTATGATATATTGCGCAGATTAACTACACGTTCTTACGATGACAGTAAGAAGGGGTAAGAGATGAATGGGTATTGTAAAACGTTGGCCCTGTAAGCCTTTATGTTCCTTCAAAATATCCCCCGTAATAAAAAGATCTTAAATAGACACAATAAGCCTACTATATTATAATTTATTAGTGTAAATAGACTTTCAAAGTCTTACTGGACGGATCTTCTGGCAAACTGACTTTGTTCTTCACATGACATCTCTGGACAACCCGTCTGACTTGACGCAGCGCTCGTGAAGTAGCTGATGCCCTGTATTTAGCTTTAGAATAGCGCTTCAGAAATTTTCGAGATTACGATTACGATATTGACCCGATTGTGGTTTGGTTTTGATGAGCAATCGGTTTATGCCTTGTGCATTATATACTGCCGCTACAGAAGCTGAAAATTAGCAAACTTACTTCAGCATGCCGTACCCTGCATTCCAATACTGTTCTTCGCCTCGCTTTCATCGAGGCTTACGTTACCTTACTTTCAAACGGGCAGCAGTGATAAAAGATCTCACCCAATAAATTCACTGAAAAATAACCAGGGTTGACTCCATACGGTCGCTATGGGAAACTGCGTACATTTACATTTTACTTTACATTTACGATTTCTCTGCACTGCATAGAGATACCGTAAACTTGTGATTTACCACCAATATATTCGCTTGGTGACGCCATTATTACGGTGTACTTGTTTTTGATTTATTTTACCAGTCCAGCCAGTGTAATGAATAACGATGTTTAGCTTGTTGGCCCAAGATCTTAGTCTTGGTAATCGTAATCGTAATCATTGAATTTCTTACAGGTTTAGGTTGTGTCGAAGGTAGAATCTCTGGCACACAAGGATAGAAGTTGTAATTATTTCCAATTCTTTCACAGGCGCTATCTAGCGAATCCGTGAGAAAATAAATACCATCATTCCACTCGTAAGACGTGTCTTAAATTTTAAAGTTGTTCGGAACAGTTATCTTCCATCTGTATCAGCCTCTCCTTACTACATCCAACAGTCTTTAATTTTATTCTTCAATAATCTTCCCATTGTAATGTAATCCTTTCCGGTACAAGCGGGTAAGCTTAAGTCTCCGCTGCTTATTCGCATTTCCAACTTTGTCATCTAGCGCGTTTACAGCTCTGTTTCAAAGGTAGCCCCATATTTCTATACTACTCGCTTATGTGATACAGTTATGATATTCTTAAGTGGGTTATTCATTCATTCGTTCATTCATTCATCCAGCCATTCATTCATTCAACTCCGTAATAACATCACAATACCAATATAACACAATATCTCTGCACGGTTTTCAAAAGGCTGACCTAAAGCGACAAAAGTCCCGCTGAATGGAGCCGAGTATGGAATGGAGTATGGCGTTCATACTAACTTGAAAAACTAACCACTACGATTTCAATCACGGTCCGTACATGGGGTCCTTAAATGGACTGGCGCCCATTCAAACGGGTAGCGCTGGTGACGGATCTCCCCAATTAATTAATTAAAATATAAGCAGGGTCGAGGCCATCGGTCGCTATAGAAACACGTGTACATTTACATTTTAATAACCACGATAATGGTTCGCATACCCATTAAGACTGGGGGACCTAAAATGGCGTGTCGCCAATTCAATACAGGCAGCAGTGGTGAAGGATGTCACCTTATAAATTCATAAAAATAAACAAAGTCGACATATACACACATAAACACGTTAAATGTGAAATTTTACTTTCAAAATGGAGCCTTCATGATGAAAAACCTGTCTAGTTTATAGTAGTCTTTGTTGCTTCGCTTAAGAGGAACACATCCGGGTCACTTGCGGAGGCGAACTAATTCCGGGTCAGGCTTCGAAGCTGCTCCGTTGTCTGGCTAATAATAGGAATAGATTGCAAATTTTTAATGTTTTCTCAGCAAATAAACACTTTTAGTATCGTCTGCATCTTATTTCGTTTTCGGCGATAACAATCCACGATAGCAATGATCCGACGGTGCGCAGGTTTCTTCAAAGTCCCATATTTGCCTTATCTGAAACCTGGTTTAATTTAAACACCACTCTTGCTCAATATGAAGACTGTATTCCTCCTGGCTACCATCTTTACAGTACACCTCGTCCTTGCAAACCATCTAGCCCTTCTCATAAAAATCCAACTGGCGGTGGTATTGCCTTTCTCACCCGAGAACCTGCCACAGTTTTAGACTCACCTGGTTACTGTTTTCACTCTTTTGAATGTGCATCAGTTACGCTTAAACTTCCTCACACAAATCTGACTATCTTTAATGTATATCGCCCTCCATCCTCCTCTTCATATTCAAGTCCTCCATCGGTCTTCCTGAAAGAATTTACCACCCTCCTCTCTACTGCCGCCACTACACCTCATGAATTTCTGATTACAGGTGACTTCAATATACATGTCGATAACCCCTCTGACACATTTGCTTCTGAATTCCTCACCCTATTGTCCTCAACTAATCTGGTTCAACATGTCAAATTCCCCACCCACATTCACAATCACACACTTGACCTCATTATCACGTCATCGTTCTCCACTCTATCACCTGATATATCTTTCTCTTTTGACTCGCCATCTGATCATTACCCCATCTTTACATATCTTAACATTCTTCCGACACCACGTCCTGATCCTGTCTTTCATTCTTTTCGTCGCATCAGTTCAATAAATATTGAAGCCTTCACACAAGATATATCCTGTTCTGATCTCGTGTTAAATCCACCCTCCTCCCTGAATGACCTTCTCTCTTCATATAACACCACTCTTTCCACTATCCTTGACAAGCATGCTCCTATTATTACCAAATCCCGTTCTCACTCTAACAATCCTTGGTTCAATTCCTATCTCCAGGCCTTCAAATCTTTCCGGCGACGCCTTGAGCGTGCCTATAAACGCACCAGGGATCCTCAACTTCTCTCTGCCCTTAAATCTGCCACAAATAAATACCATCGCCTTCTTACTGCAACTAAACAAAGATTTTACTCCTCACTAGTTCGTTCTCGATCCTCTAGCCCTCGCCTTCTCTGGAAAACCATTAACCAGCTCCTCCATCGGAACTCATCTAGTCCACTTCCAAATTCTCTTCCGTCTTCTTCAATAGCCGACTCGTTCTGTTCTTTCTTTTCGAACAAAATTAGTACCCTCCGTCTCTCTCTTCAATCTCTACTTTCCAAAACCTCCAACAATCCAGCTGCTGATGCTCCCTCTTCCACCTATGACAGTCCACCTTCCCCACCTCGATCCTCATTTTCTGCTTTTCAACCTACATCAGAGACCGAAATACTAAATCTGCTAAAATCTCTCCCAAACAAACAATGTGAACTTGACCCTATACCTACCTCCTTATTGAAAGACTGTGCATCTGTCCTTGTTCCAATTATTACCAAAATAGTTAACCTCTCCCTCTCTACTGGAAATTTTCCCCTTCTTTTTAAACACTCTCTTGTTACCCCTCTTCTCAAGAAATCATCTCTCGACAAGGAAATCCTTTCTAACTACCGGCCTGTTTCTAACCTGACTTTCATCTCCAAATTAACTGAACGGATTGTCCTCTCTCGAATCAATAACTATTTAGCTTCTAACTCACTCATTAACCCACACCAGTCTGGTTTTACTAAACGCCACTCAACCGAAACTCTGCTGACATCTCTCTACAACAAGCTTGTTTCTGCCATTTCTCATCAACAGGTTTCTTGCCTCTGTCTCCTCGATATCTCTGCAGCCTTCGACACCATAGATCACAATATCTTACTCCACCGACTTTCAACCTGGTTTGGTTTTGCTGACACTGCTCTCCTATGGATACAGTCTTATCTCTCCTCCCGCTCTTTCTCTGTTAAAACTTCGGAAGCCTCTTCTAAGTCATGCCCTCTTACTTGCGGAGTTCCACAAGGCTCCGTTCTTGGACCTCTTCTGTTTATCCTCTACACTACCCCACTCAGTTCACTCATTAAAGCATCCTCCGTTGACCATCACCTCTATGCTGATGACACCCAACTATTCATCTCTTTCTCTCCAAATTGTTTCAATGAATCTACAGATCATCTTCTTTGTGTGGTTAAACAAATCTCCTCTTGGATGACATCTAATCTCTTATGCCTGAACCCATCTAAAACTGAATTCATACTTATAGGCCTACGTGACCAGCTGAAGAAAATTCCTGACCCCTCTATCTCCCTCAGCCTGGACTCTGCCTCCACCCACACCTTTAATACTAACTCCTCTGTCCGTAATTTAGGTGTTATTTTCGACCAGAACCTTACTTTTTCTGATCATATCAGCCATCTTTCCCGCTCTTGCTTTATGCATATCCGCGACCTTCGCAGAATCCGTCCTATGCTTGACTTCAAAACCGCATCTATCATTGCCACATCCATAGTCCATGCAAAACTTGATTACTGCAATTCACTTTTCCTCAATATTGACACAATCCAGATAAATCGCCTACAAGCTATCCAGAATGCTCTCGCACGTGCTGTCACCAAAACCCCCAAATACCATCACATCACCCCTGTTCTCAAATCACTGCACTGGCTTAAAATACCAGAACGAATAGAGTACAAAGTCTTATCCCTCACCTACAACACACTTCAATCCTCCCAACCCTCCTATCTTCGTCAATTATTTACTATCCAACCACTCCGTTCAACCCGCTCCTCATCTGTCCTAACACTTCTTCGCCCTCCCGTCACCTCATCCTTAAAATTTGGAAATCGCTCCATAGCCATAGCTGCCCCACCCCTTTGGAATAAACTCCCGCCAGAATTGCGACAGTTGTCTGGTCAATCATACGAACTCACCAACACTTCACCTCTTTCAGTTTCTGCGCAGGTCTTTCACTCAAGACTGAAAACACTTCTTTTCCAGAAATCTTATCCTGATTCTTCCTCTTCCTTTTGTCTCTCTTCTCGCTTCAGTTTCAAACAGCATCCACCGTAGCCGTCCGACTGTCTGAGTGCCTGACTCCTGGATCTTGACCCTTTTGCCTATCGATTTTGTTTTGACTGAGCGCAGGTTTCTTCAAAGTCCAATCTCTTAAAACTCTGGTTTTAATGAGGGCGTCTATTTTTAGACGTCCGGTCTCTAACCACTGCTGTTAGCTTCCGGAAATATAAAACCCTCGAAAAGTTAGAAAAAGATTACGGATATTTTGTTTCTGAAACGTATAAAGGTCGAGAAACGATAATTTGTTAGTGAACTGTTACTGTCGATAGAATTGTACTTCCGTTGGTCAAGTTCGTCTTCGTATTTGTCAGCACCATCGTCATCAAAATAGTCGTTATCATCGCCTAGGCGTTCACCCATCTTCTGTAATCATCGTCATAGTTATAGATATTTTCCCCTACTTCTTACTTTTTCATTATTATTGTTCTTGATGATATGGCTATCACTTATTAATGTTTTAAAACAGAAGTTGAGAGGGAGGGAGGCAGCAAGGGAGGGAGGGAAGTAGCATTTACAATCAACTTGCGTGTCTGTAGCAAGCGACTTGGATCAACTTGCAGCCCAGTTGCATTTACAAGTCACGCGTGATCTGTTGTATATGGTAGAGTAAGGTAGAATATAGGTTTCCAGGTTTCCATAAATAAAACTGTATTTTCTATAATCTTAGTTATTCTGTTGTTCTTGTTTGTTTTGCTCATTCAGGGCATTAGACGCACCGAACGATCCCTTCCCAGTGTTCATTGCTAAACGACCAAGATGCCCGTCGTTACGATTTATTACCATTCCTTGTCTCGTGTTTGTGGAACACAGAGCGACCGATTGCTTATGCTTTTGAATCTAAGCAAGCAAGAAGCCGCCTTCATCTGCCAGTGAGAAGTTTTCTGAAAGTGGCGCTGAGTTATGATTACATCACGACCCTGACAAAAAGGGTCAAAAGAAGGAATCAGATTGTGTTAAATCTGTTGGCATTCCATCGGACTTCTTATATTTTCACTATAATTTAGGCTTAGGCAACCACGTTGTGTTCCGTGAGTCACTTCGTATCAGCTTTATTGAAGCGGCTCTGTGCGAATGTTCTGTGACGTTGCGCTACTGAGAAATGTTGGATTGAATATTGCAGATTTGAGTAGTTCGGCTTTGAAGGTTTCTGAACTGTTGCTCAGCTTAAGTTTTTGTTTGATTTAAATCTGTCTGAACTGGTATCAGCCTCTTCATGTCATCAGCATTGCGGAGTATTGTTCTGGGATGCGTCTCGGATGGAGAACAAAGGATTGAGCCTCCTATGAGCAACTCCCACAGCAGGCCTACCAAGTATGCATTTAAAGCTTTTATGCTGATAGAATCAGTATCAGTATTCCTGAATAAGTACCTACTTATTGAAAATGTTTTGCCTAATTGGTGACAAGTACTTTGCCCAAGTACTTACTAGTACTTTGTCTGAATAATTGCATACTTTCTGACAAGTACTTTGCCTGAACATTTACACCTCTTCTTCCCTTTATCTATCCTGCAGATCTAATTCCAAACACCACCCACCGCAGCCATCTTACTGTCTGCCTACTTGACTCTAGGCTCTTGACCTGGAACCAAACCCTTCTTGCCTTTTGATTTTGTTTTGACCAAGCGCCTGGGAATAAGCTGATTCCTGCACCTTAGCTTGCATTTGGTGCTGTAGAAATCTCAAGTTAACGATTACAGTTACAATCTGCATTAGGGCAAGTACTTGAATACTTATCTACACTGTGTTAAGTATTTTGCCTGAATAATTACTTATTTTGTGACTAGTACTTTGATGGAATACTAAATACATTGTGTTGAACATGTTACCTGAATTCCTGCATTTTGACAAGAACATTATCTAAATACTTACTACCATCTGATGCTGTGTTCTGGTGGTCTGTCGGTAATGTGTTTGGTCAGTAATCATGTGGTTGTGGGTTCGACTCCGTGTAACGACCCTGGGCAAGTTGTTTGCGCACACCTATACCTCTGACACCAAGCAGTATAATTTGGTACCGGCGTAAGCTGGGAAGTAAACGGCAAGTCCTGCGATGCTCTCGGCCCGTGTTCCTCAGGATTCACCCATTGCTGGCGCAAGGACTTAAGAAAAGGAAATGAGCGCCTCCCCTACGTCTCACTTTTGGGATATGGGATACTTTACTTACATTCAGATAAGCATGCTGTTTTTGCAACCAATGAACTGTGGTTGTAAATTTTAGATTTCTTCTTTGTTACTGGTATAAATCTAATCTGTGGACTGTATTTATAATTTACAGGGTAAAGTTTGGAGTTCCTCTGACAGAGGCTTTCAAAGGCAACACTGTTCCACATCAACTGGTGGTATGTTTGATAAACCCTGATCATTCGGGGCTTTAAGTAGGTGTTCTTGTCTTCTACCATCCACAAGCCGAAGATTGGCTGCACCATGGACGATTTTGAGTCATCTGCTTCTATTTTGTGTCATCTGCTTCAATTTTGTGTCATCTGCTTCAATTTTGTGTTATCTGCTTCTGTTGCTTGTGTCTAGTACTTTGATGAAGTACTAAGTACATCGTGTTGAACATGTTACCTGAACGTGTACTTGTTGGCGAACGTTTCTAACTATCTTCTGTTACTGGTACTAATCCCAGCCTTTTGATTTGCAATCCAGCACCCTAAGAATGTCCTGGGAATTTTTTCTAGTGTGCAGTTTTTGTCCAGTCTAAGCTGATTTATGTGGTTGTGAAATCAATTCTTTCAGGTTTACACAGTATACTGGTAGTCCCAAATGCTTACAAAATTCTGAGGCTTGAGGACTTGATTATTGAAGAGAACAAGTTGTGTCTGCATTGCAGTCTTTTCAAAAATTGAATCCTTTGAGGAGAAAAATACCTGAACTCATTAGTAATAATATAAGCCTCACCCTTTCTCTTTTTTCTGACTACGGTACACATCTTTGGAAGTTACGTGCGGTTGATTAATAACTGAAGACGCATCTCCTTCAACTTGCTTATACACTGTAGCCTAACTTCTGGTTTCTCTGACATATTGGGATTCGACCCGGCTTTCCCAATGGATTATGATTTTGGATTGCGATTTTGACTTGAAGCAACCATCGACTGATGCCTTGGGCATTATGATAATGGCGCTATAGAAATCTTTAGATTAGATTAGAAGACTTCATTACAATATGCTATATTTGTCTTTTCATCTGCATAGGACATTCTGGTGCACATTGGACGTGAAGGCATTGGGACCAATGATTTGTTTCGACGGCCGGGAAGTCAAGCCGACCTTAAAGTGATCATGAAGAAGCTGTCGGAGGGACAGGAGATAACGCTGACCGACTATAACTTCTATACTCTGGCTTCTGTCATCAAAGTAGGTGTCTGGAAAACTTGCTTACCAACTGTAGGCGAACTTCAGGTTTCTCTGACATTGGAATTCGACCCGGTTTCTCAAATGATTTTGAATTACGATTTTGACTTGAAGTGACCATCGACTGATGAGTTGGGCATTATGCTAACGGCGCTATAGAAGTCTTTAGATTAGATTAGGAGTTAAAATCACAAAATCAGAAATGTTTATGCATGTATGTAGTGTGTCTTCCAGAAAGGACTGCCAGCACGGAGTTCTGATACTCAAATGCCTGCCAGGAACTAAAGATTGTCAGTGTTACTACTTCCCTTGCCTACTCGACTCTAAAAAAAACACTGACAATACACTGTCGGTGGCAAGAGAGAGGACCAGACACCCATCGGACGATAACGAGGCTTATAACGAGTGAAGTTGCCAACCCTTCATACCCATGGCTGACTCTTTGGGTTGTCTTAAAGGGGATGCTGTTCTCCTCTTCAAAATGTCTGCTGATATTTTAGTCCTTTGAGGTCTAGGCCCATAAAAGCATTGTGATGCTTGTGACTCAAACCCATCACTTGGTGAATGACTGAACCGAATCCACGTTACTACTAACCGGATACTGATAAGCTTTGACAAGCAAACTGTGCATCTGAGACAGATTGGTATTGACGAGTGCTGTTCATAGTAACTTGGAGTTTTCTTGACTTTCAGCCTGGGTTTAGGAACTGTGGACACAGCAGACTGAGTCTTTATAGCAGCATTTTAACGACACTGTATGTAAATGATATAAGTAAAAGTAAAGTAAAGTATCCCATATCCCACAAGTGGGACGTAGGGGAGGCGCTCATTTCCTTTTCTAGGCCCTTGAGCCGGCAATGGACGAATCCCAAGGTCCTGGACACGGGGCCAGTGCATCGCAGGACTTGCCGTTTACTTCCCAGCTTACGCCGCTACCAAATTCTACTGTTTGGTGACAGAGGCACGGTGTGCGCAAACAACTTGCCCAGGGTCGTTACACGGAGTCGAACCCGCAACCGCATGATCATTGACCAAACGCGTTACCGATAGACCACCAGGCCTACTTTAATATCATAAAAAGCCACTTTACTATTACGCTAAGAATCTACAAGTCTACACTTATACAAACATATGAACTTATACAAGTCTCGAGTGAGCTATGTCCAGATCGGATGCTAGGTGTAGAAAGTCTGTCTCCGCAGACACGTGCTAGGTGTCTCTGGTTTATCGCTTAGTGGGCGTGGCCAGAATCGGCCAGTCGGATACCCTCACACTGTGAAGCAACCATCGATCACTGCCTTTTGCGTAGCAACCATTGCGCTGTCCACTGTCGGGATGGAGAAGGTTTTTTGGTTGGTTTCAAGACCCTACCAAGCATCTTTCATCTGCAGATAAACTTGTCATTCTTAACAAACTTGTAAAGGCTAACAGAATAGGGAAGCGCCTTTCTGAGTTATATGGAAGACGATATGGAATGTACGTAGTTACATTGCAGTATAAGTTTCTAGATTAGATTGGGTTTGTTCCACGCCTCCAGCCAAGAAAGAAGCACATGTAGTGTAGACATGTTATTCTGGGAGGTGTCCTGCTCGTTTCCATTTGAAATGGTTCATTTCATGCCGTTCGTTGTAGAAATTTTTGCTAAGAATTCCGGGCGGTGTTTTTGGTCCAGACATTGAAATGCAGCTGCTGCAGACTTTGGAAATCGAAGACCAATTAAAACAGTTGAAAGCAATACAAAGGTAACAAGCGAAAGATCTCCCGTCTATCATGGGATCATATATTTTTTAAAATTTATTTATTTATATGGAATACTTATATAGCGCCCCTTCAAGAAAACTACTCAGAAGCGCTCCCAAACCAACCTTGGCGAAAGAGAATATAGAAGAGAATATATAATATAGAAGATGATTTTGTCAGGTATAAGATCTCCAGTGTTCAATATTCCCTATGAGCAGCGTTTTTTTTCCAGACGGAACGCTCTGGAATGGCGTTCCGGCACCTTTTTTCAGCTAATAAAAAATAATATAGTTTTTAATAAAAGAATTGTGTTACTAAGTTATTTTAATTATGTACTATCATGTAACTTATTTTAATTCAATTTCAGTGTTTACAACTTTACACTGTTTTCAGTGTTTACTGATTGATAAAAATAATGAAATTTTAGCACAAAATTCCATAATTGTTCAGTTCCGGAACCTTTTTTCTAGAAAAAAGCACTGGCTCTAAGTATTGCTGTGGTTTGGGTATGGTGACCAATTGGTTAGAGTGCTCGGCTTGTTATCTGGAGAGCATGGGTTCGAGCCTCCTCCCCTGGGACAATTACAGTGTTTGGACCTTGAACAAGACCTTTTCACAACTGCTGGGCACCATCAGTTGAGGCTTTGTCATTACACTGTGTCCGGAAAAATTCCAAGGCTTTACGGTAAATATGAAAATAATTAGTAAACATTAATCGATTTTTAAAATTCCAAAAACAGTTTAATCCTGAAATATATAATTACCAACAAAATTCTTTGTAATTTATTAACGGCCCCCGTTTAAAATTACGTCACAGTGACGTATTTGAATTTTATATTTTGTAAAGAAAGCTGCTAGAAAAATGGCGTTCAGCGAGGAAGACAAAATTGTTATAAAATTTTTACGCCAAAACAACAATTATAGTGCAAATAATATTTCAGGATTAAACTGTTTTTGGAATTTTAAAAATCGATTAATGTTTACTAATTATTTTCATATTTACTGTAAAGCCTTGGAATTTTTCCGGACACAGTGTAGATAGTGGCGCTTAATAACTGCAGAAATAATATATATATGTATATATATATATATCTTGTCCTATATTTAACAACAGATTTATATGTATGCACTATATATATCTATGTATGGCTGCTATAAAAATTAAAATAATATATATATATATTTACAATTGTAAATAATATATATATATATATAATATTTACAATTGTAAATTAGATATGCATAGATATATCTCTACTGCATACATATAATTTATTTTTATGTGTTGTGATACCATATGTGTTTTTAGTATTCCTTACAACATAATTAGCCATTGCTTAATTTATAAAAAAATCTTGTTTACTGAAAATGATGAAGAAAAATTTACCCAAAAACTGTTACTTTAGTTTCTGTTGCGTACCATCAGTTGAGGCTAATGTATTACGTTACTCTGTTACACACTAATGTATTATGTTGAACTGTTACACTAATGTATTACATTACACTGTTACACAGACTGATGCATTACAGTACACTGTTACACTAATGTATTACATTACACTGTTACACCAATGCATTACATTACACTGTTACGCAAATGTATTACATTACACTATTACACACAAATGTATTGCATTACACTGTATTATGCACACAAGTGTATTACATTACACTGCATTACATACACCATAATATATTACATATAGCAGTTGCTTGTTTTGGCAGCATCATTGGGAGCCTTGCGCCAGCCGTCCAGCAGCTGCTGGCGCTTCTGTTTGGCACGTGGTTCTGGGTCGTCAATCATTCCGACTGTAAGTCGCGGTCATCGGAGTCCGTGGCCAAAAGCATCGCCGGAAGCCTCTTTCATACGTGCTCTGATGACCCGGAAAAGGTCGCATCGGCCGTTGGAGTCCTCGAAATCCTTATCAACAACTTTGGCACGGACGACATGTTCGGACGCGAGAACGTCGAATACTTCATCGGGGTCATGAGGTCGGCCGGTGCAGACGACCTTGTCAAAAACAAGATGGCTGCCATGTCTTGTAGTGCGCACGATGAATCGATGCAACGTTGTAAGGACTTCCTCGTGAAGTTACGTAGTGATCGCAATCGTAATTGTGCATTTATGTATTGCCTTTAGAAGAAAATTCCGCAGAGGTGGTCCTGACCTAACAACATGAGACCGCGATAAAAAATAGTCTTCAACTGCTGGTGGAATTCTTCAAGTTCTGTGTCCCTGGACTGGTTCGAATGTCCAACGGAGCCATTCCTGACGTTGTTGAGCCTCCTCTTTCAGTTTACCATATCCATCCACTGTCATCCAGTCTAGTAGCATTTGTCTAGGTCTTCCTTTTCTTTCCTTCCATTCTTCCCTCTATGATATTTCTCAGAAGGGAATCACCCCTCGGCATGTGTCCAATCCATCTCCTCTCTCTCGTTCTTTTTGTAGCCATCAGAGATCTTTTCTCTTCCACCTCTTGAAGCACCTCTTTGTTTGTTTTCTGCTCTGACCAGCTGACCTTCACCATCCTGTGCCATACCCACAACTCATCAAAAGCCTCGAGTTTTCTTAAGCCTTCTTTTTTGGTTGTCCATGTTTCCCATCCAGATAAGGCCACGCTCCATATAATTGTTTTGACTGTTCTATTCTTTAATGGAATAGAAGCAGAATAAAGGACAAACAGCTCACTTCACAGGTTGTACAGGAACCCATTCCAGAACGAGAAGCCGACCACATTGTTACTTCCTGATGTATTTTAAACGACTTTTTAATTATGATGTAATATATTTGCCTGTTACACAATGATGTTCCTGTATTATTTCCTAAAGCTTACTGTAATCAGACATGGAATGCGGCCACTGGAAGCAGGGTATAGTTCACTGACCAAGGGGGTGATGGGATGGGATCGTCCACTGATCGCAGGGGAGCAGAGAGTTAATGACCTATTTGATTTGGAGGGGAGCAGGGTGATTGTTACATCCCTGATATGGAGCAGCTGTTCATGTTATTTTGCATGTTGTTTCAGCCATAACCGAAAGCGAGTTCTGCTGCCACCTTCAGCCAATCACGTCGAGCACACGAGCTTCACTAGGTGGCAGCAGCGTCGAAATACAGTTGCCGCAGTCGCTGTCATTTGAAACGTCTGACAAATTGCTGGAACCAAAAATTCACTATCGCGAGTTGGATGCCTCGTACAATCCGCACCGAAAGCTCGCTCGCGTGTCGTCCATATCGGCTCCAGATGTAAACCAGGTTATCTATCAGATTCTTTATGTTTCTACAGAGTAATCTGTAAATGTTATCTGCAAGTGTAAATGTTGTAATGTAATCTGTGAATGTAAATGTTGTAATGTAATCTGCAAGTGTAAATGTTGTAATGTAATCTGCAAATGTAAACATAAAGAAATCTACAAATGTAAATGTTGTAATGTAATGTATGATTGTAAACGTTGTAATGTAATCTGCAAATGTGAATGTTGTAATGTGATCTGCAAATGTAAATGTTGTGATGTAAAGTTGTTCCAACCGTCACAGTATCAGCTTAGGTTTTGTGATACTAGACGCCAGCCATGATTTGTGTTTTAGAGCCAAAGCTGTTGGGTTTGGCCTGTATTGACTTTGTGACATAGAAACTACAGCCTAAGACATGGTTCTATACCCATTAGTGGAATTTGGATTCATGGAGCTTTGTGGTGTTTAGACATGATCGTGAAGAAACTGTCTTAAACAGTTTGATCATGAGTACCGGTAAGCTTTGAAGCCTTTATTCACAATTAAGGATTCTGGATCCGGGTAATTGTAATTTAAGATTTATAAAGCGCCTCTTAGAGAATAAACTCAATAGGGGTGCTCCCAGCTTGAACAAGTGAAATCACTGTTAAACAGTACAGTCTTCAGGCGCCTGCGAAACCCTGAGAGGGAAAGAGAGAGGAGCTCGAGTCGCAGATCTAGAGAGACGGTTCCAGCAGGTAGGACCGACGCGTGCAAAGCTTCTGGACTCGGCGGTAGCAGTTCACATGCGAGGGACAAACACGAGATTACGGGTGGTCGAACAGAGGGTGCTACGGCCTGGTAACAAGGAGACTAAAGTGCAAAAGTGTTTTTGTAGAAAAAGGGTAGACATATGTTCTCAGGAGTGCTGATGTTGGCAGGAGTGCTGGATGTTGTTCTCGTTGGCAGGAGTGCTCATGTCCACGATCGACCAAGTACGACAGCGTTCGGCGGCGCCAGATACTTCGGTTGAAAGAGCGGTCCTTCTGGTTCCTGAGTCCAAGCACAAAGAACACGAGCAGCACCAGCAGCAGTGGCACCGGCCGCAGTTTCAGCGCTTCGCCTGGAAGTCCGTCGAAACACCAGATGTCTTACGAGTCGAGCGACGTGTCCTGCAATATTCGGAAAGCGGAAGCCTCGCCCCTGGCGGCTCCACTGTCGTCGTCTTCGAACTCCGACGACGTCCTGGTCTGTCCGACCAAGCTCATCGCTCAGAACCTCTTGGGAAAGTATGGCGAGCTGGGAAGTCCAGCAGCCATTTTGCAAGAACTGGATGAAGACAAAACGTCCCTGCAAGACAGAAAAATCGTGCAGATCCACGAGCAGGAAGTGGAGAAGGATTGGGGCCACTGGAAGCAGGGTATAGTTCACTGACCAAGGGGGTGATGGGGTGGTATGGTCCACTGATTGGAGGGGAGCAGGGAGTTAATTTCCTAGGAGTGATCTATTTGATTTGGAGGGGAGCAGGATGATTGTTACATGGAATGGTCCACTAATTTGCAGGGGTGCAAGATGTTGAATTTCCTAGGAATAATATACCATGGGAAATAATAGGGTGTTACTTCCCTAGGGATGGTCCACTTATTTGGAGGGGATCAAGGAGCTAATTCCTTAGGTACGATCCACTGTTTGGAGGGGAGCAGGGTGGTAATTTCTTAGGGATGGTTAGTCAATTTAGGTGGAATAGGTTCGGTTTCCCTGGAAAGGGTCGACTGATTTGTAGGGGAGCAAGATTTTGAATTGCCATTGACGAGGGAAAACAGGGTGTTACTTCCCTAGGGATGGTCCATTGATTTGGAGGGTAGCAGGGCGTCAATTTACTACGGATGATCCATAGATAAGGGGAACAGGGTATTACTGTTATATAAGTAATCCAGTGAGCAGGTTGTTGGTAGGCAAGGGATGGCCTATGTACAAGTTACGTCATTTTGCGAGAAGTAATCCGACGAAGCTGTGTTAAACATTTCTATTTTTGTATAGAGAAACTATTTGTCCATTGAGTAAGTCAGCTCCACATTTTTCGTTTATTATCGAACTGTGCACCTGAAGTATGCGGTGTGAGTTGAATGTTATATCTTGGCATGACGCACTAAGCAGAGACAATGACACAGTGGTTGAGCGCTTAGCTTGTAACGCAGAGTCCGGGTTTGAGCCCTGACATGGTTGTTAGTCCTTCAGTTTCTTGGTGACGTCAATTGATGCGTGTTTAGTAGATAGTAGCTTCGTGTAGGAAGAACAGATAAAATGCTGCTCATTTAAACAGGGGGATGAGGCTATGGCGCAATTAAACCCAGTTTCTCAGGGTGATCCACATGACTTCTGCCAGTCTGAGTACAATTATTCATGTAGGTGTGGGTAAAGCCTAGAGTTGTGATTTTGGGAAGGGTCATTCTTGAGGTTGACTTCCAAGCCATAATGTGCCAAAGTTTATAAGCATTCAGGATCAGCCATTGTGGAGGGAATTGATTGCAGAATTCACCGGCTTAAGTATCTGAGTAGCGAGTACTCGATTGTAGTACTCCCACCTGCCTTCCGTCACATGCCAGAGGTAGCTGGAAGAATGAAAGCTCTTGATGGAGATTGACTGATAAAAATTTCATCGTGTCCAAAGCCACTGGTGGAACTTTGGGGCGGCAGGTTGCACACTTGCTTTAGGTCACCAACCTTTTGCTTCGGGTAAAAATCCGCAAGAGCTGGTCTATTCAGAGCCTTGGCCGAGAGTCAACTTTGAAGTTAAGCCACTAATCAAACTAGTGCAAAAGATGCTTGACAGGCAACAGTGGCTAAATGATAAACGCAGAGTACCGTTTCAAACCTTCCTGTGTGAGAACTTTGAGCAATCCCTTTGCTGACAATTGCTTAGCATCCGTGACCGATACCTGGTGATTATTTACTAGTCATCCATAAAGGTTTTGTTATTGGAAATGGAGGCTTAAGCCTAGTTTTTGGCATATTTAGCAGATCTACTGAGAAACCCTCAGACTTGACATGCAGGATAACATTTCGCTAAACCCTAACGTCACACTACATCATCTGAACTTGAAGCTTCTGTTCCAGGTAACTGCTTGTGAAGGATGTTATCACAGATGTTACTTTGTCTCAATCAATCGTCTCTTGGGTTGGACATCTGCCAACAAATGAGTTACTGCCATATCATAGGAGATTTTTATTTGCCCTAAGGTATTGGGTACCTTTATCATCTGCCAGCAACGGGAAGCCACCGAGAGTTATACAACAGGAGTATCTTGTGCTTCTACCGTGTTGCAACACCCGAAAAGATTTCCTTGGAAGAGTTAATGTTGCAACACTCGGAAAGATTTCCTTGGAAGAGTTAATGTTGCAACACCCGGAAAGATTTCCTTGGAAGAGTTAATGTTGCAACACCCGGAAAGATTTCCTTGGAAGAGTTAATGTTGCAACACTCGGAAAGATTTCCTTGGAAGAGTTAATGTTGCAACACCCGGAAAGATTTCCTTGGAAGAGTTAGTGTTGCAACACCCGGAAAGATTTCCTTGGAGGAGTTAGTGTTGCAACACCCGGAAAGATTTCCTTGGAAGAGTTAGTGTTGCAACACCCGGAAAGATTTCCTTGGAGGAGTTAATGTTGCAACACCCGAAAAGATTTCCTTGGAAGAGTTAATGTTGCAACACTCGGAAAGATTTCCTTGGAAGAGTTAATGTTGCAACACTCGGAAAGATTTCCTTGGAAGAGTTAATGTTGCAACACCCGGAAAGATTTCCTTGGAAGAGTTAATGTTGCAACACCCGGAAAGATTTCCTTGGAAGAGTTAATGTTGCAACACTCGGAAAGATTTCCTTGGAAGAGTTAATGTTGCAACACCCGGAAAGATTTCCTTGGAAGAGTTAGTGTTGCAACACCCGGAAAGATTTCCTTGGAGGAGTTAGTGTTGCAACACCCGGAAAGATTTCCTTGGAAGAGTTAGTGTTGCAACACCCGGAAAGATTTCCTTGGAGGAGTTAATGTTGCAACACCCGAAAAGATTTCCTTGGAAGAGTTAATGTTGCAACACTCGGAAAGATTTCCTTGGAAGAGTTAATGTTGCAACACCCGGAAAGATTTCCTTGGAAGAGTTAATGTTGCAACACCCGGAAAGATTTCCTTGGAAGAGTTAATGTTGCAACACCCGGAAAGATTTCCTTGGAAGAGTTAATGTTGCAACACCCGGAAAGATTTCCTTGGAAGAGTTAGTGTTGCAACACCCGGAAAGATTTCCTTGGAGGAGTTAGTGTTGCAACACCCGGAAAGATTTCCTTGGAAGAGTTAGTGTTGCAACACCCGGAAAGATTTCCTTGGAGGAGTTAATGTTGCAACACCCGAAAAGATTTCCTTGGAAGAGTTAATGTTGCAACACTCGGAAAGATTTCCTTGGAAGAGTTAATGTTGCAACACCCGGAAAGATTTCCTTGGAAGAGTTAATGTTGCAACACCCGGAAAGATTTCCTTGGAAGAGTTAATGTTGCAACACTCGGAAAGATTTCCTTGGAAGAGTTAATGTTGCAACACCCGGAAAGATTTCCTTGGAAGAGTTAGTGTTGCAACACCCGGAAAGATTTCCTTGGAGGAGTTAGTGTTGCAACACCCGGAAAGATGTCCTTGGAAGAATTAATGGATGTGAACCCGGTTTATGGATGGCTGTAATGTAATGTAACAAGAAATGGTATAGCACCTCTGTAAAGCGATACAAGTTGAAAAACAACTGTAATACCACTGGGAGGTGCTATGAAGTGTGCATTCTACAATCGTATTGTTATATTGTATTGTTAGTGTCCGGTTCAGTTGTAGGCAAGTGATGCGTTTTTGTGTGGGTGCGTGATGGTCCCCAATACAGGCCCCTCTGACTATTTTAATCCATGATGGTCCCCAATACAGGCCCCTCTGACTATTTTAATCCATGATGGTCCCCAATACAGGCCCCTCTGACTATTTTAATCCATGATGGTCCCCAATACAGGCCCCTCTGACTATTTTAATCCATGATGGTCCCCAATACAGGCCCCTCTGACTATTTTAATCCATGATGGTCCCCAATACAGGCCCCTCTGACTATTTTAATCCATGATGGTCCCCAATACAGGCCCCTCTGACTATTTTAATCCATGATGGTCCCCAATACAGGCCCCTCTGTTTTTGTGTGGGTGCGTGATGGTCCCCAATACAGGCCCCTCTGACTATTTTAATCCATGATGGTCCCCAATACAGGCCCCTCTGACTATTTTAATCCATGATGGTCCCCAATACAGGCCCCTCTGACTATTTTAATCCATGATGGTCCCCAATACAGGCCCCTCTGACTATTTTAATCCATGATGGTCCCCAATACATGCCCCTCTGACTATTTTAATCCACGACCGAGTGTTTGCTGTTTCTTGTGCCTGGGTCTTGTAACTGTTATCGATTCTGAAAGCGTATCATGGCATTATTTTCTGTTAGGCTTTTTGCCTAGGTAGTTTCCGTGCTGATGTTATGTAATCCATGAATTTTGTAGCGCCTTTTCGGCGAAACACAAATATGTTGATGTGCCCAACTGTCGCGACTTTGTCTTGTAAATAACTTGCAGAGGTTAAGAGACAAAATTTAAAATTTAAATTTAAAATTGTCAGTTTCATCACTTTTTATGTGCAGAGCTAAACGGGTTACACCCCGTAGCTGCAGACGTAATGTAATGTGATGTAATAATTTGTATAGCTCCTTTAGAAGTGTCTTGCAAAAAGCATTGGCTCTGGTTTCTAGAAGCAGATGTTCTTGATATGGATCATGTGGGAGTTGGATAGGATTAAAACGATTGTTTAGGAAAGATTTAGGTTGTTAAAGGAACACAGTCAATCACAATTGGACTTTATCACAGTTAGGCGTAATTTGAGTTTCGGCGTTAAAGGGTTAAACGGATCGCAGCTTCTGACAATTTTTACTTGCGATGCTTTCTTAAGATTTTTTATGGCACTGTCAGCTCGGTTTCATACAACATTGTGAGCTTTGTAGTCGGGTGTTGTCATTGTTGTCGTCATTGTTGACTCTGACGTCGGTCTGTGTCACGCTGACGTCGTCTTAAGCGCCTCGACTCGTTTGCAAAATGACAAACTATTAGCGTGCGTAGTTATCGAGTTTCTCGTCGTATCATTGCTGTATCGCTCAAACATGGCAACATTGTTTATGCACTGTATATCTCGGCCTTTGCTTTTCTAACTTCAATATATCGATGTGTTAACGGTGCTCTACTGTCTTGTTTTCTCCTGAGAAAATCATCACCTGGTGATGTGCAACACCCAATTACTATTCTAATTCATGCCTCAGGTGAGGGTCGAACCTGTACTCTCCGACTGACTGACAGTACACAATTACTATTCTAATTTGACTGACAATAGACAATTTCTATTCTAAGTTGACTGACAGTACACAATTACTATTCTAATTCATGCCTCAGGTGAAGGTCGAACCTGTACTCTCCGACTGACTGACAGTACACAATTACTATTCTAATTTGACTGACAGTACTGCAATGCTAATTACAGTATGGCACCCGTGCAAGGTTCCACACAAGTGGTCGGTAGAATTTCAGATGTGTACGTTTCCGTTACGTATGCATGTTCAAATAACGCATTTCACTTTTGCCTTCAAATCTTTATGCGTCACGTAAAATGGACATGACGTGTCATGTAAACCACAAGGAAATGGCTTTGTATTTTTGAATGGCTGTTCGTATATTTGTGCTTCAAAAACAAGATCCTTCAAGCCAAAAGCGAGCCCCCAGAAAACTAATGTTACATCTGGCCAATACATGATTTACCTTATATGTATTTATGTTGAGGAGCTGTGCAGTGACTTGTTTATCAAAGCATTACCATGAAGTTGTTTGCGTTGTCCAGAAATTTCAGTAGTGATTAGAACTGAAGCCACATAAATACTCTGCCAAACAGTATCATGATCAGTGTACCTAAGAGCATGTACTCGTAAAAAGGTAAACATAACAAACTTATTTAAAAACTTAAAGTATCTCATATCCCCCAAGTGAGACGTAGGGGATGCGCTCATTTCCTGTGCTTGACCCTTGAGCCGGCAATGGACGAATCCGAAGGTCCTGGACACGGGACCAGTGCATCGCAGGACTTGCTATTTACTTCCCAACTTACTCCAGTACCAAATTCTACTGCTTGGTGACAGAGGCACGGTTTGCGCAAACAACTCACCGAAGGTCATTACACAGAGTCGAACCCGCAACTGCATGATCACTGACCAAATGCGTTGCTGATAAACCATCACGCTGCAAGCTTACCTATGAACGAAGGTTAAGTGTGCACTATACTTCTTTACATGCCTCCAAATAAGCTCCTCAGAAACATAAAGGTAAAGTTAACACACTCGATACATGCCTCTGTAGATACTCATCATAAGATGCACGGTCCCAAGTTCGTAGATTGTTCAGCAGAGGCACAAACATGATTACAGCAATCCAACAATGGGGCATCTGTTCTAATCTACAAACTTGCATTGGTACACAAGCACGTATACACGTATGTATGTTTGTATGGATGTATGAGTATGTATGCATGTGTGTGCATGTATGTATGTGTATTTATGTGAGTGTACGTATGCATGTATGTGTTGTAAGTGTGTACGTATGTGTGTGTATGTATGTACGTGTATGTATGAATGTATATACAGTATGTGCGCGTGCAAGTGTCTGTTTTAACCATCCAACTTGTACTGTTCTGGAGTAAATTTGGCCGGAAACACAGAACTGCTACCTGTCCACCTTGCATCCGAATTCTCTAGAGTCACAGACAACTTCAGACGTTCGACTTGTTTGACAGCCGCACGCGTTTCTGCGGCGGGGTTACGGACTGCTCGACGCTCTCCCACCGTGCAACCAGAGGCACTTGAAGCACAGTCTCCGCATCACCCTGGCTGCCGGCCAGGAACTCGAGATGTGCAAACCGCAAGCGCTGTTCGAGGGCCTCAAGGTGTGAAACGTCCGTGCAACGGTACGTCAAATCCAGCAGCTGGTTTAGCACTTCGCGACACCGCACTGCAGTCGACTGCGTCACCTTTGCCTCGATAACGGGACTCGGACAGCTTTCCAGCTGGATATTTCCCGTGTCAATCAGAACGACGGTTCCGCCAGCTTCGACCTCGACGAACGTCGTCGCTGGCTCCCAGTCGGCATTGACTATTGCCAGCTTATCGTCTTGTAGGGTCGAAGACGTGTGGCGCGTTCGATAGAGCATGTTTGTGAAGTAGCGACGGCCGGGAAAGAAGCGTCGATCGTGGCGTGAGGGAAGAGGTTTTCCGCCGAACACTTCATGCTCCACGTATTTTTCCGTCATCTGCTGAAGTGCGGAAACGGTGTGAACGCCGGCGTTGATCTGCTCACGGACGAAGGCCTTGACCTGCGGGTCAACAGGTCGGGTCAAACCGGCCTCCTGTTAAAGCAGAACACAGGTTTCTGTTAAAAGCAGCCACAGAATTCATTAACTTTAGCAAAGCGTGCTCTCTAAAGCCCACAGCGATGGGATTTGGCTTCAATTTCCTCCAGATTATTAATTATAATTTCTGTATTTATATAGCACCAATATAAAAGGGCATCCTGTTGCGTTAGATTGCTGTGGACTAGATTCAATTATGTCATCTATACGTTGCAAACTCTTCGAGCTTCAATGTAACTCAAAAACTTCTGTCAATTGGGAATTACTGAGAGCACAAGGGAAGGGCATTGCAGAGGATGGCCCAATGACAAAGAAGACTGCTTATAACGTGGTACTTGTTATGGCTCCTAAAAGTAGCATTGTGATAACAACAATGACAATTTATATAGCGCCAAAGCACGGACGAGGCAGAAGAAAAGGGCACTGTACATGAGGTCGAAAATCAACAACAGTCATAAGATATCTTAAAAAGATGTCTTGCGTTGTGTCCAGAGATGGGGCATTCGTCACATGGTCCGGAAGAGACACCAGTCAGGTATGGTACGGTACTTGAACAGGTTTAATGCTCTTGTAATTGTAATTTGTAATTGCAATTTGTAATTGCAATGTGTAAATGCAATTTGTAATTAAGTAAGTAAGTAAGTATATTCTTTATTAACCAATAGCTAATCGCACATCGGTTTACAAGTATTTAAGAACACAAGAAAACTTAATATTCATACAACATCCTAACAATAAAACATTGTAATTTGTAATTGCAATTTGTAATTACAATGTGTAAATGCAATTTGTAATTGTAATATGTAATTGCAATTTGTAATTTGTAACTGCAATTTGTACTTTGTAACTGTAATTTGTAGCTGTGATTTGTAATTGTAATTTACCCCGACTGGATGATTCGAGTGCGTTTCTTCTCGCGGCAGTCGAATGTAGATTCGCGTTTCTGGTAGGACGTTGCTGGGATTGTTCATCGCCAGACGAAGTTTCTTCGCCTGGTGGAACCGCCGTTTTGGCGTATCCTGTGCAATCTAGTCAAAAAGTAAGTAATGTAATGTAATGTAACAAGCACTTATATAGCGCTCTTCAAGTATGTACATGAATGTAAGTATGTGCTTATTTAAAACAGAGCCTTATCTCTTAAGGACAATTTGTAATTATAATCGTAAGCTCAAGATTTCTACAGTGCCCAATGAGAGCTAAGTCATGGGAACCAGCTTATTCATAGGTGCTCAGTCAAAACAAAATCGATAGGCAGGAAGGGTTCAGTTCCAGGTTCAAGAGTAAGGCAGGCAGACAGTCAGAAGGCTATGGTGAATGGTGATTGGAACTGAAATGAAAAGTGAGATAAGGGGAAGAGGAAGAATCAGGATAAGATTTGTGGAAGAGGAGTGTTTACAGTTTTGAGCGAAAGACCAGTGCAAAAATTGAAGTGTTGGTGAGTTCGTATGATGGGTCAGATAATTGTTGTAATTCTGGTGTGAGCTTATTCCAGCTTGCATTCAGTGACAGGCCAGGTTTTGGAAATTAGCTCATACTCTAAATTATAGTAACTCAAAAATAATTCAGAACTGAAGCTTCAAATATCCACCAGCAGAAGACATCTTTAGTGCTAAGTATAATAATAGATAACTATTTTAAACAAAACAAAAAAATACAGCCAAGTTTATAATCTGTTGTACTCTAAAGACTGAATCCAACACAGACTCGGCAGTTTGAATGAGTCAAGAAAAATCGGAGACAGCAGAAACCTTGAACTGGGGAAATCGACAAATCTCACGAATGCAAACGGAGGCCCGACAGTCCTGTTTTCTCGACGTTCGGTTGGCATTCGCCTGGCAAAACACACAAAAATAAATGCAGATCTGTTGATAGACAGACTGATCAGCACAACTCAAGACACAACTTTTTAAGATATCTTACGACTGTAGTTGATTTTTGAACTCTTTTCTTCAGCCTATATGTTGTTGCTGCTGTTGTTGCTATTGTTATTATTATTATTATTAGCACTAAAGAAAAGCAATGCTGTCATATGCATGGAAGATCTCTCTCTGAATCTGCATGTCCATCTGGCCACAGACACTATATACACCAACACTTGAATACTGTTCCCTTTCACTGGGGCTGCGTGCACCTCTGAGTATATAGCTTTGAGAGGCACTATATAAATGCTCTGAATGAATGAATGAATTTATGTAAGCTATGAATTTCGTTACATTCTAGCATCTGAAATTAATGAAAATGCAGCAAGACCGGGCTGAACTCTTTGCTGATCTTTCTCTTTCGCGCAACGTGCCGATCCCGTCCAAACTGACATTCCAACGTCGTTGATGACCTTATCACAAATGGCACACCATCGTACTGAAGTAGGGGACCCTTGCAGATGTTTTTCTTGGGCTCCTCCCAGAAGATTTTGTGCTTGTCAAAGTCCAAAGCTAAATGAAAAAATTCAAGTTTTATTACTGTCATTACATTACCACAACTAGCTTCGCATTGCTGATATTGTCACTGGCAGGTGCAGTGAAGATAAGCTTAGTTGAATGGCCATCCACAGAATACAAGACCAGAAGTGCCAACTTAGCCATCCATACTTTTTGGGTCATTAAATGAGTATCAATGCAAATCGGGAGATTATTGAAAATTGTCCATCTACAAATATAGGCCGTGCACTTGAATCTAGTTTCTGCTCTGACGATCCCACAGTGATAAACATGTGTGTGTGTGTGTACCCAGAAATGTTTCCGTTTTGTCAGAAAATGAAATTTCCATGGACTGGTCCTTGGCAACCATGATGCAGGGTCGCTTCTCAGATATTTTAAGGGCGATAAAAACTTTCCTTCTCTCTTCCTGAACCTCTTGGATTTCGACTGGATTCACCAGTGGATACCGATTTTGGACGGGTTTTACTTCGAAGCGACCATCAAATGACGGTTACAATAACGGCACTACAGAATTAAATTAGAACAGATTTCCGTTCGATCAGATTACAGACCTGACTTTTTCTGCTTGACGACGACAAAGTGTGTGTCGGTGACGTTTTGGAAGGCATGGATTATTCGGAACGCATCGTCCAGCGTCGCAACGAATCCCTCGTAACCAGCAGCTCCGTCCACCGTTGGACACAAGCCAAGAAACTGCACCTCATCCAACCCATCGTACCAACAAGATTCGCTCATTATAAGATATTATTTATTCGATTCAATCAGACCGATATACTCAGAAACAAAACAAAAGTAAACAAAATCACAGCATTTCACACGCTCAGCTAAAAACTTTAGGTGCTTAGACAAACCAAAGAAGTATAATTTTTGTCCTACATTCTGCAGCCTACCGTTAACGGGATTAATAAATATGCTGCCATGATCGAGTCACTGAGTCACTGTTAATTAGTAACTTTTAACGCGCCGGTGTCTATGGTTTTCATGGTACAACTACTATAAAAGCTATGAGATTTCTATACATTATCTTATTTAAATAAAATTCTTGCCACGATGTAGAGAAATTAATTAACTGCACCAACATTCAAACGCATTCAAACGGGCAGCGGTTGTGAAGGATCTAACCACGGCCTTCTAAGTAGGAATTATTTAGATGGCCGTGATCTAACCCGATAAACTCATTGAAAAATGAACAGGGTCGAGGCCATACGGTCGCTATAGAAAACCGTATACATTCACATTTATTCATTTAACACCTTATGCCCATTATCTATAGGGATTGACTTAAGGAACTGATTTCATCCTAAAACTCACTAAAAACTGTGTTGTACTGATAATCGCCAGGGACATGGTTTTGATCCGCCACTGCTATAATCAGCTGATTTAAACTAACTACTTCTATATTCTAAATTCAGCCAATTATAATGATGATAATATGGACGCTGAAACAAATTCAGACATACGTAGAATTTAGTTTTTGAAATTTGATTTAAATTAAAATAACTTTTACCATAAGTTAATATTGCCAGATTCTCGTGATATCTTATAGTCGCTTAAGATCACGTAACGTGTTATCATCTCGCGAGATTATTGAGATAAACATTGACGACTTGTTTTAAAAATGTTTTAATATTAAATTAATCGTTAATTTGGGAAATCAGGGTTATCATGTCGTCGACTGGTGGTCAGCTGCTGGACACTGACCGACCGGTCGTCGAGTTATTTGTTAAGGTCAGTCTTTACTGCTTATTTTGTGATCCCTGTGGGCGGGGATGATCGGTCGATCTAAACACCAAAGCGAGAAATTTGTTTGGCTATTACTAGAATACTTTTACTTGGTAAAGGGCTTTAAATACACATTCTGATAATTCGGCCCGCCTGCAACCGATCAAGCATAAACAATACCTTCATCAAGTTGGTTTGATATTCAAATTCGAATGTTGGATATTCAGCATGAAAAGCCGCAGGTCAAATATTTATTTCAAAAATTTCATACTGTCATATATATCTCTACAAAATCTCTCAGAAAAACACTAGCAGCCAAGAACTATTCACTCAGGCGATCACCAGAAAATATCAAACTGCTTTCAACAATTGCGTAAGGGGCCCTTAACCCCTTTACTGCGGAATAAATTTTTTCAATTCTTTCCACACACGTGCATTTATTTTTAGGTATTCTTCAATGCATGTGATTAAGGAAGACTGATATTTGTACTTGTAATATTCCAGAAGTCTTTCTTTGCTCTGAGAAAAATAAAAGTCAGCATATAATAATTTTTTAAAAAGTAGGCCCTGTAGTGCTCCTTAATAATTTATTTATTTAGCGCCAGTTTAGTATGTTCTCTTTGTATGATATATTCCAAAGCATGGTGCAGGCCAAATCGAGAGACTCCTTATCTTCCGAAAATAAGGAGTCTCAATCAATGGTTTTGTGGACCAGTATAGTTCAATTTCTGGTTTCTGAATGATGCCTTGGTAGATGAGAATGGCAGATAAAACCTTCAGCTCACCATAACTAACATCAATCCAACTGTTCAATCTGGATCGTTTTTTCAGTCGAGGGCTGCATTAGTTGGTGTGCACGTCTGTTAGGTTCAGTGACTATCTTGGTTCCTAAGGAACAGGTTGAAATTTTCCATTGGAACCGTCATGTCAGCAACTGGGACACGCGTTCCAGGTGTTCCTATAGGCCTATATGCTAAGCATTGGCAAGTTCCGATTTCATATCTTGACCACGCAGACGGCGAACTGCTGTCGTAGGCCTACAGAACGGTTTTCTGGCTATCATCACTGTCATCATTTTCTCACATAACGTTACTAGAACTAAGACTTAGTTAGTTATCATCAGTCACTATCATCGGACAAACTATCATCACTTTCTAACAATAAACGATGGATTTCTTTGTTAGATAAACCACGCTTGCGACCAGCAAATTTTAGTGTGAACTATATAATTTTAATTTAGTTGGCCCGCCCAGCGTATGACCTAATTTATAATACGGAAAGCCGTTATTTTAATCATAGAGCACTATTATATTTTGCTGTTGCCATTAGGACGAGTTTATTCGGGATACACGGTGAGTGAATAGATGCATATCATGTGGATGAGTTAACTCGGGGTTCACGCTGCATAATGGGTTCCCGCTGGACGAGTTAACTCGGGGTTCACGGTAAAGGGGTTAAAGGGCCCAAACACGGATAAATTCTCTTTTCACACGTTTTCTCACTATAAGGGTGAGCTAACTTGTCCAACTAAGGTTTTGAGCTTCCTATCATGAGTTATCCACATCGGCAATCTCCAAAAAGTCTCAAACTGCTTCCAGCTTTTGTGTAAGGGGATCCCAGTAGCGCCAAAACACGGAGAAACTAGCTTCTCACTCTCAGCACATGCATACTAGTTCTGCAAAATGTCCCTTCTGTAGAAAATCCGTTTCTATCCGTCCCTCTCCCTCCCCAACCATCCCCTCCCTTGCGAATGACTTTGCTTAATAGCAATTCAACAAAGTAATCATTTTGTCGAATTTTGTTTTTAGGCAGCAGTGGACAAGATGAAAGTTGGAGGCTGTCCAATATGTCACCGATATTTTCTTACTTTGTACATCCTAAGAGATCAAGGCTTCATCGATCTCGTTGTTACGACATTCCTACCAGAAAACCCACCGAAAGAAGTACTCGCCTTCAGCAGCGGACGTCAGTATCCGCTGGTCAGAGTGCAGGTCCCTTCAGCAGGTCACGAGCAGAACTTGCGGAATGTGGAGTGTGAGACGGTTGAGGAGATTGAAACCTTCTTGGAACAGTTTCCCTGCACGGATATGGCATCAAGAAGAATCTCAAAAGAGGAAGACTCTGCAGAAGTTGTTTTCGAGGATCTTTACATGGTGCGTTTGTGATAAACAGATATCTGTAACAAGTGTAAACATAGTGTTGCATCTACATAATTATCTATTGTAATGTAATCTATGTAAATGGGCATTTAGATCATCTAGCACGGCGGTTAAGTAAGTAAGTAAGACATTTGTTAACACGCCATGTGTACATCGGTGTAACGGTTCTTAAAGTGTGGTCCGCGAGCAGTAGCTAGGTGGTCTGCAGTGGCAGTTTACCCAACATTCTTGCAACGTCCTTTCCTGGATACAACATAACGTTGGGTTGTTGTTTCAGTAAATAGCATTCTTGTCTGTTCTTTCTAATACTACGTCTGTTCTGTGGTTTTGGTGACATCACTGTTCATGTACAGGTGAAAAGTGTTTACCTTGATAGTCATATTTCTTCATTTCTGATAAAATCGTTGGGCTATAGTACGTTAGTGGTCTGCTGTAAGTTTGACTCTAGTCAAATGGTCCCCAGGGCGAAAAACTTTGAGAACCACTGATATGGCATAAGCTGAAAATGGCACTGTACAAGAATTAAAAATATTTAGCGGTCAAAACAAAATTGAAAAGGAATGCATTGAGCTGTTTAGTTTATCTTGTTCGTCAAATCAGCTGTTAACTCATTTTTCAATAAATAATGATCGATGTAATTTATTAAAAGTGAATTTAGATTGTTTACAGAAACTCTGTTTGTCTATTGTAGAAATTCATTCTGTTTTTGAAGATGCCCCCAAACGATATTTCAGGGATTATGAAGACATTGGAGAAGATTGACGCCTACTTGAGAAACAAATCTACCAAGTTCATGCTTTCGGATCGACTTACAAGGGCCGACTGCTATCTGATTCCAGTCCTTCAGCACCTGCGTGTGGCTGGAAAGGTAACTGTAGGCGTAAAGTAATATTAAAAAGTAAAATTGCCGTGTCTGCAGTCGTGTGCTGGAGAGGTGCTCATTTATCACTCTTTGGCCCTTGAAGCAGCAATGAGTGAATTTCAAGATTTTGGACACTTGGCCAGTGCATCGCATCGCACGACTTGTCGCAACTGTATTCATAAGTGGACATTTATATCTCTTATCTAATCTAATCTAATGACTTCTCGTGCTTCGGACGCTCCTACTGGAACAGCCTCCCTTTAAACATTCGTTCTTTACCTCTTAGTTTAACTCAACATTCATTTTCTGTCCACCTTAAGGTGCACTTGTTTAGATCGTTTGGATAGCCATGTGACCAGCGCTTTTGAGAGATGCTTGAAAGGCGCTATATAAATGCTTGTTACATTACATTACATTGCATAGCACTGTTATCATAATGAACAAAGCATCAGTCGAATGTAGCATCAAGTGAGATCGCAGTAAAAAATTGTGATCTTTGGGATAAGCCTGGTTGAAATCCGATAGTCCGGGGAATATCAACACCAGGTGGAGCACCACTCAACAGCCTGATTTGAGCTATATAACTGTTTACAGAGATGCTGTAAAAACGTGTTATCTTTTGATGCTTCTTGTGTACAGGGCTTGTTGGTTCACAGCTTATTGCTCCTCCAAGAACTCTTGTTCCTCTGGCATCAATTTTTGCCCAACTGTTCCTGATTTATTTCTTAAAAGCACTTATTTTAAGCACAAGGCCAGTTTTGCACCTCAAGGATGAAGGTGCAAAAAAATAAATATGACATGGCCTATCTGTGCCTAGCCTTAATGTATCTTATGTTGACTTACCTTACCTTGTCATACCTTCTTCATCAATTTCTCTGCCCCCGGGTACGTGCGAACATCCAGTGGCTCCATTCCTGATGTTGTTGGGCCTTCTCCTTCAGTTTATCGTATCCGTCCACCATCATCCTGTCTATTAGCATTTGTCTAGGTCTTCCTCTTGTTTTCTTTCCCCCTTGTCATACCTTACCTAGATTGTTCTGATAACAACCATCAAGCTATTTTGTGTGCAGGCTTACAAGAACTTTGAAATCCCAACCGAACTGTTCTTCCTGTGGCGCTATCTGAAGAGCATCTACGAAACGGATGCGATGAACGACACGTGTCCAGCAGACCGCGAAATCATCACGCAATACCAGCTGAAAGCCTCGTGCGCTCCGCACGTTTCAAAGTCGCAGTCTCAGCTTTTGGGCGATGAAAGGACTTTCAGTGTTCCTGGCCGCAGTCTGTACCTGAGCAGTGACTTTGACGACTTGCTCTGAGAGAGAATTGCACGTTAAACCGTTGTTTACTTAGATTGCACAAGGAAACAATTGTATATTGTTTGGGCATTTGCTGGGTAATACGCTGTGGAGTTTTGATCTTCTTGAGGGGGTAATTGTAATTGATAATTGTACAGCAGAAATAAATCATTGCATAATGCAGATCCTTGCCTGGGACTGAAACAAGAAGACTGAGAATGTTTGGCCATTTCGCACGCTGCACAATCTTATCCTGGATCTTACTCTTCCCCTATCGGTCCTCCCACTCCACTTTCAAATATCATCCACCATAGCCGTCCGACTGATTGCCTGCCTGACTCCTGGATCTTGACCTGGAACCGAACCCTATCTGCCTCTCGATTTTGTTTTGTGACTTAGCTTTTGTTGGGCGCTTTACATATCTCATGATTACGATTACGAAGGGTGCTCTGAGCCTTGATATTTGGCCCCGAGAAGCTGGAAGATACCAGTTGGACAGGTAAAGCGCGCATGGACCCAGATGTAGGAGGTCAATCTCCATTCAGTGAAATTTGGGTTACACACAGACTGGTGGAGGTGGTTGGGAGAGTCATGGAAATGGCAACACTGGAGAAGGGCACGCAACTGATGATGCTGTGTTGCATGAAATACTTTGGAATCGCTGAAGGCACTATGTACATGACTTTTAGTAAGATGAGAAAGGGTGTCATGGGAATGTGAGGAAATGCCTTTGTACATGGCTTTCAGTAAGATGAAAAAGGGTGTCATGGAATGTGAGAAAATGCCATGCGATCTGTATTAACCAGGAAAGGAGACATTCCAGGTACCAGCAAGTCTTTGGGGCAGCACTTGCATACCACTGATTACTCTCTTGCCATTAGCTAGTGACGCTATATAAATGCAAGCTACTTGTGACGCACAACTACTTTGGTGTTTAACGTCATTCCAGATCTATTTTGGTCCCATTTCGTTGCAGCAAAGGTTTATAGAAAACCCATTGTAAACAATGTTAAATCTGAAATGTGAAAATTCGTGTAAAAGTGCGAGGGTACATACGTTAAGCATGCCACTACAAATGTGAAATTGTATTTAGCATTGGAATCGTGCAAATCCAAATGATACTCGTTGACTGATATTTCGGCACTTATTAAAATGTCTGTGATTGGCTGTTGTTTTTACTGTTTTCACTGAGCTTTCCTACAAGAAATTTTTTCCTGTTGAAATTAGAATTTTTCATTAGGTTGTTAGAAATTAGAATTTTATGATTACTGTGAGTTGTATTTGTATTTCTTGCGATATATGTTGCTTTCTTGTTGTCAGCATCACCGAGGAATTCATCAATGAAGTGGTGCTCTATAAACGTTTGACTGTATTATATTACATTACATTTTAAGAAGAGGCAACAATTGAAATCTATGAAAAAATGTTGAAGACATGTTCTGTTATTTTTATTTTTGTGTTGCATTGGGAATGATTACAAGTGTGATTTGACCTAAATTGAGCAAATTCTGTGCATGACATTCTAATCTATCAAAATGAAATAAGAAGCAAAAACAAGGGCCATCTAAATACTGGAAGATGACGACAGAGGGATATCTGTAATTGGAAAAATTACAATTTATATATCATTGTAAATAGGGAGCTACTTCTAGCATGGTTTATGTAGTCGATTAAACTGGGAAGGGGCAGCCTGGAAAAATTTAAAATCCTGTGGATTGGTCCAGTTTCTGTAGTGTGAATCCCACCATATATCAAGTGAAACTGTCCATTTACTATCTTTGATGTTGTTGGAGATTGTTAGTAGATCCTGACTTTTTGCTTTATAACATGGATTAACGAGTGAATAATAACTCTGATAATAATCGTAACAACGATGATGTTGCTGATGATGATGATAATAGGTCTTGATGATTTCTGGCCATCCCAGAAGTTTTCATTCTCCGGAGAATTTTTTAAATCCTTAGGGATCATGTATAAGTTGTTAAACAAATAATAATAATAATAAACAATGATGATTATGATAATATAATTAGTAACTGTTGTTTTCCAAATCCTTAGGGATCCTTTCTGTTGTATAGTTATATTATTAATATGTTTGTATAACCTGAGCTTTTGCTTTGCAACATATTAAAGAATAATTGTGTGTATGATTGATGATGATAATAATAATAATAATAATTAATAATAATAAATTTAGTTATAATATTAATAAGACAAAGGTCCACATGCATTCCACAGCATTCCTTTGCATTTCTTGCAGACTTCTTTTGCAGCCATTCCATTTACAACAGTTATGTTCTTAATATCTGTTCCATGTTTATAAAACTCATTGTTTGAATTTGTAGACTTTACAGTGTAAATGTTTACAGTGTAACGTTTTACTGTTGATGAAAGGACTGTTTGATACTGGTTACCTTTTCTGTATGAAATGCAGTTGGTGTTTTGCCACAATTAGATTTTCTATTTTATGCTGTGTTTTTAATGAATTGTTAAATTATTAAATTGTTATTTTGAATAAACTGCGTTTATTTTGAGCACGTCAAACATGCAACACGACTTTCTTGTCTGATGCCTGTGCATCAGTGCGTTTCTTAAGCACCTTTTACATGCCTCAAAACTGGAGAAGGTCTCCACTGTCAGTCTCACGCAGACACGTAGAGACCTACCAACGAATTAATATTTTCTACGTTCATCGTCCGTTTTTTGAAACTGTCGATGATTGGCACTGAGACTTCTTCCTTCAGTTTCAAACTTCTGTGTTTCTGTGATTCAGAAGATTCCTTTCAGTCCTGTGGTATACTTTTTAGAAGTTATTCAGCCATCACTTCCTGCGCTCCATCTCACTTGCCTTTCTCACGGAAGTAATCGGCTGTAAACAGTAAACACTTAGAACAGGGTTTTAGTCAGAATTTTGAGACTGGAGGCCATGTCTAATGGCACTATAGAAGTCAGAATAGATTCAGACTGTTGGGTACTGTAAGATGTACACCAGATACAATTTGCAACAATGCGATCTCCAAACTTAAGGGACACTGACACAGTAACCTCAGTTAATGGGGTTACAAATTAATAGCGGCCCTAGAACAGCCGTCATAATCATCTCAAAATTTCTTCAGCACCTTAGAAAGCAAAGTCGTGGGAACCAGCTTACGCACACACAGACACACACACACACGCCAGTTGCTTTAAAACCTGTGATCGAACATAATCTAACTGACCCGCACTGGGGGATTTTAAACCTGTGGCCAAACAGTGACCTCACCTAGTTAGGGTAACTTCAAGCCTGTGACCAAACGTAGTGACCTCAACCAGCTATTTTTAAAACCTGTGACCAGACAGTGATCTGACCTAGTTCATTTTAAAACTGCGACAAAACAGTGAACTGACCTAGTTTCTCAACGGCTTCAACGCAGACGCTGGGATACATGTTCTCTGAGTAGACAGCCACCAGCACCAGGGTCTCTGTTTGGACGAGGACCAGACCTCCAATGTCCTGTAAAGTAACGTAATGAAATGTAACCAAAGTTTGATCAACACCCATTTACGGTCTTTGCA
This sequence comes from Norana najaformis, assembly GCA_964023275.1. NCBI lineage: Eukaryota > Metazoa > Annelida > Clitellata > Crassiclitellata > Hormogastridae > Norana > Norana najaformis. Next base: position 61,565,764 of record OZ029913.1, read on the forward strand.
TCATATGGCGATTGACTAATGAGATCCTTTATGTATGAATGTATGTATGTATCTGGTTATTCATATAGAACCTTTTGGGAACCTTTGAAGGTACTATGTAAATAACAAGGGGGTTAGCAACTGAACATTTGCCTTGCGATGCAAAATCTAGGGGTTGAAGCTTCCTTCAGTGTATGTGTGTATGTATGTATGCATGCATTTATGTATGTACATATGTATGTGTGTATGTATGCATTCCTGTATATATGCATTGATGTATGCATGTATGTACATATGTATGTACTATGTATGTATGTAGGTATGGAAGCTATGTAACTCCTGAAATGTCCCAAGATTGAAATATCATTAAGCTTAATGATTTGATCAAAGTGCAGAATCACTGGTTCGTGCTTCTGACTTACAGACTTGGCATACACAGAGCTTTTGTCTGCTCGAATGCACTGGTACCACGTGTTGTCATGGCGAAATCCTTTTCCACGTGCGCAGTGCGGCGCTCGGAACAGATCCAAAAAAACTCGAATCTGGTCTGGTGATAGCTACGAAAATAAAATATTTAATTTATTTGATGTCATACAAACAAAGATGAAGAAATTTAAATTAAAAAGGAAGGTTAGTCACAATATATTTATGTTGTATTATGGGTTTATTCATTGCAATTATTAAGCAGGCAAAGTCAGTAAATCTGAATAAACAAAATCGTGCAAACAACTTGTCCAGAGTCATTATACAACATCTTCAACTTTATTTACTGGTTTACAAACCCAAGATATTATAATTTTAAGATGACTTTATTAACATAATGTAATACAGAGATTAATATGCAGCTTTATTTTTTTAAACTTCTAAGCACGTCTTCCTATCTCACAACACAGAGGATAAATTTTTCTGTCCAACATTCCCAAAAGGAGCGTGGCCACAGCACTCAGAGATGTAAAATGGCAGACAACTGAAAGCAGTTTCTGGACCTCACAACCTGATAAATATAAATGTACACATTTTTATATTGAGAGTGTAGGGTCTTGACCATGCTCGTTTTTCAATGAATTAATCAGGTGAGATCCTTTACCACCGCCGCCTGTTTGAATGGGCATCACGTCATTTAAGTGTACAGACTGTGCTTCAAATCTCTGAAATAAGCCACGATCGGTATGAAAACAGGCATCCTAACACACAGAGGCACCCTGATGTATGCATTAACCAATGTAGTCAACCAGGCCAGTAGATAAACCATGTTTCAACACCACAAAAAATCCTCATTAATGTGTTTTATTCCACATGATTGTAAGTTATGTAAATGAAGTTTTCGATAGCTTCCTCTGAGCATAGGCTTAATTTTGGAGGCACAGAGTACCAGTACTCCTCACTTTTTGGACTGGGGTACTGTATCTTTCACCTTTCCCTGCGACTTAGCTTTCATTGGGTGCTGTAGAAATCTCCAGTTTATGATTACGATGATGGGCGTATCCAGGACAAGAGTATCCAGGATAAGTGTCCAGGATAAGCAAATCCTGGATAAGCAAATACAGGATAAGCATATCCAGGATAAGCCTCTGTTATTGGAAAAATCCAATAACCTTGAACCCTGCTGATGTGGCCATCAGCACTCCATCCAAACGACTGATGATTGCACATTGTTCAACGTGATTGGTTTCAATCAGTGCATCATGCAAAAGATTCTGTAAATGACTCAGCTTGATTGAATCCTAAAATCAATCAAAATGATGTTCTGAGCATTTCACTAATCATTCATGCTAAATTTTACATATTTTGCATAGTATACAGACACAGAATTGAATAAATTCAATTACAGTGAAGTTTAATTATGCTGTTAATTTGGAGCTTAAACTTTTTATAATAATAAATGTTGGTCAGGTTCAGGAAATTTTTCAAAAACCCAGCTATATAATGACATAATCAACAAATTTCAAAGTAAATTCTTGCATTTGAACATTCATTGTTATACATGACAGTGGTGTACAACATTCAGACTGCAAATATTGCATGTACAAGAGTGTATTGTTTGTGCACAGTATGTATGTGCAGTACGTATGTAAGCAAGTAAGGTATCCCATATCCCACAAGTGAGATGTAGGGGAGGCACTCATCTCCTTTTATAGGCCCTTGAGTCGGCAGTGGATGAATCCCAAGGTCCTGGATATGGGGCCAATGCATTGCAGGACTTGCCGTTTACTTCCCAGCTTATGCCGGTACCAAATTTTACTGCTGAGTGACAGAGGCACGGTGTGCGCAAACGACTTGCCCAGGGTCATTACAAGGAGTCAAACCCACAACCACATGATCACTGACCAAACGTGTTACTGACAGACCACCGTGCCGCACGTACGAACTCGGATATTTATATAGCACCTTTTCAAACCTCTCAGAGGCACTGAAGCAGTTATTGGACAGATCATTTAACTACTGGTCTGAGGAATTTCCGCATAAGGGGTTTTCCTGTCACTCTTCATGCATAATAGTAAACATCTCTAGATATCATGACAAACATAAGTATGCAAACACTGAAATGACACTGGTTTAAAGCTAATTTCAGAATTATCGCTGTTTTCATGCATTGGTGTTTAATATCGCTTTTTAACGAAAAGTTAAATCGGATGTTACAAGTTAAGCTGTCTTAAAGACAGAACTGAATAAAAGTTTTACGTGGTATGTAATGTAATATAATGTAAACTCTCACAGGAATTCCTTGTTTCCGAAATCTTGGATTGGCTTCCATCTTGAGGTCTGCCATGATGATTACAGTGTCCGATGACAGATATTAGTAACATAAGCTGTAAGGTAAACGATATATACGACTTGCAACATTTAGGTGATAAAAGATATGCCTATCGATTCGTATATCAGTTTATCACATATGCACTCACAACGCCTCCGCCTCAACGGTCACCACGTCGTCGTCATCATCATCGTCATTGCTGACTGTTACAATAAATAAATTTGAGTTAGCCTTAATTTTTCTATCACAACAATGTAGTCCACTGCAGCATGTGAATGAGCTGGTTCACACGACTTAGCTTTCTTTAAGCGCTTTAGAAATCTCGAGATTACGATCTTAGTTTTCTGGAGGCCACCTCGATTACGATTTATATTCTGGAGTGGATATATTACTAAATATTCGCCTATTTTCACGGTAACTAATTATGCAGTTCAGTTTTGTGCCCAGCAAATCATCTACTGAAATTAGCAACATATTTCATAGAATTAAGTCGTTAATCAAATTAGTGGTAAATGCTCAACAAGTCTTTTCAGTTAGTTTTTCTAAGGCAGTAAGCGCTACATTTTCTGTCATTTTTAAACGATAGTTAAATTCTTGCCTTTCGTGTATGAGTCCAAATATCACCATGGTGACAACTTTTCAGTGCGAGCGCCATTTTAGTTGAGTTTTGTAGCGCTAATATTTGCAAACAGGGTTTTTACCTCGGTTTTGAGACAATTCAAGTCGCCTGCAAAACCATATTCCATATTTTAAAGAATAAACACTCGCTTTAGGTATTTCTTTTCATGCATTTTTATTGTTTTATAATTTCTTGGCAAATTTATAGTTCATCAGTGTCTTGAAGATTAACGGCGAGATGGTTTTTCCGCTTAGACGATATATTTTGTGTGAATTCTTAACCATAAAATTTTTAGCAAAACAATAGGACTCAACGAGTTTGGCGATGAAGCTGTATTTCTGGACTAAAGTTTTGAAATTGCAAATTTTATTTTCATTTTCGGTCGTGGAAATGACACCTTAGCTTTAACAGCGATGGCCAGGTGGCGTTGCTATGTAAATTTGTTGCGAGGCTTAGATTGGAGCGGACGGCGTTTAACAAAGTGACCAAGTTGTTTCAAGTGTATAGGTAACTAAACAAGGCGAACGAATCGAAATAGCTTTTATTTTAGCCGTTAAACAACGTAACATCGTAGACAACGTGTCGTAATTTTTACTATACGTACGCGAGATCTGAAAAGTTTACTGCAGTCGAGTTTTTGGACAGTTTTCGTAACTTATGCGATCTGAAAGTTGCCGTAGGCCTGTAATTCGTCTGCCTACACATCTAAATACCTGCATAAATGATTTTGTTTGGATCTGGGCCAACGTCTGAATGTCGTAAACTTTCCGTCGTCGTGGACCGTTTTGCAAGTTCGGTCCCCTTCAGTGTAAATAGTTAAAAACTGCGAAATGGCATTGTTTGTGAATTTAAGGTGCGTCGAATACCTGAAAGGAAAGTACGATAGGGTTGTTCGACTTACCTTTAGAGGTAAGACCTGTTCTCAGCAACTTGTAAGGCTTACATACCTTTTTAGATCTGTAAGGTACGTAAACACTGATCTTGGCGAGGTATACGTCTAAGATGACCAGTGGCAAAGTTGACCTAGCCTGTCAGGCAATGTTACATCCCATTTGGAGGGTGGATAGGATGTAATGTAACAGTGCACTGCAGTGTAATGATATAATGGATTATTTATCTAGAGCCAATTAAAAGTCACTGGGACTGAAAAGCGTGGTGGTATATAACTATGTGGAGTTTAGTGGACAGTTAGAACACTGATCTTTGAAGTTAGGCTTTTAGGCCACTCTGTTGTCTACAGTCAGAAACCACTGTTTGTAGACACAATTTACTAGCTACAGACCGTCACCATCACCAGGCCATTGTCACCGTGGTCGTCGTCATCGTCGCCGTCGTCATCGTCGTCTTCATCATCATCATCATCATCATCACTGGTCATGCATCACCGGTCATCAGTTGTTTTCATCATAATCAATCGTCTCAGTCATCATCATTGATTATTGTTGATTATCATCATCGCATATGTTCCTATGATGGTGATGTTGTTGTTGTTGATGATGATTATGGTGATGGTGATGATAATGATGCATTCTGTACCTAAAGCCAGGTCCATTCAGTGAGTCGGTTTCCCATGGCCTTCCTCACAGGCAGTTGTGGGTGAGAAACTTGTCCAAGGTCAGTGGCTTGAGGCAGATTCGAACCCACGACCCTCTGGTTATGAAGCACAGACCATACCACTAGACCACCACATCTCACATATTTTCCTATAGCAACAAACAATTAGCTCAGGTCAGACTAGGTTAGAAACTGCTGGATGGAGAGTAGGTCTAATTGGTCGTAGGCCTTATAGCTCTTCCCACTCATCCCAAAGCCGGTTCAATGCCAAACCCTAATTCCCCATCCACCGTTTACCAGCTGCCCCGGAACACTGAACCATTTATAAAATGAATCCAGCAGTTTCTGACTGAAATTGCCTCATCCCTGTGAACACTTCATCGTTTTAACCTCTGCTATATGTCTGTCTCTCTGCTGCTAATTTGCTTTTTCCAGCCAAACTGTACAAAACGTATGTGCATTGACGCACTCTACTAATAATGTGGCCAAATATTAACCGTGTCCGATAGCTAAGAAGAGCGGTAATAGTCCGTACAGAGACACATTTGAGGGAAAGATAGATAGAGGTGGAACTTGGATTGCCACTGAGTAGGTGTGGAAAAGGTTGCTAGCCTGTATAAATTCTTGAACGACAACATAAGTGCGTAAAGTGTTGAGTGCGTAAAGTGATGAATGAGTAAAGTGATGAATGAGTAAAGTGATGAGTGCGTAAAGTGATGAGTGCGTAAAGTGATGAGTGCGTAAAGTGATGAGTGCGTAAAGTGATGAGTGCGTAAAGTGATGAGTGCGTAAAGTGATGAGTGCGTAAAGTGATGAGTGTGCGTAAAGCGATGAGTGCTTAAAGCGATGAGTGCGTAAATTGATGAGTGCTTGAATTGATAAGTGCATTCAGCTGGCATATCAGTATGATATTCATTCATTTATTCATTCTTTTATTCGTTCAGAGCATTTACTGTATATACCACTGTTCAAGATGTCTATGTAGATGTGATGGAAAGAGAAAACAGATTTAGTTATGGCTAAGATATGGCAGTTACAGTTATGACAGAAGAGAATAGTTTTAAGGGGATATGAGTATCATCATCCCTGGGAAGAATATATATGTGTATCATCTTCCCTGGGAAGAATAGATATGTGTATCATCATCCCTGGGAAGAATAGATATGTGTATCATCATTCCTGGGAAGAATAGATATGTGTATCATCATCCCTGGGAAGAGTAGATATGTGTATCATCATCCCTGGGAAGAATAGATATGTGTATCATCATCCCTGGGAAGAATAGATATGTGTAGCATCATCCCTGGGAAGAATAGATATGTGTATCATCATCCCTGGGAAGAATAGATATGTGTAGCATCATCCCTGGGAAGAATAGGATACTCAGATCCTGAGGGAGGCTATTCCAGGTAGATGGCCCAACCACCAAAAAGGCAAAATATGTGTCTGATTGTATTCATATGTATATGTAAATAAGTAAATAAGCAGATGTATATAATATGAAAATCTCATTTCTAGCTGAAGTATCATCCGAATGATATAAGATATAATGATATCCAAATCTATAAACTGACTGTAAGTGTTTTATCATCCTAAAAAGAAATATTCCCTGTCATTATAATAGCATTTTGCTGACCCAGTTATGTCAAATCACTGTTGGTATATACATCATAGTATATGTATATAAATACATATTTATATATCGGTATGTACATGTATAATGTTTTTTAGACCTGTATATATATGTTATATGTAACAGTAGTTGAAACATCTGGTATCCAATTGGTATTGACATTATTGGGATTGGACTGCTTGACAAAATGGCCAATCAACTCTTATGCTGAAGGTCATTGCTGGTGGTTTAACCTGATAAAGGCTTTGCACTGGTATATCCTTCAACTGATCGAAAGTAATCCATAGTCAGTGTAAGTAAGTAAGTAAGTACCACTTCCATGTACCTTAGTGGAATGTAGGGGAGGTGCTTATTTCCTATAAAATCTGTAATTTGCCTGTCGATGTTGTTTTGACTGAGCGCCTGTGAGTAAGCTGGTTCCCGTGACTTGGCTTTTGTTAGGCACTGTAGAAATCTCAAGATTACGATTACGAGTTTGCTCATATTTCAACGAATTAATCAGTGTCTTGAAATATTGTTTTAAACTGTCTGTAAAATAAGCAGATAATTTGCCACTTAATTCTAATTGAGAGTTACGGAAAACTGTTGAAATTTTGAAGTGGGGTTAAAGTGCGTCAGCCAACGTCAAGAGTCATTTCGGCCAAGTTGAGTTTCAAAAGGTGTATACGTTAGCAACGCAAGGAGGAGCGGGACAACCAAACGCATTTCATAACGAATATTATTAAGAGATCTTCAAGTGCATTTCGATAGCATTGGATGCATGAGGTCAGAGATTACAGTATCGCACTTGGCCGGCTAGAATAACAATTGCAGTTGATGGTACAGAAATTGAACAAGTCCACCACTTTCGTTATCTTGAAAGTTTAATATCAGATGACTGCAGATGGAGTACTGAGATCAAGAGAAGAATAGCGATGGGAAAAGAAGCATTGTAACTTTTTAAGGAGGTCCAGGCAAATCTTCAGGAGAAGGGGCCTGGCTGGAACACACTAGAGCATGAAAAAGCTCATTATTATTGTATTTCTAATCGTAATCGTAATTCCGATATTTCTACAGCGCCGAACGAAAGCCGCACCGTGGGGACAGGCTTATTCACAGGCGCTCAGTCAAAACAAAATCGATAGGCTAAAGGGTTCGGTTCCAGGTCAAGATCCAAAAGTCAGACGGAGAGACAGCTGTGGAGGTGCTGTTTGGGGTTGGAGATGAGAGAGAGATAAGAGGAAGAAGGGGTGTCAGGATAGGACCTGTGAAAGAGGAATGTTTTCAGTTTTGAGTGAAAGGCCGATGCAGAAAAATAACTCTATTGATTTAGTCCCTCTGTCTAATGACAATCGATGGTGCTGATCAATTGTGTGTTAAGGACTTGCTCAAGATCCCTACACTGTAGTAATCGTCTCAGGGGGGGCTCAAACCCGTACTTTCCACATTACAAGGCAGGTGCTCAAACCAGCTGGCTACCATGTCACACAAATGTCTGTTAGTCTAAAAAGCCACACAATTCATGGTCTGCTTCACTAGACACTACGTTTTCAAGTGTCTGCTTTAATAAAAGTTGCAAAACAGACTGAGCTTAACTCAGATGGAAGGTCTTTAGGGAGCCAGCAGAAGTTTACAAGGTACTCATGAAGAAGTTCTCTAAATATGGATATAAAAATACTTGCACTCTGTTAAGTTCATAGTCATAAATAAAGTACGAAAGTAATAAATATTAGCCTGCAGTGATTAAAAATTGTAAAGTTACCACACACACTTCTTTAGAAAGCTGCGTGACTAGAATACTCGTTGAGATATGTTGTGTTTATAGCCTTCTCTGTATTCAGGCAATGTTAGTTTAGTGTTACATGGTACTTCATACGTTACATGGTACTTTATATGTCACATGTTACTTTATATGTCACATGTTGCTTTCTGTGTTACTTGTTATTTCTCATTACATGGTGTCTTTGAGAGGTGCTTAAAAGGTGCTGTAGAGGTTTTTAGATTACAGGTCTTCCACTCAAAACTGAAAACACTTCTCTTCCACAGATCCTATCCTGATTCCTCTTCTTTCCCTTATCTATCCTGCTGATCCAATTCCAAACACCACCCACCGTAGCCGTCTGACCGTCTGCTTGCCTGACTCTTGGATTTCGACTTGGAACCGAACCCTTCTAGCCTATCGCTTTTGTTTTGACTGAGCTTGTGTGAGTAAGCTACTTCCTGTGACTTAGCTTCATTGGGCACAGTAGAAATGTCGAGTTTACAATTACAATTACGATTATGATTTTAGATCAGGTTTTTGTCTGTCCACTGTTTTACCTAGTTAGTTTGAATCTGACATTTCAGTAAGTTAGTAAGTAGCCATTTATTAATATAAAACTAATGCTCAGTTTAAAAAAATAGGTGTAGTTGACAGTTACTATCAATCAGATGTAGCTCAAAAGGTTAATACAGGTAAAACAGGTATGTGCATTTGCACTTAAAGTAAGGCTCAAGTGTTTTTTTGTTGAAACAGGTAAAACCTTCCAATCAAATATTGTGACGAGTGCCAAGCGGGTCGCCTACTTTGGGCAGGTACGGTTGTCAAATGTCAAACCTTACTTTCAGTCTATTATTGAAATTTCAATGACTTGTCAAGCAGAATTTTTTATTCTGGCTTTTTATTAGTTGCTGCTCAACCTCTGTTGAATATTCATAACCACCTCTGACTCAGAGTTTCAGACTTTGCACTTGTGATTAAGTGTTTGAATTAAAACAAACAGGCAGATAAATAAATGAGATAAATACATAAACAAAGAAATAAACAATGAATGAATGAATCAATCAATCAATCAATCAATCAATCAATCAATCAATGATTCAATGACTGAATCAATGAACGAATCAATGAATGAATGCATGAATTAATGAACAAGCAAAAAGCAGATATGACGCAACATAAAGTTACATGTAATATGCAAATAACTCAATCAATCAATCAGTCAGTCAGTCAGTCAATCAGTCAGTCAGTCAGTCAATCAATCAGTCAGTCAGTCAATCAATCAATCAATGCATGAATTAATGAACAAGCAAAAAGCAGATATGACGCAACATAAAGTTACATGTAATATGCAAATAACTCAATCAATCAGTCAGTCAGTCAATCAATCAATCAATCAATCAATGATTCAATGACTGAATCAATGAACAAATCAATCAATCAATGCATGAATTAATGAACAAACAAAAAGCAGATATGATGCAACATAAAGTTACATGTAATATGCAAATAACTCAATCAATCAATCAGTCAGTCAGTCAGTCAATCAATCAATCAATGCATGAAGTAATGAACAAATAAAAAGCAGATATGATGCAACATAAAATTACATGTAATATGCAAATAACTTAAATAAATGATCACATCAAGTAATGTAAAGTAGGATGTAATACGTAAATAACTTAAATAAATGAATATATCAGGTAACATAAAGTACAACGTAATATGTAAATAAACTTAAATATGTGAGCGCATGAATAAATACATATAAATACATCAAGATGGGCTGTTGTTAAATTCACAACATAGTAGGGCAGCTTTGGAAGTCATAAGAATGAGCTAACTGATTCTTGGCTTCTCAGAATTGACGAGCATAAACTGGGAAAGCTGACATTACTTGAAGCTTTTCTATATACTTATTGACCAGCGAAGGACCCTAGGTATTTATAAGACATTTTGCCTTAAGTGTATTACCGTTATCAGCATGGCTTGGTCATGCCTGAGTGTTTGTTGACTTGGGCAGCCTTTGTATTACCGTCATCAGCATGGATTGGTCATGCCTGAGTGTTTGTTGACTTGGGCAGCCTACTGTGACTGCACTTGACTTGCAGTATAGGCCCTTTGTGTCTTACTCATTTCAGCCTTCCTGCTGTGCTTTCATTGCGCTGAATACTAAGTAGGCCATATTTGATATGCTGATGCCGAAGTTGTTGAATGACTGGCACAGAGGTAAGGCAGATTAGCGGAGGTTTATTCCAGAGGTGTGGAACAGCTCAAACTATGGAGCCTTTACCAAATTTTAGGAACGAGATGATCCAGGGGCTGAGCAGTGTAAATGTAAATGCAAGTGTAAATGTAAATGCAAGTGTAAATGTAAATGCAAGTGTAAATGTAAATGCAAATGTAAATGTAAATCTCCAGAATTTCTCAGTGCCACACAAAAGCCACCTCAGAGACCAGCTTTTTCACCGGCGCTATATTAGTTCAAGTCCGCAAGAGTCAGGTTATTTGGTCAGGTTTGGTGCCAGGTTAGAATCCGGGGGTCAAGCTGGAGATACAATATGGTGTTACTGTGGAAATTGTTGGTGATGGTAGTCATGGGGTGGATGATGCTGGAGCAGAAGCAGGATAGGGTGTCTTAAAAAGTTCGGTTCTCAGTCTTCAGTGAAAAGTTGCTGAGAGGTAACAAACGCAGGAGTGCTGGTAATCCTATCCTGACACCCCTTCTTCCTCTTATCTCTCCCTCCTCTCCAACCCCAAACACCATCCCTCCCGTAGCTGCCACGCTGTCTTTCCGTCTGACTTTTCGATCTTGACCTGGAACCGAACCCTTTTGCCTATCGATTTTGTTTTGACTGAGCGCCTGTGAATAAGCTGGTCCCCGCGACGTGGCTTTCGTTGGGCGCTGTAGAAATCTCGGAATTGCGATTACGTAATGACAGACGAGAAGGGGATGAGCATACCAACGGAGGTCTTTTGGGAGTTCGTTCCAAAGAGCTGGCACCACGTAGGTTAAGGAGCTGTTACAGAGTTTGAGAGAGGAAGATACTGGAGACCGAGATAAAGAAAGGTATGAGGTAGAACGTGTAGATTATGTGCAGTTGGATAGTGAATGTAAGAGTTGAGAAGGGTTAGGGTTAGGGTTAGGGGAGGAAGAAGAGGAGCGGGTAGTAGTTAGATTGTAAATAGCTGACGGTAGATATAGGATTGCTGGAAGGATTGCAGTGAGTGATGGGACTTCTGTCTGTGGTTTTCTGGCAACCGGACTTAGTTCTTGACATGGCGTCTTTGGACAACCCCACTGACATGAAACAGTGCTTGTGAATAAGCTGGTGCCATGCGCTTAGCTCTTAAGTAGCGCTTTAGAAATTTCAAGTTTACGAATGCGATTATAATTGCTCTTCTCTGTTTGGAGTATCAATACAGATAAAACAATCTTTGTTATTATCGTCACTGTCATCCATTCCGTTGGCACCGTCATCTTTGATCACTTTGTAGCGTGATTTCAGGAAAGCCGTTAATGTTTTTGTACTCCGTAGGCATTTGAATGGCCAGTGGCACGATCCATTGACCCAGATGAAGCTCTCTCTATCCAGCTCTTCAACTACAGCAAATATCTCAACAATAAGTAAGCTTTAACCTGCGTATTATTATAGTCAGGGCTACAGCTGGCTTAGTGCATACCAGCCCAACACAGTACACTCCATACACACCCACGCACATGCAAGCATACACACACATACCACTGTATACACACTGTACTATATAGGTATAATAATAATAGAACTGCATGATCTACATGCTATATATAACCTGTACCAATATAGTTACATGATGTGCCTACTACATATATATATATATATATATATATATATATATATATATATATATATATATATATATATATATATATATATATACATATATATACATATATATATACACAATTCACATGGATATCTATCAGACACTACATTATTATAATTATTATTATTGTTGTTGTTGTTATTATTGTTGTTTCTATTGTTATTGTTATTATTATATATATATATATATATATATATATATATATATACATATGTGAATTGTGTATATATATATGTGTACAGTATATATGTGTACAGTATATATGCAAAAACGTGCATATATATACATATATAAAATACATAAATAAGAATGCATATATATATATATACAATACATAGTTTTGAGAAGTACTTGAAAGATGTGGAATTAAGTATCCTAAAAGATAGATACATTAAAAGATAGATACATACATAAATAAATACATGCTTACATACGTATGATGGGGCACAATAGCCGATGGGTTAGATCAGTGGGCTTATAATGTGGAGAGTACGGGTTCCAGCCTGTGCCGAGGTGGTTACTGTGTAGGGACCTTGACCGAGTCCTTCCTAAATGCAGAAATGATAATAATACATATATATATATACACATTTATACATAGCCTATATACATACATAAAGTAAATACTTGGAGCACTGCTTGGTGACAGAGGCACAGTGTCCTCAAACAACTTGCCCAGGGTCGTTCACGGAGTGGAACCTGCAACCGCATGATCGCTGACCAAACACATTACCGATAGACCACCATGCCGCACATACGTACACACACATATATATGTATTTGCATAGATGGCCTACATACATACAGACATATAATGCATTCATGTATACTTAAGTACATACATACATACATGCATGCATGCATTCACACATGCAAACATTTTCATTGCCTACATCTGTGTGAACAAATGAACAATTATTCTGTAGTTTCTGAGAATTTATGCCCCTTTCATAATTTTTACTTTCCGGTGCTCAAATTTCAAGTGATATTTTCAGAAGATGAGCGTCAAAGAGTTTCTTTGTCCACAGATATCTCTTTGGTTCACTTAAAAGTCATGTCTGGTGAAAGCAGACATGATTCTAGTTTGAATTCTAACAAATTGCATGTTGGTAGAGGGCAGTCACTGTATGTGTGTAGCTGGACACTTTATATAGAGTTTATTAAGTGCAATATTGCAATATCTTATTGGAACAGAGCTGCCCTAAGTGGTGTTAAATTTAAATAAGAACAAAAGGCTGTGTAGCTGGAGACTGGACCTCCCAGATGGATGGCGGTGTAGTCTAAGGTTCAGTGACCACATTAGGAATGACCTTCCATGTTGTCATGCTGCAGTTTATGTGGTTGTTGTGGCAACGACAACCGGAGTGTTTGCTGCGATGAGGAACAGACTGGGATTGTTTTCTCAATCAGGCTTCTCGAATGTCCTCTGTTCTCTGTCGCCCTCCAAGACTCCTGAGGGTTGGAGGATCCGGTTGCCTGTGTTGACTGCTTTCTGGCCGCCCTTTTAGCTTTTGGGAAAACTGTAAAAGATGTCAATAAGTATGAAAAACGTCTATAAGTATAAAAGACGTCTATAAGTATAAAAGACGTCTATAAGTATAAAAGACGTCTATAAGTATAAAAGACGTCTATAAGTATAAAAGACGTCAATAAGTATAAAAGACGTCTATAAGTATAAAAGACGTCTGTAAGTATAAAAGACGTCTATAAGTATAAAAGACGTCTATAAGTATAAAAGACGTCTATAAGTATAAAAGACGTCTATAAGTATAAAAGACGTCTATAAGTATAAAAGACGTCTATAAGTATAAAAGACGTCTATAAGTATAAAAGACGTCAATAAGTATAAAAGACGTCTATAAGTATAAAAGACGTCTATAAGTATAAAAGACGTCTATAAGTATAAAAGACGTCTATAAGTATAAAAGACGTCTATAAGTATAAAAGACGTCTATAAGTATAAAAGACCTCTATAAGTATAAAAGACGTCTATAAGTATAAAAGACGTCTATAAGTATAAAAGACGTCTATAAGTATGTCAGAGTTGTTTGTTGTGTAGCAGTGTTCCTCGCATAGATCACAGTTGTTTATGCGTAGATGTATGCTTGTATTGTATATGTCACGTTGCTGTTTGTCAGTGTTAGTATGCTCATAGCTATTTATTGTCCAGCGTGGCTGAAAATCTCTTCACTTACATGTGCATCTCAATGAATTTTCAGTGAATTCATTGGGTGAAATCCTTCACCACCGCTGCCCCTTTGAATGGGCGCCACGCCATTTTAGGTCCCTAATTTCTGAAATCCTGAGGTGTCGTAAGTACCTCGGGTAAAAAAATAATTTTGCTGATGTATTATTTGCACATCAGCTGAAAGGTCATTCAACCCAATTTTCTGCCAGTTATATCAATGACCTAATTTCCTTTTTAATGATAGATCGATTGCCTGCTTATTATCTCATGACCTAATTTCCTTTTTAATGATAGGTCGACTGCCAGCTTATTATCTCATGACCTAATTTCCTTTTTAATGATAGGTCGACTGCCAGCTTTTTCTGTCGTGAACCATAATGACATTTCCTGTATCAACCTCCCACTCATTGACCCATCCACGTCTGAGCTGATGGCAGTGGAGAGTTCAAAACTCTGGCATGATCCATAGCAAAGTCCACAAGTGCATGTAGCAGCCTGGGTTCGAAGAACATTCTTTGTTGCCTCTTGTCAGACAGTTTTAGCTAAGGCCACAGTGGTATCTGGGTATAAGCCACAGTGACTTTGCTCTATTACTAGACAACTAAATTGTATCACTGTCCAGGCTACATCAGTGTCAGATTTCACTCAGATGACCTGATTTTGTGTTTGCTGATAGGTCGGTGCAGTGTCTGTTTTCGCTCAGATGACCTGATTTCATGTTTGCTGATAGGTTGGTTGGCAGTTTTGTGCTGCTTCTCCAGCAAGTCATACAAGAAGGAGAACTGAAACTTACTGAGAACTTGGTCGACGCCAATAACCGAGTTATCGAGGTATGTTCTGATCTAATCTGATCTAATCTGTAGACTTCTATAACACCGTTATCATATTGCTCAAGATATCAAGTGTTGCTTCAAGTGACACTGTAGTAAAAACTCATAATCTGGAAGAAAACCGGGTCAGACTGTGAGAGGTAGATATGAAAAGATGTGAGGAAATATGAGGTATATGTATGTTACACAACGCACTGCATGCAAAAGATTTGAAGGACAGAAAAACAGAGGAAGAACACGACTGCATCGGATAGGTGGTGGTGGTAGTGGTGGTGGCGGTGGTGGTGGCGGCGGCGGCGGTGGTGGTGGTGGTGAGAGCATCTTACATCACAGCCTTCGTATAACATGCCTCATTATGACACAGAATCTTTGAAATTCTTAGTGCCAGACTTTGAATTGAGTTATTCCAGATGTTGAAGCATGTAGTGGTAGACTTTGAAGCGTGTAGTATTAGACTTTGAAGCGTGTGGTGTTAGACTTTGAAGCATGTAGTGGTAGACTTTGAAGCTTGTAGTGTTAGACTTGAAGCATGTAGTGGTAGACTTTGAAGCTTGTAGTGTTAGACTTTGAAGCATGTAGTGGTAGACTTTGAAGCTTGTAGTGTTAGACTTTGAAGCATGTAGTGGTAGACTTTGAAGCGTGTGGTGTTAGACTTTGAAATTTGTATTGTTAGACTTTGAAGTGTGCTATTTTTTCTTATGGATAGCACTTTTGAAGTTTGGAAAACAATGACTTTAAGGAATTGTTTCATGTATGTCGTAGGCTTCCATTAGCTTTGAAGTCCGCTACCACAGTCCAGATGGAAGAGTTGGAAACTGGTCGAGTCTGTCCGGGTTTTCTTTTCCAGTTACAGATGGTTTGTCATCCAGTAAGGAAGGCTTCGAAAACGAGTGAGTAAATCATCTATGTCATCATCATTTTCATCACCACTGGCGCCATTGTCTGTCCTTATTATTCTTATCATCATTGACTTTCTAGGTGTCACTGTCATATATTGCACTGTGCACAAACTTTTAATGACACAGACAGACAGACAGACAGGCAGGCAGGCAGACTGAGAGAGACAAAGAAAAAGAGACAGGCAGGCAGGCAGACAGACAGGCAAGCAGACAGACAGACAGACAGACAGAGTTGTTTTAAAGTACATTTACTACTAACTTCTTCAGTTGTCACATCTATCTGGTTTAGTTTTAAACTCCATTTTGTTTACACGTTTAGTGTTATTTTTTCATTTTAAATTTGTTTTTGTTGATATTGGCCAGCAGTTTTAGTTTTTATGTTTCAGGGGAATTTTTGAGCCAGCTGGAAATTATGATTATGTGGGCGGAACGGATTCGCCAATTCTTC
The DNA here is from genome assembly GCA_964023275.1 of Norana najaformis. Taxonomy (NCBI): domain Eukaryota; kingdom Metazoa; phylum Annelida; class Clitellata; order Crassiclitellata; family Hormogastridae; genus Norana; species Norana najaformis. The sequence goes on from OZ029913.1 coordinate 61,582,274, forward strand.
TGGATGATTACCTTCCAGGGGAAGACACAGCCTCACAGAACATGATCATGGAAAGCATGTTCCCAGGTCGCAGGTTAGTTATATCATGATCGACTGATTTAATCTAATTTAATCCAGTACTGAGCTAATTGGATTGGTTTTCGATCAAATCTTGATCATGTTGCTGAACGTGATCAAATTCTGATTAAAATTCTGATCTTGATGTACTGTGATCATGATGCAACTGTGATGTTATTTCTTGTTCTGTTATTAGACAATTGTCTTGACAACTACTAACGTTGAATCTGTGTGGCTTGTAACCAGACATTTACGCAGCATCATGTTGAATCCTTGTGGCATTTACATAAGAACCCACAAGGCCGAAAAAGGGAACTATATGCATACAGTTATTCGCTGATATGGTAAATCAGAGGTATCGTAATTGTAATCTCAAGATTTCTACAGCGCCCAACGAAAGCTAAGTTGTGGGAACCAGCTTATTCACAGGCGCTCAGTCAAAACAAAATCGATAGGCAGAAGTGTTCGGTTCCAGGTCAAGATCCAAAAGTCAGGCAGAGAGACAGCGTGGCAGCTACGGTGGGTGGTGTTTGGGATTGGAGCAGAGAGAGAGAGATAAGAGGAAGAAGGGGTGTATAGTGGTATAGTCAGGTTCGGTGCCCAGGTCCAGATCCATGGGGTAAATCAGAGAAGACGTGGAAACATCCAATGCAGGAAATGAGTCTCTGGAAAGAGATGATTTTTAATCGAGATAAATGCTGCGAAATACTAATATTTGGTACATTTTGTGACTTTTTTGCGTTCAGAGTCCGACCAGACATTCTCGATCATGAAATGCACAAAGCAAAAGATTTCCAGGTGAGTTGAATGTGCAGTCATCAGACTGGTTCCTGGTTCCATGTGTGCCATGATGGTCTGTTCCGTAGCACACTTGATTTGTAATCCAACAATTGCAGTTTTGAGCCTGCTTAGTGTTCTTCATGTAATGACCCTGGAAAGTTTGCCCACTTGTCGCTGTCACCAAGCAGTAGAATTTGATACCGGCATGAGTTGGAAAGTAAATGGCTAGTCCTGCAATGCAGTGACCCTTTTCCAGGACCTTGGGATTTGTCCACAACCTGCTGAGAAGCCTAAGAGTTGATATGCTCCTAAATTTTGGAACTCCCTCCCTGTGTCTGTTCATTCTGCACAGTCGCTTGTGTCGTTTCATTCTCAACTAAACCTCATTTGCCTATCGATTTGGTTTTGACTGAGCACCTGTGAATAAGCTGGTTCCCATGACGTGGCTTTTGTTGGGCACTGTATAAATCTTGAGATTACGATTATGATTACAATTACGACTTAAAACTTACCTGTTTCAAATTGCTTATCCACCATAGGCTGCCTCTCTGTCTTGTGGACTGACCTTCTGGATACTGACCTGATTGTGGCTTGGCTTTAGTGCACCATCGGTTGATGCCTTTTGCATTAGACACTGGCGCTACAGAAGTTACTAATTATTATTATGTGCCTTCCCTACATCCCAATGTGGAACATGTTAGCTTTACTATTTTACTTTACTTTACACCACTGCTTCAATCTTTCTGAGCAAGTTGCAGTATATGTTAAAAAAACTTCATGTTCACCTTAGATCACAGTTACGATCATTGAGGGTCAGCAGTTGGCAGGGCTGGACATCGATCCAGTCATTTTGCTCGAAGTGGGTACTGAGCATCGCTACACGAGTATCCGCCAGTCGAGCAACTGTCCATACTACAACGAGTACTTTGTCTTCAACTTCCACGAGACGCCTGCCATGATTTTTGATAAAATGATAAGCATCTCAGTAAGTAGTCGTCGCTTTAGTAAATGTTCCATGTTTGATGATTTTGTTGTTTTTATTTATGATTTTATTGTTTTATAGTTTTTTTTATGATTTTATTGTTTATGATTTTATTTGATTTTATTGTGTATGATTTTATTGTTCTAATAGAGTTTGATTGTTTTTTGCGATGAAAGAATTTGTTTTTGTTTTTATAGAATTTGGTTATTTTTCTTCAAAAAAGATTTAAATCTGTGTTTATTCTAATAGGATTTGATTTGATTTGAATTGACTGTATGTTTCTAGACACTTAATATAGCACCTTTAAAGTACCTTAAGTGTGAATTCAGGCACTTTATGTAGCTCCTTTTAAGTACCTTAAATATGTATCTAGGTACTTGCTAATGTGCCTTTTAAGTACCTCACAAAGTGCTGTCAATGCTACCTTAAGTGTGGGTAAAGGTCAGTAAGAAGAAAAGATTTATTGGTAGACAAATAAAGCTCAGCTAACCGGATAAGTCACCACTGGCAGGCTTTCACACACACATAGAACCCAGCCAACGAAATCTCCTCCAAAGTTGACACTAAGTTTGTTGATTGCTGGCACTGTTTCTTGTTAATTAAGGCGTTCCATGCTTATGGCATACCTGGCCGAAAGCTGCTCAGAGCAGGTAACCTTGTTGCTGCCAAACGTATGATTGGATCATTCAAATGCGACCTTGGAATGGTCTACATGGCACCAGGTCAGTGAACTGTTGTTCCTCTTGGGTGTACCAATTGACACCTAGGGGCATTGATATGATTGTAATGCAGAGTTTGGTGATCAGTAAGGACTGACTGACTGGTCTGCTGGCTGATTGGCTGGCTTCTTGACTGCCTGACTGACTGACTGACTGATGACTGACTGACTGACTGACAGACTGATGACTGACTGACTGACTGATGACTGACTGACTGACTGATGACTGCCTGACTGACTGACTGACTGATGACTGACTGACTGACTGACAGACTGATGACTGCCTGACTGACTGACTGACTGACTGATGACTGACTGACTGACTGACACTGATGACTGACCGACCGACCGACTGAATGACTGATGACCGACTGACTGACTAACCGACTGACCGATTGGTTTGCTGGCTAGCTGCTTGACGGGTTTGCTGCTTGGTCGTTAGTTGAATCTATGATGTTGCTTCTTACAAGTTTACCAGAAGTGTAACTACGGTTTTTCCTATTCTGGTTTTGCAAGTTGTTTTCTGTCCTAAACCATAAAATCACATATTGGCTAATGGCAAAATTCGTTTGTGGGTTTAGATCATCAGTTCTACCACAAGTGGGCCGTCTTACTCGATCCAAATGACGTCGAGGCAGGGCCTAAGGGCTACGTCAAGTGCGACATCACGATCTCAGGGCGAGGACAGACCACCAAAGTAGGATCATGATCATCACGATCATCTTTCTTATCTTCATCGTCTTTTTCGTCGTTGTTGTAATCGTCACTGTAATGTCACTGTAATATCACTGTAATGTCACTGTAATGTCACTGTAATGTCACCTTTATGTTACAAATGTTTTCTTTTCAATGTGCAAGGTATCTACTGCTGTTTTAGTATTTTGAAGCTTAAATGAATGCTATAGTTTGATGAGTAATATATATTTATATATATTATAACTCTGCATCTATATGTGTATATATAAATTTATATATACTTGATATATATTACATTTTTTAGCCACCGAAGAGCGTCAAAGACACTGAAACTGACAACATAGAGGGGTAAGCACAATGTGGACTTGACGTTAAGGTTATCCTCATCTGTGGCTGTATTATCATCATCATCATCGTTGTCGTCGTTACCATCATCATCATCTTTTATTATTGTCAGTTACCATAAACATTCCTTATTAGCATCAGCATCTTTGCCCTCATTATCAGTAGTTTTTAATGTGCCTCCATTTTTGTAAAGTCTCTATCAGCTTCATTTGTTCTGTACGAGTTTCTCTGTAGAACCTTGTTGTCATGCTGTGTTTTGGAACCATACCAAGAGCCACCTTATAATGTTGTGTGTAACTGAGGTCTTTTTCTAAAGCAGAACTAAGTTTGTGATTCCTGTCCGTGAGTGTATTATGTCAGAATTCACGTTGTAATAATTCTGCAATTTGCAAAAGATTGAAAATCGTAATGGTAATCTCAAGATTTCTACAGCGCCCAATGAAACTAAGTCACGGGAACCAGCTTATTCACAGGCGCTCAGTCAAAACAAAATCGATAGGCAAAAGGGTTCGGTTCCAGGTCAAGATCCAGGCAGGAGTCAGACAGTCGGATGGCTACGGTGGATGTTGTTTAAAATTGAAGCGAGAAGAGAGATAAGGGGAAGAGGAAGAATCAGGATAAGATTTTTGGAAAAGGTGAAGGATGGAGAAACATCACAGGGATAGAACACAAAACAAACGATGTGCTGCAAGCGGTTTTGAAAGACGTTTACGTTAAGAACGAGAGAGAGGAAATGGATTGGTCATGTATTGAGAGGCAAAGAAAACACCAGAGGAAGAAAATAAAAGGCAAGGAAACAAGAGGAAGACCTCAACAGATGTTGTTGGGCAGGATGGGCGCATATAGCAAGCTTAAGGTGGAAGCATAACATCGTGACGAGTGGCATCACTGGACGTGTGAACCTGCCCAAGGGCAGAGAACCTGAAGAAGTGTTTCTTTCAGCTTAGACACAACCCACTCTAACAGCTTCTCTCCCCGTTATCTCTTTGGTCTTCTGGCAACTGGCAAACGGACTTGGTTCTTGACATGGCAGTTTTGGACAACCCCACTGACTTGACGCCGCGCTCGTGAATAAGCTGGTGCCCTGAGCTTAACCTTTAAGTAGTGCTTTGGAAATTTTGAGGTTACACTTACGATAACAAAGCATGCGATATCGAGGCTCTTCTATATTTTTCGAAGAGCCAATCAGCTGTTTGTTTTAAGTTAATCTGTAACTATAAATCCCAGGAACCTGTTGCTTCCTGTTGGCGTTTCAAAGAACAGACAACGAGCCGTCTATTCTGTGTGCATCTTCCGGGCGGAGGACCTGCCACAGACGGATATGGGAATCCTGGCAAGCGTCCAGAAGGCGTTCACAAACAAGGAAGTGGCATTCATTGACGCCTTTGTCCAAGTCTCCTTTGTTGGTCTGATTGTAAGGATTCGTTAATTAATTAGTTAGTTTGTTATAGTACTCATTTGAGAAGCTAAATATGATGAGTTAACTGAAGAATCTGCAGTTCTAATGGTCAGATGAGTGAATGACTGCATTGCTGGCCGGTTTTCTTACTGGCTGGTTGGTTTGCTGACTCTGGCCAGTTTGGTGGTTTGCTGGCTGGTTTGCTGACTGGCTGGTGAGTTTGGGAGTTTGCTGGTTGGCTGGCTGGTTTGCTAGCTGTCTGGGTGGCTGGTGGCTATGTAACCACTGAATGAATGAATGTTTGTGTAAAGGGCAGTTATTCAGTCAAGGTATCAATGGAAGGATGAGTGAATCAGTCAGTGACGGACAATGTGAAAAATTGAATCACTTGATCAAACTCACTAACTCGCTCACTCACTCACTGGTTTGCCTTTTTGTTTGCTTACTCACCAACCCACTGACCGACTAACTTATGAGCCTCTTAATGACTTTCAGGGCAAAACAACCGTTAGGAAAAGTTATTTTCCCGAATGGAATGAAGTCCTGAGGTTTGTTGACATGTTTCCACCGCTTTGCAACCGCATCAAAATCCAGTTGGTCGACGAAGACGCCGTCTCCAACGAAACTGTTGCCACACACTTCATTGAACTCTCACAGGTCATGGACCCTGGCAGCGAAGACGGTGAAGGTCAGTTCGATTGTGGTTTTCCACGATGCTATTTGTACACTACAACACAATAACCTAAATCTGTTATAGTAACTCTGAACATTAGCGTGAGGATGCAGGTTTGCATCCCGGTCGTGGATTATTTCTGAGATATGAACCTCGGGCTGGCACGGTCCATACATGGGACCTTAAAGGGTGCAGCTCCCATTCAAACGGGCAGCGGTGGTGAAGGATCTCACCTGATAAATTCATTGAAAAATGAGCAGGGGATCAAGGCCATACGGTTGCTATAGAAAAATCTCTACATATACATTTACTATTTTACAAATATTAGGTTGTGATTTGAGACCTTTAAATCACATAACTGTGCACGGGGACTTTAAATGGCGTGGTGCCTGTTCAAACGAGCAGCGGTGGTGAATGATCTCACCTGATAAATTCACTGAAAATGAGCAGGGTCGAGGCCGTATGGTCGATAGAGAAAAACGTCTACATTTACACTTACATTTAATAATAGCCATAGACGTGTGCGCATGCGGTGCTGCTGTGTGTTTTGTGATTGTGAACTTTGGTGTGGTTTGGAGAATAATTTGAAAACAAAATAACGTGCGTGTGATGGTGAACACTATCTGGCAAATAATATTATTAGCATTCAGAACAATCGAGCTGAATCTACCTGTATGTCTTACTTATTTACACCTGACCTTTTTGACCTTTGTGTACCTTTGCGCAGGTATGCTGACGACATTTGGACCAAGCTATGTCTACCTGTATGTCTTACATATTTGCGCCTGACCTTTGTGTACCTTTGCACAGGTATGCTACCCACATTCGGACCGAGTTGGATCTACCTGTATGGGGCGCAACGCAATTACAAGATCCTTCCTGGAGATGACAACTTGAACGAAGGCATTGGTGAGGGAACTGCCTATCGGGGTCGACTTCTTGTCTCCTTAAACACAACCTTTGAACCCGGCGGTGTGACCGGACCATCAGCCGTCTACAGGGAGAAAATGCAGACCGGACGGGTACATCAGACCATTTACCAAATCATGTCGTCTTATATATATATATATTTAGATGCGTACATACATACGTCGTTATATATTCTTATATATTTAGATGCGTACATACATACGTCGTTATATATTCTTATATATTTAGATGCGTACATACATACGTCGTTATATATTCTTATATATTTAGATGCGTACATACATACGTGGGTCTGAGAGTGGTTCTATCTGGTGAATAATATGTTTGGCAATTGCTGTACTGGCTAAGTGCTATCTGGCGCATAATATGAAAACATATTTGGCATTGCTGTCCTGACCCATAGCCACGAGAGAGAGTGAGGGAGAAGGAATGGAAGGGGAAGATGGGAGATGGGGACCCGTGAGGGATTTCACCAGAGGGGGCATTTGGCCAAACTGGTGTGCAGGTGTTCAGTATAGGATAGGGTAGTATTTATGGTAATAGTAATTATAATAGAACATTTATGTAGAGCCTTTAGGAACCTCTCAGAGGAACTGTAAATGCGGCTTTCAGTTGCATGGGAAATGTCTTCAGCAATCGGAAAATGTTATGCAGTTTATGTGTTTGTATGTATATGTTTGTGTGTGTGTTTGTGTATATGTTTGTGTGTGTGTGTGTGTACAGGGACATTTTTGTAGCACCCTTTATACTAACCACTGTGTAGAAGTTTAGGAAGTTCTTTTTCTTTATTCGTTGTCTTCATCATCATCCTTATAGTCATCGTTGTCGTAGTGTTTAGTCATCATCACAACATGTTCAGTGCTGTCATCATCATCACTATCATCAGTCTTTATAAAGTTCTTTGTCAAGGTGCCAACACTGTCTTTTACGTCGAGTAATCAGTGTTGATTGTTGCAGCTGGGAGACTTGCCAAGAAAGCCGTTCATTGTCTTTGCTACGATCTTTGAGGCCAGCATGATTGATAGGGAACTGAAGGACAAACAAATCTACTTTGAGATCAGCTTAGGTAAGTCACCACCAGAGCCATCTGTCTGCCTGTCTGTCTGATCTGTGGATCTAGACCTGGGCGCTGAACCTGACCGTAAGTGCTTCAACAGTTTTTGTTTTCGAGTGAGCACATGTGAATGAGCCTTTGGCACAACTTTGCTGTTTTGGGAGCTAAAGAAATTTATCAACCCGAATTCATGCAGCCAGTTATAAGTCAGTTGGCCTCTAAATAAGACAGTTATTTAAATCAATCAGCCTGTCAATCAGTTAGTCAATCAGTTATTCAATCAGTTAGTCAATCAGTTAGTCAATCAGTTAGTCAATCAGTTAGTCAATCAGTTAGTCAATCAGTTAGTCAATCAGTTAGTCAATCAGTTAGTCAATCAGTTAGTCAATCAGTTAGTCAATCAGTTACTCAATCAGTTAGTCAATCAGTTAGTCAATCAGTTAGTCAATCAGTTAGTCAATCAGTTAGTCAATCTTAACCATCATTTGTAACCTGTCAGTCAGTCAGCCTATCAAGAATTAGTTAGCTTATCTCCGCTGGATCAATTCCTGTGTCAATTAGTCTGCCAATTGGGATTCAGTTAGCCTATCAAAGAGTAAAAGGCTTGGACAGATGCCTAAAAGGCGCTATATAAAGGATCAGATTTATTATCCATGCAAGACCTACTCTGCAGTCGATTGTAACTGAAGCACTAATAATTTCTTATTTCTTTCAAACCTCAGGAAAGTACGGCAACACTTTGGACGGTCGAGGTGCAAAAACGTTGTTTGAGAGCAGCGAGAAGCAAGGCGACGACGACGATGATGATGAGGGTGATGGTGCTAACAGAGCACTGATTAAGCAGAGGAAGGAGGAGGAAGCGAAACTACCATGCCACAGCATCACGCAACCGATGATGATGACGATGATGGACAAGACATATGGATTCCTTCCGATCGGAGAGGACAAACCGTGCCTCTACGTCGTCGGAAATTTTGAGGATTTCCGTAAGCGATTGCTGCACAGCAACCTCCTGAGTTCGATTGCGAGTAAACTTGTGAGTATTTTTCAAGTAAATTAACTCTTGAGTAATGTAATTTAATGCATCGATTAGGGTACTTTTCGTTACCTTCTTTCGCAATTTGATTCAAGTAGCTGTCTCATGGGAGGAGTCTTGAACCCGTAATCTCTGTGTTACAAGCCAAATACTCTAACCAATTGGATACTGTGACCTACATACAGGCCGAGTGCTCTAACCAATTGGATACTGTGACCTACATACAGGCCGAGTGCTCCAACCAATCGGCTACCATGACCCACATACAAGGTGAGTCCTCTAACCAATTGGATACTGTTCCCCCACAGTTTTTTGCAGTTTCCTGGACAGTGTTGGGCTTTCAGGCTTCTCCAGTGGTTTGTTTATTATGGTTTACCTTAAATTGACCTTCTAGTGATGTCTTATAAGGGCGCTACTGAAGTCATTAGAATCCACGTATGTTTGTGTTTGTGTATGTTCGTGTGTGTGTGTTTGTGTATGTTCGTGTGTGTGTTTGTGTGTGTGTTTGTATGTGTATGTTTGTGTGTGTATGTTTGTGTGTGTATGTTTGTGTGTGTATATGTTTGTGTGTGTGTGTGTGTGTGTCTGTGTGTGTGTGTGGAATTTACTTTGTAATGTAATGCAGTGTACATAGTCATATGTGTAACTGTTGATTTCTGACTTGTGTACTGTAACAACAGAACGAGGGTCTGGACGATGTGAGGGAGATGATAAGGAACAAGCACGGAGAGGCACACCGCAGACTCAAGGGCACCATGCAAGAACTGATGGCAGACTGCATCAAGTATCGTCGCCATGCCGACGCCCTAAGGTCGGGCGTCGGAGCCGGAAGAACAAAACTCGACAGACACCAGCGCAAATCGTGTCTTGAATTCTTAGTCAGTTTCTGCACTACTTACGTATTACTAGTTAATTATTTATTATTATTATTATTATTACTATTATTATTATTACTTATATTTATTATTTTTATTATTATTATTATTATTATTTTTATTAATATTATGCATTGTTGATTATTTCTGATTATTGTTATTTTCTATTTATTTTTTCAGACTCAAACAATTACATGTATCTCAGTAGTGTAATACAGAAAATTATGCTAGCGAGATGCATGATCAGGAATGTAATTGTAATTGTAATTACGACAATTTATATAGCATCGTTAGTAGCATGCTACTTCTAGGGTGCTTTACAAAGTCAAAAATCAGCTAGTCCTTGTTGATATAAGACTGATGATGATGATCATAATAATGATATGATAATGATATGATAATGATATGATAATGATATGATAATGATATGATAATGATATGATAATGATATGATAATGATATGATAATGATATGATAATGATATGATAATGATATGATAATGATATGATAATGATATGATAATGATATGATAATGATAATAATAAAGTGATTTATGTGATGTAGTGCTGTATTGTGGCCAAAGCCGAAGCAAGAGCTGTGCATGAGTTAAAAAATCAACGACAATGATATGAGATTTTAGGAACACTAGTCTTAAGTCGTGACTTGATGTCTTATTTATCATTGTTAGCTTTTATTTATATATTAACTCATTATTTTATATTGTTAAACAATAAGCTAACAAGTTAATATGATAAATAATAATGATCACGTTTACAAAATTGATGTCTTTATGTCAGTGTTGTGTCTTTGGACGTTTCAGAAAAAAGCGGCAACTATGGCTGAGGGAATTCGAAAGACGACCTTCGCACACAACGTCATGATCAAATTCACTGAAGCAAGGGATATTGCTCGTCGCCTGGAACACTTCTCAAGAGAGGTCGGCTTTGTTCTGTAAAACTTCCACAATTCATATCCGATTCTTCCTCTTCCTCTTATCTCACTTTCCGGTTCAGTTCCAAACACTATCCACCGCAGCTGTCTGACTGTCTGCAGCTACGTTTAACTATCTCTCAAAAGTTTTGCACGTGTGACTATCTAACTGATCTTAAATTGGGTTAACTTCCTTACTATACCATAATTTGACTTCTTTACTTTACCATAATTTAACTTCCTTACTTTACCACAATTTAACTTCCTTACTTTACCATAATTTAACTTCCTTACTTTACCATGATCTAACTTTCTTACTTTACCATAATTTAACTTTCTTTCTTTACCATAATTTAACTTCCTTACTTTACCATAATTTGACTTCCTTACTTTGCCATAATTTAACTTTCTTACTTTACCATAATTTAACTGCATATAGTGTATCTTAACTTCCTTACTGTTTATTACCCTAAGTTGGCCTTTTAATTGTTTTCTATTTTTGTGATTCTTGTTAGCCACAAAATTCGCTGCCAGATGTGCTTTTGTGGATGATCTGTGATAAGCAGCGTGTGGCGTACTACCGTTTTCCAGCTAAGGATCTCTTCCACTCTGCAGATCGGGATTTGATCGGAAAGCACTGCGGAAAAGCACAGACCATCTTTCTCAAAGTAGCACGCTGTCTATTTTCAAACATATTATGGAAATTTTATTTTATTTATTTATTTATTGCACATACAAAGTTAATCAGTCTGAATCTGAATCGTGGGACGAGTGTGCCAGAATAGAGTCATTACGAACAGTCCATAAATCATTAAAAATTCATTAAAAAATTAGCAGGGTCAAGGTCATACAGTCACTATATAAAAACGTGTAAATTTACATTTACATTTAAGCAAGTTGAAACACGCGAGTCTCAAGTTTGCACTTGAATGGCATTAAAAAACTGACAGCAAGGACAAAACCAGGCTCAAACCATATCGGCTACAACCAGCAAGCTCAAACCTACAATCGTTGGCTTGCACACCCTGAGTGCGATAAGTTAACAATGTTCTGTTTACTGACTAAGATAAAGAAAGGCAAAATACTTTGATTGTCTATTAGTGACAAATTTAGACAAATTTTACCTATTTTCCAATGATAGCCAAAAATAACTTCCTAGTGGTTATGCTTGCACCTCAGCCAAATGATACTTCATGCTCACAACCAAACTTATGAGGACTTTCTACAGAAACTTTCCAAGTAAAAAATACTAAAAATAAATACAAATTATCAATGATTAATTTGTAAAAAAAATTTGTAACTGAAAGGATTTATCCATTGTTCTTGGTTTAACTGTGATAGAAACCAGGGAAGAAACTGTTCGGTCAGTCGGGCTGGATTGTCCAGGCAAAGCTGAACATCCAGTTGTGGCTGGGAGAGTATGCTGAGCAAAAGGCTGTGAAGGACTACATGGAGAATCTCCCGAAAGGATTCGAACCCACGTACATCGATGAAGAATCAGAAAAACCACCGATTTCTGTTATGTATCGAGGTAAGTGTGTCAAGTGAGGCAGGTCAGGGTAAGGTTGGGTAAGTTGGGGTAAGGGTAGTTAGTTATTTTGACACTTGACACTTAGACACACCTCACCCTAGCAGCTCCTCTCCCCCTTCTCTTTCTAGTCTTCTGGCAGTCAAGCTTGGTTCTTGACTTGGCTTCTTTGGACAACCCCACTGACTTGAAGCAGTGCTTGTGAATAAGCTGTTGCCATGCACTTAACTTTTAATTAGCTCTTTAAGTTTATGATTGCAATTGTTGCGTTGGAGACTTGCTTCATTATAAGACGAATTCAGACAAAATACATTCAGGGATGTGAATCCCAAATTCATTTCAGCTATGGATTATCGTTATTATTTAATAAGGTTAGGTTAGGTCACCTCCAAAGGACTGGAAAAGACAATACAGGTGACCTAGTACCACATGGACAAGAGTGATAGAGAAAGACCTGATGACTGAACATGGGCCTCCACATTGCTTGGAGGAAGGCCCAGGACAGAATGGTGTGGCGCCGCATCATTGACTCGGCCACGCTTGGCTGAGTTCGCCACCAGAGAGAGAGAGAGAGAGAGAGAGTAGATTAGGTCAGGTAAGGTAGAGTAAGGTAAGGAAAAGTGAGTAACATCAAACTAGCTTTTACAGTAAATATCTTATCTTGAAAATTATTATTATTTCTCCATTTATTAGGCGCCACTATCTAATGACTTAGCATCAACCGATGGTGCCGAGCAATTGTGAATGAGGGACTTGCTCAAGGTCCCTACACAGTAACCGTCTCGGAAGAGGTTTGAACCCGTACTCTTCATGTTACAAGCAGAGCGCTCTATCCAACATGCTACCGTGCCACACTTATATGCTACCGTGCCCCACGAGGAAATGAGGGGGCGACAGTTCTCATCCTGTAAAGCTGAAGTTTTATGGAAGCTGAAGTTTTGTGGAAGCTGAAGTTTTGTAGAAGCTGAAGTTTTGTGGAAGCTGAAGTTTTGTGGAAGCTGAAGTTTTGTGGAAGCTGAAGTTTTGTGGAAGCTGAAGTTTTGTGGAAGCTGAAGTTTTGTGGAAGCTGAAATTTTGTGGCATTTGTTTTTGTTATCAGATACTTACATCTTCCAACTGCGAGCCTACATCTTCCAGGCACGAAGTCTGATCGGCTCCGACAGCTCAGGCCTTTCCGATCCATTCGCACGAGTTATCATCAATAACTATTGCAAAACCACCCAGGTTAACCTTTCTATCAAGAAACCATTCATGAAATTATTTGTAGTTGATTTGCTTGATCTAGGTTTTTGCGTTCATGACCGTAATTGTAATCTCGAGATTTCTACAGCGCCCAACGAGAAAGCTAAGTTGCGGGAACCAGGTTATTCACAGGCTCTTAGTCAAAACTAAATCGATAGGCAAGAAGGGTTCGGTTCCAGGTCAAGATACAAGAGTCAGGGCACCAGGCAATCGGACAGCTATGGTGTTTGGAATTGGTTCTGCAGGATAGATAGTGATTAAGGAGAAATTTGAAGTGAAGCCCGTTTGTATTAATGTCAGTAAGCTGCTTTGGGATCTGGATGAATGAATCAGAATAAGTTAGGCATTACTAAATATGTAATGTAACTGTTTTGTTCTTGTAATTGTAATGTACTTGTTTGTTGTTTTCAGATCATTGAGGAGACGCTGTGTCCAACATGGGACGAATCTCTTGTTATCGATAACATTCTTGTGTATGGACTCAAAGAGGATCTTTTGTCCCATCCGCCTTTGGTCATTGTTGAGATTTACGACTATGACAAAGTGGTCAGTTCAATCAGGCAGTCAATCAGCCAATCACTGTTACAGTTAAATGATCAATCAGTTGGACAGTTATTCCAGTTGTTTAGTTTGTCAGTCAGTTATGCAATCAAGTCATATAGCCTATCAGTTCTTTGAATAATTACTTTAATGCTTCAGTGAGGATGAGAACAGTTCTAGATCATTTTCTTGCTTCTGTACTGATTTCTTGTTTGTTAGGGATCGTATGCGCCTCAGGTAAAAAAGCATGTAGACGATAATTTATAATCAGTCAGTCAACCAATCTAAATTTTTAACGTAGAGCCGTTAGCCTGTCATTCTGCTAGACAATGAATTAATTCAATTAGCCTAACAACCAGTCACAAAAGTTTTTTAAAAATTAGTTGGCCTGTTAATCAGCCAGTTAATGGGTTAGATGATCATGATATCTAGTGAGTTTCTGTAAAAGTTATTATCTATATTTAAAATGATTTCTTCAATTCTTCAGCTCAGACATTTATTCTCCACATGTTTACAACAAATGTTTTCCGTACTTTTACAACATCTGTTTTCCATACTTTACAACATTTGTTTTTCATACTTTCACAAAATCAGGGTCAACCTGAGTTTCTGGGTCGGGTCCTTGCTTCGCCAAAGGTCATCTTAGAAGACGAGGAGTACAGAGAAGCCCAGCTGGAGTGGTGGGACATCTACCGTGGGTCAAGCAAGGCGGGCCAGTTGATGGCATCGTTTGAACTGCTGGAGGTTAGCTGAAACAAAGTTGGAAAGGGGCATCAGTTACTGACAGCAGCTAAGCAAAGGGAAGGTCCTGTAATGTAAACTGTGCAATTATTACATGTTGTAATCTAATGTAAAATTCCCAATTATTACATGTTGTAATCTAATGTAAAATTCCCAATTATTACTTGTTGCAACCTAATGTAAACTGCTCAGTTATTACATATCGTACTGTAGTGTAAATGCCAAATTATTACTTATAATATAACTGCCCATTTATACCATTCATTACCTACCTTAATATGACGTAAACTGCCCAATTGTTACATATTGTAATGTAATGTAAACTGCCTATTTATTACATATCTTAATCTAATGTTAACTGCCCAATTATTACATGTTGTAATGTAAACTGCCCAAATATTATTTAGTGGTGGTGGCGGATCTTGTCCGATTAATTCATTAAAAAATGAGCAGCGTTGAGGCCAAAGGATCGCTATAGAAAAACATGAACATTTATTTACATTTGTCTTAATGTAAACTTTCCAGTTATTGCATTTCTTAACATAATGTAAACTGAATTGGAGTGAGGTTTAAGTGATGCAATTTTATATTCTGTGTGATCTTCATCTCTGATGAAATTTGACACTAGTGAGAATTTATTAAACCTGGTTTTATTGGTATGTAATCGTTAACTTAGAAACATACATCTTTTCAAAATCTGAGAAAATTCAAGCGCTTGCGCACTTTTGTTCCAAAGTACCGTTGAAGACGACAGTCTTGAAATTTGACACCAGTGAGAATTTATTGAACCGGGTTTGATACGGGTATATTTTTGTTCCAGGGAAATGAACTGGGTCTGCCTCCACTTCCTCCATTGAAGCCATTCTTGAAGACTCCGATCATGTCTCTACCACCTGGAATTAAGCCTACAATGAATGACTTCCGTTTAGAGGTGAATTTTCGAACTACTACAAACGACAAAATTTAGCTAAAATGATAATCAGTGATAATTAATTTTACGGTAGGTTTTTTAATTGATGTGTTTTAAGTATGTTTATGTCATAGTGTTTTCAACAACTGCTGTAATCATTCTACAGCTGCCATGCAATGTGTGTAAATGTACACGGTTTTTATATAGAGTAATGGAAGTCCTTGACCCTGCTCATTTTTCGATGAATTTATTGGGTGAGATCCTTCACCACTGCTGCCCATTTGAATGGGTGCCACTCCATTTAAGGTCGCCGTGTACAGACCATGCTAGCCTGAGATTCAAATCTCTTAAATATAGAAACGATCGGGTTTCGAACTGATTTCCTTATGCACAAAGGCACCTTGACTTGTGCTTTAACCAATGAGCTAACCAGGCCAACCTGTGCACTGATTAGATGCATAGAAGGGCAACTTTCTTACTTACTTTTAAGAGTGACAGGTAACCAGTGGATCTGTTGTTCGGTTGATGCATAGGTCGTATTCCACGGAGTCCGTGAGTTGCCTCGAATCCAGCTGTTGACCGTTGACCATCCGCGAATTGCAGTCGAATGTGCCGGACACATTCTGCTGTCCGTTCCAATCGCAGATATAGAAAAGAGCCTGAACTTTGAGAAACAAGTCGACTTCATCGACGTGGTCAGCAAAACTGATTGCAAAACCGATTGCAAAAACTCAGCTTACTCATGTTTCTCGCAGTACCTCATCTTACTAGACCTTCCATAATGTGATCTTATCTGACCTGACCTGACTTGACCTGACCTTCTTGACCTGACCTAAACTGGCCTGACCTGACCTGACCTTAGGTATGTCTAATATTGGTTCTTTTTGGCTGCTGGTAGGATTTCAAGGGTGCCGATCCAAAAGAGTAAATGTAAATGTTCTCGGTTTTTTGTAGCAACTGTATGGCCTCTACACTGCCTCACTGTTTTATTTTTACATTCCAATTCTCTTATTTAGCTGCTACCCACCTCTCCCTCCCTCTCTCTGCCTTCCACCCTCACTTACTAACCCACTAAAAACTCACCCACCCCTCTTCATCCTTTCCTCCTTTTGCACCAAAAACTCGCCCAATTCTCTTTTTCCCTCCCTAACCTACCAACAACTTTCCTGCCACACTCCTCTCTCCCGCTTTCCCTTCTTTACCCAACAAAACCCACCCTTCTCCCTCCTTTCCTCCTTCCCTCCTCACCCATCAAAAACTCAACCATTTCTCTCCTCTCACCCGCTAACTTTTGTCCTCTCACCCACCAACAACTTCTCTCCTCTCCCCACCAACTTCTCACCCTCCAACAACTTGCCCACCCATCCCTCCATCCATCCCTCCCTCACTCACCCACATCCACTCATTGACTTGATTTGATTTGATTGGATTTTATTGGAACAGGAGCTGCCTGAGAACGAAAACTTCTGGCCTCCTCTGATCATCCGATGCATCGACAGTCGAACGTTTGGCCGGAACATCCTCGTCGGATCCTGTACGATCGACTACATCCAGGAATTCACCTGGATGCCTTCGATCGATGACGCTCCAAAACCTTTTTATAATCCCAACAGCCCAGCTGTTCTCGAAGTCGGTCAGTCGATTAATTAGTTAATTAGTTATCTAGACATTTTATCTAGCGCCTTTTAAATATCTAATAAAAGGACTGCGTATGATGGCCTCGTGAGAACAAATCGCAGTTGTAATCGTAAGCTCGAGATTTCTACAGTGCCCAGCAAAAGCTAAGTCACGGTAACCAGCTTATTTACACGTGCTCAGTCAAAATAGAATCAATAGGCAAGAAGGGATTGGTTTGAGGTCAAGATCCAAGAGTCAGTCGGACAGACGGCTACAGTGGGTGATGTTTGGAATTGAACCGGAAAATGAGAGAGGGGAAGAGGATGAACAAACAGTATCTCAGTAAGCAAAAAACTATAAAGTCGCTACTTGCTAGTTCACGCACATGTGCAGAGACTAACTAACGGATTCCCATTCAGATTCAGATATTTGTTATTTTTATTATGATGATAATTTGTTATTATTTCCAAATAGAATTCGTCATTATTAAAGTCATGCAAAGGCCAGGATTATGTTACAGTGATCATCACCATTTTATTGTTTATTGTTTTAGTTAAATTTATTTTCTTTTAAGTTTTAAATACTGTTGCGAAAAAATTTATACTTTTTCTGCGTTAGAAACTTGTGGTATAATTTAACGAGCTGAAATTAACTTTAAAATAAAACATTTAACATTTTCTCTTTCGCTGCTCAGCTCAAAGTAATGGCAACGTTTCAGTGAACGAAGCTAATCAGATGGTGACGTATCAGCCAGGAGCACCAGTTGGTTCCCCAAACGCTGGCACCACCTCCAACTTATCTGCAGCCAATCAGAATGGCCCTGCCAGTTTGACTGGCATTGAGGTTCAGGTGATCAAACCAGGTGTCAAGGGACCCGGAAGCAAAGCAAGTGCCTCAAGGGTATCTTATCTTATCTAATCTAATCTAATCAATCTAATAAATCTAATCTAATCTAATCAAATCTAGTGACTTGTGTAGCACTGTTTTCATAATGCACCAGGCATCAATCGATGGTCGCTTCTGGTGAAATCATAATCGTAATCTCGAGAGATTTCTACAGCGCTCAGTGGAAGCCAAGTTGCAGCTTATTCACAGGCGCTCAGTCAAAACAACATCGATAGGCAGGAATGGTTCGCTTCCAGGTCAAGATCCAAGTCAGGCAGGCAGGCAGTCAGACGGCTGCGGTGGATGGTGTTTGAAATTGGAGCGAGAAGAGAGATACGGGGAAGAGGAAGAATCAGGATAGAATTTGTGGAAGAGGAGTGTTTTCAGTTTTGAGTGAAGACCTGTAATCTAAAAACCTCTGCAGCACCTTTTAAGAACCTTTCAAAGGTGCCGTGTAATGTGAAGTAACATGTAACATCAAAAGCAACATGTAACATATAAAGTAACATGTAACATCAAAAGCAACATGTAACATATAAAGTAACATGTAACATCAAAAGCAACATGTAACATCAAAAGCAACATGTAACATATAAAGTAACATGTAACATCAAAAGCAACATGTAACATATAAAGTAACATGTAACATCAAAAGCAACATGTAACATATAAAGTAACATGTAACATCAAAAGCAACATGTAACATCAAAAGCAACATGTAACATATAAAGTAACATGTAACATCAAAAGCAACATGTAACATATAAAGTAACATGTAACATCAAAAGCAACATGTAACATATAAAGTAACATGTAACATCAAAAGCAACATGTAACATATAAAGTAACATGTAACATCAAAAGCAACATGTAACATATAAAGTAGCATGTAACACTGAGATGAATGGTGAAAACATAAACAAACACCTTTGTATCTTTGGGAAAAGGTGCTATATAAGCAGCCAGTACATACACACACGCATACATAATGAATGGTCGTTGCTTCCAGGGTCAGAAGTTGCCAACAAAGCCAGCAGAAGAGGCCCTGAGTGGAAACAAGTACAGGGAGCTGATCGCGGACCTCGACTGGTGGAGCAAGTACTACATCACAAAACAAGAGGCTGCGGCTTTGGCTATCGTTAGTCCAACTTATACTCAACTGCTACTAATGTATTATAATCAACCAAGATATCCATTTAAGTGCAAATGTACACGTTATTCTATAGTGACTGTATGCCCTCGACCCTGCTCATTTTTCAGTGAATTATTTGGGTGAGATCCTTCACCACTGCTGCTCGTTCCACGCCATTTAAGGTCCCTGTGTATGGACCCTGCTAGCCCGAGATTCAAATCTCTGAAATAAGCCTCGACCGGGATGCAAACCGACATCTTCATGTTCAGAGGCCCATGCGTTAATCAATGTAGCTAGTCAGGCCAGCTGAGATACCATGGCGACGATTGTGACGTCAATGTGGGTCAGGCCAAGTGAGGCACCTTGATGTAGGCGTTAACCAAATGTAGCTAACTAGGCCAGTTCACAGAGCACTTCTTCTAACCTTCATTGGGCTTCTGTGTGCCATGCTTAGTTTAAGTACTTTTGATTTCTGTGTCTTGTTAAGCGCTACTGTCTAAAGAGCAGTCGAATGTGAAGGACTAGCTCAGGGCCTGAAAATCCAGTAACCTCTCAGGGAAGGATGTTTGAACTTGCACGCTATACGTTTTTCGCATGTAGATGAAACTGGTGTAAGAGGATGGACTGGTCACTTATCCAGAGTGTTTCTTTTATTCATGCTGCTTGACCAAATTTCACTTTGATTACCTACATTTTTTAGACATATGCTGAATCTGGCAGAGTCTGATTGTTTAAGGTTAGTTGTAAAATATCTAGGGTTAATAGTTAAGAATTCCTAAAAGAGGCAGTTAAGTAGTCATCAGACTTAATAGTTAAGTCTTAAGTTTAATAGTTAAGGCTTACTTTAGTTAATTAGTAAGTCTTAGAAGATTGAAGCGTTATTAGTTAATTGAGGGGTTAAGCGTTAGTCTTAACTCTATGCTGACTATTGACTTGCTTAGTGCTGTCACGAAAATATTCATAATTGATTTGTTTTGGGTTTCTATTTCAGGAAAACAGCAGATCACAAAGTAAGCATTTGCTTTTTATCCAGTGCTGTTCTGCTGAGGGGCTGAAGTAACTGGGAGTGCTTCTGAGTTGATGTCGTGTAGAGGTGCTATATAAATTTATTGAATGAATGAATAAATGAATGATTGAATTATTATAATTATCATAATTATTATAATGATATGATAATTAACGTCATCTAGTGACTTCCATGGTACCGTTATCATAATGCACAAGGCATCAGTTGATGGCCGCTTGTGTTTCGGTAAGTACCACTGTCTAATGACAGTTGGCACTGAGCAATTGTAAGTGAAGGACTTGCTCAAGGTCCCTGCACGGCGGTTACTGTCTCAGAAGAGGATTGAACCTGCATGCTGTGTTACAGGGCAAACACTCAAACCAATGAGCAACCTTGCTGCACAGTGAAGAAATGTGTTTCAAATAATCGTAATCGTAATCCCGAGATTTCTACAGCGCCTAACGAAAGCCACACCGTGGGGACCGGCTTATTCACAGGCGCTCAGTCAAATCAAAATCTATAGGCAAAAGGGTTCGGTTCCAGGTCAAGATCCAAAAGTCAGATGGAGAGACAGCATGGCAGCTGCAGGGGGTGGTGTTTGGGGGGTTGGAGAGCAGAGAGATAAGAGGAAAAAGGGGTGTCGGGATAGGATCTGTGAAAGAGGAATGTTTTCAGTTTTGAGTGAAAGGCCGAAGCGGAAATTGCAAGCGGTGGAGCATCGATGAGTTTGTATGATGGGTCAGAAAACTGTCGCAGTTCTGGGGGGAGTTTATTCCAGAGTGGTGGGGCAGCTATGACTATGGAGCAATTACAAAATTTTAAGGATGAGGTGACAGAAGCTCCTGAAAGAGAGTTCTGCATTAAGGGCTTGTGAAGTCATAATCAACTTTTATGCTTTACAGTCGTACGGATCAATTTTATCAATTTTTACCAATGCTAGATGATTGTTTAGTCACTAGATAGCGCCAGTATATTTACATATTAATAGTTTATGTTTAGGTGATTGTTTGTTCACTAGACGGCGCCGATAAATTTAACTGTTAACAGTGGATGTTTAGGTCAAACGAATATTCACTAGATGGCGCCAGTATATTTAATTATTAACAGTGGATGTTTATGTCATCGTTTATTCACTAGATGGCGCCAGTAAGCGTAAGTATTGCTTGTGTATTTGGGTTATCACTTGTTGATTAGATGGTGTGAGAGCATTTAAGTATTAACAGTAGATGTTTAGGTCATCGTGTTTTCACTAGATTGCGCCAGTAAATTTGGCAACAGTGAAATATTTCTCCTGCAGTTTTTGACCTATGCTTTTTGTGTAGTTGTAGTTCTGTTTTCACGAGGAAACATTTAATACATTTAATACATTTAATGCATTTAATACATTTAAACTGATGATGACAGCTGAAAGTAGATTTCTTTTGAGTTTGCATCAGGTTGAACATTTCACCAGCGCCCCTCCTGTTCTTTATGGGGGGGGGGGTGTCATTGTGGGGCAATATCTTACAAGTAATGCCTGGGAATATCACACACTAATGTAGCGATAACACTCATAGATCTATATAAGATAAAGCATAGTCCATGTGGCCTCTAGCCAGACAGTAGTGTGGCCTCTTGAAGTAATTAGACAAAATTGGTGGCAGGCAACACTGAATGCGCTTTGACACTAGACAGTCTGTGTGCAGGTTTCCTAGCCACACCAGTATCCACTTTAATAGTAGTATTTCCTCAGTTTAACGACAGCTTATGGCATCAAAGGCCGTTGCCGTCGCCCTCCTCCTTTATCCAGGCTTGGGACTGGCACTACTCCAAACAAGGCAGTGGCCGAGTTAATATCCACTTTTACATTTAACGGTGCACAGAAGAGGGCAGTGGATGGAAGGTAAAGTGATCTAGTAAGAGAGAGAGACAGAGACAGAGAGAGAGAGAGAGACCAACAGAGACACACAGAGAGAACAACAGAGACAGAGAGAGACAGAGAGAGACCAACAGAGACAGAGAGAGAGAGACCAACAGAGACACACAGAGAGAACAACAGAGACAGAGAGAGACAGAGAGAGACCAACAGAGACAGAGAGAGAGACCAACAGAGACAGACAGAGAGAGACCAACAGAGACAGACAGAGACAGAGAGAAAGACAGAGAGAGAGACCAACAGAGACAGACAGAGAGACCAACAGAGACAGACAGAGAGGCAATCTAGAGCCAGTAATGTTTTGACGGCTTCACAGTTTGGTTGATTGATGATTAATATGATTTATGAAAAGATAGGAGTAGTTACATCATCTCTGTATTTCTTGCAACTTTGCTGACTTTAAGGTGTAGACGCAATTGAAGATGAACCAGGTAACAGGAAATTCACATCGATCTTGTGCATGTGCATGAGTTCATGAACTCTGATTTCGTTCATGTTTCTGGTTTGGGGTTTCTAGCTTCTGTATTGTATTGTTTAGTATTGTATTGTATTCGTATTGTCTTCCATGTGATGGGTGCCCCATCTCTGGACACATTCAAGTCATGACTCAAGAGATATATTTTTAATGTTGATTTTTGAACTCATGTACAGAGCCATTTTCTTCTGTCTTGGCCATGCTACGGCGCTATATAAATTGTATTATTATTGTTGTTTAGTATTGTATTGTGTAGTTTGTTTTGTATTGTGTTTTGTATGTCTAGTGTTGTATTGTTTGTTTAGTTTTGTATTGTATTTTATTTCATTGTGTTGCATTTTATTGTAACCTTTTATTAATCATCTGTTGTTATTATCTGTGTGATTATCTTGTTATCTTTTATCTGGTTGTCCTCTTTCAAACTGTCTCTTTATTCATACGTGCATGGGGCTCTGAGGTTTAATTAATTATGGGGTGTCTTTTCAGTTCTAGGAATATATTCTTCAGCATACTGATCTGCATTTATATAATAATGCATGAATGACAAATTTTCTAACAGCATTGTATATAGTTTCTTAAATTTTGTAAGTTATTAACATCAGTTTTTATTTGAATGACTAACTTCTTTTTACCAATAACTTTTTCATTTGACAGATGAGTGGTTTTATGCAGGTAACAATAGTAAAGCGACTGTCAACAGTTGCTACGAATAATTAATGATTTTGTGAGGCTTCGTGATTTTGCTCATTTTTAATTAAATGTGTGATTTTTGCTCATTTTTAATTAAATGTGATACATGCAAATGATCCATGCATGGCTAATGAAATAGATAAGTAATTAGATATTAATCATGTCATTAAATTATAACAGTCATTAATGTAATAATTTTGCAAATTAATTGTGGTACAGTGGAACCTCCTTAAAATGTGCTTCAGTGTATCATGAATTCTGATATAACATGGTCAGCAAATGGATGAAGATAAAGGTAGCATACATATCTAGATCCCTATATCAGTAGCATAAAGGTAACAGTGACTCATTTGTTTTCATGCCTCTATAGAAATTCCTCAGAAGCATACAGGAATGGACCAATGGTAGCACTTGTTTAGAAGTATACAAATAAACTTGTTTATGTGCATTTATAGAAACTCCTCAGAAGTATTAAAGGTAAAGGTAACACTTGTTTACGCACCTTTCTAGAAGCACCTCAGAAGCATGTCTTCATGAGGTCAGAGGATCATTTGGCTGATGCTCAAACATGGCCTCAGCAATCCAGCAATAAAACTTGCATTATTTACCAACCAGCAATAAATGAAAAGCTAAAAGGGCGCCAGTGGTATTCCATGGACGATAATCCATCGAAGTACTAACCCAGTTCAGGTGTCTGCATCGTGTCAACAAAACCAAGCAGCATCCAAAATTCAGTTAAACTGGACCATTGCTTCGTTAAAACTGATCCTCAGCTTGCTTGATTTGGCTCCAGAAGACAGCAACATTATAAGGAGGTTTCAGTGTATTTGGCTAACTAACACCTTCTGCTCAGTTCTGCCAGATGCTAATGCTTCTCAAACTAATTTGCTTGATGGAATTAATTGGATCTGGTTTTTGGCCTTGTATTTTGTTGATTAATTTAAATCATGCGTAATATTTAGCAATTATTCAGTTATTTGCAAGTATATTAAAAAATTAATCATAAATTTTTGATAACATTAATAATAATAAAAAAGTAATAATAATAATATTAATATTAATAAGAAAAACAACAACAGAAACAAAACAACATAATAATAATAATAATAATAATAATAATAATAATAATAATAATACTGGGATGAAGCCTGATTTCTCACAGATCAATCATTTTATTCTCCCAACTTAATTTTTTGGTTTCTTTCAATATTGGGTAAAAATAATAGTAACAATTGCAATACTAATAATAATGATAATAATAATATTAATAATAATAATATTGATAATGATATTAATAATAATAATAACATTAATAATAATAATGATAATGATAATTAATGAGCCGGAATTAAATTAAGAAGGTAAGTAAGCTTTGCTTTGCAAATGAAATTATTGCAGACCTTAATTATCAGACAGCTCTTGCTGTTTGCCTTTACATGAATAAACAATAAATAAATTAATTAATTATGAGTCATATTTTAGCATAATGTAATCTAAGATGGTTATAGCACCTTCTGAAATGCGAAAGAAAATGATGTACAGGTATTTGTTGTTACTACAATTGCTTTATTGAATAAATAAACGTTGAAAACTAATAAATGTACAGCCACTATAGGTAATGTATAATTAATATATATATATATACACATATATAATTAAATAATTTGATTAAAAAACAACTATATAGCCAATATAGGTGTATATAATTAATATATATATGTACTATATATACATATATGTAATTACATTGAATAAAAACAAATATTTATAAAGCGCCTTAATAAAACAATGTCTTACTCAAAGGACGCATTACAACATAATAATTAGTTATAGTACTGAGAGAATAAATGAGTCTTAAGTTTTAATTTAAAATTATCTATATGCTTATATATATTTATTGTGTGTGCATGTGTGTATGCATATATATATGTGTGTATATGCATAGATATAGGTTTTATATATATTATATATATATATACAGGTTGATAAAGTTAAAGAATGTAATGCAAAGTAATAAGTAATCTAGCACATATGTATAATACACATCTATATATATATGCATAGATATATATATAAATAGATAGATATGGGCAACACTTGTCTTAGCCATATAATATATATATATATATATATATATATATATATATATATATATATATGCACATAATGTGTTAGCATATGTGAGATCTGAAAGTGAGTTCTTACGATGTGTATGTTTTGCCAGACTACCATGTGCAGATGCTGGACTTTTCGTCGCTGGACATGACCAAGTTGGACAGGGAAGTGGAAGAAGCTCGCGAGCGACAGAGAGCGATCGAGCTGGCCAAGGAACCGGACAAGAAAAAGAAGAAACAGAAGACTTCCAAGCAAAAAATGAAGCAATTGAAAGTACTCTGATTTCACTTATGTATTATAATAATGGTGCTACATAATTCATGAGATTAGTTTGGATTATATTAGATCATTTGTGTTTTGGGGTCAGATGTGATAGGATTAGATGTTTTGTGCTTCAGGATTAGATAAAATCAGAATAGATTAGATTATATGGTTTGTGTTTTGGGGTCGATCAGAATATTTTAGATGGTATAAGATTATGTCAATTTTATGATTTTTTTGTTGGACTAGATTAGATTAAATTGGATTGTTTTGTATTGTGGGGTTTGGTCAGAAAACTGGGTTTGACAGTTCACTAAATTAGGCTGGAATTGCTGATTAGTTAGGTGAAAACCGCATGTTTCCATCACAAATAATAAAAAAGTTACAACTGTTTAAAAATGTGAGTCTCTTGCTGCTTTTGAGAAATCTTGAGTGAAAGTTTACCATAGCTGTGATCCGATGTAAGTCGCTGTGCCTTAAGAGTCATGAATGTTTACGAATGTGGTAAATTCGAGTGCGAAGGCTGCCATCAATGAAATCTTCATAAAAACTGGTTCCATTGCATTACTTGATCATTTGCATACTGATGATCAGTGTACATGACTTCAAATTAGGGCACCAAGGGGACATTTTGAAGGAAGTATTTGTTGGGGCATCATAATAAAATTAAAAATTAGGCAGTGGATTAAGTCTGCATAGGGACTTGCAGTTCGTAATCGTAATCATAAACTCGAAATTTCTAAAGTGCTACTTAAAAGCTTAATGCAGGGCACCAGCTTATTCTGCATCAAGTCAGTGGGGTTGTCCAAAGATGCCCTCTCAAGAACCAGATCCGGTTGCTGGAAGACCAGAGAGAAGGGGAAGAGGAGCTGTTATGGTGGTTTTTGTTTAAGCTGAGAGAAATTGGAAGATAGCTATCACAACAAGGAATGTGTATAAGCAAAGAACTCACTTTGACCCATTTTATGCCTGCTTGCATTTCTTGCAAATATACTTTACCGAGTTTGTGAGGGTTTTCTCAGACATAGTCACATATATTAGTTATTATTATTATTTTTTTAAATTTTTATTATTATTATTATTTTGCATTTATTATGCATGGAAGGTCAGTAAATCTGAATCTAAGACACGAAGTAATTATGAGTGAAGGACTTGCTCAAGGTCCCTACACAGTAACTGTCTAAGAGGAGGCTTGAACCCATACTCTCCACATTACAAGCCAAGCACTCTAACGGTAACCCCTCGGCCACCCACCTTGCCCCATGATATCAGATGAATTGTTTGGTGTGTTTCAGGGTGTTGTAAATCGGGCGTTTGTCAAGGAAGCCGCAGATGACGAGCTGGACGATGGATCCAGCGCCTTGAAAGACAGAGACACGGAAAGTGATGACAGCAGCCACATTGTCCGAATACAGGTAGACGCTCACCTGTTCCAGGTGTATTGACGAAGAAATGTCTCTCTCTCTCCGTCTGCCTGTCCATCTGTTTGTATGTCTCTGTATGTTGCAATATGGAGGATATTGTCTGTTTTCTGGGAGGCGTTAAAACCTGCCCTCTGTATCAGCTTAATGACAAGTAATGTAATGTAATCGAAAATTTATAAAGCGCCACTTCAAAATAAACTCCTCTGAGGCGCTCCCAGCCCAACAGCCCAGAAACACTGTGAAATAAGAAGGTCTTCAAGCGCTTGCGGAAAAGAGGGGAGAGAGACTAAGAAATTCCTGGCGTAGTTCATTAGGAAGACCATTCCAAAAAAGCGGGACCAACCACAGCAAAACTTCTGCGCTGGGCAATCTGAGTAATCTGAGAATGTTCCGCATAAGTGATCTTTCTTACGTGCGATTGAATGCCTCTGAGAGGTTCTTTGGAGGTGCCACAGAAATGTTCTGTTACAATTTACATGTATGTAAGTCACTAAACATTGATATGGAGCCTTTAGGGTACCTCTTGAAGACACTTCGCACGAGCCTAAGTAATGTTAGGCATTTTGTTCTAGCCAAAGTGGTGTTAGTTTTCGTTAAGAACTACAAGTTCATCTGTAAGGAAATGATGCCCAAAGAGCTGGAATACTTTACAATGCGTTAGTTCATGTTACTTTATATTACATGATGTGTTCCGGATGTCTTTGTTTATACTGTCCAGTGGAACTAGGATGTTCCATTTTGTAACAGTGTTACATGTTCTGGATGTCTGTTTTAGTACTATCCAGTGGAACTTGAGAACGTTCCGGAATTCCTTGGCTTCAAGAAATGGTACGAAACATTCAAGCTGTATCGCGGAAAGAAAGTGGATGATGAAGAAGAGGATTCAAATCGTTTATCTGGGCTTTTCAAGGTCTCAACACAGCACATATTTGCATCATAATTGTAGATGTAACAGTAAAGTCAACATTTCTAAAGCATTACTTGGAAGCTATGCACAGTGCACCAGCTCATTCACGAGCGCTTAGTCAAGTCAGAGGGGTTCTCCGGAGCTGTCTTGTGAAGAACAAGATCCAATTGTCAGGAAACCAGAGAGGAAGGGAACAGAAGAACCGTTAATGCGATACTTGATATGTCGTTGGTAGAGGCATTGTATGCATCTAATCTTTTATATAGCGCATTTTAAGAACCTCTCAAAAGCGCTGTAAACATGGCTGCCCAGTTAAGTCAGAGGGGTTGTCAGAGGCATTGTTATTAGGAGGTTCCACTTTGCATTTTGAAGTCCAGTTGATAGGTGGTTTTCTGTTTAACAATGCTGGGTCGTAACAAAGATGATTAGCTTCACCCTTCGTTATCCTGCCTTTGCACTGGCACCACCCAAATAAAGGCAGTCGCAGACTTTAAATAAACGATCGAACCAGAACAAGGAGTATGTAGCTGATAATGGAAGCATTGTAAAGTTGTCTAAATGGTTGCAGTAGTATTTTCTGTTTAACGACGATTAGTCATAATGAAGATGATTAGCGTCGCTTTCCTTCATCCAGGTCTGGGTTTGGTACCACCGTGGAATTTGGCATGCACAGCGATTTTTCTTAGCAGCGACTACTTACTGATGCCTTGAACATTATTACAGTGGCGCTATAGAGGTTCTTAGATTATTATTATTAAGGAATCTTAGCAAAAGTTGGCTCTTGTTGATTTGACTCAGGGCAACTTCTGCATCTACAAGATCGCTCCAGAGCAGGTGATTGATCGTGAGATTTCCACAGAGGGAGGGCCGGGTCAGGACGACAAGGATATGCCGATGCTCAAACTGATGAAAGGCCTTCCGTCCCATCGACCCACTGATGTCCGAGTCATCATATACATAGTCCGGGTGAGTGACGTATTTCGCTCTTGACTTACCCCAACTGCTCAATGTATTCTGTGTTGTTTCAGCTCATTTGCTGAAATCATCTGCCTCAAGAGGCCTGGCTTACCAATTCACCATCACTTCACCCCTTGCTGTGTCTGCGCAGGTCTTCCACTCAAAACTGAAAACACTCCTCTTCTGCAGATTCTATCCTGATTCCTCGTCTTCCCTCTATCTGTCCGGCAGATCCTCAAGGCATTTAAGAGGAAGCGAGGAAGGACGGACTGTTGAGCATTCCTGGCAATTTGCGGTGGTTCTAACACAGACAGACAGACAGACACACAAACACACACACACGAACAGATTAAACATTGCAGATAAGTGAACAGACAGATAGACACAACACAGAGATGAATATAACTAAGACACTGAGGCTGATCGTGTTTTCAGTGCCTTGACCTGCATCCAGTTGATTTCAATGGGATGGCCGATCCATACATCGTTCTACACTGTGGAAAACAGAAGATTGTTGACAAGGACCATCGCATCAACAACCATCTGAATCCAGTCTTTGGAAGGTAACTGTAATTGTAATTTGAGATTTATAAAGCGCCTCTTAGAGGATAAACTCAACAGAGGTGATTCCAACCCGAAAAAGTAAAATCACTGTTAAACAGTACAGTCTTCAGGCGCCTGCGGAACACTGAGAGCGGGAGAGAAAGGAGCTCAAGTTGCAATTCTTGAGGGAGACGATTCCAGCAAGTGGGACCAACGTAGGCAAAGTAAGAAGAAACAGACAGTAAGGTAAGGTAAAGCAAGGCAAGGTAAAGGTAGGTAAGGTAAGGTAAGGTAATAAGGTAAGGAAGGTAAAGGAATTGCTCAGTTGTCAAATGCATATGTCTGCATTAATTCTCAAAATTGTGGTCCTGGAGGTTGAAGGATATTATGGCTCAAGCACACATGTGACTAAAGCAATCCAACAACTAGGTAACCTTTAGATGTTGCTCTTTGAACTGCTTTATTTAGATCAGTTATCTTTTGACTCATATAGTTATCCTTATTTTGAATTTTACTTCTGTTGCCAGTCATCCTCTTACCTGGAACGAAACCTGAGCCTCCCTGCCTATTGATTTACTTACTTACTGTTATGATATCTTTCACCTTGTAGGTCCTTTGAATTGGACGTTACCTTTCCAATGGAGTCTCTGTTGAAGATTGAGATCTGGGATTATGATACTCTGAGCGCCGATGATCTGATAGGCGAAACTATGATCGATCTCGAAGATCGATATTTCGCTCCAAACCAGGCACGCTGTGGCATCCAAAATAAATACGAGATGTGAGTTTGAATAGGAATCATCAGCTTAAGTCAAAGTTTAGTTTTGGTGAGGTTACATTTCATTTGGCAATAGGGATTGATTACTTGATTGGTTGTATTGCTGTGATTGAGTAATTATTATGGTCAATCATTTCGTCATCATCTGTGGCATGCTTCTCTCTGGAGCGTGCCGTTTCCACTACGTGCAACCAGCCATCTCTGTTCTGAGCTCATAATTGTAATTTTGTGATTATAATTTAAGATTTATAAAGCGCCTCTTAGAGAATAAACTCAACAGAGGCGCTCCCAACCAGAACAAGTAAAATCACTGTTAAACAGTACAGTCTTCAGGCTCCTGCGAGACTCTGAGATGGGAAGAGAGAGGAGCTCGAGTCGCGGATCTCGAGAGAGATCGTTCCAGCATGTGGGACCGACATATGCAAAGCTTCTGGACTGGGTGGTAGCAGTTCGCATGCGAGGGACAAACAAAAGATCATGGGTGGCCGAATGGAGGGTGCTACAGCCCGGTAACGAGGAGACTAAAGTACAGAAGTCCATGAGGTAAAGAGGAGCTGAGCCAGCAACGCAGTTGCGCATAAGAGTGAGAATCTTAAAATCGTCTCCAGGCCGTATGTAACCTGAAGTTCACTGGGCTGAGGTCAGCTTCTACTCTCGTGTCCATATGTGGTGGACATCCTACAGGTCTCTCAACCTCTCTGAGGGACAGAAATCATCTTTTGCAAGGCCCTGGCATGGCCCTAGTCACCTATGCAGCCCGCAATGTGTCCAGACAGTGAGTAAATCAATGCGCAACCGAACAACATCACAATGAAAAAATGCTTACTTTTGGGGCATAAGATGAGCAATTTTACATCTGTAAAGGTAAATGTACATGATTTTCCATAGCAATCGTAAGGCCTGGACCCTGCTCATTTCATGAGTATACTATTTGATTGATAAGCTGATTGAATGATTAGAATCATATGGACTGACTGACTTACCTAATCGTGGACACAATCTGTATAATGAAGATTTCATTTAAACTTCTTCATTGATCAACCAACTGACTAAAAGACTAAAAGACTGATGATTTGATGATTGATTCTTTGCATATGGTTCTGTGTCTGTGTAGATTTGGCTACAATGTCTGGCGTAATCCGCTAAAGCCTTCGCAGATTCTTGAAAATCTCTGCTCCAGTCTTTCCATTGACCCTCCCAAATACCTCCAGAACTCAGTCCTGGTTGGAGGAGTCACCATTGTGGCTGACGAGGTTGATGGGGCTTACGTGGAAAACGAGCTTGGTAAGGCCTTCCTGTTGTAACCCTCTTTCCCTTCCTGTTGCTGTTGCTTCCTCTGCATCTATCCGTCTCCCTGTCCCTATTTCTGTCCCTATCCCTCTCTCTGTAGCTGGTCACTTCTTGTCCCTCTCTCTGCCTCTTTTCTGTCCCTGTCTCGTGTTCTGTCCCTGTCCCTCTCTGTCCCTTTTTCTGTTCCTTGCTCATACTCTGTCCCTGTCTCATGCTCAGTTCCTGTTCCCATACCTGGCTCTGTCCCTTTTCTGTCCTTCTCTGTCCCTCTTCTGTCCCTGTCTCTTGGTCTCTCTCTCTCTCTGTCCTTCTTTGTGCCCCTCTTCCTGTCCCTCTCTCTGCCTTTTTCTGTCCCTATCCCTTTCTCTGCTCCTCTTTCTGTCCCTCGCTTGGTTCCTGTCCCTCTGTTGAGCTCTCTCTGTCCTGTACTCTCTCCTGCCAATCTCTCTGCTCCTGTGCCTCTTCCTTTCTCTCTGCCTGTCCCTGTCTACGTCTGTCCTTTTCCTTGTCCCTGTCTTGGTCTCCCTCTTTCTCCCTATCCCTCCCTTTCTATGATTCAGATTACACTTTTGTGTCTTGATACATACATACATACATACATACATACATCATACATACATACAAACATCATACATACATTCGTACATAAACATGCATACATGCATGCATACATACATACATACGTACGTACATACATACATACCGACAAATACATGCGTACCTACATATATACATGCTTACAGGCCAACATACATACGTACATACATACATACGTACATACATGCTTACAGGCCTACATACATACGTACATACATACATACGTACATGCATGCATACATAAATACACAAACAGACTTATATACTTAGATACATCTGTACATGCATACATATATAGGTGAATAGTCTTTCTTTTCTTTCAGGTGAGCGCAAACTGTTGATACCGGACGAGCATTTGGCGCTGAAGGCTCTCAAGAACTGGCAGACGGTTCCCGGCGGATGCCCTCTGGTGCCAGAACACGTCGAAACCAGGACACTCTATTGCGACGAAAGGCCTGGCGTCGAACAGGGCAAACTGGAGATGTGGATAGACATGTTTCCAAAGGACAGTCCAATGCCGACGAACGTTGTGGACATTACGCCGAGGCTTCCAAAGAGGTAGGACTGGTGTCGTTATGGTGAAGTCACGTCCGTTTGGGGTAAATTTTGAAAATCTAATCTAATCTAATGACTTCTATAGTGCCATTAGCATAGTGTCTAAGGCATAAATCGATGGTCGCTTCAAATGAAACAATAGTCAAAAACCGTAATTCGTTGGAGAAGTTTTGTCAAAAGCTGATAGATCACTGTAACCAGAAATCAGGCTATGGTGGGTGAGTAAGTTGTAAGTGACGAGTCTTAAGTTTTGTCGTGAATTACATTGAAGCAAAATGTGATGCATATATTTGTTATTTTATCTTTTCTCATACAGTGTAGGGCTAGCACAGTCCGTGCACGGGAACTTTAAATGGCATGGTACCTATTCAAAAGGGCAGCAGTGGTGAAGGACCTCACCAGATAAATTCATTGATTAATGAGCATAGTCAAGGCCATATGATCGCTATAGAAAAACATGTACATTTACAGGTGCAAAATTGCTCAGCTTATGCCCCAAAAGTATGCATTTTTCTTTGTGATTTCATTCAGCTGCTCATTGATTTGCTCACTCAATGTTTTTCAATCTGTTACCAGCTATGAGCTTCGGTGTATTATCTGGAACACGGACGAGGTGACGCTGGATGACACGAATGTTCTGACGGGTGAAAGGTCAAGCGACATCTTCGTCAAGGGTTACCTGAAAGGGGTGGGAGAGGATGACCTACAGACTGATGTCCACTACAGGTCAGTCATGTTTTCTCTTCTGAATCTTTGTCTGGAATCTCTAAAAACCAGACTTTTCAAACTTTCCTACCCGGCACCCAGTCATGGATCTTCCCACGCCTCTGAGCATGAGGATGCCAGTTGGCAACTCAGTCTTAGCTATATTTCAGAGATTTGAATCTCGGGCTAGCACGGTCCGTACGTGGGGACCTTAAGTGGAGTGGCACCCATTCAAGTGGACAGCGGTGGTTAAGGATCTTGCCAGATAAATTCACTGAAAAATGACCAGGGTCGAGGCCATGCGGTCGCTATATAAAACCATGTACATTTACATTTATGACTGCTGTAGCTTTACGCTATACACTAATCTGTCTTTCCAGCTTGACTCCCAGATTTTGACCTGGTACTGAAACTGACCAAATTAACTGGCTCTTGCGGAGAATAAGCTGGTCTCCCTGGCACGGCTTTTGTATGGCGCTAAGAAATTTCATAGATTTACGTTTACACTATGGTACATCCGTGTAACATCTACACCACTTAAGAAGATACCTAGTACATGGGTTGACATTTACATTACTTTACACTGCATATTTATGAATTGTTGAAATTCGCTGAATTTAAATTAAATACTGCAGAATTTTGGGGCATTTTAACTATTACATGCATAGCATCATAATAAATGAGCAGATGTTTAAGAAGTTATTCCTAATTCCAGGTCCTTGACTGGTGAGGGTAACTTCAACTGGCGATTCATCTTCCGTTTTGATTACCTGAAGGCTGAGGACAAGATCGTCTTCAAGAAGAGCATGATGCTCGGAATGAGCGAAGTCGAGTTCAAGACTCCGCCGAATCTAACAATCCAAGTGTGGGATGCTGACCTCGTCTCTGCCGATGACTTTCTTGGTTCGTTTATTTTTACGATTCTAAGGCATTCCTATCAAGTGCCCAGTGAAAATACATCTGCCCCATACATTTGCATCATACACCTGCCCCATTCATTACTCACCTGTTTATAGATCATTCTGCACTGGTTTTAACTATCTCTCGCAGAAGAGATGTTTCCTTTATCCATAAGCTGTTCCTCCACAAATCGTATCCTGATTCTTCCTCTTCTCCTTATCTCACTTTCCAGTTCACTTCCTAATACCATCTGCCATAGCCATCTGACTGCCTGCCTGAGTCTTGGGTCTTGACCCGGAACCAAACCCTTCCTGCCTATCGATTTTGTTTTGAATGAGCACCTGTGAATGAGCTGGTTTACGTGACTTAGATTTAGTTAGGCGCTGTAGAAATCTTGAGCTTAAGATTACGATTGCGATTAGTTCGCACTATCTCTTATCGAATAGAAGACACAGTTCCCCATAAATGTTTCTCCAACCCATCGGTTATTTCCCCAATGGTTGAGTTAGCAAAGATACAGCTCCCCATGCATTTTGCTTCTTTCCCACTACTGTGAACCACAAATCGCACTGGGTACAACATTATTAGGAAATTGCTGAACCCTTCCTTCATAATCATAAACTCACATTTTTAAAGCGCTTCTTAAAAGCTAAGCACAGGGCACCAGCTTATTCACTAGCGCTGCGTCAAGTCAGTGGGATTGTCCAAAGACGCCATGTCAAGAACCAAGTCCGGTTGCCAGAAGACCAGAGAGAGAAGGGGGAAAGGAGCTGTTAAAGTGGGTTGTGTTTAAGCTGAGAGAAATGGGAAGGGATTGGATTGTGATCAGTATTTACTATACTGGTATTGTTCGCTGCAACTAGGTTCCATCACGTTGAACCTGAATAAATTGGTGAAGCCAGCAAAGGATGTCAAG
This sequence comes from Norana najaformis, assembly GCA_964023275.1. Classification (NCBI taxonomy): domain Eukaryota; kingdom Metazoa; phylum Annelida; class Clitellata; order Crassiclitellata; family Hormogastridae; genus Norana; species Norana najaformis. Next base: position 61,617,378 of record OZ029913.1, read on the forward strand.
AGATGTTCGCTGAAGATGGTTGGGAAGGAGGGAAAAGTGCCAACGCTGAATCTCTTCAAGAACAAGCGATGCAAGGGTTGGTGGCCGTTGGTTGCTCGCGAGAAAGAAGAGGGAGAAGACGACAAAACAGAAAAACTCATAATCAAGGTAGCTCATGCTCAAGGTAACTTGTGCTCAAGGTAACTCATGCTCAAGGTAACTCATGCTCAAGGTAACTCATGCTCAAGGTAACTCATGCTCAAGCAGACTCATGCTCAAGGTAACTCATACTCCAGATAACTTGTGCTGAAAATAACTAATGATCAAGGTAACTGATGCTCAAGTGGACTCGTGCTCAAGGTAACTCATGCTCAAGGTAACTCATACTCCAGGTAACTTGTGCTGAAAATAAGTAATGATCAAGGTAACTGATGCCCAAGGTAACTCATATTCATGCTGACGCACATATATGCATATGTACATATATACAAACATACATACATACATACATACGTACATACAAGGTAATCCTCTCCTACTTAAGGTACTCTTGCTCATGGGAACTCCTGCTCAATATGACTCTTCAGTATCTATTCAGGAGGCTGAAAGTGTTGACACTTTCCAAAAAACATCGAAATTATGTTATTTAATTCTTCAGACTTGCTCTTACAACTGACATTGTAAAGTACCCTGGAAGTAGCTCACTACTTATAGGGTGCTTTATAAATTGTTGTCGTCAGAACACTTGTATATTTTTATTTATTTTTTGCATTTATTACACACCAAGGTCAGTAAACCTGAATCTGAGTTGCAAAGTAATTGTGAGTGAAGGACTTGCTCAAGGTCCCTACACAGAAACCATCTCAGGGAAGGAGGATCGAACCCGTACTCTCCGTGCTACAAGCCGAGCGCTCTATCCAGTTGGCCACCGTGCAGTTACAGCGCTTTTGTGAGGTACTTAAAAGGTGCTATATCAAGTGTCTTAATACATACATGCACACATTACTTACGTTACAATGCATTACCGATACCTTGGACTGTTGAATTCAGGGTAAGGTGGAGGCCGAGCTGCACCTTCTGACTGCGGAAGAAGCGGAAAAGAATCCGGTCGGATTGGGCCGCGAAGACCCGGAGAAACTTCCAGAACCTAAGTGAGTACAGAATTTTAACTTGTATCATTTTTCTGCTACACAAGTCATTTGATTTTATTTTTTTATGCGTTTTATTTTTATGTGGTAAATATGTGCTTTTTACATAAATGAAAGCTTGCTTTTTCATTTTCATTTTGTCGTAATGTTTTGATGATGTCCCGTTGCAGTCCTGCTCGTCATCGCTGATCAGCTTTGGCTTAGTTTTATAAAGCAATAGCTTCATGCTCTTGCAGTCATCAGTCACCATCCAAAGCATTGCTTTTAAATTGAAAGTTGTTAGTTATCACGTTTTTTGGAATTACTTTGCTTCATTTGCTTTTGCAATATTAGTCCCTTTTGCAGCAATGCTTGCTTAGGAAAACTGTGATGACATCATGGAATGTATGCCAGAACCGGTTTTAAGTTTGACGTAGAACAAGAGGAAATGTTTTCAACACAGCGGCCTTGGAAATTATACAACAGGTGTAGTGGTCTGGTCTGCTTCATGTCTCATGGAGGAGTTGGGTTTGAACCCGTCTTTGCAAACTTATTGTTCAATTTTCTGAGGGGTTGTTGTTTACAGCCTGTGAAGCAGATTCAGTTAAACTGTAGTTACAAATGGTTCCAACAAAAAGACAGACAAAACAGGCAGAAGAGTCAGCCAGGAGACAGAAAAGACAGACAGACAGACAGACAGACAGACACAGACAGACAGACAGACAGACACACACAGACAGACACACATAGACAGACACACACAGACAGACACACACAGACAGACACACACAGACAGACACACAGACAGACACACAGACAGACACACACAGACAGACACACACAGACAGACACACACAGACAGACACACACAGACAGACACACAGACAGACACAGACAGACACACAGACACACACAGACAGACACACACAGACAGACACACAGACAGACACACACAGACAGACACACAGACAGACACACACAGACAGACACACACAGGCAGACACACACAGACAGACACACACAGACAGACACACACAGACAGACAGACACACACAGACAGACACACACAGACAGACACACACAGACAGACACACACAGACAAACAAGAATGAGGGAGAGAGAAAAGGAGCGAGCAGGACAGGTAGATGGTGCATTATTACGATACGATACGAAGCCTAATTGTGTTGCACTCTTTCCAAAACAGACGTCCAGATTCCTCATTTTTGTGGATCTTCAATCCTCTCAAGTCAATACGCTACATTCTCTGGAAAAACTACAAGTGGTATATTATTACGTTCCTCATCATCCTTGCTCTGGTGCTCATCATCGTTATTTTTGTCTACCACCTGCCTGACTACCTGGCGCGGTACGTCTTCTACCACTAGAATTTAACCGTTGCAAGGAAGTCATCTGTGGTTGTGGCAGAAGCCTCGACATTCCGTGTTCCTTTTTTGAATTTTTTTATGATGTGCCATGTTCTGATTTCCTGTACTTCTCTGCTGATGACTTGTGACAGTCTCGTCTGTGAAGAGCAGCAAGCATTTGATAAGGTTTGACAGTTCTTATTGCCATTGCAATGGATTAGGTGTTTGGTATGGGTCAGAAAATTTTGTATCAGATTTTGAGCTAGCATTTGATAAGGTTTGACGGTTCCATTTCCTATGCTTACAGTGAGCTTTTATGAATGGAGGAAATGATCTTGCTTTGGAAATCATAGATAGCATTTTTTTATGGCCCGGCTAAAAGCTTATAATGATTTTTTTGTGCTTGATAAAATGTTTTCATGATATTTTGTATCTAGCATTGTATGACTGAAATCGTATATTGTTAAATTTATTTGAATATTGTGAATTGTGACATCCAAGCGTTTAACGTGTAATAACGGTCGCACAAAAAAGTTATTATTATTACTTGAATGTAGGTATTTTATAATTATGGTTTAGAGGCAGAAGTTGATTGATGAAGTCAACATTTTGTACAGCAAATAAGATCTTCAGAAGAATAATTTTCGAAGCAGTAGTTCCTGCAGAAAACGTTTGTTTAGATTAGGTTTTTTAGGTGAGACAATGCAGTGAAGTTTTTTCTGTTATAGCAGTTTCATTCAAATACCGATTCTGACTGAATTTGGCTTAGAAACTTTAACACACTAAATTGACATTCCTCTTTCACAGATCTTATCCTGACATCCTGCTTCCTCTTATCTCTCTTTCCGCTCCAATCCCAAACATCATCCACCGTAGCTGCCACGCTGTCTCTCTGTCAGACTTTTGGATCTTGACCTGGAACCGAACCCTTTTTATCTACCGATTTTGTTTTGACTGAGCGCCTGTTTATAAGCTGGTCCCCGCGACGTGGCTTTCGTTGGGCGCTGTAGAAATCTCGGGTTTACTGTTACGATTGTTAGGTTCTGAAATGTGTATTCGACTTGAGATTTGTCAAGGTTTAGATTTCAAATTGTTTAGCAACTTTTTTTACAATGACCATTTTTACCCTTAAGAAAAAATTTGTTTAAGACATTTTAACCATTTATTTTCAAAACACATTGAAAATTTGCATAGGTTTTTATGAACATTCGGCTAGATACGGCAAAACGAATTAGAATAAGTCTTGTTATTTTAAATTATTTTAAACTGCAAAATATGAAATCTGTTACCAGTGGAAGAATGTGATTTGGATAAAAAGTTCAAATCCTTTATTTTGCAAAAGAATGGTAGCACGAAGGGGCAACATCTATAATGCTACCTGAAATTATTTAACCTTCTCATATTTTACAGTAGAAATCTGCCTGCTAAATGCATAAAACCGCTTGCAATCCATTTCATATATAACTGCTTTTGTAAGGTACTTAAAGTTGCTATATAAGATGTCTAGATAACTAAGTTACTAATTAATTTCTACTTACTAGTAAGCATTGAACCTGGGATAAAATGCAGTTTTTCCCAGTGGACTTGTCATGAACATATATGACATTCTGTTGATGCACCAAGCTTTACCTGTACAGTGCTCTTTCTTCAGCCGCGGCTGTACTACAGCACTCTATAAATCTTATTATTTAATATTATTATTATTTGCTTATAAATTTTGAAAAGGAGTTGGAGAATGTGTTCAAGATATATGTAGACTTAAAGAACAATAATCATGCATCAGGCATTTGACAAAGTTGTTACAAGTTGCAAATTTCTGGTACAGTACTCGTGCATCAGGCGTTTGATACAGTTGTTCCTGAACAGTTTTGAATTCGTTATATATTATGTGCCAAATAGTGTTCATTGCAGAAACTTGCTTTGTTTAGCTTGGTTTTTGCTTTTGCTTTAAGTTTTTACAGTTTCTGATGCATTTCATGTGTTTGTCCTTTGAGGTACAATCTTTATAAACCAATGACATTTTTCTTCACAAATATATTTTGAAATATAACAGTGAAATTTAAGTTAATTTGAATAAATCATAACCAGTTAAGAGCACTAGCTGAGTTGGCAAAAAAGGTGTTTAGCCAACTAAGTTGGGCTGACAATATTTTGTTAATTCGGTAAAGATTCAGCATCAAAAATTATTCAGTTATGGGGCTAGCTTGTAGACAGCTAATTAGATTTTATTATTTGTAATATTTCAATAGTGTACAAGCTTCAGTTAAGCTTTTTCTTTACTTTAAGATAATTAGTTCATACTTACAGTGCTGAATATTTGTCACCATTGCAAATAATTATGTACCAGTTAAAAATAATATTAGTTTTATTAGTTTTATATTCCACGAAAATAATTAAGCTGACATTATCTACAATCTTTGCAGATGTAATTTATTCTATAAATAGTCTTTTTGTGTTCAAATTATGCCTTGTTAAATTTCATAGTTTCTACTTCTGGAATAGCTGCAAAAAGCTGATGAAATACGTGGCAATTTTTTGTTATTGAAGCAAAGAATTTTGTGCTTCTGTTAGAATAGTTTTGAGTTCTTAAAGGATTTGCTTAAATGATACGAGTTCAAGAAGAGTGACATCAGATAATTAATTAATCAATTTTTTCGTGAAAAATGATTGGCCTTAACGAAACATGGCTTATAATTGTTTGAACTTTGAGAATCTCTAGAAAGATAATTTTTGTATAAAGCATCAGGACTTGTTAACTTAAAGCTTTTCAGGATTTTACTTTGTAAGTATGACCGAATATTGCAGAAATTATTTTTGTAAAACTTATTGGCTTTTATTAAACTTCAGTTGAGCTGGCTTGCTTTTGTTTTAAAAATTGTTTTTCCATCTCGACAGAAATAAACGTTTTCTGTAAGTTATTGTAAATTTTGCGAACACTGTCAAGCGGTACAATGTAAATGTAGACCTATATATTTTTTATAATCGTAATCGTAAGCTCGAGATTTATACAGTGCCCAGTGAAAGCTGAGTCGCGGGAACCACATTATTCACAGGCGCTCAGTCAGAACAAAATCGATAGGTGGGCGGTTCCAGGTCTAGATCCAAGAGCCCAACTCCAAACCATCTATCGTAGCCGTCTGACTGCCTGCTTACCTGACCGAGGATTGTTGGCTAGCTGGGTGAGGCAGAAGGTATGGGATACTTTGATCGTGCGGCGTCAAGCAAAGCGACTGGTAGCAGTAGTTCCTCAGTTTAACGACATCTTATGGCAACAAAGGCCGTTGACGTCGCCCTCCTTTATCCAGGCTTGGGTCTGGCACTACCCCAAACAAGGCAGTGGCGGAGTTGCAAAGGGACTAATTAGATCGAACTTAATAAGGCTGTCGGCTGTCTAACTGAAGTTGGTGTTAAAGGCGCAGGTTGTGCTGAAAGAACTGTATGTACCGATCTCCCTCGTCTTGTCAACAGTTGTCGGCATTTTTGTAACCCCTCCCTCCCCTATGCGTAGTTCTTAATGGTCGACCCACACACTGAGAAATTATATGTAACTGGCGGCATAAATCTTTCGCGATTCATTAACTGACGAGCTGTAGTAAACGTATGTCGACGTCACGGTGATCTATTCGGTAGCGCCCAGGGTTTGTAACCTAACGATTGCGGGTTCGAGCCTGCTGACCGGACTCCATGTAACAACCCTAAATAAATTGTCTCTCGTCTCAGATTCAGATTTACTGACCTTGCGTGAGTAATAAGTATCGCATATCCCACAAGTGAGACGTAGGGGAGGCACTCATTTCCTTTACTTTAGGCCCTTTAGCCAGCAATGGACGAATCCCAAGATCCTGGACACGTGGCCAGTGCATCGCAGGACTCGCCGTTTACTTCCCAGCTTACGCCGTTACCAAATTATGCTGCTTGGCGACAGAGGCATGGTATGCGCAAACAACTTTCCCAGGGTCGTTACACGGAGTCGAACCCCCAACCCCATTATCATTGACCAAACACGCTACCGATTGACCACCGTGCCCCACTATTTATGTACCTCCCATAAATTTCCTTATTGTTTTAATAATTCCTCCCTCAACCAGCACCCACCCACACACACGCTGGGTTAATGTTGGGAGGACTTTATGATCACCTTCGGCGAACATCTGCTCTCTGCATATTTAATATCTGATCCACTTTGTAAAACAACATTGGCCCAACGTTGTTTTACCCTCCTATTTACAAGCGATCGCCACCGTTAGCCAGATCCCAATATTAGCCAATTTTATCCACAAACTTAATACTGAATCTGGATATTATCTGCTATAATTATCATACGACTGTCGTTGATTTTTGAACTCCTGTACAGCGCCCTTCTTCGGCCTCGACCGCCGATACGGCGCTATATAAATCGTCTTAAAAATTTAATTGCTTCTTATGCGGGATTAAGCTTTGGCCTACAGTTGGTTGAAAATATTCATTGCTCAGCTTCTCGTAAATTTATCGTTCTTGGGTAGTTCTGTTCTATTCTATTCTATTCTTATAGCTTTTGGATTTTAATAATCAAGCGCAAAGCCTTAAAAGATGGCGCACCAAAAATAGAGTGCAATTCAATAAAAATCTATGCTAGTCTAATTAATAAACATTCCTATTGTGTAGCCTCGCTTTACATATTTTTTTAATTTCTGAGGGTTCATAAAATTTTACTTCGGGTCATAAATAAATAAAAAATTTTGTGCAGGCGACCGGATTCTTCGTTCCTTTGGATTCTGAATCCAATGAAGTCGTTCAAGTACATCATTTGGAGGAATTACAAATGGTTTCTCTTCAAACTTCTACTTCTCGCCGCCTTAGCCGCATTCATCGTTCTCTTTTTCTACTCATTCCCGACCTACATGGCCGCGAAAGTCTTCAACTTCTAGCTGGAATAAGCAAGACATACTTTCTACATTAAGTATATTAATTATTTTAATATGCTTTAAAGTATTTTTAATATAAACATCTGTCATTTCGGTTGCGTCCATGACGATGGGATGGCCCCATTTTCGCGGAAAACCCATTATTTTAAGGTCGCAGACTGTCGAGTGTAAATGTAATATACTGTACACGATTTTATTCAGCGACCGTATGGCCTCGACCCTGCTCAGTTTACAATGAATTAAATTAATCGAGTGAGATCCGTCACCATCGCTGCCTTTTTGAATGGGCGCCACGCCATTTAAGGTCCCCGTGTACGAAGCGTGCTATCTCTAAATATAGCCACTAGCTTTTGGTATGCAAACTATAAATGTATAGGTTTGATGTAGCGACCGTATGTCCTCGACCCTGCTCATTTTGCAATGGATTTGTCGCCACCACGAACACTTGCAGCTGTATCTTACGCACAGAGGTATCTTGACGTACGCTTTAACCAACGATCGTAATCCAGAGATTTTTACAGCGCCCAACGAAAGCCACGTCACGGGGACCAGCTTATTCAGAGGCGCTGAGTCAAAACAAAATGGATAGGCAAAAGGGGTTCGGTTCCAGGTCAAAATCCAAAAGTCAGGCAGAGAGAGCGTGACAGCTACGGTGGGTTATGTCTGAGATTGGAGCGGAAAGAGGGATAAGAGGAAGAAGGGGAGTGAGATAGGATTTGTGAAAGGGGAATGTTTTTAGTTGTGAGTGAGAGGCAAATGCAAAAATTGGAAGCGGTTGCGTCGTTGCGTTGTCTTCATTTTATTTACAATCTTCCGAACATCTAATTGGCATTTTCTGGCCTTCCAGCGAAAGACAGATTTTCTGTTGGTGCAAGAGGTGTCCTTCCTTAGCAACGCTAGTTATTCATTCGCTAGATGTCACGCCAACACATCCCGCACGTCGATAACATCTGAATTCGATAGATGTCGCTTACGGTTGCGTTGGCGGTGTTTAGTCTGTTATTTTTTGACGGGTTTTCATCTAACGCATAGGCATGCGCAAATGGAGACGTGTGATTAGTTTACTACAACTAAAATTAACAGCTAGCAGTCGAAAGCCTTTCACCAGGTTTGAGATTTGATGTTATGAATAAAATACGATGTCATTCTGACATTTCCACTTTCTATGCATTCATTCATTCATCCAGTTATTTATTCTTTCATTCATATTTTGTCGCGACTGTTGAACACCTGCAGCTGTTGTATTCATTGAAAATAAAAGAAAATCCATCGGCTTAAATCCGCCACTGCCTTGTTTGGTGGTAGTGCCAGTCCCAAGCCTGGATAAAGGAGGAGGGCGGCGGCAATGGCCTTTGATGTCATAAGCTGTCGTTAAACTGTGGAACTACTACTAACAGACAAACACTTGAGGGACCTGGATTGAAGCAGGTGAGGACCAAATTCGTCCAAGACCAAAATAGACTGCTCTGAGACCAGAAACGGTCGACAGCGTTAAGCATCGCTAGTGCACTGGTCCATGAAATCCGCTTCTGTGCGGCATTAATGCATACACAATCGCCAGCTTCCGCGGCTGTCAGCCAGTCAGATGGACGGGTGCTCACTGAGCCGTGACTGGCGGATGCAGGAAATGTTGTCATCAGAAATCGATTGAAATGTAAATGAACATGTTTTTCTATCGTGATGGTACGGGAAACCAATGAATTCATTGGGCGAGATCCTTCACCACCGCTGCCTGTTTGAGTGGGTGCTACACCATTTAAGATCCCCGTGTATGGACCGTGCTAACCCGAGATTCAAATTTTTTAAACCACAATGTATGTGTGTATTTATGTATGTATGAATGTATGTATGAATGTATGACTGTATGTATGTATGCATGTATGTATGTGTGTATGTATGCGTGCATGTATCCAAAGACTTATATAGCGCCTTTTAAAACCTCACACAAGACGCTACAGCATGACTATCTAACAATTCTAAAAAGGTGCGTTTTAACTAGGCTCAGAATGTTGAAAGAGGGGAAAGAGTTTGAATTTCTAGAGGACGACTGTTCCAGTCCATTATGCAAGAAAGTACGGTGTGCCCGAGCCGTCGTACGGAAGCGCGGAACTGTGAGATCTCCATGGGCTGCCGAACGCAGCGTTTGTCGGGCCGGCTGGTATGGGGACCGGCATCCTCACGCACAGAGGCGGCTTGACGTACGCTTTAGCCAACAGCTAACCAGGACAGTACAGATCCAGACGTGTTCTCGCCATCGTTGATATTTTTTGAAAGGCGCTATATAACTAATCAAAACAATAGCGATATCGGTCGGGCGATTAGGTCATTAACAAAGGTCTCTCTGCAAAACTCATTATTTGCTAATTATTATTCTCTTCATCCGAATTATTATTATTATTATTACTATAAATATTATTATTGCGAAATATATAGCCTAGATAGAAACGTTGTCCTAATTTTTGTCATTAACGAAAGTCATCAGCTGGTCCAGCTGAGTGGAACTCTTTACCTGAATCTATTCGAAGATGCTCTTCAATAGATAATTTTAAATTAAAACTTAAGACTCATTTATTCTCTCAGCACTATAACTAATTATTATGTTGTAACGCGTCCTTTGAGTAAGACATTGTTTTATTAATGCGCATCGGATTTTACGTCATCCAAATGAACAAATAACGGCGCTAAACGGGAAACCAATGAGAGGTCACTTATAAATAGTGACACTTAACAGATAATCGGTAAGACGAGTTATTCTGCTGTTTTAACGTTTGTTTTGTCACAAACAAACGATTAGTTTTAAAACTTGTACTAAATTAGAGGGTTAAGTCGAATTTAAAATGGTAATTATTCGCCGATTGCGGGCGTTATTTTTATGTTTTTCATTCTTACTCGAGCGACGTGATTGTGTATGCATTTAGGTCAATCACGTGACCTAAGCGTGCTTAATTGTCTATTTTTAGTCGTTAAGTTTGATCATAATTATAATTATCCACAGCATATGTTACTATACTTAGCCTCTTTGGGAGGTTCAGGCAAGGTTCCAAAAAGCGCTATACAAATAGCCAGATACAATAAAGCATACACTCTTGTGCCTGCGTCACGTCAGAGGGGTTGTCCAGAGCTACCGTATGAAGAACAAAAGCTGGTTGCCAGGAGACCAGAGAGGGAAAGAGACAAAGGAACTCTTTCGGTGGGTTGTGTTAAGGTTTAAAGAAATGGGAGCACATGAGATCGATTGGAGTAAGGTTTCTTGAAGAATGGCATTTCAGTTTTGAGTGGAATGCATTTGGAGTGGTAGGTAGGAGGCTTGTCCATTAAAATGTTCATTATCGTTTACCTGTATGATTAATTGTCTACCTGTCGTATACCTGTCTTTCTGCGCATCTCCTGCTTGCTTCATTAGCCGCTCGATAGGCAAATACATGTATGCATAAAACACACAGATGTAGGAGAGATACGTGTTGGCCTGTATATTCGTGGAGAATGAGGTATGTATAAAGACACGCAGACAGAGAAAGAGAGCTACGTGGGTGGACAGAGACATCTAGAGAGATAGAGAGAAATATGTTTGGGTAATTAGTTAGTTAGGTAGGTAAGGTAGTTCGTTCGTTCGTTTGTCAGTTACTTAGACATACATGCAGGTAGATATATAAACAGATTCACAGAGAGGCAGGCACATAGATTGACAAACAGATAAGCAGGCACAGACAGGAGGACATACAGACAGAAATACAGATAGACATAAAGGTACATAGATAGATATATAGCCAGACGGACAAATAGACAGACGGGTACACATATAGGTATATAGGCAGACAAGCCGGCAGACAGACAGACATACAGGTAGATAGATAGCCAGACAGACAAATAGTTAGACAGATAGGTATATATGCAGACAAGCAGGCAGACAGACAGACAGAGACATAAAGGTACAGAGTTAGATAGCTATATAGAAGTACATAGATAGATAAGGAACATGGTTCTTTCTGGGATTGCCTGTTGTATCCCACATGAATTTTTTTAATGTAATATGTTACATGCTGTTGTCTTTTTGTGGAGCAATAAAAATGAAATGAAATATATAGGCAGACAGACAGACAGACAGACAGACAGACAGAGACGTTGACAGTCGCTGATTAGTTGTGGACCAATCTCCTTTCAGAAGCCAACACAAGATGTCACGAGTATCACAGTCCTCCTCTCATCTCATCCATCTTCACCGCAGTCAAAGTCCTCAAATCGCTATAATTTCTCGCACGGCATCACACACGTACTCAGCCAAATACACCGACGGACAATCAAACAGTCAAAGACACAAACTAAGGCAAACCCACGTGAAAGGCAAGCGTGTTATTTGCTGCTTAGATGACTTTAGCAGCTAATACCTGTGGCCATGCGCGAAATGTACGATCGTGCCACAACATAGAAACATACTTACTATCACAAGGAGGCTAATTTATGAGTAGGCCTAATGGGACACAACACACAGCAACTAAATAGGTCTCGCGTGACGAACAGAATAATATATAGGCCTACTAGACAGGCAGGGTAATAAACAGACATTGGACAGGCCTGCTGTAGCAGCCGTGGGCTGTTTGCAACACTTCATAACTGACAGTGCGTGGCGCGTGTTGTGTCTTGTCGCAGGTTACGTTCGTAGCGCGGTCGGATTTACGAATGGTCCTTATACGTTGAGGAAAATTCCAGTAGTGACTTTGCCACTGCGCACAGCATTCGCAGCTGACACACAACGCATGTAAGTCGTTACTTTCTCGAGCTCGGCAGTGTATTTACTGCCTGACTCTTTCGTGGAAACCGTGGGGCAGTTGGATAGAGCGCTGGGCTAGTATCGCGGAGAGTACGGATGATTCGAGCCGCCTCCCTGGTTGCAGTTTAGGTACCTTGGGCAAGTCCTTCATTCAAAACTGTTCAGTGCTATCGATTGATGCTTTAGATAGTGGTACTATCGATTGATGCTTTGTCAATACCTAATCGCGCTTAATAAATGCAGAAGTAGCAGTAATGAATACGTTTGTTCCATTAATGCTTTACTCAGTCATGTAAACCCTATTGTTCCACTGATCCTTTTGTTCCTTCACGGAACAGCACGGTCCGTACACGAGGACCTTAGATGGAGAGGCGCCCACTCAAACGGGCAGCGGTGGTGAAGGCTCTCACCCGATCAATTCACTGAAAAATGAGCAGGGTCGAGGCCATACGATCGCTGTAGGAAACCGCATCTATTTATACATTTACATTCTCTGCGGGAAAATCGCGGTCTGTGACCGACAGAATGAATAGGAATCTCGGAGACAATGCTTATCGATCCGGAACAATAAATTAATTAGCGCTGCAGTAAATGCCTGCTTCTCATTAAAGCCTTTGTAATAGCAGTCTGTTGTTTACGTCAAAACATCCTGATCATTAATCTGTGCGGCTGAGTTATAAATTGCTTAATTTACTGTAGCGTCCTATAACGAATTCATGTTAACAATAGCACGCGATATGTATATGCGCTTCTGGAGGACAAGGTAAAGGTAACACTGTTTACACCCTTCCATAGAACCTCCTTAGGATAAAAGTAAAGGTAACAATTTTTTATACCCCTTCATAGAACCTCTTTAGAGGAAGGTAAAGGTAACACAATTGTTTATGCGACTTCATAGAACCTCCTTAGGATGAAGGTAAAGATAACACACTTGTTTACACGCCTCCATAGGAACTTCTTAGGATGAAGGTAAAGGTAACACTTGTTTATGCACCTTTGTAGACATTTCTTAGGATAAAGGTAAAGGTAACACTTGTTTGCACGCCTCCATAGAAACTCCCTAGGATAAAAGTAAAGGTAACACATTAGTTTACACGCCTACATAGAAACTCCTTAGGATAAAGGTAACGGTAATACACTTGTTTATGCGCTTTTATATTTACCAACCACTAGAGGATGGAGTGCTGAGTTGGTGCCAGGTGGAGTGGTATTCCGTAGACGATCACCTATCCGAGTAAATATACTAACCCGGCTCGATTGTGCTTAACTTCACTATTCCTGTATTTTGTATTGTATTGTATTGTATTGTGTATGTATTGTATTGTATTGTGTATGTATTGTATTGTATTGTGTATGTATTGTATTGTATTGTGTATGTATTGTATTGTATTGTGTATGTATTGTATTGTGTATGTATTGTATTGTATTGTGTATGTATTGTATTGTATTGTGTATGTATTGTATTGTATTGTGTATGTATTGTATTGTATTGTATTTTTGTGTTACATGAAATGCATTGCGTGGCATTTAGGACGTTTCCTCTGTAGCCTTGGCAGGTGTTGACTCAATATATCGACGAACACGCGAGACAAATGCGTTCATGGCACCAGACAATTTGCGCCTACATACGCTGTGGCCACACTAGCACATTTAGTGCCTGCCTGCATGGTGTTACCATGAAATAGCGGAGCTGGTTAGCCCCATTGGGTAAAGCTTACGTCAAGGCATCACAGGGAGTGAGGATGCCGTTTCGCATACCGATCGTGGTTATATTTCAAAGATTTTAATCTGGGGTTAGCGCGATCGGTACACGAGGACCTGAGGCTAAATATCATGGCACCCATTCAAACGGGCAGCGGTGGTGAAGGATCTCACCCGATAAATTCGTTGAAAATGAGCAGAGTCGAGGCCATGCGGTCGCTATAGAAAAACGTCTACATTTACATTTAGTTTGAAGTTAAAAAACAGAATTTCGATATCTGGCCCAATGTTGCACTAAGCATTCCAGTCATAAACAGCTCAAAAGCATTCCCGGCTTATCTTAAGACGCATTCTTTAGAACAGTTAGTCTTGTAGCGCCTTTTGAGATTCTCAGAGCACGCCCTGGTGGTGTCTGGGTAAACACATGCTAGGCCTGCAAAGTAGTTTCTGACGGGCAGCGACAATCGTCCTTACAGATAAAGTTTGGCCCTTTGAACGCCTTCAAGCGGTTTGTGTGTGTTTGCGTGAGTTTGCGTGTGTCTGTATGTGTATGTGTGCCTAGTTACAGCCTTCGGTTTCTTCAACGTCTCCAAAGAAATCTTTTCTTGGTAGGCAGTACTTAATATTATGTACGATAATATAATATGTATAGTACTACTACTACTACTACTACTACTACTACTACTACTACTACTACTACTTCTACTACTACTACTACCACTACTACTACTACTACTACTACTACTACTACTACTACTACCACTAATACTACTACTACTATTATTACTACTTCTACTACTACTACTACTACTACTACTACCACTACTACTACTACTACTACTACTACTACCACTAATACTACTACTACTATTATTACTACTACTACTATTACTACTACTGATAATAAAAAATAATAGTAATAATAATAATAATAATAATAATAGCAACAATCCCTAGGGATCATAGGTGCTTTGGGCAGAAAAAATATTATAATAACAACAAAAACAGCAACAATAATAATAATAATAATAATAACAAACCGACATCCTATCAATGCACTGCTTTGTACCTCTGGCCTTCGAAACTCTTGGTCCAATAAACCAGGAAGGCTTATCAAGGCTTTTCAAGGCTTTTCAAGGCTTATCAAGGCTTATCAAGGCTTATCAGTAGGCTTCGTTGCTACTTGACCCAAACGTCGGGAGACAAAAGGGCAAAAAGGAGAATTGTTCATGTTGCAATTGTCTTTCTGTTGCTGTCCAGCTCTTCAACGCATTATTTATTATTATAAATTATTCTTAATTATTCTTATTGCTTTGTACGAGCCAGAAATAAGCAAAGATTAGCCATCCCAGATGTAACAAGTCTCTCAAACGTAACTTTTTCATCTTACCCTTTGGATATAATAGTCTGGTTTCAAAGAATTATAATAAAAAACAATGTATAATACGATGTATAATATAATAAAATGTATTATATTATAATATATATATTATATATATTTTATAATATAATAAAATGTATTATATTAAAATATATATTATATATACTTTATAATATAATAAAATGTGTATAGAGTGTCACGCAAATCCCGAAAACTGTTGGCCAACGCGAACGGCTTTCTCACCTTGGGATACCTAAACTAATCCGGGTAAAGAGGATAAAGAGGGGGATGGACTAGTTGGTACATTCTTATCGCCCCTAAAGAAAATACCATAAAACTTTATGGCATTTGATTAGGGCCTATCACAAAACCCAACACGCTGTCTGGCCTCCGCTCTTGCCCTGCGTGTACCCACAAAGGGAGTTTTGCTTTAATAGCAGGATGCAGCAACGAGCTGTATGACCTCTATGGAGGACATTCGTCGACGATCGGTCGTAATCGTAATCGTAAACTCGAGATTTCTACAGCGCCCAACGAGAGCTAAGTCGCGGGAACGAGCTTATTCATAGGCGCTCAGTCAAGACAAAATCGATAGGCAGGAAGGGTTCGGTACCAGGTCGAGATCTAAGAGGCAGGCAGGCAGGCAGGTGGCTATGGTGGGTGGTGTTTGGAATTGGATCTGCAGGATAGACAAGCGGGAGAAGAGGAATGAGGATGTATGAGATCTGCGGAAGAGGAGTATTTCAGTTTTGACTGGAAGACCTGCGCAGAGATTGCAAGGGGTGAAATGATGGTCCAACTCTTGGTCCAATAAACCAGGAAGGCTTATCAAGGCTTATCAGTTTATCAGTAGGCTTCGTCGCTACTTGACCCAAACGTCGGGAGACAAAAGGGCAAAAAGGAGAATTGTTCCTGTTGCAATTGTCTTTCTGTTGCTGTCCAGCTCTTCAACGCATTATTTATTATTATAAATTATTCTTAATTATTCTTATTGCTTTGTACGAGCCAGAAATAAGCAAAGATTAGCCATCCCAGATGTAACAAGTCTCTCAAACGTAACTTTTTCATCTTACCCTTTGGATATAATACTCTGGTTTCAAAGAATTATAATAAAAAACAATGTATAATACGATGTATAATATAATAAAATGTATTATATTATAATATATATTATATATATTTTATAATATAATAAAATGTATTATATTAAAATATGTATTATATACACTTTATAATATAATAACATGTGTATAGAGTGTCACGCAAATCCCGAAAACTGTTGGCCAACGCGAACGGCTTTCTCACCTTGGGATACCTAAACTAATCCGGGTAAAGAGGATAAAGAGGGGGATGGACTAGTTGGTACATTCTTATCGCCCCTAAAGAAAATACCATAAAACTTTATGGCATTTGATTAGGGCCTATCACAAAACCCAACACGCTGTCTGGCCTCCGCTCTTGCCCTGCGTGTACCCACAAAGGGAGTTTTGCTTTAATAGCAGGATGCAGCAACGAGCTGTATGACCTCTATGGAGGACATTCGTCGACGATCGGTCGTAATCGTAATCGTAAACTCGAGATTTCTACAGCGCCCAACGAGAGCTAAGTCGCGGGAACGAGCTTATTCACAGGCGCTCAGTCAAGACAAAATCGATAGGCAGGAAGGGTTCGGTTCCAGGTCGAGATCTAAGAGGCAGGCAGGCAGGCAGGTGGCTATGGTGGGTGGTGTTTGGAATTGGATCTGCAGGATAGATAAGCTGGAGAAGAGGAATGAGGATGTATGAGATCTGCGGAAGAGGAGTATTTCAGTTTTGACTGGAAGACCTGCGCAGATTGCAAGGGGTGAAATGATGGTGAGTTCGTATGATGTATCAGATAATTGTCGTAATTCTAGGGGGAGTTTATTCCAGACTGATGAAGCACCTCTGGGCAGCAACACTCCCTATCAACACTCTACACAGTGCGCGATCTCTATGGAGAACACTCGTCGGCGATCGATGCTGGCCAGCCGATCAGATCTCGTGTTTACGAGGAGAGAGCGCGAGTTGTCAGCGAGCACAGGATGTCGCCGAGTTGGGCGGACGCTTTATGCTGATGTCAAATGCAGCTGTGACGTTGGTTATCGGTCAAGATGTTTGCAGAGCGACGATCAGACGGTCGTCAGTGTTGAACAGAGAAACTCTTGCTAAGCCTGCGTAGGTCCTATCGCTCCAGTTGTGTAGAGCACAGTCTGAAGTCGACGTTTGTTGCTTTTGAATTTGGATTTTCGCGATCTCTCGGTCTTTCCAAGGTAATCGTGTTCGTGATCGTAAACGGGAAGATTTCTAAAGCGCTGCTTTTAAAAAGCTGAGTGCTGCAGGACAGCAGCTTAGTCACGAGCGCTGCGTCAAGTTAGAAGGGTTGTATGGAACAAGACCAGGCTGCTGTGAGACCAGAGAGAGGAGACAGAGATGTTATTGTGGGTTATGTTTAGATTGAGAGGAATGGGAAGTCGTCTGACTGGATTTATGCATCACGGTAGGTGGTGGTGGTGGTGGTGGTGGTGGTGGTGGTGGTGGTGGTGGTGGTGGTGGTGTGGTGGTGGGTGTGGTGGTGGTGGTGGTGGTGGTGGTGGTGGTGGTGGTGGTGGTGGTGGTGGTGGTGGTGGTGGTGGTGGTGAATATGATAGTAATGATAATGATGATGGCGGTGGTAGTGATGATGATGATGATGATGATGGTGGTGGTGATAATGATGATGATGGTGGTGGTGGTGCTGCTGCTGCTGATGATGATAATTCGTTACGTAAGCCTACAGTTACTAGCCACAGCTGCTATTGTCTTGAGTTAAGGGTACCTTTATTCTCTTACCCACTTCGTTCCCCATAATCCCAGATACCGTTGTTTCTCTTACCCAAACTACTTACCACAAACTGTTCCGCACCCCCCCACTATTCTTCGCCAAACACCACCTCTCCTAGTCGACCTGTAAGGTCTAAAACAGTCTTCCATAGACGAATCAATCAGTCAAAGACCTTTAATTTCTGTAAGTCTACTGTGGACCGATAAATCAATCAATAGACCTTTAATTTCTAAAACAATCTACTGTGGACCAAATCAATCAATCAATAGACCTTTGATGTCTAAAACAATCGAATGTGGACCAGTAAATCAATCAAACACCTTTAATTTCTGAAGCAATCTACTGTGGGCCAATCAGTTAATCAATAGACCGTTAATTTCTAAAATATCTACTGTGGATCAATAAATCAATCAATAGACCTTTAATGTATAAAACAATCGAATGTGGACCAACAGAACAATCAACAGACCCTTAACGTCTGACATATGGAAAAACGTGTACATTTGCATTTTACAGTTAACATAGATCAGAGATCAGACCGTTAGCTGTTGGAATGTTTCGTGTTGGATGACGAATGATAGATAACCATTGGCAATTTCTTCAGTCTTGCAAGTCTGCTGACTAACTAACTGACTACATTTCATGTTGCATCAGTTGTCAGAATAGTTGAACTGTTGTTATCTTCTGTATATCAGTTGAAAAGCGGTCTACTGGAACCGAACCCTTTTGCCTATCGATTTTGTTTTGACTGAGCGCCTGTGAATAAGCTGGTTCCCGCGACTTAGCTTTTGTTGAGCGCTGTAGAAATCTCGAGATTACGATTACGATTACTGAGTCGCTGTATAAGTGTTGGGTGTGTCCATGTATTTGTCTAGCTGTGTGTCGGTGTTTTTGTCTGTGTGCATACCACTGTGTCTGTCTCTGTGTCTGTTTGCGTGCATGTCTGTGTCTTTCCTGTCTGTCTCTGTGTCTGTTTGCGTGCATGTCTGTGTGTCTTTCTGTGTTTGTGTGAGTGTTTGTGTCTGTCTTTGTGCATTTGTGTGTTTGTGTCTGTCTGTATGCCTGTCCGCCCGCTCGTCCGTCCGCCCGTCTGTCTGTCTGTCTGTCGGTCTGTTTGCTACAGTATGAGACGATTATCATTGCCTTCTGACTTTTGACCATTTGACTCATCTATGCGTGGGGATATATAAATATGTAAGTAAATAAAATTCGCCCATTCTCAAGTTCACTTGAATATCTTCGGGTCATCGACGGGGCAGATGTGTACATAGGTGGGCAAAAGGTTTCTTCAGACTTCGTGACCGATTTCAAGTTTGTTTGCGTTTGGGGTTTGAAGTGCAAGACATCGTAGATAAGGGCGATAAGTGTAGGGGTGTAGCTCAGAGTTGTAACTGACCTTTTCCCGGGTGGGGAAACGGGGTGTGAACACTAAAGAGTGATGACCGACTGTCAACTGTGAATAAAGTGGGGGCAGTTTTGAGGTTGGAAGTAGAGGAGTGAAAGACTTTTGGGCAGAAGGGAAATCAGTGGAGAAAATGCTTTCCAGTGGGGAATAGACTGAGAAAGTGGGTGAACAGTTTTTCAGTTCACATTCACAAATCGCACCTTGACACCCTAAATGATACTAATTGTAAAATAGACACATATTTAATACTAGATGATTATTTGTCTTGTTTTCAACCGTCCTCGAGCCGAGCGTTGGTTCCACGACGGACAATTTTGTGCCATCTGCTTCTGTCCCTCGTCTCTTGTAACTACTGGTCGACGGTAATTCAGTCCACGACCTGATGTTATCGATCAATGTCCTCTCGGGTCTTCCACGAGCTCGAAATCCAGGATTTCTGCCTTGGATGATCTATTTCTCTACGCAATCTCCACTCTTTCGTAGCAAATGCTCGAAGTATGACAGCTTCCTCTTTTTGATTAATCTGAGCAGACTCCTCTCTACTCCTTCAGTCTCTGGGACCCACACATTTGTCTTACGAACTCGCCATCACTTCACGCCTTGCAATCTCTGCGCAGATTTACCGCTTAATACTGAAAGCACTCCTTTTCCACAGATTCTATTATGATTCCTCTTCTTCCCCTTATCTATCCTGCAGATCCAATCCTAAATACCGCCTACCGTAGCCGCCTGCCTGCCTGCCTGTCTGCCTGCCTGCCTGCCTGCCTGCCTGCCTGTCTGCCTGCCTGCCTGCCTGCCTGCCTGCCTGACTCTTCGATCTTGACCTGGAACCGAACCCATCTTGCCTATTGTTTTTGACTGAGCGCCTGTGAATAAGCTGGTTCCCGCAACTTTAGCTTTCGTTGGGCGCTGTAGAAATCTCGAGATTATGATTACGATTGTCTTCTTCGTAGTCCACGGTACTCTAAGAATATTTGCAGTCTCGCAGACACTTCATTTTAAATGCGTTGATTATTGCCTCTTCATCCACAAAAACAACAACAAGAATCACAGCAGCAACAGTAATAACAACAGACAATAAAACAATAACAATGCATAGCACTTCATCAACATAACACCGACACTGATTGCAAGAAACCAATCAAAAACCAATCAAAAACCAATTAAGTTGCTTGAAGACGTTACGAGAGCATTTGCACGCGATATCACTTCGGTCTAATTTTTAAGCGAAGTACTCGAAGCTGTTTTCTTAGACTCGGCGTCTTCTACTCTTCCGACTGCCTTCAAATCATTCATCGCATGCGTAACCGTGGCTTTCGCCGTTAATTGCAATCCATTCGCATTAAATGGGTCAATATCCAAGACAGAAATTAGTTACAGTCCAGTGCCATAACAGATCCATCACTGTTGACAACATAATTCGTTCATGACGTGCTATTTAGCCGTTAGGTCTCTGTTGTGGAGACCCAGTTACTATGAAATCTGTTGACGCAGATGTCCTGTTGCCTGTTAAATATAGACCGTCACAAAACCGTCAAACTGGCGAACTATTGGGGCGTAGGTTCCACAGAGTTGTTTACATTGGACCACACAATTAAGTCTGATAGCAAGCAGCAGACTGTAGACTGTAGTAAGGATACAGCAACAAGCAAATAATATATAGGAAGGCACGTAGGTAGGTAGGTGAGTAGGCAGGTGGGTAGGTAGGTAGGTAGGTAGGTAGGTAGGTGAGTAGGTAGGTAGGCAGGTAGGTAGGTAGGCAGGCAGGCAGGCAGACAGGCAGGCAGACAGGCAGGCAGGCAGGCAGGCAGGCAGGTAGGTAGGTAGTTGGATATGTAGGTAAAGAAGGATGGATAGGTAGGTAGGGAGAGGAATGAAGGTAGGCAGGCAGGTAGGTTGGTAGGTAAGTAAGTAATAAATAAACAAGTTAGTAAGTAAGTTAGTTATAATGTAGGTAAGCAGGTAAATCAGTCAGTGAATAAGTAAGTCAGTAGCCTTTATCTGCTTCTGACAAGCACACACTTATGCATAACCTCTTTTTCAACGATTAGAGCAGTTGTTGAGTTGTTTAGGTAAACAACACCTTCAGAGTCAAATGCAGTCAACGGACACGCACAGCTGAGCAACGGTCACAGATACATCGATTCACAATGCGCACAACAGGCAAAAAACTGCCTGTCTGTAAATGGAGACGACCAACTGAAGCGTGTCATCAGACATCAGCGGGATTTTTATCACAGGGTAACAAGTCTAAGTTGAAGCGATCGCTGATTGAAGTCTTGTTCGTTACGGTACAACCGCGCTGTAGACAAATGTAAATGTACACGTTTTCCTATAGCGACCGTATGGCCTCGACCTTGCTAATTTTGCAATGAATTAATCGGGTGAGATCCTTCACCACCGCTGCCCGTTTGAATGGACGCAACGCCATTTGAGGTCCCCGTGTACGGACCGTGCTAACCCGAGATTCAAATTTCCGAAATAAGTCACGACTGGGACGCGAACCGGCATCCTTACGCTCAGAGGCGCCGTGACTTACGCGTTAACCAATGTAGCTATCCAGGCCAAATGTGGTTAGATTAGATTAGATTGGGTCAGATTAGAATTCTGGAAACGACATTATGAAATTTGCTATCGAACGAAACGCTTAAATCTGCTTCTAAACGTGAAATATCCCATCATCAGGTCATTTCTGTAAAGACTTTGAAGCCAACCCTATTGAAACTTATTTCAGAGATTTCAATCTCGGGTTAGTAAGGTCCGTACACGAGGACCTTAAATGGTGCGGTGCCCATTCAAACGGGCAGCGATGGTGAAGGATCTCACCTGATTAATTCGTTGAAAAATGAGCAGGGTCCAGGCCATACGGTCGCTTTAGAGAAACGTGTAGGCCTATTGAAACAGGATATGCATATCACCAAAGACTTCACGTCTTTACTTTTCAAAGGGGCTTCTCCAAAGGATGATGATTTTTACTATTGTTCGCTTAAAGCGACCATCGAAGACTTGTGCATTATGATAACGGCGCTATAGAAGTCATTAGATTAGATTAGATTTACACCAGTGCCTGGAAAACACTGAAAATCGAGTGTACTGGCAACTCAGATGAATCAGAATTGACTTCGATAACCCTTTTACACAACGGGGTGGCTGTACCAAGCAGAATAATTAGGAAATTGAAATGCACGCATGCGCACGTGACTCACTAGACGTATGGCGCATGCGTGCAATTGAGACGTAGACACAACAACCCGTGCTACCTGCGGTACATTTGTGTCTGGGACCAGAGCTTATATGCTTAAAATAGTTTCTGCTAACAACGCACACTATATAGTGTAACCGAACCATTTATAAACATCAGTTAAATGGTAAAATTCTTCTCGACTGTGGCAAGACAAGTATGGTCTGCTGTAGATGTGTTAAGTGTCTTAATACTTTCATACATACATCCATACATACACATATGCGTACTTACATACATACATCCATACATACATACACATGCATACTTACATACATTCATACACGCATACATACATGCATGCATACATACCTACACATACATACATACGTACATGCATGCCTGCTTACATACTCACTTACATGCTTACATACATACATACATCAGTAAATGCATACAATATACATGCATGCATACAGTACATACATACATACGTACATAGACATATGCATACTTACATACATACATACACGTGCGTACATACATACACGTGCATGCATGCATACATACATACATACCAACACATAAATACATGCATCCGTAAATGCATACGATATACATACATACCGACATACAATATTGTGATTCTGCGACAACCAACATTCTTTTCAAGCGATGTAGCAGTAGCCAAGACTCGAAACCGCAATCGTTGGATTACAGACCCAGCGTGCTACCGAACAGACCAGGGTGTCGCACAGTAGTGGCTGACGTTAGCAGACATTACTTGAAAGAATGGCGCAGAGTTAGAACTTATCCTGTGGCGTAGGGTGCGGGATTCCTACTGTGATATCAGTCATGTGATATCGATACATATACTTCGATCACTTGAATCCGTCCAGGGTTTATGATAGTCGAGACACATGAGCCTTTGGTGGCAGCAGGCCAGCATCCCACAACCAACGGCTTAGTCAGACTCGTAGGGCGTGGCCGACGCCACGGCAGCTTAAGGACACGTTTTTGAGCGGACTTCCAAAATCGGAAGAAATATTCTAAACTCAGAAGAGACATCTTCGATAATTGCAAGTGCTGCGCCAGTTTTGCAGACACTATTGTAAATCTAATCTAATCTAATCTGGGTGTGATGTTGACAGATAAGGGCATAACATACGTCGATTGAATAAATATCGCTTTGTCATCACTTTCTCGTTCAGCGCCTCCTGCAAGAACAGGGGTATAGTTTTTGTGGATTTTCTCAGTTATCTTATTTATTACAGTTATCCAAAATGTTAATTAAATAAAATGTCAACAAATTCAAGTCACGTCCTTTTCTTAAGGATTTCAGAACATTTCTCTTCATCTTCTGAAAATGGAAGCTCAGGAGACATCTTCTGAAACAAGTAGAACCAAAAAAACGTACCCCGAGGGTCAGATAGCTTTCTTATGTTAGGCGGAGCTCTATGCATGACTGTGGCTACACTACACGAGCTATATGCTTCAAGCTAAGCCAATTAGGAGCCGAATCACATCGATGTATTAAGACGCGAGCGCTGACTTCTAAAGGAGAACTTCCTGCCGCGGGGTCGGCTTAGAACTGAAGGCTTATCATTAATAAAAATAGAGTATCGTCAAGGTCGTTTGGTACACCAGGGTTTTGAGACCAGCGGGGCTGCTGTGACTGATGCAGACTTTTCGAGAGGAGAACAAGTAAGCGACATAACATGACATAGCATGACATAACATAACATCGCATCGCATAACATGCCATAGCATCACGTAACATCGCATAGCATAGCATGACATTCCGTAGCATAACATAGCATCACATTCCATAGCATAACATGACATCACATGACATCACATGGCATAAATTACATTGCATAGCATCACATAACACCACATCACAAGTCACATAACATCACATTACATGTCATAGCATCACATAACATCACATGAGCAGGGTTTAAGTGGCTCAGAGGACACATTATCTGTGTTAGAACCACAAGACTGTAATTTATCTTGCCATATGTTTTTGATGACCTTTGCGTGCATGCATGTATGTATGTATGTATGTATGTATGTATGCATGTATACAAGTATGCATGTATACATGTATGTATGTATATATGCATGTATACAAGTATGCATGTATGTATATATGTATGTATGTATGTGTGCACGTATGCATGCACGTATGTATGTTTGTATGTATGTATATATGCATGTATACATGTATGTATGTATGTATGTATGTTTGTATGTATGTATATATGCATGTATGTATGTATGTATGTATGCATGCATACATGTATGTATGTATGTATGTGTGCACGTATGTATGCATGTATGTATGTTTGTATGAATGTATATATGTATGTATGTATGTATATATGCATGCATACATGTATGTATGTATGTATATATGTATGTATGCATGCATACATGTTTGTATGTATGTATGTGTGCACGTATGTATGCATGTATGTATTTATGTATGTATATATGTATATATATATATATGTATCTGGCTATTTATACAGCGTCCTAAGAGAAACTTAAAAAGGTCACAAAGTCTGATCCTTTGAGCTTGTCGATAGCGTCTCTAAGATGTGTGATGGCGGATAAGAACCAATTCGATTGTCTTTTCATGAAAACACATGCATACAATAGAATAATTTTACAACGAAGATATCGATTGCGTAAAGAAACGGGGAATATGAAGGCCATCGATGTGTTGTTTGCAAATGCTAATGAACGGGGATCCAAGGGAGCTATCTGCCTTCAAATGAACACGAGTTGATTGATACACGTGGATAAAAGGAGCCGCATCCAATACGAAGGACAGTCCCTTGAGCAAACCCCGAAAGGCAGCCACGGATATGAAATGTTAGCGACTTCGTTTTCTTAGCCTCGGCTTCTAGAGCGGACATGTACCTGTTCCCGGCATACACACACACATACATACGTACGTACATACCTACATACATACATAAGTAGATACACACGTACATACACATTTACATAATAACATGCATATATTCATGCTTACATAGTGCATACATACATACATTCATACTTACATATATAGAAAATACATGGATACATACATAGAATAGGACACTGTTTATATAATGTAATATATATATATACATATCATGCTATATATAATGTATGTCATATACATATATACATGTATATATAATGCAAGACTGCGTATGTGGGTGTGTGTGTATGTGGACTCATATGGAGATATATGACACAAGACTGGATATATATATATATATATATTATATACACACATCGAGTATATGAAAACATCCTTTAGTTTCCCGCATGTTGAAGCTCCTGTTTGCTAGCGACATCTGGTGGGTTACTTCTGCGGGGCGATGATAAACGGCGAGAGATGATAAGGGTAAATGATACGGGGACGGAGGAGGTCAGGGCCGCAGGGTCATCTAACAGGGGGGGGAGGGAATTCAGTTGACTTGAAGCCACCCATGCAGCCGGATATTTGATCTAGTTCTTAATGGGACTTTGTTTATCTGGTTTTGGACTTTGGACTTCGCGACTTTGTAATAATAATAATAATTATAATAATAATAATAATAATAATAGTAACAGTAAATATTATTATACTACCTGCTTCAAAGACTCTCAGTAGCTGTCCAGAGTGGGAACGCCATCTGCTTTTCCGGAACTCTACTATGAACATATAGGATGATAATGATGATGATAATAATAATAATAATAATAATAATAATAATAATAATAATAATAATATTTAATTGAATTAGGTTAACAATAACAACACTCTGAACGTCATCCGTCTACTCTGGATGGGAATCTGCTGGCAGGCCTATGCGTGTGTGTGCGGGCCTGTCATCGGTGACTTTTCTAGTTCTTCTAACAGTTGACTGCTAAATGATAAACTTTATGATCTTATGACATTTCTAACATCAATGCGGTTTGTGCAGAGAGCGCCACTGATGAGTTTACCTTGAAGTGGCGCTATACAAATTTTAAATTACAATTACAATTACAATAGTAACAGTAATAATAATCATAATCATAATCATGATCTTAATAATCATAATATTCATAGTATTCGTGATAATTAGTGAAAACAACGACGACGACAACAACAATAATAATCATGACCATAATCATTATAATCATTATAATCATTATAATAACAACAACAATAATAACAACAACAATAATAAAAATAATAAGCCAATATATAAAGCGCCGTAAGTTTAACAAGAACCTCGTAGAGTTTACTGATTTTTCGTGTTACTGATTGTAACCAGAGCTTTTGCAACTTCTGACATGAGAGCTAACAAAAGCCTAGATCAGCATAGCATAGCCATGTAATTATCGTAATTACAATTATGCTAATTGGGTAGCAAATTACAAAATATTGTAAGGTCACTGTGTAATAATATGGACTAGAATAAGTAGCATATAAAAGAAGTAGGATCTTAAGATAGAATAGCACTTAGCAGGATAGGAATGCGATATGATAATAGGATATAGAAATAGTTTAGGAATGGAATATAAGATAGGATGTAATAAGATAGGATAAAACAAAATAGGATATGACATTCAGATATGATTGAAGAGAGGTGATAAAATAGAATAGAATAGGATAGGATACGATAGAACAGAAGATGATACAATATGATATGATAGGATAGAATATGATAGCATATGAAGTATAGGAGAGGATAGGGGAGGAAAGAGTAGAATAGAATATGATAGAATAGGATAGAACAGGACAGGATATGACAGAATGATAGGATGGAATATGACACAATAGGATAGAATAGGATATCATATGAGAATTATGGATAGAGCCTAGCCGAATGGCTTTGAAAATGACAATATGAAAAATTCCTTAAATTGTGTAAATTTCCTTCTGAGATATTTCCCTGTGGCAATTTATATAGCGCCTATCAAGAACCCAGCAAAGTGTTTATGCTCGTTAGTCTCCATATTCATTGGTCTGTGCGTAGTTTCTGTTGAACGATGACGCTGTGTCATAACGAAGATGATTAGCGTAGCCCCCCCCCCCCCTTTATCCGGGCTTCAGACTGGCACCATCCGACTGCGGCAGAAGCGGGCTGTTCTTCGTTACCCTGTCGCCGGTTTCTGCCAGTGCCTTAAGAACCTTGATAACATTTCTTGCTCTTTGCCCACTCTTCATAATTTAACTTCGCGACCCAGAAAGTCCATCTGGCTTTCGAATAACAACTGAGAACTGCTTACCAGTAGAGAGCGTCTATACGAATTGACAATGGCTATACGAATTGACAATGGCTATACGAATTGACAATGGCTGTACGGATTGACAATGGCTATACGAATTGACAATCGCTGTACGGATTGACAGTGGCTATTTAACAGTTTGCAACGGTGAGTAAGTAAAGAGACTCACAGACGAATTGCTGAGATAGTAATCGTAATTGTAAACTCGAAATGTCTAAAGCGCTACTTAAAGCTAAGCGCAGGGCACCAGCTTATTCACAAGCGCTGCGTCAACTCAGTGGGGTTGTCCAAAGATGCCATGTCAAGAACCAAGTCCGGTTGCTAGAAGACCAGAGAGACAGCCTGTTAACCTAGGTTCTTGCCAGCATGTCTGCAGACCACAGAGAAAGTTGTTCGAGTTCAACGCTGGATCTCTTTATTACTGCTCTGTGGAATTGACAAAATCGCATGAAAATCGGTTTTATATGCTGGCGACACCCAGCGTCAGCTTTTGTAAGTGCCGAGTCTCCCGCTATCAAAACAGCAGCGTATGTGTCTTGTGTATGTATATCATCATTTGCATGTGTTTCACGAGGTGACTGACTGTTAACTGGTAGACTTTGCTCTTGAGAAGTTGCAAAACTAATACCATTTTTGTCACTCGCGTGTGTAGTTTCTGTTTAACGACGCTGTGTCATAAGAAAGATTAGTGTCGCCCCTTATTTTATTCGAAGTGTCTAGGGGACCTCAAGGAGGCCCCGTAATTGCGCGGACTAGGGAGCCTCAAGTGCGCGAGATCTCGCAGACTTTCGAGTGATTGTTATAAACAGTCAAAATGGCTGCGGACGTAGACACTGAGTTTTCTGTTGGAATGAACTTTTTGTTTGAAATTAAAGAGTTACAAACTGCAAAGAAAGCACATGAACACATCATTATGTTCGGTGACAAAATAATAGATTCAAACTGTCCTTTTGCTGACTTTGACCAACTGTAAATGTTTCTGAATGTGATTGCACAGGACGCGAAAAATCGACCGCTAAATGGGTTAGGGTTAGGATTTAGGGTTAGGGTTAGGGTTAGATTCTGACCCATACGGTATTTATAAAGAATTAAGTTCATATTCACATTCACATTGACGCCCTAGTATATCAGTTTAGGCAAACACCTAGAGGTCCCCTAGTATTCCAGTTTAGGAGACCTCCTTGAGGCCTTCTAGTATTCCAGTTTAGGCGACCTCCTTGAGGCCCTCTAGTATTCCAGTTTAGGCGAACACCTTGAGGTCCCCTAGTATTCCAGTTTAGGAGACCTCCTTGAGGCCCTCTAGTATTCCAGTTTAGTCGATCTCCTTGAGGTCCCCTAGCAACGTCCTGTTTTATTCGGGCTTCGAATTGGAACCACGTGATCACGGCCCTCTTTGGTAGCCGGTCCAAAGCTTTGAAATTCACGGCCCGTTTCAGTTCGTTCTGTTAATTCTTTGATGTTATTCAGGTCAAAATTAAATTCGCATTTCTTTCAACTTGCTTACCCACCGTAGCCTGGCTTCTGGTTTCTCTGATCCAACGGAATTCGATCCGCTGTCTCCGACGGATTATGATTGTGAGTTTCACTTGAAGCGACCATCGACTGATGCCTTGGGCATTAGGATAACAGCGTTGTAGAAGTTTTTAGATTAGAATAAATTAATAATGAAATAAATCAAGTAATCAGGACACTCCGCGGACATACATATCATAAACCGGCAAAACTATATAGAATATATATATATACATACGCTGGTTTGCTAACGATAGTAGGTGTATATTAGATATAGATATGTTGTTAACGTACAGCTTATTTAAAGTACAGCTTAATAAGTTTATTAATTAATTTTGTACTCCAAGATTTTGAGTATTTCAAGGTTCGCCTGAGTTGTGGCAAAGTTTGAGATATATAATATATATATAAACATACACATACATAGAGCACAGATGTATATATAAATAACACCTGTAGATTCTTGAAAGATTTAAATAGTTTGTGTTAAAGTTCAATAGGTCGATATATATGACTACTTGTTAAGTTACGATAGCGTTTCGAGTGTTTGAATAATGTTGGTTTTAATAAAAAAAATAGTGTAACGTTGACTTCGAATTTATATCAGGAAGACTTATTTGAGCAGTTTGAAGGCTTATTGTACTTATTGTATGTAGGTATTTATGCATCTATTAGACAGTTACTACAGCGCCTTTTAAGAACCTCACAAAATCTCTGCCTGCGTGAGCCTAAAATGATGATAAAGTCATTAAGAACAAAGGTTCTTCAATAAACGAACAGTGCTGAGTGGAGGTTCTTGGAAATAGACACCTGCGTATACCGGTAGTTGATTCAGTGGTTTAAAGCGTCGATGTATGAAGGCTCGTCGAAGTTTAAAATGTTTGACTAAACTATTGGTTTGTGTGCTTAGTATTGACAACGCAGGGGCTTGTTAGCTATTGAATGGCGAAATCGTTGAGGATTGCACATAACGAATGATTCGCAGGTGGTTGTAGAGGTTTACTGTGTATGTAAATTAAACCCAGTGCACTGGCGTTCGAGTTTGGTCGACGGGAGATTGCAATCTTGTGGACGGGTGGAACCGGAGTTAGTCGGGCTTGCCTATGGTGGCGGCTAAAGGAATCTGAATCGAGATAGTCCTCGCACTGATCGAGAATTACGAATGGTGCTGTGACAACGCCTAATTCTAGAGTTTACTACCGCGTCCGTCGTATCTTTGAGAGTTGGACTTGGTGACCTCTGTAAAGTCGCCAGAAGTATGACAACGGAAGAGTCGATGTAAATAGCAAGTTGTAAATAGACACTGTAAATATTTAGAGCAAATGAAAAAGAAACCAGGTTCTGGTGAGTTTGTTGAAATGAATTCGCGACAGTGATTTAACCCACATCTGGGTAGCCTAAGTAATGTCTTGTCTTGTCTTATCTGCAGCCGTCCTTGAGCCGAGCATTGGCTGCATCACGAACAATTTTGTGCCATCTGCTTCTGTCCCTCATTTATTTCTTTTAATAACTGGTCGAACGATAATTCAGTCCACGACTTGATGTTATCGATCCATGTCATCGTGGGTCTTCCCTGAGCTCAGGATCCAGGAATTATGCCTTGGATGATCTCTTTCTCTACTCTCGTAGCACTTGCCCGAAGTATGAATATCTTTGTTCTGTTTGGTTAATCCGAGCAGACTCCTCTCTACTCCTGCAGTCTCTAGGACCCACTCATTTGTCTTCTTAGCAGTCCACGGTATTCTGAGAATCTGCTGCATAGACTTTATTTCAAAGTGTTGCAGAATTTGACGAGCTGCCAAGGCTTTCCGTTCACCGTATACCTAACTTGAGGATTATTGCACCCCACTTAATACTTTACGTGGGGTGCAATACCTTACATTTATCGATAGTAAACAACACCTGCCATTCTTCTGTCCACGTGAGCAGGTTATATAGATCTTTCTGCAAACTGACAACATCGTCCATTGACCGAACTGCTCTTTATTGCTTTGTATGGTCGGCAGATTTCAGAATTTGGCTTTGAACACTGGTCAACGTCGTTTACAAAATTGTATAGACAACAGTAATCGTAATCGTAATCCCAAGATTTCTACAGCGCCCAACGAAAGCCGCGCCGCGGGGACCAGCTTATTCACAGGCGCTCAGTCAAAACAAAATCGATAGGCAAAAGGGTTCGGTTCCGGGTCAAGATCCAAGAGTCAGGCAGAGAGAGACAGCGTGACAGCTACGGTGGGTGATGTTTGGGGCTGGAGAGCAGAGGCAGATAAGAGGAAGAAGGGGTGTATCCAACACAAAGTCAAGTGGGACACCATTGAACGCACTTCTCCTGCTAGATTCTAATCCCTGGTTCACAACTCTCTGCCTTCTTCAGCTGAGCCAATATTTGACCCGTTTCAAACAGCTTACTCGAATTTCATGAGCCTAGATCTCTGGGAGCAAATGCTGCTGTGGAAGCCAATCAAAGGCTTTTAGAAATCCAGGTACAAGATATCAACAGAATATCCGTCATCCTGTGGCATGACTGGAATGGAGGGAGAAAGGAAGTGAGGGAGAGAGGGAGGGAAAGAAGGAGGGATGGAATGGGCAGGAGGGAGGAAGGAAGGGAGGCAGGCCGTTTTTTGAGCGAGTTAGAGGTTTCGAGGTCGCCGTGCGGATAAAACCGGCTAACAGATGGCGGAATAGCTATTTTGATAAGAGCTGTTCAACCTGACAAACGCTGCAGCTGCGATTTACGTGTAGGTAAAGCAGAAGCCGGCTGGTATGCCCAGCGATACGTTACCAATCTTATCCTGTCCCGTGCTATTCTAATCTGTGCTATCCTATCCTATCCTCTCCTGTCCTATGTAATATGCTATGATATCCATTGCTGTCCCATGCTATGGTTTCATATCCTACCCTATCCAATCTTTTCCTAACGTTAGTGTGATTTCTTACCGCACCTCATCCCATCAAGGGTGGGGCTGCAGGCGATGATAAGGTTAAGAGGACAAAAGATAAGGGAGGAGGAGAAGGTAGAGGAGGAAGAGGAGAAGGAAGAGGAAGAAGAGAAAGGGGAGGAGGAGGAGGAAGAAGAGGAGAAGGAAGAGGAAGAAGAGGAAGGGGAGGAGACGGAAGAGGAGGAAAAGAAGAAGGAAGAAAAAGAAGAGAAAGAGGAGGAAGAAGAGGAAGAGGAGTAGGGTTATCTCTAGTGGAGCAGGTATGTCGGAGTGACTAACGATCGAAAAGGGAGTTGGATGAGTTTGTTTGGTTCCTTCTTTTTCCTGTTTCAGACATCAGCCAATTATTCCCCGACTAAACGGCTGTGTTTTTCTGTCTGCAGCTTCGCTTACTCGCTTGAAGGATCCCGCGAAATGAGGTGAGACGACAACCAGGATTACTAACAAAGACAAACAGACAGACAGGCAGACAGGGAGGAAGACACAAAGGCAGAGACAGAGAGACGAAGAAACGATGAGCTCGGAGTCGACTTCTCCCCAATCGTCGTCTCAATTGACTTCTTCTGTCTGTTCGTCGACGAAACTCAATCTCATGGAAAGAACTCGAATGTATCTCAGGAATATGATCAGGTAGGAGTGGCCTATCAGAAGTACTTTTAGCAATCAAGTGAGGCACAGACAGACAGATACAGACAGACAGATACAGACAGATGCAGACAGACAGACAGATACAGACAGACAGATACAGACAAAACAAACCGAAAGACAAACAACACAGACAACACAGATAGACGGATAGACAGACAGACAAGAAAACAGGCATGCAGGCAGATAGAAAGAGCAGCACACAGAGAGATACAGCAGACAGACAGACAGATACACATACCTACTTCACGGTTAAGAGGAAGAAGAGGAAGGGGCAGGAGGGACTGCATGACTCACCGATTGTTTTGACTTGAGTGCCTGTCAATAAGTTGGTTCTCACGATTTTTTTAGCTTTTCTGAGCACTTAAGAAATCCGGAGATACGACAGACAGACAGACAGACACAGACAGACAGACTTAGTGTTGACAACGCAGGGGCTTGTTGGCTATTGAATGGCGAAATCTTTGATGGTTGCACATGATGAATGATTCGCAGGTGGTCTTAGAGGTTTACTGTGTATGTAAATTTAACCCAGTGTACTGGCGTTGGAGTTTGACTGACTGACTGACTGACTGACTGACTGACTGACTGACTGACTGACTGACTGACTGACTGACTGACTGACTGACTGACAGACAGACAAGCAAAAAGACAGGCAGACAAAGAACCAGACAAGTAGGGTGACAGACTTACGGACTGATTAATTGCCGGACTGACCCTTTGCTTCCGTTTCCATGAATCTCACATGCCTTATTACACACAATCTAAATTATTTATAATAAAAATAATATATAGATACACATTAACACCCTAAATATATTGCATGCGTGGATATATGGACCGGTGTTCGTCACGCTTCACAGAATCTTCATTTCCTCTGGTGCATTTCACAAGCCTATCATTATGAAGACATGTGACTCGTACGGGACCTTTGCGTAACGGAACTAGTTAATCTATTGCAAGGCATTCGGATGAATACCAAGGCAACACATTATACACAATTCAGGCGCTAGGTGTCGCTAAGAATGAACTGTACTCTGCAGTTAACTATATATATTTTGAGGCAACAGTCAGCCATTTTCTCTGTTTTCTTCTTAGCTGGATCTTGAGCATTTTTGACTTGATTCGTCAAAAATATTAATCTTAATTTTCAAATTAGACTTTTATATGTATGTATGTATGTATCTATGTGCATTTGTGTGCATGTATGTACTTGTGAATGTGTTGTATGTATGTATGGATGCATGTTGTATATTTGTTTGCATCTATGTATCTATTTATATATGTATGCGTGCATGTATGTATGCATGTGTGTAAGTATATTTTGATATGTATACACATGCATTTATGTATGTATTTGTATGTGTTGTATGTGTATGTGTATATAGGTATGCATGTATGTATGTGTGTATATGTATGCATGTATTTATGTATTCTTGTATGTGCATCTGTCTGTATATATCTATATGCTTAATATAGCGGCATTTAAGTACTTCTAGAGTCTACAATAAAGATATTAGCTGTAAAATAAAAGTCTACTGCTTTTATTCTACAGCTAAAGTAATAGCATTTAATTTGAAAATAACTCAGTTTTGATGTCTTTGTAAGTGTAAATTATAAAAACACAGATAAAAATACAGAATCTGAGATTAACAACAAGCTGCGCTTGTAAAGCCCGACTATAGAGGCGCTACATAATCGTTCTATGTTTGTTCTATAACTGCCACAACAGAACAATGAAACCATTGTCCCTTCACATGGGAACTGCGTGGTGTATGTGAACTCTGACCTTCTGACGCACGCAGGATGTGAGCCACTGTGTCTGTTCCTCAGGCCACTTCAGAGACGTCGGCAGAGTACTGTGGGTAGTTATTAAGTCCTGATGTATGGTGGCTAATCTTCTGGCGTGTCCTCTATCCGTCCTTCTATTCTTTTGGTTGCCCCGTCAGAGTCTAGCAGTCTAAGAATGAAATCCAAGAATCCAAATACAAATCCGAGCTCGTACTACGAAAGAATGGAGACTGCTTAGACAAAGAGATCATCAAAGGCACAATTCCTGGTTCCCGAGTTCGGGGAAGACCCAAGATGACATGGATCGATAACATCAAGTCGTGGACTCAATTGTCATTCGACCAGTTATTACAGGAGACGAGGGACAGAAGCAGATGGCACAATATTGTCCATGGTGCAGCCAGTCCTCGACTCGAGCACGGTTTAAGACAAGACAATAAATGGGTACAAAAGAATGAGGAGATTGTCTGAGTGCTCTTCTGGCGCATTCTCTACCCATCCTTCTCTTATTCTGAATGCTTCCCATGCTTCTTTCCTTCCTTTCTCTGTAACAGTCTCACAGTCTAAGGATGAAATCAGAGAATACGGATGCAAAAGAATGAGGCAATTGCCTGAGTGCTCCCTCCTTCCCTCCCTCCCTCCCTATCCCTCCGTCCTTCCCTCCCTCCCTCCCTCCCTCCCTCCCTCCCAGTCTTGCAGTCTAAGAATGAAATCCAAGAATCCGGGTTGATAAGAATGAGGCAGTTGTCTGAGCGCTGGTCTACAATGCTCTCTTTGAAGCAGCGTGATACCGATGCACACACAGACGTACATACAGAAGGTCAGAAGTTTAGGGTTAAGCCACTAAGCTTATACTATAATATATAAATGTATGTGTAGAACTGATATATATGTCGGTATATGTGTATATATGCGGGAAGGCGGTGTGGCCGCTTACATGCATACAGTATAGTACTGATGAAGATACTATTAGGTACTAGTATTATTATTAATACTATTTATGCATTTATTTAAGGCCCCTATATAGTGACTAAGTATCAAAGGATGGCGCTAAGTAATTGTGAGTAAAGGACTTGCTCAAGGTCCCTACAACAGTAACCGTCTCAGGGAAGGAGGCTCGAACCCGTACTCTCTGCGATAGCCGAGCATTCTATCCAGTCGACTACCGTGCCTCTCATATAACAGTAGCTAAATGCTATGAATTACTATGACGGCATAGTAATAATGCACATATATTAACACCATATGTTATTAAATTATTATGTGACGACGTGTTGTCATCTCTCAACTCTAGTAGGGAATCTGTAGGTAGGTCTTTGCCTCTGTGTGTGTATGTGTGTGTGTGTGTGTGTAGGTGTGTGTGTAGGTGTGTGTGAAAAAATATGAAACGCTGGTATGCGGAATGCAATTGCCATGCGTTATATAACGCTAAGCAAGGTCGACATAAACGGCTTTCGAATGTCGTCAGATGTCGTTAAACACTGGAAACTATTCTACATAAACTTCAGCGCGCGTCTGTCAGACGCGAGTGGTGTGTCAACAGCTCTCTCGGCAATGGCATGCGCACGCGCTCCATAACATTCCTGTGATGCTGCGGTACTAGTGACTTATCTGTCCAGTCTGGTCTTTCCTTGTCTTGTCAACCGTCCTCGAGCCGAAGATTGGCTGCACGACGGACAATTTTGTGCCATCTGCTTCTGTCCCTCGTTTCTTGTAATAACTGGTCGAACGATAATTCAGTCCACGACTGGATGTTATCGATCCACGTCATCTTGGGTCTACCCCGAGCTCGGGATCCAGGAATTGTGCCTTGTATGATCTCTTTCTCTAGGCAGTCTCCATTCTTTCGTAGCACTTGCCCGAATTATGACATCTTCCTCTTTTTGATTGATCCGAGCAGACTCCTCTCTGCTCCTGCTGTCTCTAGGACCCGTTCGTAGGTATGTATGTATGCATGTATGTACGTGTATCTGTTGGCTGTTCATATAGCGCCGTTAAAGAACGTAACAGCTCGTGTGCCTCTAAGAAGACAATTGTTGTGCCAAGCGTTTGTTCAGCAACGATAAGCTCTGTTAGATTTCGTAACCCGTTGTTATTCGTGCGCCTCAGACGAAGATGTCGTTGAACCCGAGGACCTCGTGACCCTGTGGAAGAAAACAGGTAGAAGAAAACCTGGGATGTTAGATCTCGTCCGAGTGACCACCAAGTCTCCGAAGAACGGTCATCGTTGAAGACCGACCTTCCAGAATAGGCATATGCATGTATGCATGTTTGTATGTATGTGTTTGTATATGTATTTACCTGCATGTGGGTATGTGTATGTGCGTGTATGCATGCATGTATATATGCATCTATGTATGTATGTATGTATGTGTTTGCATATGTATTTGCCTGTATGTGTTATGTATGTATGTATGTATATATGTGTGTATGTATGTATGTATGTGTGTATGCATGTACGTATGTATGTGTGGATGTATATATGTATGTGTTAGAACCTCTGAATAGCTTTGGCACATGGCTATCTACCAGTTCTAAAAGATGACTACTGAGCAGTCTGAGACACGGACTACTATATACATACATATATATATACATATATATACATATATATAAGCGTGTGTGTATGTATTTAAATTTTTATGAACTCATAAACCTATGTAGATGCAGGAGGCCTTGCATTTGTTTGTCCATCAGTCTGAAAACAACAGCCATTAATGTCTGCTCTTAACGACTCAGTTGTCTGGTTATTTATTGCTCCATAGCAAAGTCGTTCATCAGTTTGCCTTCCGCTGTCATAATTGTTTCGATCTGTTTGTCTTTTCCAGACGAATGATTCGATTTCCAATTTTTCCGATTACTTTTCTCGTCCTCTTCGTCCTTCTACTTCAGATCCGAATAAACCTCGATAACGGCCTACACCTTCCGGAGCAGCTTCCCCAATCCACCTATACGGACCCTACGCTCTTACCACGAATCATCCTAAATCCCCGACTGGAAAGGGACCTTCGTCTTGGCACGACACGATGTCCGGATCTGCGGCGACCCCTTAAGTCCGAGATTCGAACCCGCAACGAAGTCTGGCAGTATCACGAGTCGGGAGTGAAAGACGAGATCATCGTCTACTCGGCTTTCTTCGACGACCGTCCCATTCTAGAGTTTACCACCTGGATCCGCGTATTGGGAGTGGCCAGCCTCACCTCCAGTCGAGTATTCTGTCACGTCTGGTTCGATGGGTACGCGACGCCGTACGTGACGGCAGCCCGACTGAACTTGGTCGGTAGAAGAAGCGGGTACTCGCACAGCAACAGGACCTACGTACAGTATCTGTTTTCTTGTCAACTGCCGGGTGTCGAACCCGTGCCGTCTCACGTGTCGCTGGCTACCAACGAGTGCAACCAGTCGACCACCTATCTGCCAGTCCAGCGTCCAGTCAGAGCGATTCCCGACCAGGAGTTCGGTGTTTGCGTTCCGATTGCGTTCGGAACAGTTCCGGTACCCGTGTTCGTCGAGTGGATGGAGCTGACGCGGCTGTTCGGGGTGACGGAGTTCAACATCTACCAAGCCAACATGACTGGCATGGCCGAGGTGTTCGACTACTACTCGAGTCGGGGTCTGCTCAGAGTATTCCGAGCGCCGCCCGCAATCGATCTCTTCAACCTTGACGGTATCAAGCTCGGCAGCGTCGTCTCTCTGAACGACTGCATGATGCGCAACCTGTACAGGTACCGGACGATCCTTGTCATCGACCTGGACGAGTTCATCATTCCCAGAATGCACCGCAACTACACCGCCATGTTGCAGCATATCGACAAGGTGTTCAGGCTGACGGAGCGGTACCGCGGGTATGCCTTCCGCAATGCCTACTTCTTCCGCGAGCTCATGTCGGACGCGTCTGAACCTTGGTATTTGCGAACCGCCGTTCACCGTACCCGTTCGGAGCTGAAGAAGAATACGGTCAGTCCGAAGTCGTTCATAGATCCCCGTGTCTGTCTGTCCGTCTTCAACCACTACTGTTACCTTCCCATCAAGGCAGACGACAAGCCACGCTACATCGATGTTCATCCGTCCATAGCCGTCACACACCACTACCGCATCTGTGGATTTACGAAAGCCAGGTGTGGAGAGTACTACAACGGTAGCTACCGCGATGATACGGCGCTACACTTCAAGGACGAACTCATACCGCAAGTCAAGTCCGTCCTCGGGGAACTTCGACTCCTTCCTTGAGGCAGTCCGGGTCTGCATTGTACACCAAGTGCGAATTTCATGACCCACTTCCTCCAGGGAAAATTCCGCGGCCTTCATTACTTAAGATCGACATCGTGTTCAGTGTCACGTGCCTTCTGAGTAAAGAGTTGGAAAGGACCGAGAAGAGGAATTTCGAATGCCGTTGTGTTCAGTTTTTAATCCTGTACTGATTATGATGACGACAAATGACAAACGTCGTTGCGGAATTATTAAAAATTAAAAGAAAGAAGACTGCAACAGAGAACGATGATGAATACGACAAAGAAATTATGAGAAGAGGAAATTTCCCACGCAACACATGAATGATGATAAATGTCACGAAAATCGAATTTCGGAATATTGCCAAATCGAAGCAAATGTTTTTTTCTGCAGCTGCTTCTTCTTACTGTATACGAACACTCATTGCACCTGTTATTTAAGCTTGAAAGCTACATTTGGGCTGGGATCTCTTCTGAATAGATATCTTGCAGAATCGCTATATAAATTTAATGAATGAATGAACGAACGAACGAATGAACTAAACAATAATGATATGACGACAGCAGCGAAAATTAAATCTAAAGTGACTGAGTGTAGGCTTTCAAACATGCGCTAAATGAATGTATTTATCTTAGTTTTAGCATTGCTATTTACAGAATGCGCGAATCTCTGAAATGTTCCAACGAGCAGCTCTAGTTGAATGGACACGGTAGCCGACTGTGTGTCAAGGCAGCTGAGCATTAGGGCAACGCGGAGCCGGTTCGAGCTTCCTCTTCCGAGACGTTTACCATGTGGGGGGCTTTGAGCATGTCCTTCGCGCATGACTGCTCTGCGCCATCGATTGATGCGTTGTCATTAGGTAGTGGCGCGTAATAAATAGCAAAATAATGTATGCATTTTAGTTTTAATCGATTTGTTCGTGGTTCGAAGCCATTAGGAATGCAGACATTCCTAGGTATTACCTCACTTAGCGGCCAGTACCTGAACTTATCATATCCTTACGCTGTATGCATTCCAAACGTGGGAGTTTAATTAATTTTTAATAATTAATGGGAGGAAATGATAATGATGATGATGACGACGACGATGGTGATGGTGATTGCTATGGTGATTGTGATGATGATGAGGATGATAATGGTGATTATCAACACCAATACAGTCGCCATCATCATCATCATCATCATCAACAACTTCATTGTTATCATACCCACCACCACGGCCACCACTACCACCACCACCACCATCACCACCAATTCCTGATGCCATCCAATTGGCGGCGATGGGTGTGGAGACAGATCTGTATTCTCTTCAGCCATTTGTCAGATCTGGTAGTTTTCTCGTGTTTAGTCCAAGTCTTGTTATGTTCTCGTTTATATTATCTGTCCAGCGCATTCCACATCGTCTTCCTTTGCTTTTCCTTCCCTCGCGTCTCGCGCGAAGTGCACCGTATGGGATTCGGTCAGCTGGTGTTCTTTCCACGTCCGACCTAAACCATCGGAATCTCGTGAACTATTTTCTCGAGGAGAGTTGTCTGTACATCGTATTTAATCATTTCTAATGTTTTTGCAGTCTCTAGATTCCTGCAGTTTTCACTAGTGAACCTCATTTCTGTTGTGAATGTACCTTCCTTGTCTTGCTTTCTCATTGTCTGCATTCTCGTTTTTACCGGAAGATGAGCTTCGAATGTTAACTGATCTTAATGCTATCTGTCATAATACTGTTGGATCAAAAATAGTAATAATTCAGTGTCTCGGGAAAATAAAATACTTTCACTGCTACTTCTACTACTTCTTCCACTACTGCTACTATTACTATTATTACCAGTATTACTACTACTACTGCTACTGCTGCTGCTGCTACTTTTACTATTACTTATACTATCGTGTGAAAAAGATAATAATAATAATAATAACAACAATAATAATAATTATTATTGCTATTGTTATTATTATTATTTTTTCATTATCATTATTAACATTATTAATAATAGTAATATTATTGTTTTTGTTGTGATTATTATTATTATGATTATTATTATTATAACGAAATGAGTATTTTAGTATGCTGTATTTTTAAATTGTGGAATTAAATAAAACAGTTCGTTTTGTTCAAGAAATAGACAGTTAACTTTCCAACATGATCTAATTTAAGCTTTTCAGATCATTTCTATAGCGCCGTTCTCGTAAGGCACAAAACGGCAATTGATGGCCACTTCCAGTGGAATCGCGGTCAAATAAAAATCCAGTGGATTAGTCAAAACGTTATAAGAAGATAGAACATTGAAACTATGATTTTTCCCGCCATTATCTAATTCCTCCGTGCCTGTCTGTCAAAGTGTCAGCCTGGCAATCACAACACTGCGTAACAACAGTCAGACCTTATACATAGCTGGCCTTCCATCTAGGTAAAATTCAAGGCCGGTTTAACCACTAGGCGAACTAGGCCGGCGCCACGTTCTGGGGGGGCGG
Organism: Norana najaformis; assembly: GCA_964023275.1. Lineage (NCBI taxonomy): Eukaryota > Metazoa > Annelida > Clitellata > Crassiclitellata > Hormogastridae > Norana > Norana najaformis. The sequence continues at coordinate 61,658,879 of OZ029913.1, forward strand.
GCGGCAGAAAAGCTACATAAAGAAATTCTTTTTAAACAATGCCGCCGTTTTGCCACCATTTATTAATAAACGAATTATACGAAAATTAAAAAAATATTAAGTGCATATTTTCAGCATTCGGCTGCATTCCTGTGTGAAGGTTATATTAACTTAGTTAACTTAATATTAATTAGTTCTCACCCTTACCGCCGGTAAGTGTGACATTTTCGCTTAGGCGCCAAATACTCTTGCGCAGACCCTGGTAAAATTTAGGCCTAACTGTACACGTTTTGCTACAGCGACTGTGTGGCCTCGACCCTGTTCATTTTTCATTGTATTGATCGGGTGAGATCCTTCACCACCGCTGCCTGTTTGAATGGGCACAACGCCTTTTAAGGTTCCCGTTTACCGCCCGTGCTAGGGTTGGCTTTACAGAAATGATTTGTATGTACACGTCTAAAAAAAGATCAGTATCGAGGCTAAAGCAAAACCCATATTTACATTTTACATTTACATTTTACCAGCTGTTGACGTTAACGGCCTAAATATGAGGTTGGTAGTAGAATGGACTATCTATTCTAGGCGATTCATAAGTTCAAACGTGTAACGACATCATACGGCGTCATGAGACGTCATGAGGCGTCATGAGGCGTCGTGAGATGTCATGAGACGTCATGAGACGTCATGAGGCATCGACGTCGATCTAGTCGATTAGGTATACAGTTTCTGTTTACGACGCTGTGTCATAACGAAGATGATTGGCATCGCTCTGCTCTTTTATCTAGGCATCGGTCTGGCACCACCCGAAAACGTCAGTGGCGGAGTCAAGCTAGACAATTGTGTGTCTAGTTGTTGTTTAGCACCACTGTGTCATAAAAGATGATTGGCATCATCCTCCTCCTCTACCCAAACATCTGGCTGGCACCACCCGAAAGCCGCAGTGTCGGTGAACACGCGTTTAGTCTATGTTTATCGACACTGTCATAACGAAGGTGATTAGCGTCGCCCTCCTCCTTTATCCAGGCCTTGGACTGGCACCACCCGACTAGAGGCACCGGTGGAGCACATTCCCAATGAAATATGACAGCTATAAATGCAACTGTACTCGTCTTTCTATAGCGACCGTATAAACCTGCTCATTGTTCAATGAATTTATTGGGTGAGATCCTTCACCACCGCTGCCCGTTTGAACGGGTGCCACGCCATTTAAGGTCCCCTACAGCTTATAATGAAACCTGTTTAAACATGTCGACATGGATTTCTGTATTCATCCAGTGTTTAACGGAGTCTTTCGGCTTCCAGGACCGTTGGCGTCTACTAAACACTACTCTTAAGAAAAAGCTCAATTTTAATCTTAGGTTTAAGTTTCCAGTGTTTAACGACATCTTATGGCATCAAAGGCCGTTGACGTCGACAGGTTAAAATTTTATAACGGTTCTCACTGTTAGGCATATTACACCCGAGTTGTTTATGGTTAATCCAAATGGCTAGTAGCAGTAGTTACAGTGTTTAACGACATCTTATGGCATCAAAGGCCGTTGACGTTACCCTCCTCCTTTTTCCAGGCTTGGGACTGGCACTACCCGAGTACAACATGGCGGAGTTTATACAAATGGTAGTGGTAGTAGTTTCCAATGTTTAACGACATCTTATGGCATCAAAACCCGTTGACGTCAGTTGGAAAAAAATTGTAGTTTCCTCTGCATAGCAAGTTGTTATTCCCTACATCAAAATGGGTTAGTTTAAATGGATTGCGCTATTTAAGATTGTATAGCAGAGGTTTGCAGCGTTTTAAAAGTGTCTAAATGGAGCTTAATATTTTATGAAGCATTTACCAGTGTTTACGACATCTTGTCGCTGCCAGGACCGTAGGCGACGACCTTAGAGTACCCATATCAGCAGTGTACAATGAGTGTACTCGTTTTGTGGATGACTTTGTTAGGGGGCGCTATTGGAATAGAACTCTTAAAACATCTAACTGTGTTGGCGGGGATTTTAACCCCTAGCCTCTAAGTTGAAAATCGAGAACGCTTACCATTAGACTATCGCGCATCTGGAGAATTAATGGATTGTCAGTAAAGTGACAGATTAATTTGTTTCGAGGGGCAGTTATTATTTAGAAATTAAGTTAATATTAATATTTTTCTGGTGGATGACGTTAATGTGCTGCCACCAAGCGAATGCAACGGAAATACGCAACGAGTCAAATGACAAACATGTGAGTATGTAGTACTGCTGTTAATAATAATAATAATAATAATAATAATAATAATAATAATAATAATAATAATAATAATAATAATAATAATAATAATAATAATAATAATAATAATAATAATAATAACAATAATAATAATAATAATAATAATAATAATAATAATAATAATAATAATAATATAATTATATAATAATAATATACTCTGGCAGTCCCTGATCGATCCAGAACAGCCGTGGTCGCAGGTGCTGCTGCTGAGATCGCAGCAGAACGAAAGACCTCAAAATACAGTGATATTCTCTCGACACACTGCTTCGTCCCTCTGGCCTTCGAGACTCTAGGTCCCATAAATCAGGAAGGCTTTAGCCTCATCAAGAAAATCGGTCGCCATTTAATCCAAGTATCGGGAGACAAGAGGGAGACTTCTTTCCTGTTCCAACGCCTCTCCATTGCCATCCAGCGATCTAACGCGATTGCCTTTAATGGCACATTCTTGGAGCCAGATTTAAGCGAAGACTGGCAATTCCAGAGAATAATCACCGTGCCTGAAGCCAAGATTAAAGAAAAGGAGAGAACCTGGAACTGGTCGTCGAGCGGAACTGGAGCGGTCGCTCTACACTTACGCGACCGCTAACACAGGGTTGCTTCTTCACCACGGCGCTTAAAGACAAGATCACGAGATTCGGAGGTGCAGCTAGTCGACCTGTTTCCAGAATGCCAGCCTGGACGCCACAGCAGCTCTAGTTGCTCCAGCAACAATAGATTTGTATCATAATTGAAGTGACATAATAATAATAATAATAATAATAATAATAATAGTAATAATAATAATAATAATAATAAGATGATAATAATAATAATAATAATAATAATAATAATATTATTATTATTATTATTATTATTATTATTATTATTATTATTATTATTATTATTATTATTATTATTATTATAAGACTATTTACAGAGCGTCGTACTACAGCCGAGGCCGAAAAATGGCGTTGTACATGTACAATCATTCCCTTGCAGCGAAATGTTTTGAAACATGAGGACCCTGCAGAAAATGGAAGCTTCTATATAAATTCTCAGTGACGCTTTTGTGTTTTAACCCATTTTAAAAACTCCCTTCACGCCAGTAAATATCCTTAAAATTAAAACTTTAGAGGCCAGTACTATCTTAAAAATAAAAACTGATAAAATATTACAGTAATATAGTATGTAATAAATGGGGGGAAACAAAAGATATGCTCTCTTGGTCAGTTGCGGGGACATGTCTCTTGTGCCCCGGGGCTGCCGCGCCTGTGTACAGTAGTTATATGCATGTACCTAGACTCTGAATATAGCACCTTTTCCCGTAACCTTCAAAAGGGCTGCACATGTGGCTATCTAACTGCGCTAATGTAATACGGCTGATACGACTCTCCCTTTTCCGTCTGTCTGTCTGTCTGTCTGCCTGCCTGCCTGTTTGTCAGTCTCTGTGACTGCCTGTCCGTATCTCTATGTATCTATCCCCTCTCTTTCATTCTGTGTCTGTCTGTTTATCTGTGTGCCTGTCTGTCTTTATCCCTCCATGTATCTGTACCCCTCTCTCATTCTGTGTCTGTATCTCTCTTTGTATCTATCCCCTCTGTCTCTCACTGTGTGTCTGTGTGTGTCTGTGTGTGTCTGTCTTTCTGTCTGTCTCTATGGCTCTTGCTTCCTAATCAGCCAATGACATCTGCAAAGATAAAGCGGGATGATGGGTTTGGCAAATAAACGAGGAGAATATGGAAGAAGGTGAGGAGGGGCGATTTAGGAGAGAGACTGGCTTGCAGACAAGGAGGCAGGAAAGAAGGAAATCTTGGGAGAGGGAAAGCAGCAGGAATAGAAAGACAGAAGATGGATGGATGGATGGATGGATGGATGATGGATGGATGGATGGATGGATGGATGGATGGATGGATGGATGGATGGATGGATGGATGGATGGATGGATGGATGGATGGATGGATGGATGGATGGATGGATGGATGGATGGATGGATGGATGGATGGACGGGTAGATAGATAGATAGATAGATAGATAGATAGATAGATAGATAGATAGATAGATAGATAGATAGATAGATAGATAGATAGATAGATAGATAGATAGATAGATAGATAGATAGATAGATAGATAGATAGATAGATAGATAGATAGATAGATAGATAGATAGATAGATAGATAGATAGATAGATAGATAGATAGATAGATAGATAGATAGGTATGACAGAGATGGCAGAGATGACAGAGATAGACAGGTAGACAAACAGAAAGAGGCAAGATATGAGGCAGACAGACAGACAGACAGACAGACAGACAGACAGGTAGATGTATAAATGGATATAATAGATAGACGGACTGACGGACGTAGAAAGCGCTGGCGCTAGCAGCGGAGGGAGATGAGTTAGAGGGAGATAGTAACCAGGGTAGACAGAAGGATAGAGGGAGTGAGACGGGCAGGAGGCTAGTTAGTCTGTCTGTCTATCTGTGTATCTGTCCGTCTGTCCGTCTGTCTATCTGTCTGTCTGTCTGTCTGTCTGTCCGTCTGTCCGTCTGTCTGTCTGTCTGTCTGTCTGTCTGTCTGTCTGTCTGTCTGTCTGATGATAGGAGGCTAGGGATCGTGCATCGGGGTAATTAACTCCGTCATGGCGCCTGATCCAGTGTGTATTTGAGCGGATGCCTTCTCTTGCAGACCAGATAAGCGATCAGTCCGAGATCTTCCTGATGATAATCTCGCTTCACTCTATAATCGGTCGAGTATGTTGGCCGAGACAGGACCGGCCTGGAGGCAGAGGGTGGAGGATGCTCAGCCAGCCTCCGTAGCCGACTGACTGAGCTGATACCGCTGTTGCTGCTGCTGATCGGAGCCGACGCCATCGTTGCCTTCTTGGCATCGCTAGGCATTGCAGAACCGCTGTCTGGTCAGTCGCAAAGGCAGAGACGCGTCGGCAAGATCCAGGTTGGAATTACTGCAAGATCCTGTCTCAGACGTCAACGGTAAGTCATCGATACTGCTGATTGGGGGGCTTTTGAGCACAGGCAGAAAAGTGTAAATGTAAATGTGCACGGTTTTATGTAGCGCGCGTATGGCCTTGATCCTGCTCATGTAGCAATGATTTGATCGGGTAAGATCCTTCACCACCGCTGCCTGTTTGAATGGGTGCCACGCCATTTAAGGTTCCCGTGTACGGACCGTGTTAGTCCGAGATTAAAATCTTTGAAATATAGCCACTATCGGTATGCGAACCGGCATCCTCACGCACAGAAGCGCCTTGACGTACGCTTTAACCGATGTAGCTAACCAGACAATGTAAATGTACACGTTTAACTATTTCGACTGTATGGCCTCGACCCTGCTCACTTTGCAATGAATTTATCGGGTGAGATCCTTCACCACCGCTGCCCGTTTGAATGGATGCCACGCCATTTAAGGTTCCCGTGCACGAACAGTGCTACCCCGAGATATAAATCTCTGAAATATAGTCACTATCGGTGATAGAGTTTTGGATGACGATTCAGGAGGGGATTCAAATCCTATATGCATAAAAATATTATTATTTCTGCATTTATTAGGCGCCACTATCTAATGACTTAGCATCAATCGATGGCTCCGAGCAGTTGTTTGTTAAGGACTTGCTCAAGGTCCCTACACAGTAATCGTCTCGGAGGAGGCTCGAACCCGTACTCTCCGCGTTACAAGCCGAGCGCTCTATCCAATATGCTACCGTGCCCCACAATATATAAAATGGGTACATCGATCGAACACTGTCGGTGGGAAGATCATGCGGCGAGGGAGATGACTGGCTGCTCACCGTCATATGCCGAGGCAAAGAAAATAAAGTCGCTAACACTTCATATCCATCGACGCCTCTCGACACTAGCTCGGAAGTAAATCAGTTTAAGTTTAAGTTTTCTTTTTAGGGTTTTCCAAACATTTTCAGATTTTATGACTTTTCCAGACATTTTGATAACTTTCCTATCCGTAGATTTTTATTAGCTGTTTAGTTTACCGGGAAAACCAGTGTTTAATAAAAACAACCCTCAACCAAACTTAAGCTAATTCACTTGTTAGCTAATTCAATTATAAGCTAGTTCACTTGTAAGGTAATTCAATTATAAGCTAATTCACTTATAAGATAATTTACTTGTAAGCTAATTCACTTGTAAGCTAATTCACTTACAGTATAAGCTAATTCACTTTAATTCTAATTCACTTATAAGCGAGTCGCTTTCTTGCTGTTGTCAAGAGCTTTGTAGAATCTGCACATTTTCGTCCTCTGAGTCCCACCACAACATAACAGCTGCTAACGATTGGGTGTCTGTTATGCAAGCCATTCGCCAATAAGTTGTCTACTTGCATTGGGAGAGATCGATCATATTGGGGTAAAGTGGAGTGTCCACTGGTATGGTTCGGGTTCGATGCCAGTTGCATTATTCAGGCGTACAGTAAGTTTCGAGCCATGTATTGGTGGATTTAAACAGGCACACTCTCTGGTCTTCTGGCAACCGGAATTGGACAACCCCACTGACTTGACGCAGCGCTCGTAAATGAGCTGGTGCCCTGCGCTTAGCTTTTAAGTAGCGCTTTAGAAATTTCGAGTTTACGATTACAATAACGAATACGATGGCCTCCATTTGCGTGATCCGAAAAGGCGATCTGTGTCTTTTCCAAAAGGAAATCCATCGCAGCTAATGTATATTTAGCGTCGGTCGAAAGAGTTTCAAAGGTATCGAAATAGAGCATCGTATTATCCAGTGACTCTGGTGGATAAAGTCGTTCAGCGAAGACTTCGATGTTTCGTTCCCAAGTGGAAAGAACGCCAACTGACCGACTCCCTTACGGTGCACTTCATGCGAGACGCGAAGGAAGGAAAAGCAAAGGAAGACGATGTGGAATGCGCTGGACAGACAATATAAACGAGAACATAACAAGACTTGGACTAAACACGAGAACAATACTGGATTTGACAAATGACTAAAAAGAATGGAGATCATTTATACGCACTCGTAGCCGCCAAATGGCTGGCGTCAGGAACTGATGATGACGATAACGATGATGACTACGACGATGACAGAGATGATGATTAATATACTGGAGACAATCAGCCTATCTCTTCCAGATCTTCCATCTGCTGTTTCCTGTTTCCGTGAATATCCTGCTCTCTCTCTGTCTCTCTCTCTTTCTGCCTCTGTCTCTGTCTCCGCCTCTCTCTCTATCTTTCTATCTATCTATCTATCTATCTATCTATCTATCTATCTATCTATCTATCTATCTATCTATCTATCTATCTATCTATCTATCTATCTATCTATCTATCTATCTATCTATCTATCTATCTATCTATCTATCTATCTATCTATCTATCTATCTATCTATCTATCTATCTATCTATCTATCTATCTATCTATCTATCTATCTATCTATCTATCTATCTATCTATCTATCTATCTATCTATCTATCTATCTATCTATCTATCTATCTATCTATCTATCTATCTATCTATTTATCTATCTATCTCCGTCTCTGTCTCTGTCTCTGCCTCTCTCTCTCTGTCTCTCTGTCTCTCTGTCTCTCTGTCTCTCTGTCTCTCTCTCTCTCTCTCTCTCTCTCTATCTATCTATCTATCTATCTATGTCTCTGCATCTGTCTGTCTGTCTCTTTCTCTCTATCTATCTTCCTGTCTCTGTCTCTGTCGCTCTCTGTATATGTCTCTCTCTTTATGTCTCTGTATATGTCTCTCTCTCATTCTCGCTCTCTTTCCCTTTTTTCTTTCTTTCTCTTTCTCTTTCTGTCTCTCTCTCACTCTCTCTCTCTCTTCATCCATCCCCCCTCCTTCTCTGTTTCCTTCTGCTTCTCTCTCCATCCGTTCGTCTGTCCAGAATGCTTCGCCACACTGCATGCGGCATCAATATGGCGTCCACTGCCTTGTTGACACTGCCTCGTCCGTTCGTCGTTGGTGATCGACGCTTCTATTGATATATCTATGGACAAGCGTCGTTGCCGAGTCCAATGGCGGCTTACTCGACCCGTCCCTGGCAGACTTATGGCCTCTTGCTCCCTGTTCTGAATCCCTTAACGAGGTCGTTCAGTCGTCCACGTCTGCCTGGCTGTCTGGCTGGCTGGTTGACTGGCTGATTGACTGGCTGGCTGGCTGGTCGATCGGTTGGCTTGCGTTGCCGGAATCTCTCTGCAGGACAAGTTGGACGACTTTGTTGTGGCTGTCCTTTTAAAAAGCGCATGCGCTCATCATCGACTTACGCGAGAATTCCGTGGCCCAGTTCACCCGCCTTTAATCGGGTGGTGCCAGTCCCAAGCCTGGATAAAGGAGGAGGGCGACGTCAACGGCCTTCGATGCCATAAGATGTCGTTAAACTGATGAACTACTAATAAGTTCGTTATCAAACTGCCTTGTTTGGGGTAGTGCTAGTCCCAAGGCTGGATAAAGGAGGAGGGCGACGTCAACGGCCTTTGATGCCATAAGATGTCGTTAATCATTGGAACTACTACTACTACTAATCGTAAGCTCGATGTGTCTACAGCGCCCAACGAAAGCTAAGTCACGGGAATCAGCTTATTCACAGGCGCCCAGTCAAAACAAAATCGATAGGCAAGAAGGGTTTGGTTCCATGTCAAACTCCAAGTGTCAGGCAGGCAGACAGTCAGACGGCGACGATGGATGTTGTCCATGTATTGTTGCCAAAAACGCACATGTGTCTGGTTCGAAGAAACCGTCTTATATATATATACATTGTACATACACTACTTTTAATACTTGATAATATATATTATATATATATACATATACATATATTAATATGTCTATAATAATAATAGCATAAGGCGCATGCGTGTATGGTCCGGCTGTATGCGTGTGCTTCTTTGGCCCAGTTCTTCATTTAACTAACGCCAACATGTGTCTGGTTCGAAACTAATGATTGGTGAGAGTAGAACGGAGCATGCATAAATTTGCATACATGCCATTTACCTATATACATATATACATACATACATACATACATACTACTTCTGATAATTAATAGAATATATATAATATTATATTGTTGTTTATTGTGAATAGACAGACAGACAGCCAGACAGACAGGCAGACAGACAGACAGACGGAAGAGTTTAAAATGGGCAGAAAAAGTTTAGCGAGACAAACCGACACAACAGTTGTGATTACCAAAAACAAGTAGCTATTTTTTGGCGCATCTTGTAAACTGATGCATCTTAATTAAAGTATTTGGGTCACTCCCATGCATAAAAGTTTTTGGTTCCCTTTCTCCCCTCAGTTAGGAAACCCTGTATCCCCCAGTGCCTCTGATTCAAATTATTTTTGATGTCTGGCACGTTAATCAATATTCAGTGCTCGGGTTAGAATTAGCAACACGTGCTTCGCTAAAAACAACGTAAAGCAATCGATTACCTGTCCAGGTGTGTTACCTGTTTATTGTTGTGTTCTAAGTGTTTGTTACCTGTTTCTATTTGGTATCACTATCAGTAAGTATGTTGTATGTATCAAGACTCTTTATATAGCGCTTTTAGTTGCTGTCAAAAGTACTGCATATGTGGCTATTTTGACTTATCTTAAAAGTAAGATTGTAACTAAGTATGTGTAAATGTGTGAGCAGAATGTTCATGTATGTCTATGTATGTATGAACATATGTGTGTGTATTATGTATGTATTTATGTACGTATGTATATATGTATGTAGGTATGTATGTATGTGTGTGTATGTATTTATGTTTGTTTGTATGTATGTTGCATGTATGTGCGTGTATGTATGTATGTGTGTATGTATATATGTATATGTGTGTATGTTTTTATGTATGTATGTATGCATTTATCTACTGCACACATGGCTGGCTATCTGACTGATTTAAAACGGATACGACCACCTAATCTTCCCACTGACACCGAGCTACAGAAGCTGAGAGATAGAAACATTCTGCAGCAGAGTGGCCTAGGTTGCCCAAGTGTAGCTGGAATCTGGAAAAAAACGCTTATGTCGGGGATATGAACCCTCGACCTTTTGACTAGCAGCCCAGCAATAATACTGTAATGTTAATGATGTATTTAAACAAAAATTCAACTACTATTACTACTGCTACAATTATTATTATTATCATTTTTATTTTTATTGATAATACTGTCCGAGTGATAAGGAATGTGTTCTGTTTATTTTTCGGCGATTATTCTGCTGACACCGAGATACAGAAGCTGCGAAAGAGACAGACAGACAGACAGACAGACAGACAAAATGAAGACAGGCAGACACACTGATTGACTGACTGTCCGACTGACTGACTGACTGACTGACAGACAGACAGACACGCAGACAGACAGACAGACAGACAAAGGCGAAGGGACGGACGGACGGAGAGACACAGATAGAGAGATATCATCATCGAGCGAATAGGCAGCTACGTGTTGCGCTGGATAAAATGGAATGACGGAGATCAGACGCAGAAAAACACTTCTCGATAAACAAAGCCTCCAGGCCGCATCGTACACCTCCTCCAGCGCCTCCATTATGAAGCGCCGTTTTTATATATTCCAGAACTCACACTCCCATATAATACATACATGTTGCATACATTATATCTAGTATATTTAATTCTCAACGCATTTCTTTATGTATAGGACACACGTAGATATGTATGTAGATATGTACGTACATAAGTACATATATGTACGTAAATACTGTATATATATATACACATGTCTATATAGTGCTACTACTACTATTACTATTATTACTACTACTACTACTACTACTACTACTACTACTACTACTAATATTATGGCTAATACCACTATTATTATTATTATTACTACTACTACTATTATTATTATTGCTAGTACTATTGCTACTACTATTACTACTACCACTCCCACTACTACTACTACTACTACAATTATGATTATATTTACACGAGTGCGCCTTCTATGTGTACCAGTATATATATACATATATGTATGTATATACATGTATATATATGAACACACGTAGGTCTGGTTTTGTATGTATCAGAGTCATTTTCTTTGTTATATATGACTCTGGTTTATCTCCATATGTAAGGATTTCATTAACACTAAGCCGTTCTCTATGTTTTCTTGCGATGTCCACTCCTATAAATTTTCCCTAGAATTTTCTAAGAGATATGCTGAATGTAAATGTATTCGTGTTTCTATAGCGACCGTATGGGCTCGACCCTGTTCATTTTGCAGCGAATTTATCGGGTGAGATCCTTCACTACCGCTGCCTGTTTGAATGGATGCTACCCCATTTAAGGTCCCCGTGCACGGACCGTGCTAGACCGAGATTGAAATCTCGGAAATTAGCCACGAACCGGTATCATCACGCTTAGATGCGTCTTGACTTACGCGTTTAGCTAACCAGGCCAGACTGATGTCTGAAAGATACTCTCTGATGTTCTATCCCTCGATTCGATCGTTCTTCAGACCCCACGGGTAAACCGGTTGGCGTTTCGTACTTTTCCATTGACTTGCACACGTTTCACGCCTTTGAACCTTCCTAAACTTCACCTCCCTTTGCAAGTATTTTTCAAAGTTTAAAGCATTTTGCGATTGTTGTCCGAACACAAAATTAAGTACCCAATATTCACAAAGTACTTAAAGTTATACATAGTGGTCTAAATGACGCTATTTTATAAAATTATAATGACCATGATTTAATAGAAGGCTCCATTATGAAAAGACCTGCCTATTTACTATCTTATTGTAGTTAATGCTTAAATTTGTTCTTTAACTATAAAATGATATCCGTTTCAAGGAGCTTCGCACGTCTCACTTTCCCGACAGTGTTTTCTCCCTAGATTCTACTGGGCCATCGGAATCACACCCCAATTTCATCCCTAATAGATTAACAATCCTGAATCTGTCCAGAATCAAGAAGTTGGCATTTTTAAAATGAATGCAGGCTGAGTTTTGAGCACTACAAGCCGAACTGTAAAACTACACGCTACATCTGTCGATTAATCATTTACAGAGAATGTAGCCGATCGGCGAACGCGTCTGGTTGGATCCGATATTCGGGAGCTATGCCTGGAAAAGGCTTCCTAGGCTATAAGGGGGAATAGGAAGCATGTTTATTGGCCAACTCAGGAGAGGAGAGGAGTGAGAAAGACGAGGAAAAGGAGGAGTAAAAGGAAGAGGAGGTAGGTGCAGAGGAAGAAGAAGGAGGAAGAAGATAGGAAGAAGGGAGAGGAGAAAGAAGAAAAGGAAGAGAATGAGAGACACACCAGAGAACGATTCAACTGAGACGGACAATGTTCAGTGAAATATGACTTCCATCCTTCACCAATGAAATGAGGCGAAGAATTGAAGTCAAGGAACACAGCAGCGGAAAGAGCAGATGAGAAAATCGATTGGAAAAACGAGAAGAAGGAGCAGGGAGATGTGAACAGTGAGGAAATAAAGAAATAATGAAAAAGTGCGGGCTAGTTGATAAGAGAGGAAGTAGAACAGCGGAAAGAAGTAAGAGGGAGGAAGAAAAGGAGGAAAGAAAGAGGAAGAAGAAAAGAAGGAAGAACAAATGGAGGAAGAAAAGAGGAAGAGAAGAAGGAAGAAATGGAGAAAGAAAAGGAGGAAGAAAATAAAGAAGAAAAGGAGGGAGAAAAGGAGGAGAAAAGGAAGGAGAAAATGAGGAAGAAAATAATAAGGAAAAAAAGGAAGAAATGGGGAATGAAAAGGAGGAAGAAAAGAAGGAAGAACAGAAGGAAGAAAAGGAGGAAGAAAAGGACAAAAAGGCAGGAAGAGAGAGACAGGAACTAATCTAAAAAACGAACGATTAAGAATTATTAAAAAGAAGGAGGGCCGCAGAAAGAAAAGAAGAAAAAGGAAAGGAGGAGAAATGAGGATGAGTGTAAAGAGCAAGAAGTGAAGAGGAAAACAAGCAAGAAAGTAGGAGACAGAGGAGGAAGGAGAGTAGAAGGAAGAGAGGTAAAACTAAAATGTCAAGTACCTGCTACATTAATTTCGTCGTCGGATAAGCACAAAAATCCAGACAGACTGCAATTCTGATCGATTTAGACTCCTCTTCGTCGACTGGAATGCTCCATGCATCCATCCTTCATTCCCACCAAACCACAAAATTTGCCTCTAACAAGGTGTGAAGGGAAATGTTTAGATACTGCCGCGATCTCAGCGCAAAACCTGGATATTTGATGCGATGATCGACTGTATCATACTAAGCAAACAATACTATGCAGTGCAAAGCTTTCTTATGCATGAAAGCTATGCAGTGCAGCGCAGTGGATTGCATAGCGCAGAGTAATACAGCGGCTCGTAGTGTATTTTAAAAAGACCATTTTATAGCGCCTCTGTAAAAATCAGAAGCGCTGACAGTACAACCCAGACCATTAGGAACAGTTTTCCGAATGGTGAAAGAAATGCCGGGGAATTGAGTATGCGTGCATGCATGTATGTATGTATGTATGTATGTATGTATGCATGTATGTATGTATGTATGCATGTATGTGTGTATGTATGTATGTATCTATATATATGTATGCATGCATGCATGTATGTATGAATGTATGCATGTATATATGTATGTATGTATGTATATATGCCTATATTTAGGTATGTAGGCATGTAGGCATGTATGTATGTATGTATTTATGCATGTATGTATGTATGTATGTATATATGGTATGTATGCATGTATGTATGTAATCGTGTTTGCATGTATGTATGTATGTAGTGTATGTATGTATGTAATTGTGTATGTATGTATGTAAGTATGTATGTATGTATGTATGTATGTATGTATGGTATGTACAGGCATGTACAGGTGTGTACCTATGTACAGCAGACGTGTCTAACAGAGAGCAATGCTTGCATGACATGCGCAGCTGGAACCTTTATCTGATATCTTTGGGCGTAAATGTTAATGGTGGTATTTTTGTTTTTGCCCGCCCGAGGTGCACTTGCCAACCTGGCAGGGGCCTCCCAGGAACATCTGTCTGTGTGTCTATCTTGCTTAGTAAGTCTCAACGTCCCCGTGCGTCTGTTCGTACGTTGCTTGCGTTCTTCTGCGCTGACTGCATGGCTGATACTTTGGACTTTGGGTTCGGCTTACAACTGAACTTTCTGGACCTTGTAACTTTCGATGTAATATAAGTAACTAAAGTAAAGCTCCTGTGTCCCATGCAGAAGGTAGGTGAGGCGCTCATTTCCTGCTCTTTGAGAGAGAGAGAGAGAGAGAGACAGACAGAGAGACATAGACAGAGAAAGAGAGACAGAGAGAGTGAGAGAGAGAGAAAGTGAGAGAGACAGAGAGACAGAGACAGAGGTGAAAACGGACGGAGCCAGGGTAGGAATGGAGCTGGCTTGTATTATGGCGACTTATTGTTATGGCTTCCAGAGAGCATAATAAGTCTTTGCTGTGGTATGGCGGAGAATACAGACCATGTAAAAATGTTTCCCGTGGATCAATCCATCATGATTTAATGCTTCTTCCTAGCCTTTAGACGGGTAGCCTCTCCTGCGCCAACGACGAGTTCCTTATTCTGCGTTCAGTCTGTATGTCTGTCTGTCTGTGTGTCTGTCTGTGTCTGTCTGTGTGTCTGTCTGTGTGTCTGTCTATGTGTCTGTCTGTGTGTCTATCTGTGTGTCTGTGTGTCTGTCTGTCTGTGTGCCTGTCTGCGTGTCTGTCTGTCTGTGTGTCTACGTGTGTGTGTCTGTCTGTCTGTCTGTCTGTCTATTTGTCTAGACGCATACATTGATGTATCTTTTTATAACCAGAAACCGCATGTACTGAAACACACAATAATAAATGTATGCACGTACAGCAAACTAAAAATGCAACACAATACGATATAATAAAGTACTATACAATACAATACGTTACAATGCCATTCGATGTAATGCAGTATATACCAATACATTAGGATACAATATTATACGATGCAGGGCAGTTCAATGCAGCACAGTATATGCATTGCCATACAAGCTGCTAGTGCTCTCATGAATATGACTGTCTGTATATATCTATTCAAGTATATATGTATGTATGTATGTACGCATGTATGTAGGTATTTATGTATGCATGCATGTATGTATGCATGTATGTATGTATGTATGCATGTATGCATTTTTGTTTGTATGTATGTATGTATGTATGCATGTATGAATGCATGTATGTATGCATGTATATATGCATGTATGTAGGTATTTATGTATGCATGCATGTATGTATGCATGTACGTATGTACATATGTATGTATGTATGTATGTATGTATGTATCCATGTATGTATGTATGCAACATTGTTTTGCGATGTAACCATGGCAACCAGTGACCAGTGGCAATACTCATTGCGAATGCGTTTTATTTTAGACGATTGCTCAGCCCAATCTCCATCCCTAGGGCCTCCTTCACTCCCTACATCCCACCCTGCTTCGCTCTCTCTCTTTCTTGTGCTGTTCTTGGATTCTATTCTTCCCTATCCTTTCTGTCTGTCTCTGTCTGTCTCTGTCTCTCTCACTATATGTGTATCTCTGTGTGTTTGGATGATAGTTCTGTCCCAGTGGGCACAATAAACTTTTGCAAAGAAGCTACGAAGGATTGGCTTTTAAACATTCCCCGTTAGTTTGCAGTAGTTCTAACACAGAATATATGTCTTCTGAGCCAATTAGAACCTTTGTTATGCTATGTTATGCCATGCTGTGTTGTGTTATTTTATGTTATGTTATGCTGTGTTATGTTGTGTCATGTTATACCATATTGTGTTTTGTTATGTTATGTTGTGTTATGTTGTATTGCGTTATTTGATGTTATGTCATGATATGCTTTGTTATGCTATGTTGTGTTATGTTATGCTATGCTATGTTATGTCATGTTGTGTTATGTTATGTTTAGACATGTTGTGTCGTGTTACGTTATGTCATGTTACGTTATGCTATGTTATGTTATGCTATGATGCGTTATGCTATGTTATGTCATGCCTTGTTGTGTTGTCTTATGTTATGTTATGGTATGTTGTGCCATGTTCTGTTGTGCTATGCTATGTTCTGTTATATTGTGTCATGTTGTGTTGTGTTACGTTATGCTATGCTATTTTATGCCATGTTATGTCATTTTGTGCTATGATATGTTGTGTTATGTTATCTTCTCTTCCTGAAATCCTCTCTCTCTCTCTCTCTCTCTCTCTCTCTCTCTCTCTCTCTCTCTCTCTCTCTCTCACACACACTTTCTCTCTCTCTCTCACACTCTCTCTCTCTGTCTCTCTCTCTCTCTCTCTCTCTGTCTCTCTTCACATTCTTCGGATGCTGCATGAGCGTTCCCGCTTGCGCTTAAGCCGATCTGGCGCTATAAAATGCAGTACAATGAAGAAATATGGCGGATAAGTTCAGAGGTAAAATCAAGTCGATTGGGAAGAAGGCCGTAATGATGAATCATGTGTTCGTGCGCCGCGGAGGAATAGTCTAAAGCGGTGACGGATTTTCGTAATGGTCAATTGACAAAGGGAAATACAGGCGACCGTCTGAATGGACGCAAACAGACATACACACAAACAGAAGCATACAAACACACACACGCAACCAAACAAACACACAAATAACTAAACGCCCACACAAGCGACTTTGTTTATGCAATTCCAGTGCATCACAGCACATCATACAATACAAAGCTTTATGTCGCATTGTGGTACATTACAAAACATTGCATCACATTACAGTGTATTATATTACATTACGTGCAGCAGGGAGCTACTTTACCAAACTGCATGGTGTATCCTAAATAATGGGGCAGCAATAATGAACATTTATCAGGTCCTCAGAATCAGATTCACTGACCTGGCGCATGTAATCAGTGCAGTAAATGACAAATAATGATATTATCTTACCTAAATTTGCATTACTCTACCTATCCTTGTCTTAGTTTATACTTACCATGCCTTACATTACCATAGAGTACCTTGCCATAACTTAATTCACCTTGCCTTACTTTACCTTAGCTTGCCTTACCATAACTTACCTAATGCTGTCTTAGGTTGCCTTGTACTTCTTACCTTGTATTGTATTGTATTTGATAACTTATATAGCGCTTCTTACAGATCAAACTACTCAGAGGCGCTTCCAGCGTGAGAGCCCCTGGGAAATAAGAACGTCTTTAAACAACGAGCTGACTGAGCTCTATTAACAACAGTGACCCTAGCACGAAGCGATAGCGGAAGTTCATTCCAGAGAGATGGGCCAACAACAGCAAAAGCCCTCTGCTGAGCAAGAGAGGACTTAACACAAGGAACAAATAGATCCATACGATCTAAAGAACGTAAAGGGCGGGATGAGGTACTACAGTGTGGAGGCAGAATAAGATCACAAAGATATTTTGGAGCCTGGCCCATGCGAGCTCTTATTACCAGTGATAATAGTTTAAACTGAATACGAGATCGAATAGGTAGCCAATGAAGTTGCTGAATGATGTAATCAGAGATATTGCCATATCATATGGCAATACCTTGTATTGACTTACCTTTAACTGACTTACTTTAAATTGACTTACCTCACACTGACTTAACTCATACTGAGTTACCTTATACTGGCCTACCTTAAACTGACTTACCTCATACTGACTTTACCGTATACTGACTTACTTTTAAACTGACTTACTTCATACTGACTTACTTCATACTGACTTACTTCATACTGACTCATCTTAAACTGACTTACCTCATAGTGACTTAACTTTTACTGACTTACTTTATATTGACTCACCTCATACTGACTTACCATAAACTGACTTACCTTAAACTACCTTACCTCATACTGACTTACCTTAAACTACCTTACCTCATACTGACTTACCTTAAACTGACTTACCTTAGACTGACTAACATCATACTGACTTACCATATACTGACTTACCTCATACTGACTTACCTTAAACTGACTTACCTAATACTGATTTACCTCATACTGACTTACCTCATACTGACTTACCTTACGTTGCCTTTAGTGCCTGACCTCATGTTGTAGTAGAGCGATGGACTATCAAGACACGGTGTCGACTGGCCAGGTGTTTTCATGCACCAATTGCCAACTGGATCTAAGCGGCCATCGTTACATCTTGCGTGACGAGAAGCCGTTCTGCATCAAGTGCTACGAGACGCTCTTTGCCAACGTCTGTGAACAGTGCAAGGCGCCCATCGGAACAGACTCCAAGGTACGTCAGCCGAGACAGGAGTCTGAGTCGTAGTCGTCGTCATCATCCTTATCATGATAGTCGTTGTCACCATCATCATGATCATCAGGAGCAGCAGATGCAGTAGATGCAGTAGAACCATCACAAGCGTGATCATCACCCTTTTTATCATCATCATCGTCATTATTATTATCATCATCATCATCATTATTGTCATCATCGCCACGACCACCATCATCATCGATATCACCAGCAGCAGAACCATCACAATCGTGATCATCATCCTTTTCATTATCATCATGATCGTCATTATGATGATGATGATGATGATGACGATGATGTCATCATCATCAACAACAACAACAACAACAACATCACCTGCAAACAGAGGTAGAGAGGGTCGACAGGTTCGTGTCATTGGCAGCATGGCATCGGGTACAAAGCCCACTTACTCTAAGACTCCACTTGTGGTTTGGCGGTGCCAGCTGGGTCAAGTGCTTGCTACTTACACGGGCTTCGTCGTTCTGTCTCGGATCCACTGGCCACCAACCCCTTATCTCCACGGCCCAGGTCGAATTGGTTGTTCCTTCGCACGCACTTCGACAAGGCCTTGTCGGTGGATGGTCCGTCCACTTGGGAAGGGGTTTGCCCTGGAACCATAAGGGTGTGATCTTCTTTCTTCCTCTCTTCTAAATGACTATATTCGCATTTGGATAAATGTGAGCGCTCGTGAGAAAACACTTACAATGTCGGCACGGTAAATTGGCGAGAAAGGTGCTCAGAAGTAAGTAGGCGTAAAATGAGTCAAACTGAGTTGTTTGAATATTTATAGGGAGCAAGGCGCTCACTGTTTCACAGATGTATAAGATTTTGCATAGAAACAAGCGGTTTTCACCTAATTATTCAGCTATTCCAGTCCAGTATATTGCTACTTCAAACTCATTTTTGATGTTTGCCGATATTGTGAGGTTTTTCTCTCATACACGGTCACAAAATTTTAGTGTCTATGCCAATATTTTGATTCCATAGATTTAATAACATCAGCTTATTACTTATTCCTAATTCTTGACAATCTAATCTCTACTCTCTCTCTCTCTCTCTGTCTCTCTCTGTCTCTCTCTCTCTCTCACTCTAGCTCTAGCTCTATCTCTATCTCTTAGTCTGTTTTCTTATCTCTTTCTTATCATCTCTATGTTTCTGTCTTCCTGTTCCTGTCTTCCTGCCTGTGTCTCGCTTTCTCTACTTCTTTGCCTCCCTGTCTTACTATGCGTGAAGTCACGCGCGCGGCGGACTCATCCAAACCCAGGCGTTCCCACGACTGAACAAATGAGCTATATGAACTGTGTAACCGCGACTAATGCGTTCGGTTTCATCCCGGGGCAGCTTCGTCGACTTAATCAACATGGCGTCTGTTTCTGATCAGTGTAAAGTTCTGTCGCTGAGTGACTACGAAGAAATACGGTACCGGATTAACTGCCTGCCTGGATTATAGCCTGACATTGTGGTGTGAAGCCAAACGAGGCCAGGCGAAAACAGTTCCGAAAGTATTTTGATTGGTTTCTCGTGAAATTTGTTCCTGAAAACAAAGACTGATTAAGAGACTGCTTCTGCGTCTATTTTCCAAATTATTAAATCAGGCCCGGACGAAACCTGTTCGAAATATATTTTGATTGGTTCAAGCGGAACTTTATTTCTAAACTCGAATACCATTTGCTACAGCTTTATTCGTCAAAAATCAAGTTTTGTCCTAATTTCGACTGCATCATAGACTGTTTACCAGACTTCTATTTATCCACGTAGTAAAATATTGTTTCATAGCAACTTTTGCCATCAGATGAGCAAGATAAATTAAAATTCGCCAAACTAACTATGTTGCGCTAATTATGTTGCACGGTGGTAACGCATTTGGTCAATGATCATGCGGTTGCGAGTTCGGCTCCTGTTCTTATTATCTCTCTTTCCGTTCCATTCCCAAATATCGCCCATCGTAGCCGCCACTCTCTCTGCCTGACTTTTGGGTCTTGACCTGGAACCGAACCCTTTTTGCTTATCGATTTATTTTGACTGAGCACCTGTGAAAAAGCTGATCCCGCGATGTGACTTTCGTTGGGCGCTGTAGAAATCTCGGAATTACGATTACGTAACGACCCTGGGCAAGTTGTCTACGCACACCATGCCTCTGTCACCAAGCAGTAGAATTTGCTACCGGCGTAATCTGGGAAGTAAACGGCAAGTCCTGCGATGCACTGGCCCCGTTTCCAGGACCTTGAAATTCGTCCATTGCCGGCTCAAGGACATAAAGAAAAGGAAATGAGCGCCTCCCCTACGTCTCCCTTACGCAATATGGGATACTTTACTTTCATGTTGCGCTAAAGGCGTGCACAGTCGGAACCGTTTACGCCCCTTGAACCGATTCAGCACCACACCTGCATCCCGCGGGATTCCAGGCGTCCTGATTGTTCCCATGGAACGGAGCCGAGGCTATAAATAACCGTTGGAATCGGCGCTATAAATAACCGCGGCTGGAAGCGGGCATTGCAATTCGTATTCCGGGCGGAACAGGGGATATCATCTCCACCGCCGAAACGCGTGGGCTGCTGCTCTGGTATTCCCTCTATGGCATCCCGCAGACCAAGGTCGGCGATATTAGCGCGGGATCGGATGTTGGGAAGCCCAGTGGGTGTGTGGGGGGGAAGTGGGCTTATCCGGGGAGGGATCGATCTGACCTGGGGCATATCTGGAGATGACCCTGCTCAGACTTTGCAGCGGAGGTAGACGAGAAATGAGTAATATTTGCGGAAGTACAGACAGACGGATGGACGGATACAGTAAGGTATAAACAGGTAGATAGACGGATGTGTGGCCATACCAACAAAGACACACAGAAACAGGTAAAGGTAAACAGATGGATAGACTGATATGCAAGCGGACAGATGGACGGACGTATGGACGTATAGGAGCAGACATTGAAACAGACAGACAGATGCTGACAAAGAGGCAAAGACACGTTGACGAAAACATGTGCTCAGAAATAGTATCTGTGTGGATTGATTTGCCGACGTTCGTTGACAGAGTATTATTGTTCCCGAAGTTGTTTTGAACTTTTCTTTCCAAGCTAGCTTACGCAATTGCTTCTGCTTCTTCTGCTTCTTCATCTGCTTCTTTTTCTTCTTCTGCTTCTTCTGCTTCTGCTTCTTCTTCTTCTCCTTCCTCCTCCTCTTCTTCTTCTTCTTCTTCTTCTACGCGTTCTTCTTCTTCTTCTTCGCGTTCTTCTTCTACGCGTTCTTCTTCTTCTTCTTCGTCTTCTACTTCTTCTTCTACGCGTTCTTCTTCTTCTTCTTCGCGTTCTTCTTCTTCTTCGCGTTATTCTTCTTCGCGTTCTTCTTCGCGTTATTCTTCTTCGCGTTCTTCTTCTCCTTCTTCTTTTTCTTCTTCGCGTTCTTCTCCTTCTTCTTCGCGTTCTTCTTCTCCTTCTTCTTCTTCTTCGCGTTCTTCTTCTTCTTCTTTTTCTTTTTCTTCTTCTTCTCCTTCTTCTTCTTCTTCTTCTTGTTCTTCTTCTTGTTCTTCTCCTTCTTCTTCGCGTTCTTCTTCTCCTTCTTCTTCTTCTTCGCGTTCTTCTTCTTCTTCTTTTTCTTTTTCTTCTTCTTCTCCTTCTTTTTCTTCTTCTTCTTCTTCTTCTTCTTCTTCTTCTTCTTCTTCTTCTTCTTCGCGTTCTTCTTCTTTGGATAGATCAGGATAAGACTTCTGGAAAAGTTGCATTAGTTTCGAATAGAATACCTAAGGAATAATAAATAGATAGAGGGGCTTGAGACAGATGATGGTTGGTGAACGACAAAATGGATAGAACAGAGAATACACGAAATTCAGGAGGTAGATCTTTCCAGAGTTGAGATGCCGTGTAGTATAAATTTTCTTATGGATCGGCCAGGAAAAGATAAGATCGAGACATAACTTTCAGAGATTTCGGGGACCTTGAATGACGTGGCGCCCATTCAAACGGGCAGCGGTAGTGAAGGATCTCACCCGATAAATTCATTTAAAAATGAGCAGGGTTGAGGCCATACGGAAAACGTGTACATTTACATTTACATATATCTCCAAGGGTTAGGACTGAGCCCAGCCTGCAGGGCAGTTTGGTACTCATAAGCATTTATATCTTAAACTCAATGCGGTTTTGCGTAAGCAGCCGGGGCAGTTGCTTCTGCGTGAAGCTGGATATATGCCGAACCTAGGTAGATGCAATCGTAATCATGAACTCGAGATTTCTACAGCGTCCAACGAAAGCTAAGTCTCGGGAACCAGCTTATTGATAGGCGGTCTGCGGTCAAAGCAAAATCGATAAGCAGGAAGGGTTCGGTTCCAGGACAAGATCCAATAGGGAGGCAGGCAGGCAGGCAGGCAGGCAGGCAGGCAGGCAGGCAGGCAGGCAGGCAGGCAGGCAGGCAGGCAGGCAGGCAGGCAGGCAGGCAGGCAGGCAGGCAGGCAGGCAGGCAGGCAGGCAGGCAGGCAGGCAATGGTGGATGGTGTTTAGAATTGGATCTGCAGGAAAGATAAGGGAACGGCATACCAGCGATCATCCGAGTCTCAACTTCTAAAACATTTTACACTTGATTGGTGAATTGGAAATTCGTGAATTGACTTATTGATTTGGAAACCATGACGAATACATAGAATCTTGAAAAACCGAGTAACAACGGATACAATCGCACAAAATTATGGAAAGAATGTAGAAAGAAAGAATGCGTGCGTAAGTAAGTTATCGGGAGTGCTTGAAAAACAAGTCGACTGTTAAGTATGACCTATAAGCAGTCAGTTTCTTTCAAGTTCGTAATGCCCTCTGCCGAAAAGGTAAGGTTGCACAGCAGGAAAACTGATATGTGCTTTGCGTATAAATAATGTTGGTTCACCTAAATATATTCACATATATACTGCAAGTAAAGATATATATACATTTATATGTATATATATATGTACATGTATATGCATATATATATATATATATATTAATACTCTACATAGCCATCATGTAATAAAAGGGTTACATATGCAGTACACGTGTATGTGTATATTAAATATTAATCGTATATCAAATGCTTAGAAAATAATATATACGTGTATATATGCAGCCAAGACTATTCTATTGAATGTTTATATATTTTGAAAGTCTACCTATATAGAATGCGTATATATATATATATACATATCTTGAATGTTTTTGTATATTGAAGCATTATACCATATATATATGTATATATATGGATTGAATGCTGATATTATCTGTAGAAGAATGCCGCATGGAGGTTATATGTGTATTGTCTGTAAAAATAGTCTGAGGTCGAACTAAGAAATGCCAGGGAAAAGGATTCAAGAGGTGAGGATCGTGTCTACAGACACGCAGACAAAAATGCGGCGACAGACAGACAGACACAGGCAGAACGATCGACAGACTGCTTAAGTGATACACCTGTCTGGTTTTGTCATTGTCTTTCTGCGTGTTTATCTGTCAGACAGACAGACAGACACACACATACAGACAGACACACAGACACACAGACAGACACACAGACACAGACAGGAAGATAGACACATACGCACAGACAGATAGACACACATACAGACAGACAGACAGACAAACAGATATAGGAAGATAGATAGAGAAAGCTAGAGAAAGACATACAGAGAGACAGATTGAGACAGACAGAACGACAGAGAGAGACAGACCATTGTATTGACAGATTTGCATATACACAGGCAGACAAACAAATACACAGGCAGCAAGACAGCCAGAAGGAGAGACTGACCGACAGGACAGACAGATACAGACAGAAACACAGCAGACAGACACAGAGACAGACGCACACACAGACACACAGACAGACGCACACACAGACACACAGACAGACACACAGACAGACACACAGACAGACAAACACACAGACAGACACACAGACAGACAGACACACAGACAGACAGACACACAGACAGACAGAAACTGGTTGAGCTGTATTGATTATTCGCTTTGAAGGGCTTGGCTGAGTAGTTGCGATAGGCCCTTTTATGCACACCGCTTCCTCAAATGGCCTATTTATCACCGTAGGCTTCGGGCTCCTTTATCGGACTCCTACCTTCGCTTAGTTATATCTTCCAAAACCTTCGCTGGCTGAGCCGAACTCTAGTCTGGACCGATTTCCAAATACCTGGCCGATGACTATTCCATCGGCCCATTCCTCCTCCTTCTCCTCCACTTTCTGCTCCTTATCGTCCTCCTCTTGTTCATCCTCCTCCTCCTCCTCCTATACCTCTTCCTCCCTCATTGCCTTCTCCACTTGCTCCTCTTCCTCCTTTTCCTCTCCTCCTTACCTTATTCCTCTTTTTCTTCCACCTCCTATTTTTCTTCCTCCTCTTCCTCTCCTCTTCCTTCTCCTCTTCTTCTTTCTCCTCCCCTCCTCCTCTTCTTCTCCTCTTCTCCTCTTCTCCCCTTCTGCTCTTCCTCCCCCACTTCCTCTCCTCGTCTTTCTCCTTCTGCTCTTCTTCCTCCTTCTCTTCCTCTCCTCTTCTTCCTCCTCCCCTCCTCCTCTTCCACTCCGCTTCTTCCTACCTTCTCCTCTTCCTCTCCTCTTCTTCTTCCCTCCTCCTCTTCCTCTCCTCATCCTCCACTTCTTCTTCCTCCTACCTTCTTCCCTATCTGATTCCTCTTCTTACTGCTCTTTAACACCATCATCAGGACCAGCAGCTGCAGCACCAGCGATGGTTCAGATGTAAACAATTCCTCTTCCTCGAACAGACTGAGTGGCTGGTTTATGATAATCGCAACCACGCACGTGCTTTTATGGGTGGTTCTCGCCGAGTCGGCCCGTTTGCATCCATGACCTCATGACCCATGACCCTGTACGGCGACCTTGAAATTGCTATCTTATAAACTGTCTTCTTTACAATACATTACATTACGTCATATTTCTCTGATCTGTCGATTTTCGATAAGGCTTCTCCAACGAATAATGATTTTTGACTGCGGTTTCGCTCAGGCGACCATTGATTGGATGGCGCCTTGCGTGTTATGATACCCGATTAAAATCAGTAGATTAGGTTAGATTGTGTGTAGTAACGCGTTTGGTCAATGATCATGCGGTTGCGGGTTCGACTCCGCGTAACAACCCTGAGCAAGTTGTTTGCGCACACGTGGCTCTGTCACCAAGTGAGACATAGGGGAAGCGCTCTTTTCCTTTCTTAAGGCCATTGAGCCGGCAATGGACGAATCCCAAGGTCCTGGACACGAGGCCAGTGCATCGCAGGACTTGCCGTTTCCTTCCCAGCTTACGCCAGTACCAAATTCTACTGCTTGGTGACAGAGGCAGGTGTACACAAACAACTTGCCCAGGATCGTTACACGGAGTCGAACCCGCAAACAAATGGTCATTAACCAAACGCGTTACCGATAGACCACCGTTCCGCACACAGTAAAGTATCCCGTGAAATGGGATACTTCGATGGAATGAAGTGCAATGGAATGGATAGTCTCTAGATAGTCTGTATTGCTGATACAGATACCCTGACCGAAACGTCTGTCAGGGTATCGTTGAACTCGTATAACATCCTCGAAGAACCTCTTTAAGGTTCTCTTTGGTGTCCTAAATGATGCTTGAATGAAACTGAATGCTTTTAAAGAGCAATATCGAAACACGTTTCGGGGCCATAATCTGTTTCAGCCTACACACAGCAAGATTCTTTATCCTCGGTCTAGACTCCAGAGAAACCAATTTAAGAAGCTCGGTCCCTTTTGTAAAAAAAAACAAATGGAGTAAAATGGACTGCATAGTCTCTAGATTTTTTTGTTGTAAAAAACAAATTAACGTTAGTTGATTCAACCGAGAGTAGAAAAACTCCTTAACGATCCTCGATCGTGGAAGCAGTTTGCTTTGCTACCGGGCGATAGCTTCGCCTGGGCAAAGACGTCAGATGCTGTATTGGTTTCTTGGGTATACCTTGTTGGTCGATTGATGAGTTTGAGTTTAGCATTGCGATGGCAGGCTAATGGAATGCGTTTGAACGAACAACAACCTTTTATCCAAGAAAATCCTAATGGGATTAGTCTGCTGGAAGCATGCTTGTCTGTTTCATTGCCTATCTGTATGTATGCATGTAAGTATTAATGTATATTTATATAGGCCTATGTATGTGTGTATGTATGTATGCATCTATGTATGTATGTATTGATGTATGATAGCGACGACTGTAGTAGCAGAAAGATTTTTTGTGGTTATGGACAATATATTTTGTAGTTTATTCATACTTCCTTCATCAACTGTTCTATTTCGTCTAGGCTGATCATGGAATGCTTTAGAGTGGATTTCTTTAAAAATACTACATGCAACTGCTGAACGAATGAATGAATGAATGAATGATCGAACAAACGAACGAACGGATGAATTAACGAATGAATGAATGAATGAGTGAACGAAATAATGAACGTCTGAACGAACAAATGAATGAATGAAGGACAAATAAGTATGAATAGGTCAGCTGAGACGACAGAGGTTCACGGAAAATATCGTCATTAAATTCAAAATATTTTTCAATAATAAAATTAAAAGTGATTATAAATGACTACCAAAAACATTATGATCTGTTTATGCCTCGAGTCACTCAACCATCAGTATTAGCAACGACAAACAACAACTACTTTACTCACTTACTTACCCTTGCAGCTGATCTGAATTACGACAATTATCTGACCCATCACATGAACTCACCAACACTTCACCTCTAGCAATTTCTGCGCTGATCTTTCACTCAAACCTGAAAACATTACTTCTGTAAAAAATCTTATCCTGATTCTTCCTCTTCCCCTTATCTCTCTTCTTGCTTCAATTTCAAACACCATCCACCGTAGCCATCGGACTACCTGTTTGCTTGACTCCTGGATCTTGACCTGGAACCGAACCTTTTCTGCCTATCGATTTTGTTTCGACTGAGCGCCTGTAAATAAGCTGGTTCCCCGCGACTTAGCTTTCGTTGGGCGCTGTAGAAATCTCTCGCTTACGATTACGATTACGATCTGTCAAATCGCAAGTAATTTATTTTGGCATAAGAGTTTTTACTCCACAGTCGAGAACCCTAAACATCACGGCAGTAAGAAACACAGCTACCCAATATCCACCCAGTAAATCGCAGTTAAGTGTCATTTACGCTATGCAGTGTGGTGATGCGTTTTTATCCCTATCAGCAGTTCTTAGAAAAGACCCAGTGATTTATTATTGGAGCCTCGTCTCACGGCTGAAGATGATCGCCAAATATGATGCGACTTATCCCTTAAGAAAGCCAATCCCTTTTACGATGTCTGGCTCAGTTATGCTCTCGCATGTGGTCTTAAGTATAGGGGCGTCGCCACGACGGAGCCAGAGGGGCTTTGTAGCCCCGCTAGAAAATCTGGACAGAGGTTATTTAAATCATTAACGCTGCCGTATATACTCAGAAAGGCAGGGGCGTCGCCATAGGGGAGCCAGAGGGGCTTAGCTTCCACTAGAAAATCTAAAAATGGTAAGAGAAACCAGAAGCCAGGTTACGGTGGGTAGGCAAGTTGGAAGAGATGCGTCTTTAGTTAAGACCTCAATGACATAAAAGAAATGGCAGAACGAATAGAACTACAATAGTAAGGAAATCTAAATAAACTACTGGAATAGTATAAGACAATGTGGTTAATTACTGAACGTGCAGGACCCATTGTTCTACAAGAACAATAGCTCCCTTGATGAACATTCATTCAGTTAAACGTCCTTTACTAATAAGGTAATAATGATCTGGTTAATTAATTACTTTTTGAACGTGCAGGACACATTGTTCTACAAGAACAATAGGTCACTTGTTGAACATTTACATACTCATATGTTCTTTTTTAATAAGGTAATACAAAAATAGATAATTATACTTTGATCTTGTTAATTATTGAACTTGCAGGACCTGTCTTACAAAGAGAAGCACTGGCATGAGAAATGCTTCAAGTGCAGCGATTGCCAGGTGTCGCTAGTCGACCGTCCCTTCGCCCACAAGGAGGAGAGACTCTTCTGCGCCGATTGCCATGACAACCACTTTGCCGCCAAATGCGACGGCTGCGGAGGGCTGTTCAGAGCAGGTGAGGGGGAGGGTTCGATTCGCAGCTGATCGGATCCATCTTTCCCGCTGTATACATGCATCATATAGAATGTATGTATGAATGTATGTATGTATGACGTATGTATGTATGCATGCATGTATGCATGTGTGTATTTATGTACTGTATGTATGTGTGTATGTATGTATGTACTGTATGTATGTATGCATGAATGTATGTATGTATGTATGTATAAATGTATGTATGCATGCATGTATGTATGAATGTATGTACGTATGTATGTATGTATGTACTGTATGTATGCATGTATATATGTATGAATGTATGTATGAATACATGTATGTATGTATGTATGTATGTATGTGTGAATGTACGTATGTATGTATGCATGTATATTTGCTGCGTTCGTAGATTTACATATTCGAGTCCTCAACTCTAATTACATAAACATATTTAATACCCTCCCTTTGCAGGAATTTTCTATGCAATAACTTGCTTAGACGCGTGTGTATGTGTTCCAACGACAGCGAGGGCAGAAGGCAGGGTAGAAGAAAAGGCGAGAGGAGAGGGAGAGGCAGGGGTGGAGTGAGGAGAGGAGAGAGACAGGAAGAAATTGAAAGGAACGTGGGATTGTCCCCAGTGGGACATAATGCCGAACTAGCGCGCTGGTTTGTTTAAAGTAATTTCGTGTTGGCCTAAGTGAAATGCGAGTTTCTACTTGACAGGAATGAAGAAATACGAATACCGAGGCAAACAGTGGCACGAACAGTGCTTCTGTTGCAAGGCCTGCCTCCAGCCAATCGGAGTCAAGAGTTTCATCCCACGTGACCAGGAAGTAGTGTGCGTTCCTTGCTACGAGGAACAGTACGCTCAGCGCTGCCTCAAGTGCAACGGGGTCAGAACGATGCGCCTGTTAACCTTAGCTTTGCCTTAAAAGAGGTTTAATTTGATTAAGTAGGTTCAGTTTACTTGAATAGGTTCACTGGGTTCAGTTTGTTTAATGAGGTATATAGTGTTAAATATTTTCAATTTGATTAAATGTTCCCTTGCATACCTTCTCTTGCCTTGCCTTGTTTTGCCTTCCCTTCCCTTCTCTTTCCCTTCCTTTCCTTTCCTTTCCTTTTTTCCTTTCCTTCTCTTCCGTTTCCTAACCTTACCTTGTCATCCATTTCCTTCCTTTTCCTACCCTTTCTCTTTCATTCATTTTATTCCTTTGGCTTTTTTTCTTCTTACCTTAGCTTTTCATACCTAGGACTATTTATACCGTTGTGTCTCTTTTATTACCTTTGGTTTACCTGTGCGCAGGTGATCAACAAGGGTGGCATTACCTACAAGAACGGCCCCTGGCATCGTGACTGTTTCACGTGCACAAACTGCACTAAGCTGCTGGCAGGAGAGAAGTTCACGTCGAAAGAGGAGAAGCCGTACTGTGCCGACTGTTTTGGAGAGCTGTTTGCAAGAAAGTGCTGTCGCTGCACTAAAGCAATCACTGGTAAGGAAGTGAACAGAGGGCGAGATTGATTGTATGATTGGATGCAAGTAAGTGCTGTCATTTTTTTAAACTGATCATTGGTCAGAAATGGAAAGAGGGCGGAGTTATGATATTGGCTGAGTTAGATTCCGGTGTAAGACTGATGCAAGATAATGGGGGCTGGATCATATTGTGCGCTGAGTTGCATTCAGAAGTATGATTGGATGTGAGAAAGAGCTTTTATTGCACTAAACCACTCATTGTTAAGGAAATGAAACAAAGGGCGGCATTATAACATGAATCCGATGCCCTGTCGAACGCGAGAAAATAGGTTCATTGACTAAACCACTCATTGGCAAGAAATGAGCCGAGGGCGGGGCATAACATTAATCCAGTTACAAGGACGTATAATTGGAAGTGAGGAAATATTTTCGTTTACAGTGAACCAATCAGCGAGTACGTTGTTCGGTCCTTCAAAGACAATTTGATATTTTTGGATGCTATGAAGTGTTTTCATTGAATTTAACGAATTAGAGGAGCGGAAATATTCAACGGGCGTCGCTAAAAGCAGTTGACCAATGATTAATTATTTAATTTAAAAGCTGTTCCAAACAAACAGCTGCTCTAATCATGCTTTGGTGAATTTGGGAAGATTAAGGTGTGAAAAACTGATGTGAAATTGTGAACTTTTAAAGAATAATTACACAGAATTGCACTGTTACGCATAATTCAGTAAACGTTAAACAAAACGGTAACATTTGAATAAATAAACCACCAGCAACCAATCACTGATGACGCTGCATGCAAAGAGGCGTGGCCATAATAGTGAATTCGAAACTTATGGGGAAACTCTTTCATCCAGATAAAACATGAATATACAAACAAAAGGATGATGACGGTGATGAAGGCGACAATAACAATGACTACAATTATAAATGATGGACGTGATTGTTTCTGTTGTAGGATTTGGAGGTACTAAGTTCATTTCGTTCGACGAGCGCCATTGGCACAGCGATTGCTTCTTGTGTAACCGTTGTTCAACGTCATTGGTCGGTCGTGGCTTTCTAACAGATGGCGCACTGGTCCTATGCCCCGACTGTGGGCGGGCTTAAAGGCAATGAAGGCGGAGCCTGTAGGCAGATTGTGGGCGGGTCTAGATTTTTGGCGAAAACGGAGGAAATTGTCATTCGGCGTGTCGAAAATAACTCGTCCTCATAGCGCGGGTTGGCTAGTCAATCAACTGGTTTCGCTTAGCTTCTGAATTGCCTGACATGGTATATAATTAAGTAGTATTTATGCTTTGGAATTTAGATGTTTCTAGGGGGATTTCGAAATTAAATGGGAAGAAGTATACTTTCAAGTCGGTTACTGATAGCTGAAACGCTATAATACTGCTACTATCGTCTGCCTAGTTTGCTCGATAATTCTTGTAAGCTATGTTGAATGGTAGGGACGTGTTGACATTGAAGACATGTTTCAGGAAAGTTAATGATTTTACTATAGCTGCAAAATCTGGAAATAGGCCTTCAATCGTTCTACAGGTCTCGTTTGATGTAAACCGTTAACTTTCAAAATAACGCAAGAATTTAACGAGATCAGTTTACTTTTCACAGCGTTAGATGTCGTCCTTTTCATAACTTGCGGGCTGAGAACGTTCTATAAATAGACGGTGTTCTATAAATAGACGCCGTTCTAAAAATAGAGGCAGTCACCGATGAGGTTCCTATAAGTGCAGTAGGCGTAGTCAGCTTGCGTATTATTTAGCTCTATTATTAAAATTGTATTAACTCACTCTTCGTGTTTCATTAATTGTACTAATAATTATAACTGTCATCGTAAACTCGAAAATTTCTAAAGCCTTACATAACAAGTAAGAGTAAGGCGCCAGCTTGTTCACAAGTGCTGCGTCATGTCAGAGGGGTTGTCCAGAGATACCCTAAGAACAAGGCCCTGTGGCGAGAAGACTAGAAAGGAAAGGAGGCAGAGAAGATGTTGAGTAGACCGAGGAGCTGTCTAACTGCCAAATACTACAGGGCCTGTAATATGCTATAGCAAAACAATTAACAGTGAACCGAGCCAATCACCTTTACCAGTGAAGATAGACCTAATATAATGCCTTTATTACGTTTTAAAAGGCGCTATATGAATAGCCAACATATACACGTACATACATGCATACTTACATACCTACGAATGGGTCCTGGAGACAGCAGGAGTAAAGTGGGATCTGCTCGGATCAATCAAAAAGAGGAAGCTTTCATACTTCGGGCATTTCCTACGAAAGAGTGGAGACTGCTTAAAGAAAAGAGATCACCCATTACACAATTCCTGGATCCCGAACTCGGGGAAGACCCAAGATGACACGGATCGATAACATCAAGTCGTGGACTGAATTATCGTTTGACCAGTTATTACAATCGTCTCCCTCGAGAATTAGGCTTAGGCTCCTTTCTCTCCCCCTCTCAGCGTTCCGCAGGCGCCTGAAGACTATACTGTTCAACAGTGATTTTACTTTTTCGGGTCGGAGTCACCTCTGTTGAGTTTATTCTCTAAGATGCGCTTTATAAATCTCAAATTACAATTACAAATTACAAGAGACGAGGGACAGAAGCAGGTGGCACAAAATTTTCCGTGGTGCAGCCAATGCTCGGCTCGAGGACGGTTGCAGACAAGACAAGACTAATCACTTCTCTAAGCAGCGTGCCTTTCAAATTATGGCATTATTGCGTCAAGTGGAATGGTATGGCATGGTAGGGCGCACTGTGGTAACTAAGATAAAGTTTGGTATGTAGATTATACTTGGATCCTGTTCGTTGACTTTACTGTGGGCGTGTATTCTCTGAACAATAAAGTTTAACTTATTTACTAAAAAGTAGTGGTGAATGTTTTTGTGCTACCATTGTTGGCTGAAATAAAAGATTAAAGCATATAATTATAATGACTTATACAGCGCCGTTATCCCAAAGCATCAATCGATGGTCGCTTCATGTTAAATCATTATCAAAATCATAATACATTGGAGAAGCCAGGTCCAAGACCCATCCGATGGGTCAGAGAAACCAGACGATAGGCTACGGTGGATAAGCAACTTGAAACAGACGAGTCTTAAGTTTAGACCTGAATGACATCACAGAACTGACAGAATTAATAGAACTTGTCAGCGAATTCCAAAGCCGTGGAGCAGCAACTGAGAACGCTCTAGTACCCAACTCTGTTCTAGTACGAGGGACAACAAGTGTTGCAGTGTCCACTGATCGAGTGCAATATCTGTTGGTATGACGGCTGGGCATGGAACAGAGATAAGTCGACTGATTCAAAAGTAATACCAACACGGTCCTGATATGAGGCACAACAAGAGTCATGTCTTAGCATTGGTATTGCAATTCTTGTAAAACATTATTGGTATTGATATTTCAGTACATCTATAATGAAGTGCTGATATTGCAAATACGTTCACAATGAAGTATTGTTATTGCCAATACGTTTTTCCATTGTTGTTAGCAACCATGGGCTAAACACATTAGCATATGGCTTATCTTAATGAAACCATTGTGTAGGCCTAACACTATCATATCTCTTACAGACTAAGTGACATTTAGGTTTCCGAAAAGGCGCGATATAAATGTTCAGATACACACATAGCCGTCGGACGCCAGCGATAACCCGCCAAAGAACCAAAATAACAGAGCACCATAAATTTATGTTGCGCAATAATAACAATAATAACAGGCAGAAACCTGCGGAGAAAGTCATAAAACAAGGACGAACTAATTCCGGGAAATGTTTTTAACGACCGCCGGAGTAATAGAAATAACAAGCGCAGAAAACCGGAAACAGCCCCAGGAACCAAATATGTTGACGCTCGTTCCCTAATACGCAACATAATAATACGCTGGTACCGTTGTGCCGCAGTAAACTCTCGTTTTACGACGGAATTTGGGATAGACGACAAATGAGGGAAATTAAAATGGAAATTGTACCACGTGGATCATGGAAAGCTGCACAACGCATGCAAATATCAGTCTTTCTGTCCTTGACACGCATACAATTAAACATTACCTCAATACACGCGCACACATACACACACATGCACACACGCACACATACACGCACACACTCCTACACATACACACACAAGCACATACATCGTACATACTTGTTATCGTAATTGCACCTCTTCAAGAAATCTTCTCAGAAGTGTTCCAACTACTCACCATATAATTTTGATTTTAAATTTATATAGCGCCGGTTCAAGAGAAACTAATCACGGGGCCTCATTACGTCAGCCTAAACGATGTCAAATGTCATTAACAAAAGAAAGTGCATCAGTAAGCAAGCAAAACTCTGATACAGAAAAGTCACCAGTGGAGGCTGCCGCTCATACATCGATACCATCCATCGGATCCTCACCCAGAGTCGATAGTTGACACACAGCTTAAACACATACATTTTGCACATGGATGGAGCAGTGGCACATTGGTAATGACCTTGTCCTTCACCTCTGTGATCGGGGTTCGAGTCCCGTTGCACGTGTAAACCTGGCAGCAACCAGTGGCCAGCTGTGGAATTGCTGTCACGAGTAATAAATTACCGATTACTTTAACTAACCATATCTTACCTTACCTTAATTTGTCTAACCTTACATTTACATACCATACTTTACCTTACTTCACCTCACCATCTTACCTCACCTTTCCCTGACTTACCAAAGAATCCCTTCTTACCTTACAATGCTTTATGTGGCGGTTGTCGTATGTACACGATCCTGGGAGCCGGGTTGGGTCTAACCAAGTTCTACGTTCAGAGTCACCCAGATCTCTGCCCCATCTACTTTCGACGTAAAATGGTCGTGTCATCTGTCAACTCTGGATAGGAATCCGTTGGTTGGGCGTTACTTGTTTGCGTGAGTCCGGCACTGGTGACTCTTCGGGTTTTCTCCGCCCTATTTCGCTTGCTGACACACATTCTGTTCTTAATGACATTTAACATCATTTAGGCTAGCGTAGGCAACGTTTTTTAAAGGCACTTAACAGGCGCTATATCAGATGTCTAGATAATTTACTTACAACACAATACAACTGCAATTACATACTGATTCCTTAAGAAGTTCAGAAGTACACATCTCAACATTTTATCTCCTGTTTTGTTATAGCAGTAGTAGTGATAGAAGTAGTGGTAGTGGTAATAGTAGCAGTAATAATAATAATAATAATAATCATAATCATAATAGCAACGATAATAATAATAATTTATTATTATTAATCAATATTATCATTGTCGTCGTCGTCTTCGTCGTCACCATCAACCCTCAATCTATCGATCTTTTGTCAAAATCCTAAGAAAACGACTGTTTCGTTCAATCATTCATTTGCTAGTTCGATTGTTTATTTGTTCGTTAATTCAGTCTCAAATTGATCAATTACAGCTTCATGTACTTACAGAGTTTGTATATGAGATTATTTATATATATGTGTATATATATAGAGAGAGGGAGATAGAGAGAGAGAAAGAGAGAGAGAGAGAGGATATTCCTGAGGTTTCTCCCTGTACTTGCTTTAACGAAAATATTGTCTAAACGTCTAAACTGCCTTTATCCCGACGGACTCCGGCGAAAAGTTTACACCAGAGTCATTTCGAGTAAATAGAAACAACTGCGAGCCATAAAAGATTGAAACAGTATCGCATCGTTAACTACATAGGGGTCAGAAAATTTGGCACTAGTGATTATCATTTTCCCCTTTTTAGGGTACAACTGTTATTACTTGAGGCTGTTGTTAATTGCGGGCGTTATAAATGTCTCTTTAATAATAATAATAATAATAATAATAATAATAATAATAATAATAATAATAATAATAATAATAATAATAATTATTATTATTATTATTATTATTATTATTACTACTACTACTACTACTACTACTACTACTACTACTACTACTACTACTAAATAATTATCTGTTTTAATTATCTATTTTAAATATGATTCGCATATTCAGTTGCTTGATTGCTCAACATACGACGCGAAACTATAGTTTGTGGCGCACCTTCAGTAACCGCTAGAGGTTTACAAGCATTCTGGTTTGAATAAACAATTCTGATGATTATTGTGTTGATCAATTTGCATTGTGCAACAAGATACTGTGCTCATCATTGTTAGATTAGCAGTGCTGGATGAAATTGAACGGAAAATAAAAACTTTTCCAGAAATGTTAAGAAACAAGATGCGTTTAATAAAAGGTGTTTGACTATTGGCAATTCCTTGAACGTAGAAATGCGTCGAAAGAAAAATGAAGTCTTCATATCGCTTTTGTTGTAATTATTATTGTTATTATTATTATTATTATTATTATTATTATTATTATTATTATTATTATTATTACCATTATCATCATCATAATTATAAATTTTGTTATTATTATTATTATTATTATTATTATTATTTTCATCATCATCATCATCATCATAATCATCATTATCATCATCACCATCGTCAGCAGCAGCAGCAGCAGCAGCATCATTATAAATATTATCGGTGTTGTCCTTGTTGTTGTAGTTGTTGCTTATGATGTTGTTGGTGGTGGTTGTTGTGGCGGTAGTCGTACTGATGGCGTTGTAGCTTTTGTCATAATTGAAATTTGAAGACTTCGTTTTCTTGGTCACCGTGTATTCAGAGAATCGTGTTTCATTGATTCATGTCGTTTCTCATCCCTTAATAAAACTGGCAGACAGGACAAACATAGAATCAATCGACAAAATTAATATAATGCTTTTATTGGGGCAGATCGACCTCAGTAGAATTGGCCATGCAGCAATTACGAAAATATTTTGTCAATCTGTTGAAATTCTTAAGAGTCCATTGGCATATAAAAGTGGACGCACAACATACATAGGCCCTCATTGCTTTCCATTGCAGACAACCTTCGAAGTCGTATCGTAGTGTAACTGACGCCTATTATTCAGGTAAGTGGATTAATACTGGTACAGTGGGGCATTAGACCGGGGTCACTGGCAGTCGCTAACTTTGCAGATTAATTATTATTTGGGGGAAATTAAAATGACAGCGTAATATCTAGAAGAATTTTAATTTAGGATGATCGATAATTAAGTGGCTAACATTCTGGACTGTCAGCAAAGGGGTCTGAAGTTCAAATCCCTGCCAGAGCAGAAAAAGGTTTCAAAAATTTCTGCAACACTTGTGCCAGCTAGCTAAGACAGCTTTAAAATGAGTGAACTGATCGAACACTGTCAGGGTTAATATGAAGGGCAAGGTACAGAACTGGTCACCTGCTCTCATATACCGAGGCTAAGAAAAAATGAAGTCGATAACATTAGCTTAAGGGACCGAAGGAGCCAACGCCAGGGTACTGACGGCAACAGGATTTCATTTTTTGGCTTAACCGGTAACCAAAATATTTCGTAAACTCCGACGCAGAGAATCTTCTACAGAAACGATCCGTCGAGACTTACACCAGTCACAGTGAGAATCGGCGGCGTGGAACAGTCTTCCCGAGCATGTCAAGTCGTCCCCTTCACTGGACACATTTAAAACAGGGCTAAAAACTTTAGTTTTCAGCCTGTCCTTCGACGGCTGAATGCACTGTTGAATGTACAGCGCCTTTTTCGACCTAGGTCGTATTACGGCGCTATATACATTGTCTTATTATTATTATTATTATTATTATTATTATTATTATTATTATTATTATTATTATTATTATTATGTAAGGTCCAATCAGAATAGAGCATTATTATTATTACTACTATTATTATTATTATCATCATTATTACAGAATCATTTTAAATTCTTCCAATGAATACATTTACAATTCATAAAGGAAAGTTTTGATATTCTGGTTCTTTTAGTGAGGTGCAATAATTGACAAGAGCAGAAAATCACTCACAGAATCAGCCATGTCGGTGAGAGAGCACTTGGAGCATTTTGCTCAGCACACTAGCATGCACGGTTTTGGAAGGGTCGTCCTCACAAAGAAACCAGAGAAGCGCGTGGCATGGGTCATAGTTTTCGTGTCTGCCTGGGCTTTGTTTGCCTACCAGGTTACCAGCGTCTTGACCAAGTACTTCGAGTACTCGAAGAAGACTACGACTGAATTTGTGTCAGGTGGTGCTCCATTCCCAGCCATCACACTGTGCAACACGCAGAGCATAGATTTCTATGCCATGCATAAGTTCCTGAAAACAGTGGAAGAGCTTCAAAGTTTAAAAGCAGGAAATAAGACATTTTTACAGTTTGTTGGAAGAAACAGTTCTTACCTATATTATGTGGCGCTGCTGAACGATGTAGCCACAAACTATGCAAAGCACAACAAAATAAATGACTCTGAATACAATGAACTTTTAAAGATATTCTCCCGAACAACGATTGCTTCAAATTTACCAATGGATGTACACAATGAAATTGCTATTAAGCAGGAAGAATTTATCGTCAAATGCACATACGGTAATTCCAACTGCAATTTTAAAGAAATTCTGCATTCATACTTTTTAAAATGCTTCACATTTGAACCACCTCAGAGCACAAACACGAGTTTTGAAAACTTTCAATCTTTGTCGGAAGGAATTGCAAATGGGCTTTCAGTTACAGTTTTCACAGGAACCAAGCTGATTGATAGTCCCTTCAACAAAGTATCGATACCCGGAGTCTTTGAGAAAAACAATCCTCTCTCTGGAAGCTCTGGAATACGAGTAGTAATTCATCCACCTGGAACAGAGCCATTTCCGTTAACTGAAGGTTACGATGTTCCACCAGGTTACCAGGCATCCTTGGGCATTATACCTAGTAGGCGAAAACGTCTCGGAAACCCATATGGTCTCTGTGCAAAAAGAAACAGGTACAAATATGACTGTCTTAAGAATCAGTCTGATAACGAGTCTGGGGAGAGCAAGCCTTACAGAAAAATTAGCTGCGAACGAATGTGCATGCAACAGCATGTGGCAGATGAGTGCAAATGTATTGAGGAATCTTTGCCTAGTATGGGAGACACTTCCTGCAATGGCAATATTTCTGTTGTGTGGGATAAGAATGACACTAAAAGCAGCGAGTTAAGCAAGAAGAAAATTCAAACCTGCAGAGGTGTCTTTGGTTTGGAGGAGTGTGCATTGGAAGTCAGCTGCAACGCCAGCATGGTTGCAGACACTCTTAAGAATATTCGTTGTGCAGATGGAGTTATCAACAGACTGATGACCGACTTAGAATCGCTTTCGAAATGCAACTGTTACCCACCATGCGACGAATTTCACTTCGACGTGTCCTACAGTCTGGCTAAATGGCCTTCTTCTGGTTACGAAGGTGGTTCCGTATTTTCTGATATCTTTGAAACCGAAAATTTTACAAATCGTTTCACTGAAGAGAAAAAAGAGGTATATGAAGAATATGTAAGAAAGGCAAAAATGCAGTGCATGAAAGACTTTGCAAAAATAAACGTCTACGTAAGAGACAGCAACGTTTTGCAGACGATTGAAGAACCGGCGACTACAATTACACATGTTCTCTCGGATATTGGCGGCCAGTTGGGACTTTGGATTGGAGTATCCGTCATTACAATCTCTGAAATATTAGAAACAATCCTGACAATTGTCACAACAGGCTTTCGGAAGCTGTTTTCTAAGTTTAAGGAGAAAAAACCCGAATCTGTTGATAATCGCTCCACTGAATCCGGAGATGGAGAATGCAAAGCTTACTCTGGGCCAGACAGCGTCTAGCGAAGCAAAAGTTCAAGGCTTTAATTATCAGAAAACCTTTTTCCTACTACACAATGTCAGGATGAATCGTTATTTTGTTCTAATCTACACTCGCAAGTTCAAAGGCAAAACCGCCTTCTAGGATCATCTGACAGAGTTTGCGAAGAAGAAGCTTGACGTAGAATAATTAACAGTGAAACTGTAATAACTACTTTTGGATGTCTGAGGCAATGTTAAACTGCGTCTTGTTTATTCTATAGTGATACTATAATATAAATGTTTCTGGTGCAATCCCAGTTACTATATGTGATTTCACGTCCAGAGCGCATTGTTCAGTTTCCTTCATAGTTTATTGTCACTCTTCAATGTCTGACAACGCGAGTATGATTCTCTAGTTCAATCAGAGTTACTCTACGGAGCGAGCAAGGATGACATTAGCCTACGACGAACCTCAAGATGTAATTCTACCCATAAAGATTGCTATAGTGCCAGAAGACGCTGGACTTTATAAGAGCCTACATTTCAACTGATTCTAGCTAGCTCTTACAGCGAACCCTGAGTTCGACCGTCTTCTGTGGCGTCCAGAGCTCGACTGACTTCTCTCGCGTATAAGCGGACTCTTTACTCTTTCTGCGTATCTCTCCCTGTATCTGTACCCATCTGGTTTCCTGTCTCTATTGCAACTGGTTGTGCAATCACTTTCCGGGTGGGCCGGTTGACTCACTACCAGTTATCAGTCCCATCTCTCTGTCTGAACAAACCAATTAATCAGGCGTCCTACCCCTACTTCGTTGGCACGTCCAGGCGTTGATATTAGTTGATGTTTCTGCACTAGCTGTCCTCTCTCTCCATCCTAAACTCCAACGAACTTCAACAACTACTAAACTGAGTTAGTCTGGTAATACTTTCATACGTACTCAAATTAACTTGGTGATAATACTGAGACATAGATTCAACGGAGAATGCAGAATTGAATAACTTTGAGCAGCAGGCTTATAAACTCAAATATAGTATGCAGTTATTTTGAATTTCCTCGTGCTTGGTGATCGTTTACAAAGACATAACAATCTCTGAAAGGAACATTTGATTGCAGCCTGTAACTGTTTATATTTTCTAATTTAGCGATGCTTAATTGAGGTCATTGTACTTGCAGTCTCTTCTTGAAGTGGTGCTAGAGACGTAGTATTATTATGTTTTCAATCAAATGTGGAGAAGTCAGTATAAAGGTTTCCGAAAGCTGTAAAGTGGTTTACGAGAATTCGAGGCACGAGGACTATCTGAACCCATTAAAACTATTTTGGACTTCAAGTCAAACATAATTTTATGATTATCATATATTTTAAATAAATGTATTATATTTATTTCGAGGATAGTGAAATATTGTAATTTTGTGTTTAAAAGTCTGTTATAGACTGGATTGTACAACTCTTTCATTGTAACTGTTATTGCTCGCTATAACTGAAAAAGGAAGGGTTATATCACAAAATTGTAATTTTTGCTGTTTTGTGCATTGTTCTCAAAATGTAAGCGGTTGTCTTACATTAAGGAAACCTATTTCGCTACACATATACATTTGTAATTACATAATGCAACACGATAGCTTTGCCGTGGCCGTAGCTCAACCTGGAACTGGCTGCCATGCAACCTGTGACATAAGCTTCGTTTGTTTTCTCAGCATCTCTTTCTCCAACGGGTCAAGGCCATTCTATTCGCTCTTGAATTTGTGTTATCAGGTCGGGAGTACCTCTGAGAAGTTTCCAAAAGAGGAGCTACATGAATCTGAATTTATGATTACGATTACTTAGCCTGCTTACTTAATGAAAATGTCTTCTGACGTGCCATTGAAATTGTCGAGACTTGGATAACACCACAAGTTCATCATTAACTAAACGATCGATTACATGAACACATTAATCTATGAAGCAATGAAAATTTGAAGAAAAGGGAGCTTCACGAATATCTGTAACGCTACGAAATATCTCAATTACCAATTCATGCTACTGTTTACTGATTCTCACATACGATTGCTATCACCATTGCTAACTTGATAATAGACTTCTATTAGTCAGTTAGCAATCTATTAATAGATCATAGATCTATCAATACAATTAGTAACGGAATTTAAGCAGTCGTAAGTATGAATGAATATACAGGAGCATGAATTGGCAAATGCGATATTTCGTAGCGTTGACGATATTTGTGAAGTTTTCTCCCGTTTTATGATTCAACACAACCAAAAAATGCATTGATATAAAATAAAAAAGGAAAAACATATGCATAATATTGAATTCATCTGTCAGTAGAATGCATAAACGAAAATCTACAATGTTTCGACAATAGGGCCTGGTGAGTTCGATTTTCAACATAGGTTTAGTCAAGTAGCCACATAAATCAAACCCTTCCTTTTTCAGTTTTCTCGAGCTTGAGCTAGTCATAACAAATTCATAAAGATTCGATTAAATATTATGATAATTGTAACTGTAATCGCAAAGTGATATAGCACTACCACAATGCTAACACAAAGGCGTTCTCTGTAGTGCTAGGGCTACGTCATATAGGCCTATCAACATTAAGTCATACCCTGAATTAATAAAGTGACAAATCAATATGACCTTTCTCAGCCTTTGTCTACATGATGTTTGGGTTCATGTTACGGTTAAGTTGTGATGGTAAGGCGCCTTTTAAGGAACTCTCTATGTGCTGCACACAATGATATTTTGAAGTGATGCAAACAAATACGACTAAAATAATATCGATGATGATGATTATGATGTTGTTGTTGAAGATGACGTCGACGACCGTATACATAAACCTACAGTTTCTTATTCCGTAGAAAATAATAATAATAATAATAATAATATTAATATTAATAATATTAATAAGACATTTTAAATAGCGCCGTAGCACAGCCGAGGCCGAAGAAAAGGGCGCTGTATATGGGTTCAAAAACCAACTACAGCCATAAGATATCTACACTTAAAATAAGTACACTTCCGGTGGCGAGAAAATTCTACACGGCGCCGCTCACGTAGATACGTGCTTTAACTTCTGAACGGATTAGTTTCCACAAAAAAAGAAACTCTGTGAGCTTCATTAGGGAAACTTAGAACAAATGAAAACCTTCTCACACAAATGTATTATTATCAAGCTACATCACTGTAATTGTAATTACGACAATTTATATAGCATCGTTAGTAGCATGCTACTTCTAGGGTGCTTTACAAAGTCAAAAGTCAGCCCAAGAAGTAAGAGTTATGAAGTAAATAGAATTTCAACTGATTTTTAAAGAGTTTGACACTTTTGGACTCCTGTGTGGATGCCGGAAGGCTGTTCCAGGCACGCGGACCACCGAACCGAAATGGGGCATACTAACCGAATCCATAGTCAAATCCTGTTAAAATATTGTTCCTTTTACTTATAACTATATAGAACCGATTCTAATGACGAACGTCAATCGATGACCAGAAATAATTATATATATACACATATATATGTATCCAAGTGTTTATGTAAGACCTTTGGGACCTTGACAAAGGTGATGGACCACGACCATCTAACAGATCTAAAAGGCGAGTCTCTGCGTAAGCTAAAACTGTTTCTTGAGCTATTTCTGACTATAAGCTTATAATTTTGAGTTGAAGACTGCTCCGGATGGACAGTCCAATACCCGATGCGTCCGAATCACTACACGAGAACGCGGAACCTACAGGTCCCCATGTGCTGAAGAGCGCAGTGCTCATCGAGCAGGGTGGCTCGATACAGAAGCACAGATCTCCCTTTCAAAGTATTCCGAGCCCGAACGGACCATCGATGCTCAACTGAAAATGATGATACGTAGATTGAATAATTAGCAACTTCTAATGCGCCAGTGTCTAATGCACAAGGCATCAACCGATGGCACACCAAAACCAAGCCACAAGCAGGTCGATATCCAGAAGGTCAGTCCGCACGACAGAGGCAGCCTATGGGGGATAAGCAATTTGAAACAGGTAAGTTTTAAGTTGAGAACGAAATGACAGGAGCGACTGAGCAGAACGAACGGACACAGGGAGGGAATTCCAAAATTTAGGTCCAGCAACCGAAAATGCTCGTTTACCGAGAACAGTTCTAGCCCAAGGTATGACCATAGAAAGACAATCAGATGACCTTACAGATTGACAGACAGAAAGACAGACAGACAGAGGGACCAACGGACGGACGGACGGAAGGACACATAGAGAGATAGTTCGTGAATATTTAGCATGGTAAGTTCCAGGAAAAGACGTTGGCCAGTGTGTTGGAGTCGAGAACGAGAAGAGATCCTACTCTAGGTACCTCTCCAGATCGTTTCAAGACCGAGACGCCCAGATCGGGAATACACTCTTTGGCGTCGTCATCCATCAATATTAGTTTTCCCGAGGTAGATAT
Organism: Norana najaformis; assembly: GCA_964023275.1. Taxonomy (NCBI): domain Eukaryota; kingdom Metazoa; phylum Annelida; class Clitellata; order Crassiclitellata; family Hormogastridae; genus Norana; species Norana najaformis. Next base: position 61,702,958 of record OZ029913.1, read on the forward strand.
GATCCCTCAAGATTTAAAAAAAAATTCAGAGGAAATGACAAATCATCTTGAACTGCTGCATCTAGTCGAGTTCAAGCATGGCTGAAGTGCTATGAAAGGCAACGGATTCAAGCATTGAATTACTACAGCAAGACGCTAGAAGAGGTAGCTAGTATCTTTATGAACTCCTGAAGAGACGTAATAAAATCCAGCCCAGTGATATTAAAGGAACCAAGAGTCTCAAATACCAGCGGTGTAATATGTTTCATTGGAAGGAGTTGATTGCAGCGTTTAGTTCGTTTTTTCCTAGAGGCCGCAAGTTTTCAGGCTGCCGCAGCTGTTGCAGCAGTGGCTGCAGGTAAGAGGCGGTCGCGGGGTCAATTACTGTAAGACCCAGATAAGTCCGCGGTCATTCGCCAAGGGATCAGAGTGAGACCACATGGTCTGTTGTCATCCGTTCTAGACAGCCCTGGTGGCTCTTTGATGGTTCGGAAGTCAGCACTTGTCAGGTGTACCCCGACATACCGTCCTAAATGACCTGATCTGTCAAAGCCTGACAGATCAGGTCATTTAGGACGGTATGTCAAGGCACGCAGTCAGGGCCGAGAGAGCAAGAGTCCGTGCGAACCGCTTCCCGTCATTAGTCACCCGCAAGGGCAGTCATATGGCTCACATATGCTTATTGTAGTTATTTTTAATTTTAATTTTATTATTACTATTTTACTACTACTACTAGCCTACTACTATTACTACCACTACCACTACTACCATATCTACCACTACAACAACAACAACTACTACTACTACGATTTTACTGTTATTTGAATTCTCATAATAATAACAATAATAATTTTTTATTATTAATCAATATCATCAGCGTTGTCGTCTATGTCGTCATCACCATCAGCTCTCAATCTATCGATTTTTGTCAAAATCCTAAGATAACAACTGTTTCATTCAATCATTCATTTGGTTGTTCGATTGTTTATTTGTTCGTAACTTCGTTCGTTCATTCATTCTCAAATTGTTAAGTTTCAGCTTTATGTACTTACAGACGTTATATATGAGATTATATAGATAGATAGATAGATAGATAGATAGATAGATAGATAGATAGATAGATAGAGAGAGAGAGAGAGAGAGAGAGAGAGAGAAAAAAAAAGAAAGAGAGAGTGACAGATATAGAGATAGATAGAGAGATAGACAGACAGAGAAACAGAGAGAGACAGAGAGAGACAGACAGTCAGACAGACAGATATATAATATATACACAGATAGGGAGAAAGAGAGAGAGAGAGAGAGAGAGAGAGAGAGAGAGAGAGAGAGAGAGAGAGAGAGAGAGAGAGAGAGAGAGGGAGAGAGAGGATATTCGTGAGGTTTCTCCTTGTACTTTCTTTACGCCCTTTAACGAAAATATTGTCTAAGCGTCTAAACAGCCTATATCTCGACGGTCTCCGGCGAAAACTTATCAATTTAACACCAGTCGTTTCGAGTACTGTAGAAGCAACTTCGAGTCATCAAAATATTGAAACAGTGACGTTTCCGTGACTACATAGGGGGCAGAAAATTGGACAGTAATAAGTGATTGTTATTTCTCGCTTTTTAAGCTACACCGTTTATATCGTGTTCCCATTGATTCATGTCGTTTCGAATCCCTCAATAAAACTGGCAGACAAGACAAACATAGGATCAATCGACAAAATTAAAATTTATGCTTTTATTGGGGGAGATCGACCTCGATAGAATAGCCAGAATCGTAGGTCATTGTTATTTTATGGCCAGGCAGCAATTACGAAAATATTTTGTCAATTTCGTGAATTTTTGTAAAGTGTCCATTGGTGTATAAAAGCGGACGCACAACATACATAGGCCCTCGTTGCTTTCCATTGCAGACAACCTTCGAAGCCGTATCGTAGTGTAACTGACGCCTATTATTCAGGTAAGTGGATTAATACTGGTACAGTGGGGCGTTAGACCGGGGTCAGCAGCAGTCGCTAACGTTGCAGATTACTTATTATTTGTGGAAAACTATAATGACAACGCAATATTTTGAGGAACTTTAATTTAGGACGATCGATAATTAAGTGGTTCACGTGCTGGACTGTCCACAAAGACGTCCGAAGTTCAAACCCTGCCAGAGCAGAAAAATGTTTCAAAATTTCGGCAAAATTTGTGCCACCTAGTGAACTCGGCTATAAAATGAGTGCACTGACCGTACACTGTCAGGGTTAATATGAAGACAAGGGACTCAACTGATCACCCTCTCTCATACACCGAGGCTAAGAAAAATGATGTCGCTAAAAGACTTGATTCAGGGCGCGAAGGGAACCAAAGACAGGGTAATGACGGCAGGATGATTTCAATGGTTAGGTAAAGCGGTAACAAATATTTCGCAAACTCACACATAGGGTGTTTTTACAGAAAGATTTCGTCGAGAATTTTACACAGTCACAGTGAGCATCATTAAGATATTACAGAATCATTAAGAGTTGTTCCAATGAATGCATTTACAATTCATGACGTATCGTTTTGATATTCTGGTTCTTTTAGTGAGGTGCAATAATTGACAAGAGCAGAAAATAACTCACAGAATCAGCCATGTCGGTGAGAGAGCACTTGGAGCATTTTGCTCAGCACACTAGCATGCACGGTTTTGGAAGGGTCATCCTCACAAAGAAACCGGAGAAGCGCGTGGCATGGGTCATAGTTTTCGTGTCTGCCTGGGCTTTGTTTGCCTTCCAGGTTACCAGCGTCTTGACCAAGTACTTCGAGTACTCGAAGAAGACTACGACTGAATTTGTGTCAGGTGGTGCTCCATTCCCAGCCATCACACTGTGTAACACGCAGAGCATAGATTTCTATGCCATGCATAAGTTCCTGAAAACAGTGGAAGAGCTTCAAAGTTTAAAAGCAGGAAATAAGACATTTTTACAGTTTGTTGGAAGAAACAGTTCTTACCTATATTATGTGGCGCTGCTGAACGATGTAGCCACAAACTATGCAAAGCACAACAAAATAAATGACTCTGAATACAATGAACTTTTAAAGATATTCTCCCGAACAACGATTGCTTCAAATTTACCAATGGATGTACACAATGAAATTGCTATTAAGCAGGAAGAATTTATCGTCAAATGCACATACGGTAATTCCAACTGCAATTTTAAAGAAATTCTGCATTCATACTTTTTAAAATGCTTCACATTTGAACCGCCTCAGAGCACAAACACGAGTTTTGAAAACTTTCAATCTTTGTCGGAAGGCATTGCAAATGGTCTTTCAGTCACTCTTTTCACAGGAACCAAGCTGATTGATAGTCCCTTCAACAAAGTATCGATACCCGGAGTCTTTGAGAAAAACAATCCTCTCTCTGGAAGCTCTGGAATACGAGTAGTAATTCATCCACCTGGAACAGAGCCATTTCCGTTAACTGAAGGTTACGATGTTCCACCAGGTTACCAGGCTTCCTTGGGCATTATACCTAGTAGGCGAAAACGTCTCGGAAAACCATATGGACTCTGTGCCAGAAGAAACAGGTACAAATATGACTATCTTAAGGAGTTCTTTGGTGATGAGTCCGGAGAGAGCGAGCCTTACAGAAAAATTAGCTGCGAACGAATGTGCATGCAACAGCATGTAATGGATGAGTGCAAGTGTATTGAGGAATCTTTGCCTAATATGGGAGACGCTATATGCGAGGACAGTATTTGTATGCTGTTGGGTAAGAATAACTCTAAAAGTAGCGAGTTAAGCAAGAAGAAAGTTCAAACCTGCAGAGGTGTCTTTGGTTTGGAGGAGTGTGCACTGGAAGTCAGCTGCAACGCCAGCATGGTTGCAGACACTCTTAAGAATATTCGTTGTGCAGATGGAGTTATCAACAGACTGATGACCGACTTAGAATCGCTTTCGAAATGCAACTGCTACCCACCATGCGACGAATTTCACTTCGACGTGTCCTACAGTTTGGCCAAATGGCCTTCTTCTGGTTACGAAGGTGGTTCCGTATTTTCTGATATCTTTGAAACCGAAAATTTTACAAATCGTTTCACTGAAGAGAAAAAAGAGGTATATGAAGAATATGTAAGAAAGGCAAAAATGCAGTGCATGAAAGACTTTGCAAAAATAAACGTCTACGTAAGAGACAGCAACGTTTTGCAGACGATTGAAGAACCGGCGACTACAATTACACATGTTCTCTCGGATATTGGCGGCCAGTTGGGGCTTTGGATTGGAGTATCCGTCATTACAATCTCTGAAATATTAGAAACAATCTTGACAATTGTCACCACAGGCTTTCGGAAGCTGTTTTCTAAGTTTAAGGAGAAAAAACCCGAATCTGTTGATAATCGCTCCACTGAATCCGGAGATGGAGAATGCAAAGCTTACTCTGGGCCAGACAGCGTTTAGCGAAGGGAAAGTTCAAGACTCTAATCATCCGGAAATAATTTCTTACTATACTGTACAATTTCAAGGTAAATAGTTATTTTGTTCTAATCTACACTCGCAAGTTCAAAGGCAAAACCGCCTCTTTGAATCACCTGATAGACTTTACGAAGGAGAAGCATGAAACTGCAATAGCTACTTTTGGATGTCCGATGTAATGTTTTGCTGTATCGTATTTATTCTATATGGATATTTAGGCATAAAATGCAACGGAGCATGAGCAACTTTGAGCGGCCGGCTTATCAGCTTATATATACCACGTAGTTATTTTGACTTTCCTTGTGCTTGGTGATCAGTTTCAAAGACATTACAATCTCTGAAAGGAACATTTGATTGCAGTCTGTAACTGTTTTTTTGTAATTTATCGATGCATGATTGAGGCCATTGTATTTGCAGTCTCTGCTTGAAGTCTTGCTAGAATCGCAATATTAAGTTTTCAATCAAATGTTAAGAATTCAGTATAGACAGGTTTCCATCAGCAGTGAAGTGGTTTACGAGAATTCGAGGCACAAGGACTATGTAAACCCATTATAACTACTTTGGACATCAAGTCAAAATTAATTTTATGATTATCATATAATATTATATAAATGTATTATATTTATTACTATAGGTTTGTTTTTAAAAGTCTGTTGTATACTGTATTGTACAATTCTTTCAATGTAACTGTTATTGCTCGCTATAACTGAACTGTTTATCACAAAACTGTAATTTTTGTTGTGTGCATTGTTCTCAAATGTAAGCGGTTGTCTTGCATCAAGAAACACTACTTCGCTACACATATACATTTGTAGTTGCATAATGCAGCTTGATAGTTTTGCCGTGGTCGTAGCTCAATCTAGAACAAGTTGCCATGCAACCTGTGACATAAGGTTCGTGTGTTTTCTCTGCCTCTATTTCGCCAGCGGTTGAAAATCTTTCTATTCGCTCTTGATCATGTATTATCAGGTAGGGAGCCCTCTGAGAAGTTTCCTAAAGAGGAGCTACGTAAATCTGAATTAATGATTACGATTACTTAGCCTACTTACTGGATGAAAATGTCTTCTGACATCCCACTGAAATTGTCGGGGCTTGGATAACACCAGAAGTTCATTAATTACTACGATCGATTAGATGAACGTATTAATAATGCAATGAAATTTTGAACATATGTGAGTGGGAGCCTCATGAATATCTTCAACGCTTCGAAATATCGCATTTGCCAATTTATGCTACTGTTTATTAATTCATACTTACAACTGCTAACTCCGTTTCTGGTTGTAACATTGACAGACACGTGTATTTTGATTAAAATTTCTGCAGTTTGCGCTGGATTTAATGCGCCTTGCTCTACTTTGACAAATGCTATCAACGAGTGTAATAATGAAGTTGCGACTACCAATGAAAGTTTCTTAATTGTACAAAACGCAGACCAAAAATTTTAACAGTGTGAAATGATATGAAATTTATTATTTGATACTGTTGCAATTTTTTTGCGTTCTTACTGTTAACAGGAAAACAGAGCCTGTCTCAAGCCAGGATAATGGAAGAGGGCTCTTCGGTGGGCTTCCAACCCAACCTGGTAAAACAATTTTAGCAAGAGAAACAACGCATTGGATTCATTATCAAAATAGATGAATGGAGAACTATGTTGCCCGATGTGCAGACCTGAATAGGAAGGACTAAGTCTAAGTATAAGCAGGAAATAAATCAAGAAAAACATAATTATGTGCATAATATTGAAAGAATGTGTCAACAGAATGGATATATTATGACAAGTGGTGTATGTAACGAATTCGCTGCTTTGTAAGCACAAGAAAACCCAATTTGCTGTGTTCAATGGTTCATTTACACAGGTTACTTACAAAAATATTTACAGTGGCCATTTAAAAAAGAATACTCTTCCTTCGACATAATGACTGACAAAGTGCAATACTGTCCTATACCACAAATACACAAAAGAAACAAAAAACCTAACGAACTACCTTAAAGAGTACTAGTCACTCCAGGCCGTTACCTTTTAGCTTTTTGAATTTCTTCACCTTGACATTCCATCTGCTTCATAAGTAAGACTCCTCCATCTCGGGAGTGGCCCGGAGACGGACTCGTGCAAGCACTCGTCCATCAGATGTATCGATACAGCTTTCGTCACCAGTTCAAAGAATGCTGTAGTGCCCTCTTTCTTTCCTCTGACGTCGGGGTTCCAGTATTTCACCCTGCACGCAACAGGGCAATCTACTCCGAGCCGATCACTTGCTTTATAGGTGGCCGCTTGTCACCCTCCAATTCGAACCTCGGCTACAGTTAGGATGTGATGCCATAGCGCCTTTAAGGACCTCTCAGTGAGCTGCACACAACGATAGTTTGAACTAATGCAAATAAATTCGACTTAAATAATCATAGTGATGATGATGATGATGATGATGATGATAATGACGACGACAACGTTGACAACTACATATATAAGCCTAAAGCATTTTATTTCGCAGGAAAAAACTATACTTCCGGTTGCAAGAGAATACTTAACGACGTCCTTCACTTAGATACGTGCTTTAACTTCTAAACGGATTATTTAAAAAAACATCAAAAATCAACAAAAAACCAGAATCAATGGCAAACAAATGAAAACATTATCACACAAGTATGTTATCAAGCTACATCGTGAGCCATAAAAACAGAAGCCATAGTCAAATGTTATGTTTAAATATTAATTTTTTACTTGTATTTATATAACGCCGATTCGTAATGACGATCATCAAACGATGGCTATAAACAATTTTATATATATATCAGAGCATTTATATAGCGCTTTTTAGGAATCTGAAAAAGGTGGTGAAACATCTAAAAACTGAGTCTCTACGAAAATTTAAATTCTTTCTTGAGCTATTTTGAGCTAAGTTTCAGTTGAAGGCGGTTCCAAATGGTCGCTTGCTAATTTACAAATTATCCAGAGAAAAAGTTATTATTATCATTATTTTTATCATTTTTATTATTATTATCATTATTATTGTTATCATTATATTCATTATCATTTTCATAATTATTATTTTTGTTGTTATTGTTATTGTTGTTGCTGGTATTGCTTTTATAATTATTATAATAATTATTATTATTATAATTTATTATTATTATTATAATTTATTATTATTATTATAATTTATTATTATTATTATCATCATCATCATCATCATCATCATTATTATTGATCATTGATAGTATACGCTTTCTTGAGCACAGTGTAGGGTACCAAATGATTTCCCATGATTTAGTTCGGTGGGAATTAGGTGTCCAATGTATCAGTTGGTAGGTAACAAAAACAATCAGCAACATTGATTACATTATTTTGCTTTCATTTGGTCAGTTCACGCCAGCTCTGTTGATTGTAGTATCACAACCACGGTAGTCATAACAAAAACAACGTGCGCCAATTATAATCTGCAGCATATTACGGTTTCCATTCATATAAAAGAGGCTGCTCAGATTCGTGCGCTTCGTTTTCGATCCAATTTCTCGAATGTCGGAACGTGCAGTGTTGCTTAGGTCGGGTAAGTGAAATATTGTAATGTACAGGAATGCCTACGATGCTCTTATCATAGAATCGAATATAGATCGTTTCCTTTAACACGTCCCTTTTGTGCTTCAAAAGGTAATGTGGGCACGTGAAGAAAAAGACATACAGGCTTAAACAGGTTAAGTAGGTGTACGTGGATCCAGGCGACCATGGATGCTGACTTGCAGCTCTTTAGAGTGAACAAATTAGTGCATGGCGAGGCTATGTCATCAACGATGAAGGCAGTCACTGAGACCGCTGTACAAGGTATAGAGGCTCAACAGGAAGATAAAGAAAAACAGATCGCCAACACTAACGGCAACATGGTCTTGAGATACTCAGGCCTGTCCAATGCACGAACAAAAAACAGAGGCCGCGCACACGAATTGGTTCAGGTAAAGAAATGAGACGACAGGAATTCAGGATACACGACAATAATTAATACGCAGCGCCTTTTTCTTCACTTTCTCACATTACTTCTTGGAGCGCGATAGGGACGTGTAAAAGGAAATGATTCAATATGCAGGGGACACTTATGAGCTTTTAGTCAATGGAAAGCGATGATACAAATATTCTAAATAATTCGATGTTGAAGGTATTATTACACAATTTTGTGAGGTACTAACGCCTTTGTTGGGTACTTAAAAGGCGCTATATCAAGTTTTTTTGATACTTACATACAATTTAAAATGGAGTATAGGAATTTAATTTTATGGTATGTTATGGTGTATGTATGTATGTGTGGGTATGTATGTACGCATCCATGTATATATGTATGATGTATGTATGTATGATATATGTGTGTATGTGTGTATGTAACTATGAATCAAGACACATGAAGGAATGCGCATATTAAGTATCTCATGAAGTACTGCACATATGATTATCTAATTCAGATCTAAAAAAGTGACTTTTAAGGCAGTTCAAAAATATTTCCTGAACAGAGTCAAAAGCAACAGTACGCATGTGCAACGGAAGACTGCTCCAGCAGGAAGGTCCAGTACAGAAGGCACGATGGCTTTAGTTGAAATGTGGTAGCGCGGCACCTGTTTGTCTCCACGGCCAGTAGAGCGCAACGATCGCCGACCCAGTTGACTCGAGAGTGGAATACAGAGCTCCCTGGTGTTTGCCAGTGCAGAGCCGACCAAAGAGGGCCGCCACAGAAGATTTTTGAACGCTATTCTCTACGCGATAGGGATCCAGTGGAGTGTGCCCCTGATGTACTTCGATATATGATAGAACTTAAGTAGATTGGCTATTGCTACTGCATGGCTCGTGATGCGATGTGATGTGTTGCAATGCGATAGAATGGATTGAGAGAGCGTAAGAGAGGTTGGATAGAATAGGATACAAAGGATGGTGTGGTATGGAATAGAGTGGGATCGTATGGAAAGGAATAGGATTAGTTACAATTCATTGAGTTATAGTGTATATGGCAAATTTTTAACCTGAACAAAAGCTCTATCTCCCCCTTCAAATTGTACGCTCAATAAACTCATATTACAGCGGAGCTCGTTAGAGGACCAAAATACCTCATTGACTGTCAGAGATTCGAACCCAAATCTCCGGACTAACAGTCCAGCATTCTAGCCGTAAGATTATTGCGCACCTCTGGAACAGTTCTTATATGCAGAATTGATAAATGAATTTGACGTGATGGAAGTATTAGTTTCGTTCATTTAGGGAAAGGAATGTATAGTTAAATTCTTAAAAATTCAAAGCTAAAATGTATTGTTATTCGTAAAAGACAGAATTCTGCTTCTTTCAGCGAATAGCAATATCCGACGAATGAGAAGCACAAAACATTGACTTAATCAGACATGTCTTTGAGAAAGCATTTAGAGCACTTCGCTCAGCACACTAGCATGCACGGTTTTGGAAGGGTCATCCTCACAAAGAGACCGGAGAAGCGCGTGGCATGGGTCATAGTCTTCGTGTCTGCCTGGGCCTTGTTTGCCTACCAGCTGACCAACGTCTTGACCAAGTACTTTGAGTACTCGAAGAAGACTACGACTGAATTTGTGTCAGGTGGTGCTCCATTCCCGGCCATCACACTGTGCAACATGCAGAGCTTTAATTTCTATGCCGTGCAAAAGTTCCTGAAAACAGAGAAAGAGTTTCTCAGGTCAAACACAGGAAATAAATCATTTCTACAGTTCGTTGGAAGAAACAGTTCTTACCTATATTATGTTGCGCTGCAATCCTCTATAGCCGACAAATATAAAAAGCACAATACACTAAATTTGCCTGAAGAAAATGAACTTTTAAAGATATTCTACCGATCAACTATTGTAGCAAATATACCAAAGGAAGTACTCAGTGAGATTGCCTATAAGCAAGAGGAATTTATCGTTAAATGCACCTACGGTGACTCTCCTTGTAATATTAAAGAAATTCCGCATTCACACTTTTTAAAATGCTTCACATTAGAACCTCCTCGTAGCACAAAAACGAGTTTCGAAGACTTTCAGTCTTTGTCGGAAGGCATTGCAAATGGGCTCTCAGTTACAGTTTTCACTGGAACCAAACTGGTTGACAGCAACTTCAGCGACGTTTCGCTACCCGAAGAATCGAAGAAAGAGAGTCCGCTCTCTGCAAGCTCTGGAATACGGGCTGTGATTCATCCGCCTGGAACAGAGCCATTTCCGTTAACTGAGGGTTACGATGTTCCACCAGGTTACCAGGCATCACTAGGCATTATACCTGAAAGGCGAAAACGTCTCGGGAAACCATATGGACTCTGTGCCAGAAGAAATCTATACAAACACGACTATCCTACGAAGAAGCCTGGTGACAAGTCCGGAGAGAACGAGCCTTACAGAAAAATTAGCTGCGAACGAATGTGCATGCAACATCATGTGATAGATGAGTGCAAATGCATTGATGAATTTTTGGCTGATTTGGGAAACACAGAGTGCAATAACCACACGTGTTGGCTCTTGGATAAAAATGAAACACGAGACAGCGATTTTCGCAAACAAAGAGTTCAGTCATGCAGAACTATCGAGTCTCTTGAAGAATGTGCTTTGGAAGACAGCTGCAACGCCAGCGTGGTTGGAGATACCATTAAGAATATTCGTTGTGCGGATGAAGTTATCGACAGACTGATGACCGACTTAGAGTCGCTTTCGACATGCAACTGTTACTCGCCTTGCGACGAATTTCGCTACCAAGTGTCCTACAGTTTGGCTAAATGGCCTTCTTCTGGGTTCGAACGTAGGTCCGCATATTATTACATTTTTAGAAAACAAAAGTTTGTTGAACGTTTCACCAAAGAAAAACAAGAGGTATATGAAGAATACAGGAGCAGAACAAACATGCAGTACATGGACGACTTTGCAAAAATAAATGTCTATGTAACGGATAGTAACGTTTTGCAGATCTTTGAAGAGCCAGCGATTACAATCACTCAACTCATCTCGGAAATTGGTGGCCAGTTGGGTCTTTGGATTGGAGTTTCCGTGATTACACTCTCTGAAGTAATAGAAACAATGCTGAAAATAGTTACTTCAGGCATTCGACAGTTCTGGCGTAAGGTCAAAGGCAGAAAAACAGACAGTGTTGATGATCGTTATACAAAAGCTGAAGAAGGAGAAGGCAAATTCCAAGATGTTTAAAGTAATGAAAGTTCACAGTTCTATTGTGCCACTTGCTTAACAATTCTGCTTCTTTCTGGCTTGTGGTCCCAAGTCCAAAAGGAAAATTGCTAACTAGGTTTGGATAATGTGTGAGGTTTTTTAAAACTGCTTGGTGTCGTTTCCTTGGTGGCTTTTGAATTTGCATGCTGTATACCCCATATACATTTTGATGTTATTCGCATCTGATGATTGTACATAAACACGTACTGAACATTTTTCTAGCGTCTTTTCTTTATCTTTCCAAGTTCCTTCTTGCTGGCATGATGGTTTTAGAGCTGATTAAAAACAAGTTCTTGGGCATATAAATGGTTGGTAGCTGGAAAAGTCGCCAAAGTACGAAGATCTCTTCTAACTGATTGGTCGACACCACTTCAAGGACATTGTTCGTCTCATCAATTCTTTGTTTCCTGGTACATGCGTCATTTCTATGTCTGGGCTCCATACTCTCCATACAGACACTAGTTAACTAGTGTTAGAGCGACCAATCAGAAATGGCGGTCAGACGTAGATATGTGTTCAACAATATGGCCCAGAAAAAACAGCCAAACTGCAAAGCAGAAATACCAAAAAAATAACTTCAGAACGCAGACTCATACATGGTAGTGGTCTCAACATAAGAGAATTAAGAAGCAAGTAACAAATTGATGAAGTTATTTCACAAAATGAATGAGAATGGTCAACAACAGGCAACATGGCTGCCACAGCTGCCCGGCAAATTGTTCCACATTGATAGACGCCATCTACTCAATACAACTCTGAATCAAGTCAAACGCAGTTCCCAATATAATTAAAAAATACTCAACATACTCTACTTATTCGTTGACGCTGCTGTATTATCTTTAATATTAGACAGTTTTATTTTAATGGCTTGTGTAATCGCTTGAAATATGGCTTAGCTATTAGATACTTATAATTTATATTTTAACAATTATAGTTCTTGTCTTAAACTTATAACTGTTATATTTTATATTATATTTTATATTATATTAACTGTTTTAACAGCTGGAGATCTTACTTTTAACTCGCAACTGTTATATTTTAACATTTGGAGTTCTACCGTGTGCTATTCGTTGTCGCATTAAAGAGCTTTGTCTTGCATTTGTAAAGATCAGCCTGTCTAAACTTGGTCAGGCTAACATAACACGCATGACATAGCATAACAATATAACATAATATTGTACAGCATTAGATAACATCGACTTTTAATGGTTCAGAAGATTTTAATGTCTGCTATTCTATCGACGCAAGTGTCGTCTTGGCAGAACACTGCTGTTATCTATTTAAAATTGACACAGTAGAACACAATTAAATCAAAATTGTAATTAATTAGTGATTAAATAGGCACAATAGCAATGTCGGATTGACAGTGACAGTTCTTGGACGAATTAATTTATAAACGAATCACAAAACAAATGAAGTTCAGAAGGTCTGTTGGCTTCGGGAAAATCGTTGACGCAATGAGGTACCGTAATACATTATGATGCTATCGTGTTCAACTGATTTGTATGACTACATGCAATCTGTGTATTATTTCTTGGTTGGTTTTAAGGTTAGAGGTTCCCTCAAACGATGAAGACTAGGCTAATTCGTAATCGTAATCGTGTCGTGATTCCGAGATTTCTACAGCGCCCAACGAAAGCCACATCGCGGGAACCAACTTATTCACAGGCGCTCAGTCAAAACAAAATCGACAGGCAAAAGGGTTCAGTTCCAGGTCAAGATCCAAAAGTCAGACTGAGGGACAGCGTGGTAGCTACGGTGGGTGATGTTTGGGGTTGGAGAGCAGAGGCAGATAAGAGTAAGAAGGGGTGTCAGGGTAGGGTCTGTGACAGAGGAATGTTTTCAGTTTTGAGTTAAAGGCCGATGCAGAAATTGCAAGCGTTGGAGCATCGATGAGTTTGTGTGATGGGTCAGAAAACTGCCGCAGTTCTGGTAGGAGTTTATTTCAGAGTGGTGGGACAGCTATAGCTATGGAGCGATTTCGAAATTTTAAGGAAGAGGTGACGGGTAAACTCCACATTTTGAAAACGTAGTCGTCATCGTAACTGTGAGCTCTATATTTCTAAAGCGCTAGTTATTCACGAGTGCTGCGTCAAGTCAGAAGTGGTAGAACTGAGATATCGTACGAAGAACTAGGACCAGTTGCCAAGTGATGATTTTGATTCTACAGTAGTTGTAATTCGTACCTCGGAAGGTTAAACTTGTCTACAGGCTGATGATAAACGAGTTTCAATCCGAATGTTGTATCCAACGTAAGCTACTTCAGCCAAATCAGGCTTTATCCAAATAAGTACAGTCTAGTGAGCTTAATCCGAATGAGTTTTTCATAAACAGCAGTAATTCACAATGCACAAGCACTTTAGCACCCGGTTTAATTTCGTACGATTTGAGATATATCATGAGTTTCAAGTGGCAGGTCATATGCTAGTAAGATTAGCTCCTACTCACGGTAAGGATTCAGGCTGTGCTTAAGCCTTTGTAAAATCAGCCAATCTCCGTTCAGCTTATCGTGAAAGTAATCCTCAAAGACTTTTGGCTTACAATACAGATCATGGGGAGATTCCTGGAGGGGATGCACTTTCAATCTCTCTCTCTCTCTATGTATCTCAATTATATATATATATTGTTTTTTCTGCCTTTGCACACATACACACACATATATACACTATGGTATATACGAGTTCATTATTATGTATATCGCCATCTCTCTGAATTCCTTCCACTCTGATTTTATTTGTCTGTGTGTCTCTGTCTCTTTGTTTCTCTATCTTTCTGTATTTTTACCAAAATTGAGTCATTAGTCGTTCGGACTTTTTCTCCGTTGCGTACGTCCTGGCCCTGGCTCTGGCCCCTGGCCCTGGCCCTGGCTCTTGCCCCTGGCCCTGGCCCTGGCCCCACCTTCTCCACCAACGCCGATTCTTTTTCCAAGTCCGTTGATCTCTTCCAACGTTCTCACGGTCTTCCTATCTTCCCCGATTCTTTGTTCGAGGTAAGACAGATTTCGACACGTATCGCTTACACCTCGATAGCAAGCGTCAATAATGTTATACATTATAACGACTATTACTGCACTGTTATTCAATAGATAGCAGTAGAAATAATGAACTTCTTAATTTGTTCGTTAGAGGACGGGGTGCGTACTCTTACAGTGATATATAGTCTGAGTTTGACTATGGCGATGAGAGAGTCCAGATTTTTCATTTTGATTATCTTTAAAGAGAATAATTAGACTTTATTTGTATATTCGCTGATTAACTTTATCAACTAATACCCGGATTATACGGTTTTTCTTCCGCGTGTTAAACCGTTTTTTGCAAAGTTTCCTTTTCAGCTGCGAAGATCCCTCCTCTGCCACTAAATAAATGTCACACCCAATCTCTTAAATCAACAACTAAATTTAGTTATAATCTTTCACACGAGCCAACATGGTCTATCTCTACATCAAAAGACAAAACGCCGATTCGCTTATCGACACTGTATTAAATTCTCTTCTCAAAGAAGTAACATTATCACAAACACCGGCACTGTCCTATCTCGACGACAAACGACTACAAAGATACTCAATATATATATATATATATAAATACACAAAACCTTAGACCTCTACTTGCCAATCAACGACCGATCTCCCAAGCCGCGCTCACGCCCACACCTCCTCGCTAAATCACTCAAATATCCGGTACAAAAACATAATGTTGACAATCACTATCATCATCATCGCCATCATTACTATCAGCCCTCGGTTTACGCTTTCTTGTCAATATCTTAAGAAAACCACTGTTTCATTCATTCATTCATTCATTCATTGATTCGTTCGTTCGGTAGTTCATTCGTTCATTCAGTCACTCATTCTCAAACTGATCAAGACATTAGAGCTTTCTGTACCTACACACTTTGTATCGGTGATTTCATATAATGCATATATCATATGTATAAGATATGTTCTTGCACAGTACTTACTTAAAATGGATTATATATATATACAAACTATATAAATGAACTGAATATATAAAACTTGATATATAGGCCTAATATATATATATATATATATATATATATATATATATATATATATATATATATATATATATATATATATATATATATATATATATATATATATATATATATATATATATATATATATATATATATATATATATATATATATATATATATATATATATATATATATATATATATATATATATAACAATGACATTAACAATATTGATAATTATAATAATAATGCCTTGTAGTGTAAATATTATCTAAACTTCTGAACTTGTCAACGTTTGATTATATTGAAAGACTCCAGGGAATATTTTCCACAAGTCATTCCCAGCATTATAGAAGCAACGGCGTGCCATAAATATATTAAACCATATATCATTAACGTAAACGGTGGCCAAAAAATAGAAAATTGTTAGTTTTCGCTTATTTTTAGCTTATTTTTAGCTATAGCATTCATAACTAAATAACTAAAGATAACTAAAACATAGCTAAGGTTTCAGTGATTATATGGTTTTAATATTTTAAACATAATTTGCGTGTTTAGTTTCTTGATTGCGCAACATGTGACGCAAAACTGATATTTGCAAGACACCTTCAATAACCTATACAGGTCTACAAGCATTCGGATTTGAAACAATAATTCTCATATTTATTCTGTTGGTTAATTTGCATTTTGGAACACCATACTGCGCTCATCATTCCTAGGTTAGCAGTGCTGATGAAATTGGACGGAAAACAAGAACTGATTTTTTAGAAATGTTAATGTACGAAGATGTGGTCAATGAAAGATATTCACCTGTTTTAATGTTCCTTGGACTTGGAAATGCGTAGGGAGAGAAAAAAATATTCCTATTGATATTATTGCTGTTTTATTATTTTTTATTTATATTTATTATTATTGTTGTTGTTATTGTTGTTGTTATTATTATTATTATTATTATTATTATTATTATTATTATTATTATTATTATTATTATTATTATTATCATCATCATCATCATCATCATCATCATTATCATTTTCATTATTATTATTATTTTTGCTGTTGTTTTTATTATATTTAAATTTTCAAGAATCCTTTTTCTTGGCCACTGTGTAGTCGAAAATTGTTCTTCCTCGATAATTCCTGTTGTTTCGAATCCCTCATTATAACTGCAAACTAGACAAACATAGGATCAATCAGCAGAATTACAATTATGCTTTTATTGGGGCACAGTGAGCACGATGTAGATTAACCGGAATCCTATAGGACGGCGTTATTAATGGCCAAGGAACAGTAGCAAAATATTTCGTCAATTTAGGAAATTTCTGAACATCCCATTGGTATATAAAAGCGGACGGACAACGCAAATAGGCAACGATTGCTTCCCATTGAAGATAACCGTTTCGAAGTCTAGTCGTATTGTAAAAGACGATTATTGTTGAGGTAAGTGATTTATTAGCAGTGGAGTGGGACAGTAGATTGGGGTCTATGGCGGTTGCTAACGTTGCAGATCAATTACTGTTTGGGGAATTATAATAGGGCTGCCAACCGTCCTGGATTCGCCTGGACAGTCCCGGGATCGGCCTTGTGGGTCCCCTGTCCCAGCCCTTGATCCCAAATTGTCCTGGAACTTGGTGTAAACATCCACTTCACCAAATGTTGTTCTTTTCGCACAGTAAACCCGAACAGCCGGCCGTACATACGTAAATAAGTTCTACAGAGTGACCATAGAATAGAGAGAGTAGTTAAGTTAGTAATCTATCCTATATGGAATCATGGCACGGCAACAACAGTGTCCTAGTGTTGCCGTGTGTTGCGTGAATCTAATTATAGCAATTTGCTAATTATTTGACCCGCCATTAGCGGCTATGGTCTGACAATCGCAACAGCCTCAGTACCGACATTGTTAAAGCGGAAATGTTGACAGAAATAAATTTTAGCACGACAAGTGCTCTTTTCTACGACTTTGTGCGCAGTGATCTGGAACTGATTAAAGCAGTAGTAGCCTACAAGTTTAAGTGCACTTCTGCTTTACCGTCTCAGACCCAATAAATGACATCTGCAAATTGGATGCATCATGCATGTAAATATGAACTTCTCTCGCGCTGGGTTCTGAAGCCTGGTAGGTTACTGGAATTTAATAAACGTTTTGCCCTTTAAGTTGGTTCAAATTTTATATATAGGCCTCTTGTCACTTGATGAATGGAGTCAAATCATTTGGCTGTAATTTTTAACGACCATTTACAGTAGATCCTACATTAGGGTCACCCAACTTTCGTTGCATACAGTTATGTGGAGAGGGTAAATTGGTACTGGCATATCGAGTGACTATGCGGGCGTCCTGGATTGGCAGATTCAAAAGTTGGCAGCCCTAAATTATAATGAAAGCGTAATATTGAGAGGAAATAAAATGTTACCTGCACGATAATTTATTGGTTAGCAGAGATGTTAGGGGTTAAATCCCGGACAGGGCAGAAAAATGTTTCAAAATGTCTGCAACATTTGTACCACCAGCGAACTCGGATATAAACTGAGTGCTATGACCCTATACTGCCGGTGTCATGAAATAAAGTCTCCCCCAAACAGAGTCTCCCCCGGGCTGGAATAATGTCTCCCCGGAGACTGTTTCGAAATAAAGTCTCCCCATTGAAATGGAATCTCCCCCATCTACAATACAAACTCGCCCCCGTTTAAAACCGCCCTCCAATTTACAGTTCATATTAAATCGAATTTAATATATACAGTACTGAAATAAATGGCTTCTGTAATGTTCATTTACCTGCATATGAAAACTGCTTTGTAGCATTTGCCCAGATAATATATTATAAGACCACTAGGATATTGAGCGTTGGTGGTATTGGAACGCTGCGTAGAGGTTAAGTGCGTCTTTGCATAATTAAGAAAAGGCCTTTGTTTACTACAAAGAAGTAGACCGTAAATGACTGTAACTAATTAATCTTCTTTCAGAGCCAATGCACATTAATTACATAACGTGAATCCAGATAGCCCTGACTTCGCAATAAATATTTGATAAATAATCCCCTTTCCCATTCATTAGTACTGGTTTCCTGATACCAGTTAGCTCTGGCTTCGCTGTGATTCTTTAAACAAAGACAGAAGATGAAGTTAAAAAGATGGTTTGAACTAAATACACTGATCAAGTCTCGTAATTCAGAGAGGTGAGAGATCACCTTCTATTTTGCTAAATGGCATGCCATCAGCAGGACAGCAAACCCCGCATTCAAATAAAAGAAAATTCGCCGCAAACTTTGAAACTTATAAAAACTCGTTCTGTTCGATAACTAGCTAGCTGCTACAACAGCATCATGGGTTAAGAAGTTGAATTTGCACGATGTTGACCGATATAATCTACTTTCTGGCGAGAGGTTAAACGACAAGCTGATGGATGATGTCTACCGACTAGTCAGTCAACGTTTGGGTGACGAAATGGGAAGCCAGACTATGATGTTTCCAACTGTACCAATTCGAAAACGAGAGTGCCAAACTGGAGATAATTGTGAACATCTAGACCGGGAACTAAACTCTGCAAATATTATCTCTTGACCTTGATATATTTTGTTTCGCTGCATTTTATTTTAAGCTTTAAAGAACTAGTTTTAAACAGAAATGTTACTGCATGTAGTACAGGAATAAAGTCTACCCGGGGGAGAGTTTATTTCAGAGGGGGATGAAATAATTTCTCACTCCCGGAGACTTTGTTTTAGAATATAGTCTCCGGGGGGAGAATTTATTCTAGAACAGATTCGCCGGAAGGAGAATCTGTTCCAAAATAGAACCGCCGGGGCGAGACTTTTAGAGGGGGAGACTCTGTTGCGGATCACCGGCAGGAAGATGAAGCGCCGAGGGACAAGAGTGGCCACCCGCCCTCGTAAACCGAGGCTAAGAAAAATAAGGTCGATAACGGGCTAGCTAAAGGGATCAAAGGCAGCCAACGCAAGGGTAATGACGGGAGCAGGATTTCAATGGTTGGGTTAACAGGTAACCAAAAAATTTTGTAAACTCTACACAAACTAATTCATACCGAAAGATTCGGTCTATAATTTTAACCAGTCATTCTGAGCATCAATAACACAACAGTGCATCTTTAAGAACTGCAACAATAAACGACTTTATAATTCACAGAGAAACGTTTTTATCATTCTGCTTTTTTAGTGAGTTTCAATATTTGACAAGAGCAGAAAATCAATCTTCAAATTAGCCATGTCGTTGAGAAAGTACGTGGAACATTTCGCTCAGCACACTAGCATGCACGGTTTTGGGAAGGTCATCTTCACAAAGAGACCGGAGAAGCGCGCAGCATGGGCGATAGTATTCGTATCTGCTTGGGCCTTGTTTACCTACGAGCTGATCAACGTCTTGACCAAGTACTTCGAGTACTCGAAAAAGACTACGAGTGAATTTGTGTCAGGTGGTGCACCCTTCCCAGCCATCACGCTGTGCAACATGCAGAGCATAGATTTCTATGCCATGCATAAGTACATTAAAGCAGTCGAAGGCTACAAGCAGAACTCATATAAATCGATTTTAGATTTGGCAGGAATAAGTTCCTTTGCGTACCATTCTGCACTGTTATACAATTTGCAGCTTAAATATAGTAAACACCAAAATATATCATTATCAGAAAACTCTGAAATTTTAAAAATATTCTCACGAACAACATTCGCTGCAAATTTACCCGAGGATATACTCAATGAAATTGCTATTAATCAGGAAGAATTTATCGTTAAGTGCACCTACAGGAACTCGAATTGCACTTTTACAACAATCCGGGATCCATACTTTTTGAAATGTTTCACATTTGAACCTCCTAACATGAAAAACATGAGTTTTGAAGACTTTCAATCTTTGAGGGAGGGTATTGCAAATGGACTTTCAGTTACACTTTTCACTGGACCCATGGTGATTGACAACAACTTCGGCCAAGGGGGTCTCCCCGGAGTCTATGACAGAAACAGCCCTCTCTCTGGAAGCTCTGGAATACGAGTAGTAATCCATCCACCTGGAACAGAACCATTTCCGTTAATTGAAGGCTACGATGTCCCACCAGGATACCAGGCATCCCTGGGCATTATACCTGAAAGACGAAAACGTCTTGGAAGACCATATGGTTTCTGTGATAGTAGAAACCGATACAAACGTGACTATCTAAAGGAGCCCTCTGGTATGGAGACAGCGAGCTTTACAGAAAAATTAGCTGCGAGCTAATGTGCATGCAACGTCAAGTGATCAAAGAGTGCAAGTGTATTGATGAATTTTTGCCCGTTTTGGGAAACACACGATGCAATGAGGACACCTGTTGGCTTTTGGATAAAAATGATACACGAGACAGCGATTTTCACAAACGAAGAGTTCAGTCTTGCAGAAGAATCGCGTCTTTAGAAGAATGTGCTTTGGAAGACAGCTGCAACGCTAGCATGGTTGCAGACACCCTTAAGAATATTCGTTGTGCAGATGAAGTTATCAACAGACTGATGACCGACTTAGAAGCGCTTTCGAAATGCAACTGTTATGCACCTTGCGACGAATTTCGTTACTACGTGTCCTACAGTTTGGCTAAATGGCCTTCTGGCTACGAAAGTAGTTTGGTAGTTTACGACATCCTTCGTACTGAAAATTTTTTTGATCGTTTTACTGAAGGCAAAAGAGAAGTATACGAAGAACACGCAAACAGGACCGGCGAGCAGAGAATGAACGACTTTGCAAAAATAAATATCTACGTAACGGATAGTAACGTTTTGAAGATCTCGGAAGAGCCAGAGATTACAATCACTCAACTTATCTCGGATGTTGGTGGCCAGTTGGGTCTTTGGGTTGGAGTTTCCGTGATTACAATCTCTGAAGTAATAGAAACAATGCTGGAAATAGTTACTGCAGGCTTTCGACAGTTCTGGCTCAGATTAAAGGCAGAAAAACCGACTGTGTAGGTCAACAGTTGAAAAAAGCTGGTTTGTGGTCGCAACTTCGAAAGGAAAACTGCGAACCGGGTTCGAATAATGTTTTAGGTTTTGTAAAACTGCGTGGTGTTGTTTCTGTTCTGGCCTTTTGAATTTACTTGATGTATACCCCATATGGATTTTGATTTGATTCGCGTTTGATGATTGTACATGTACTGAATTTTTGTGTAGCGCCTTTTCTTTATGTCTCGAATGCGCTTCTTGCTGGCACGATGGTGTTAGAGTTGAATAAAAACAAGTTCATATGTGTATAAATCTGGATGGAAATGATTCTTTAATAGATGAAAAAGTCATCACTGACGGGTGCTCTTACACAAACGTTGAATCTTACTAACGAAGGTTAACAGCTTGCATCATGTTCAGAGTTTTTGGTTAGTGTTGCATAGAAAGGAATTAATGGAATTTTACAGCCCACTGAATTGCTGGCGGGCGAGCTTAACGATTAGCAGTCTATTGTAGCTTAGCTGTCTTAGGTCGACCAATCAAAACTGTCGATCAGACACAGATATGTTTTCGGAATTTTCGTCCAGAAGAAACCGCATAAACCCCAAAGCAGAAATAAAAAATATTCTGGGCTCAGGATTGGCAGTCGTCTGATTGTTCGAGAATTATCGAGCAAGTAACAACTTGAACTTATCACCCAAAGTGAAAGAGAAGCACCAACAAGACGGAACATGGCCGCCAAAGACATCAGGAAATTTTTCCATACTGATAGACAATAGACTATGCCAAGTCAAATGCAGTTCGCAATACAGTTTAAAAATGCTGAACTTACTGTATTTATTCGTTGTCGCTGAATTCGTATTTTTATTCCTATACTTTTATATTTTAATGGATTGTGCAATCGTGTGAATATGACTTAGGTTGTTGTATACTTGTAACTGTTATATTTTAACAATTGATGTTCATGTTTGAAATTCGTAACTGTTATATTTAACAGAGTTCTTTTAAAAAACTTATCGATATAATTATATTTTAACAATTAGACTTCTTGTTTTAAGGTTGTCAGTGTCATATTTTAAGAATTTGAGTTATTGTTTTTAAGATGTAACTGTTATACTTTAACCATCAGAGTTCTTGTTTTAAGCTTGTAACTTTAACAATTAAGGTTCTTGTTTTAAACTTGCAGCTATTCTTTAACAGTTAGAGTTTTTTTATAAACGTGTAACTTATATTTTAACAATTAGAGTTCTTGTTTTAAATTTGGAACTTTTATACTTTAACAGAGTTCTTGTTTTAATGTTCTAGACGTTAAACTTTAGCAATTAGAGTTAATGGCTCTGCAATTTATTACCACAAGACAAATCATTTTGTAAAGATCAGCCTACTGTACTTAAACTTAGTGAGACTAACATCACATAACATAGAACAGCACTCCAAGAAGACACGGAATGCAATGTGCAATAACTGAAACAAAACTCACTCTACATTTGTCGCTGCTTTCAGTCAACTGCTTAACACTGAACCATTGGACCCATGCTGAAATAATAAAACATTGTCCTTTAACCTTGGACATTTAACATCACCGTTTTATGCCTAAGGTTTCATGAAGAGTCGATACACTTTCTAACTATCTATATCAACATACTTACTTAACGCTTGAGCGATATTATAATGTATTATTTATGATCACTTGAAATTACCTTTGACTTCTCGACGAATTCGTCATTACTCATGAAAGGAACATTTAAATCTGCAAATGCAGCCAATGCAGAATTTGGCACAGCAAAAAATAACTGAAACAATACATCCGCTTTGGACGCACGTGTAAGTTTTTATGGCGCTGAAATTTTTGCATAGCCTTTACAGCATACATCGCATCTTGATTCTTGTAATGGCGCTCTTTTGCAAAGCCACTGAATAGTGCGCCGTGTGCAAAGAGTTTGTCTAAACCTCGCTGTACTCGTGTATTCGTGTTAGCACACATCGGTTGGCCAGCATCTAATACACGAAACATAATTCGTCGATGAGATGATATCAATTCCAGTGAATGCATTTTTATGGGCCTATGGTCTGTATCTCGACAACCGCTTTCGACATGTCGGATATTCACGCAGCCAAAAGTGGCGATATATAAATGCTCTGATACATAATAAAATGAGGGTTGCACTGCATTTGTTAATCGCCCTCACAAATACTTAAAGTTCGAAACCTCGAGCTTACGATTGCGATCACATCTCCTGCTATGCGTTGAAACTCGATCGTTAGTCGTTGACAACAGTTGGACGCCGGTTGCCTGCCAAAATGAGCAGTAACCTACTCCAGCCCAGATACAGCTAGGAGTATGAAATGTTAGCGACGTCATTTTTTTAGCTTCAGGTATGATGGCGGGTGGCCAGCCCTAACCCTCGCCGCCTAATCTCCTCACTGACAGTGAATGGTGTGTGGTCAGCGTACTTAATATAGCTGAGTTGGCTGGGTCTCAAATGGTGCCCAAATCTCTAAAATGAAGTTTACCCTGACGGGGATTTGAACCCCCGATCTCCCGCTAGACAGTCCAGCACGCCAGCCACTAGACTGTCGCGCTTCTACCCTCTGCACTCCAGCCCCAAACATCACCCACCGTAGCTGCCACGCTGTCTCTCTGCCTGACTCTTGGATCTTGACCCGGAACCGAACCCTTTTGCCTATTGATTTTGTTTTGACTGAGCGCCTGTGAATAAGTTGGTCCCCGCGGCGCGGCTTTCGTTGGGCGCTGTAGAAATCTTGGTATTACGATTACGATTACTTAAAATAGCACATCAAATTTCACAGGAAACCAAAAAGGGTAGGCCTAATAAAAATGAAAGAAATTAGCCTATCAGCTTAAAAATCTAGCGGAAGTCGTGAGAATATAAGAAATGAATAACGAGAAAGAAAAGGGTGCCAAAAACTTTCTTGTTGGAAAAGGTCCTTCTCAGGATCTAGGGGTTGGCAGGTCCCACTGACTTACTTACTTGACGATAGATGGAGTTAGAGTCGAAGTTATGGCGGAAGGTGGAAAAAAGACTGAACACAACGAGAAGAAAATTGTAAAATTTCGAGTCGATCGACTTGTTTTCGAATACGCAGGCTTAGTGACTAGTTAGTCACAGTCCCCAAAGTCAGTGGCACAACTTCTAATTTCGCTCCTTCTCCGCATACTATAGTCAGGTGAGCCTCTGGTACTTTATCAGAGTCTGAGGGGACCCCTCTCTTTCGAATCGGGCCCGGGCCTCCCCGCACATAGTCACGCTCCTGCTCGAAAGAGTTCGTGAAAATATGGGCTAAGGTAGGTCTAGCGACCAAGGATTCATACCTCGAACATTAATTACAGAAGTGGCGTTTTAGAATTTCTCACGATAAAATTAGATTAGGAAAACTACAAAATAGACTGTACATGCATGTTGTGCAACAAAAAGTAGTCGATGCACTCATTTTATAGCCGAATTCGTTAACGGACGCAAGTAGAACAAAAACTTCGGGGCATACGTCTACCTTGGCGGGTATTTAAGCCCCAAACTCAGTAGCGTAACTATGTAACTGCATGACCCGCAACTGTGGGGGTCCCGGACACATGTAACGCATATCTTTGAGAAGCCTACACACAATTTGCAAAATGTTGAGAAACAGCATCATTCGGATGTGGCTGTAACCGTGAGGTAGTATACCTTACTGCGTGACATCAGATACGCTAACGGATTTAAGTAATAAATGATTTAAATGAAAAGCGGAGATATATGCACTAGCGCGATAAATACATTTAAATCGCAAAATGTGACATCTTCCAGTGTTTATAAAAGCTGTCTATACACGTGAAATGAAGTTAATTGAAATCAAAGCTAAACAGCTACTGAAGTATTTAGACGCAGATCATATTAATTTACATTTCAGGTTATTGTAGCGCTCAGACGTGTCGTTGAGAAAGCACGTGGAGCATTTCGCTCAGCACATTAGCATGAAAGGTTTTCGGAGGGTCATCCTCGCAAAGAGACCGGAGAAGCGCGGGGCATGGGCGATAGTATTCGTATCTGCCTGGGCCTTGTTTGCCTACCAGCTGACCAACGTCTTGACCAAGTACTTCGAGTACTCGAAGAAGACTACGAGTGAATTTGTCAGGTGGTGCTCCGTTCCCAGCCATCACGCTGTGCAACACGCAGAGCATTGATTTCTATGTCATGCATAAGTTCCAAGAAGTGTTTGAAGGCCACAGCTCAAATGATTCGTTCTTGCAGCTCGCAAGAGTAAATAACACCCATGCGTACCATTTTTTCCTGTTACACACTTTGCTCCGTAAGTATTTAAAAACACAACCCAAATTCATCAGAATACTCTGAAGTTTTAAAACTATTCTCACGAACAACATTTACTTTAAATTTACCCGAGGATATATTCAATAAAATTGCTATTAAGCAGGAGGAATTTATTGTTAAATGCACCTACGTGAAATCAAATTGCAATTTTAGAACATTTTTGGATCCCTATTATTTGAAATGTTTCACACTTGAACCTCCTAACATGAAAAACACGAGTTTCGAAAACTTTCAGTCTTTGTCGGAAGGCATTGCGAATGGGCTCTCAGTTACAGTTTTTACTGGAGCCAAGCTCATTGACAGCAACATCCGCCATGTGTGGTTACCTGGAGTCTATGGAGTCTTTTCCGTTAACTGAAGGATATGATGTTCCACAGGTTACCAGGGTTCACTAGGCATTATACCTGGAAGACGAAAACGTCTCGGAAAACCATATGGTCTCTGTGCAAAAAGAAACCGATACAAAAATAACGATCTCAAGGAGTTGTTTGATGACGAGTCTGGAAAGAGCGAGCCTTACAGAAAAATTAGCTGCGAACGAATGTGCATGCGACAGCAAGTAATGGATGAGTGCAAGTCTATTGATGAATCTTTGCCTGATTTGGGAAACACACGATGCAATGAGGACATCTGTTGGCTTTTGGATAAAAATGATACATGAAAGCGATTTTCGCAAACAAAGAGTTCAATCTTGCAGAAGAATCGCATCTTTAGAATAATGTGCTTTGGAAGACAGCTGCAACGCTAGCATGGTTGCATATACCCTTAAGAATATCCGTTGTGCAGATGAAGTTATCAACAGACTGATGACCGACTTAGAATCGCTTTCGAAATGCAACTGTTGCGCTCCTTGCGACGAATTTCTTTACGACGTGTCCTACAGTTTGGCTAAATGGCCATCTCTTGGTTATGAGTTCTGGTCCGTAGTTTCTGAAATATTTAACGACGGAGATTTTGCGGGTCGTTTTACTAAAGACAAAAGAGACCTATATGAAGAATATGTAAAAAGAGAAAGAATGTATGCAATGACGGACTTTGCAAAAATAAATGTCTATGTATCGGATAGTAACGTTTTGCAGATCTTTGAAGAGGAAGAGATGACAATCACTCAACTTTTCTCGGACATTGGTGGCCAGCTGGGGCTTTGGATCGGAGTTTCCGCTATTACAATACCCGAAGTAATAGAAATAATCGTTAAACGGCCGCTGAATCCTTTCGACAGTTGTGGCGTAAGGTCAAGGGCAGAAAAACAGACAGTGTTGACGATCACTCCGTAAAAGCTGAAGAGGGAGAAGACAAACTCGAAATCGGGCCAAATAATGTGTAAAGTAATGAGAATTCGTAATTTTATTCGCACAAAATCTTATCAATGTGCCATTTGCTTACCAATTCTGCTTTTTCTGGTTTATGGTCTCAAGATTAAAAGGAAGACCGTTAACTGGGTTTGGGTAATATATGAAGCATTGCTAAACTGTTTGACGTTCCGATTTAGAGCTTTTGAATATACCTTATATACCCGATATACATTTTGATATTATTCCCGTTTGATGATTGTACGTAAGCACGTACAGAACATTTTAAACGCCTTTTCTTTATATCTTGATGACATTCCTCGCAGGTCTCATGGTGTTGATTAAAGACAGATTGAGCTGATTAAAACGGGTTCATCTGTACATAAATCTGCAAGGAATTGCTTTTTTAGAAGCTGGAAAACTCACCACTGACGCGTTCCCCTGCACACGTGAAGAACCCTACCAACGAAGGTTTACAGTTTTGTGATTGTCATTTGAGATTTATAAAGCGCCTCTTAGAGGATAAACTCAACAGCGGTGCTTCCGACACGAAAAAATAAAATCTGTTAAACAGTACAGTCTTCAGGAGCCTGCGGAACACTGAGAGGGGGAGAGAAAGGAGCTCAAGTTGCAATTCTCGAGGGAGACGATTCCAGCAAGGGAGCAACGTAGGCAAAGACTAGTGCACTGTAATCACCCAAGACATCCATATAAATGCAAATGTAGACGTTTTTCTAACTTATAACTTATTTACGAGCGCTGCGTCAAGTCAGAAAGGTTGGTACAGAGGTGTCGCAAGGAGAACTAGGATCGATCATATGCTAGTAAGAGTGACTCCTGTTCACCCCTTTATTGTTTGCACGAAACGGCGCCGCACTTTTTGTGCAAATGTGATTAGTGCGTGTCGCATATGCCGACTCTCAGCTGAGTGGATTCCGTGGTGCAGATGACACACCCCAATGAGGTTCTTTGAGGTTTTGTAAGGGTCAGAGGTTAACAGGACTCCAATAAATTCCTGCAGGTCGTTGACCTCCTTACCCACCGGGGCGAAAACAACTTTAACTTTTGTGGTCTTAAACATATAGCGTAAGAGCCATAATCCAGTTCGCTCAGACACGCAAACATACGCACAAACACACACGCACACCTACACACACACACACATGCAGCATTTGCGCCCTCTGTCGAATAACATAGACATCTGTATTATTTGATAGTGGTCTCACTAGATCGGGTCGGAAGCGCCTCTGATGAGGCTATTCTTGAAGTGGCGCTTTATAAATTTCAGATTACAATTACAGTTACAATATCATACATCGTTTGTCCACGTGACACGTTTGGAAAGGCTTCATTTATATAAACACGTATGCGTCTGTGCATATATATACCCATATATATGTGTATATATGCATATATATATACATATATATGCTTCTCTATGTATATACACCTATATGCTGTCTAGAACCAATTGCAACAAGAGAACAGTTTATATGGCCTTAAACTAGACACTTTCTGGTTAGCAAAGACGGATTCAGCAACAAACAATGTATTGACCTGGCAGCGAAACGGATCAAACAATCCTGGTTTTTGCGGACTTAGTTTGATACAGCGCCCGTATTAAAGCTGGTCTCCATGATGCAAGTGCTATAGCCCAAAATTGTCATTACGGTGGCGCTATAGAAGTTCTTAGATTATTATTATTATTATTATTATTATTTATTATTATTATTATTATTATTATTATTATTATTATTATTATTATTATTATCATCATCATCAGCAGCTGCAGCTTCAGCATCAGCATCATCAACAACAATCATCATCATCACCACCACCACCACCACCACCATCATCATCATCATCATCATCATCATATGCAACTTATGTTGCGATGAGAAATTTCTGAGAATAACATCTGCCTTTATGCACATAGAATAACATAAAATAGCAGTGCAGAACAAAATAGATTATAGACTATTGCTTTTATAATCTTATATGTCTTGCTGCATATAAAACTTATTTGTCTATTCGCTTACATAGTGAAAATTTCCTGACTCTGTAATGGCGACATTCACAGAAACATGGAAATCTCCGGTCGCGTCATCGCGTTGTTTAAGTGATAATAACACAGGGTAAAGTAAGGTTTAGTATTATAATAATAATTTTAACTTTATTTATCATGATTTGAGTAACAGTCAATGTCTTAATTAGGTTCATTCACAGCCTTTGCGTTATAATTGTTTGCAATTACATCTACTGCGCGTTGCAAATTCTTACCGTATGGCGTACGGTTAACCAAATCCATCGGCGGGCTCTGGGGAAGGGCGGGACATCTCAAAGCGTCATGTGACGTATCACGTGACTCAGAATTTGATTGAGTTGCCTTTGTGTGTATGTATGTATGTGTATACAAAAAGATAATTTACTAATCTATCTGCAGTCGTTCGTCCTGGCTCAAGAAACTCTGACAAGCCGTTATGTCCTATCAGAAGTGCATCAGTGAGCAAGCAAAACTCTGATACAGAAAAGTCACCAGTGGAAGGCTGCCGCTCATACATCGATACCATCCATCGGATCCTCACCTAGAGTCGATAGTTGACACAGCTTAAACACATACATTTTGCATATGGATGGAGCAGTGGCACATTGGTAATGACTTTGTCCTTCACCTCTGCGATCGGGGTTCGAGTCCCGGTGCACGTGTAAACCTGGCAGCAACCAGTGGCCAGCTGTGGAATTGCTGTCACGAGTAATAAATTACCGATTACTTTACCTAACCATATCGTACCTTACCTTAATTTGTCTTACCTTACATTTACATACCATACTTTACCTTACTTCACCTCACCATCTTACCTCACCTTTCCCCGACTTACCAAAGAATCCCTTCTTACCTTACAATGCTTTATGTTGCGGTTGTCGTATGTACACGATCCTGGGGGCCGGGTTGGGTCTAACCCAGTTCTACGTTCAGAGTCACCCAGATCTCTGCCCCATCTACTTTCGACGTAAAATGGTCGTGTCATCTGTCAACTCTGGATAGGAATCCGTTGGTTGGGCGTTACGTGTGTGCCTGAGTCCGCCACTGGTGACTCTTCGAGTTTTCTCCGCCCTGTTTCGCTTGCTGACACACATTCTGTTCTTAATGACATTTAACATCATTTAGGCTAGCGTAGGCAGCGTTTTTAAAAGGCACTTAAAAGGCGCTATATCAGATGTCTAAATAATTTACTTACAATACAAAACAACTGCAATCACATACTGATTCCTTAAGAAGTTCAGAAGTACACATCTCAACATTTTATCTCCTGTTTTGTTATAGTAGTAGTAGTGGAAGTAGTAGTAGTAGTAGTAGTAGAAGTAGTAGTAGTAGTAGTAGTGGTAGTAGAAGTAGTGGTAGTGGTAATAGTAGCAGTAATAATAATAATAATAATCATAATCATAATAGTAACAATAATAATAATAATTTATTATTATTAATCAATATTATCATCGTCGTCGTCACCATCAACCCTCAATCTATCGATCTTTTGTCAAAATCCTAAGAAAACGACTGTTTCGTTCAATCATTCATTTGCTAGTTCGATTGTTTATTTGTTCGTTAATTCAGTCTCAAATTGATCAGTTACAGCTTCATGTACTTAAAGAGTTTGTATTTGAGATTATATATATATATATATATATATATATATATATATATATATATATATATATATATATATATATATATATATATATATATATATATATAGAGAGAGAGAGAGAGAGAGGAGAGAGAGAGAGAGAGGAGAGAGAGAGAGAGAGAGAGTGAGAGAGGATATTCATGAGGTTTCTCCCTGTACTTGCTTAAACAGCACATGCATAGGGTTAACGCCCTTTAACGAAAATATTGTCTAAACGTCTAAACTGCTTTTATCCCGACGGACTCCGGCGATACGTTTACACCAGTCATTTCGAGTAAATAGAAAAAAACTGCGAGCCATAAGAGATTGAAACAGTATCGCATCGTTAACTACATAGGGGGCAGAAAATTTGGCACTAGTGATTATCATTTTCCCCTTTTCAGGGTACAACTGTTGTTACTTGAGGCTGTTGTTAATTGCGCGCGTTATAAATGTCTGTTTAATAATAATAATAATAATAATTATTATTATTATTATTACTAAATAATTAACTGTTCTAATTATCTATTTTAAACATGATTCGCATATTCAGTTGCTTGATTGCTCAACATACGACCCGAAACTGTGGTTTGTGGCGCACATTCAATAACCACTACAGGTTTACAAGCATTCTGGTTTGAATAAACAATTCTGATGATTATTGTGTTGATCAATTTGCATTGTGTAACAAGATACCGTGCTCATCATTCTGAGGTTAGCAGTGCTGATGAAATTGAACGGAAAATAAAAACTTTTCCAGAAATGTTAAGAAATAAAGATGCGTTTAATAAAAGTTGTTTGACTATTGGCAATTCCTTGAACGTAGAAATGCGTCGAAAGAGAAATGAAGTCTTCCTATTGCATTTGTTGTAATTATCATTGTTATTATTATTATTATTATTATTATTATAATTATTATTATTATCATCATCATCATTATCATCATCATCATTATCATCATCATAATTATAAATTTTGTTGTTGTTATTATTATTATTATTATTATCGTCATCATTATCATCATCATCATCTTCGTCATCATCATCAGCAGCAGCATCATTATAAATATTATCGGTGTTGTTCTTGTTGTTGTAGTTGTTGTTTATGATGTTGTTGGTGGTGGTTGTTGTGGTGGTAGTCGTGCTGATGGTGTTGTAGCTTTTGTCATAATTGAAATTTGAAGACTTCGTTTTCTTGGTCACCGTGCATTCAGAGAATCGTGTTCCATTGATTCATGTCGTTTCTCATCCCTTAATAAAACTGGCAGACAGGACAAACATAGAATCAATCGACAAAATTAATATGATGCTTATATTGGGGCAGATCGACCTCAGTAGAATTGGCCATGCAGCAATTACGAAAATATTTTGTCAATCTGTTGAAATTCTAAAGAGTCCATTGGCATATAAAAGTGGACGCACAACATACATAGGCCCCTCATTGCTTTCCATTGCAGACAACCTTCGAAGTCGTATCGTAGTGTAACTGACGCCTATTATTCAGGTAAGTGGATTAATACTGGTACAGTGGGGCATTAGACCGGGGGTCACTGGCAGTCGCTAACTTTGCAGATAAATTATTATTTGGGGGAAATTAAAATGACAGCGTAATATCTAGAAGAATTTTAATTTAGGATGATCGATAATTAAGTGGCTAACATTCTGGACTGTCAGCAAAGAGTTCTGAAGTTCAAATCCCTGCCAGAGCAGAAAAATGTTTCAAAAATTTCTGCAACACTTGTGCCAGCTAGCTAAGTCAGCCTTAAAATGAGTGTACTGATCGAATACTGTCAGGGTTAATATGAAGGGCAAGGTACAGAACTGGTCACCCGCTCTCATATACCGAGGCTAAGAAAAAATGAAGTCGATAACATTAGCTTAAGGGACCGACGGAGCCAACGCCAGGGTATTGACGGCAACAGGATTTCATTTTTTGGCTTAACCGGTAACCAAAATATTTCGTAAACTCCGACGCAGAGAAACTTCTACAGAAACGATCCGTCGAGACGTACACCAGTCACAGTGAGAATCGGCGGCGTGGAACAGTCTTCCCGAGCATGTCAAGTCGTCCCCTTCACTGGACACATTTAAAACACGGCTAAAATCGTTAGTTTTCAGCCTGTCCTTCGACGGCTCAATGCACTGTTGAATGTACATCGCCTTTTTTTCTACCTCGGTCGTGTTACGGCGCCATATACATTGTCTTATTATTATTATTATTATTACTACTACTACTATTATTATCATCATTATTACAGAATAATTTTAATTTCTTCCAATGAATACATTTACAATTCATAAAGAAAAGTTTTGATATTCTGGTTCTTTCAGAGAGTTGCAATATTTGACAAGAGCAAAAAATCACTCACAGAATCAGCCATGTCGGTGAGAGAGCACTTGGAGCATTTTGCTCAGCACACTAGCATGCACGGTTTTGGAAGGGTCATCCTCACAAAGAAACGGGAGAAGCGCGTGGGCATGGATCATAGTTTTCGTGTCTGCCTGGGCCTTGTTTGCCTACCAGGTTACCAGCGTCTTGACCAAGTACTTCGAATACTCGAAGAAGACTACGACTGAATTTGTGTCAGGTGGTGCTCCATTCCCAGCCATCACACTGTGCAACATGCAGAGCTTTAATTTCTATGCCATGCATAAGTTCCTGAAAACAGTGGTAGAGTTTCAAAGTTCAAACAAAGAAAACAAAACATTTCTACAGTTCGTTGGAAGAAACAGTTCTTACCTATATTATTTGGCGCTGCTGGACGATGTAGCCACGAAATATGCAAAGCACAACAAACTGATTGACTCTGAATACAATGAACTTTTACAGATATTCTACCGATCAACTATTGTAGCAAATATACCAAAGGAAGTACTCAGTGATATTGCCTATAAGCAAGAGGAATTTATCGTTAAATGCACCTACGGTGACTCTCCTTGTAATATTAAAGAAATTCCGCATTCATACTTTTTAAAATGCTTCACATTAGAACTTCCTCATAGCACAAAAACGAGTTTCGAAGACTTTCAGTCTTTGTCGGAAGGCATTGCAAATGGGCTCTCAGTTACAGTTTTCACTGGAACCAAACTGGTTGACAGCTTCAGCGACGTTCGGCTACCCGAAGCTCAGAACAAAGAGAGTCCGCTCTCTGCAAGCTCTGGAATACGGGTTGTAATTCATCCGCCTGGAACAGAGCCATTTCCGTTAACTGAGGGTTACGATGTTCCACCAGGTTACCAGGCATCACTAGGCATTATACCTGAAAGGCGAAAACGTCTCGGGAAACCATATGGACTCTGTGCCAGAAGAAATCTATACAAACATGACTATCCTACGAAGAAGCCTGGTGACAAGTTCGGAGAGAACAAGCCTTACAGAAAAATTAGCTGCGAACGAATGTGCATGCAACATCATGTAATAGATGAGTGCAAATGCATTGATGAATTTTTGGCTGATTTGGGAAACACAGAATGCAATAACCACACGTGTTGGCTCTTGGATAAAAATGAAACACGAGACAGCGATTTTCGCAAACAAAGAGTTCAGTCATGCAGAACTATCGAGTCTCTTGAAGAATGTGCTTTGGAAGACAGCTGCAACGCCAGCGTGGTTGGAGATACCAATAAGAATATTCGTTGTGCGGATGAAGTTATCAACAGACTGATGACCGACTTAGAGTCGCTTTCGACATGCAACTGCTACTCGCCTTGCGACGAATTTCGCTACCAAGTGTCCTACAGTCTGGCTAAATGGCCTTCTTCTGGGTACGATCGTGGGTCCGCATATTATTACATTTTTAGAAAACAAAAGTTTGTTGAACGTTTCACCAAAGAAAAACAAGAGGTATATAAAGAATACAGGAGCAGAACAAACATGCAGTACATGAACGACTTTGTAAAAATAAATGTCTATGTAACGGATAGTAACGTTTTGCAGATCTTTGAAGAGCCAGCGATTACAATCACTCAACTCATCTCGGAAATTGGTGGCCAGTTGGGTCTTTGGATTGGAGTTTCCGTGATTACAATCTCTGAAGTAATAGAAGCAATGCTGAAAATAGTTACTGTAGGCATTCGACAGTTCTGGCGTAAGGTCAAAGGCAGAAAAACAGACAGTGTTGATGATCGTTATACAAAAGCTGAAGAAGAAGGCAAATTCCAAGATGTTTAAAGTAATGAAAGTTCACAGTTCTATTGTGCTACTTGCTTAACAATTCTGCTTCTTTCTGGCTTGTGGTCCCAAGTCCAAAACGAAAATTGCTAACTAGGTTTGGATAATGTGTGAGGTTTTTTAAAACTGCTTGGTGTCGTTTCCTTGGTGGCTTTTGAATTTGCATGCTGTATACCCCATATACATTTTGATGTTATTCGCATCTGATGATTGTACATAAACACGTACTGAACATTTTTATGGCGTCTTTTCTTTACCTCTCCAAGTTCGTTCTTGCTGGCATGATAGTTTTAGAGCTGATTAAAAACAAGTTCTTGGGCATATAAATGGTTAGTAGCTGGAAAAGTCGCCAAAATACGAAGATCTCTTCTAACTGATTGGTCGACACCACTTCAAGGACATTGTTCGTCTCATCAATTCTTTGTTTCCTGGTACATGCGTCATTTCTATGTCTGGGCTCCATACTTTCCATACAGACATTAGTTAACTAGTGTTAGGGCGACCAATCAGAAATGGCGGTCAGACGTAGATATGTGTTTCAACAATATGGCCCAGAAATACCGCCAAACTGCAAAGCAGAAATACAAAAAAAAAACTTCAGAACGCAGACTGATACATGGTAGTGGTCTCAACATAAGAGAATTAAGAAGCAAATAACAAATTGATGAAGTTATTTCACAAAATGAATGAGAATGGTCAACAACAGGCAATATGGCTGCCACAGCTGCCCAGCAAATGGTTCCACATTGATAGACGCTATCTACTCAATGCAACTCTGAATCAAGTCAAACGCAGATCCCAATATAATTAAAAATACTCAACATACTCTACTTACTCGTTGACGCTGCTGTATTCTCTTTAATATTAGACAATTTTATTTTAATGGATTGTGTAATCGCTTGAAATATGGCTTAGCTTTTAGATTCTTATAATTTATATTTTAACAATTATAATTCTTGTCTTACACTTATAACTGTTATATTTAATATTATATTTTATATTATATTAACTTTTTTAACAGCTGGAGATCTTGCTTTTAACTCGCAACTGTTATATTTTAACATTTGGAGTTCTACCGTGTGCTACTCGTTGTCGCATTAAAGAGCTTTGTCTTGCATTTGTAAAGATCAGCCTACCTAAACTTGGTCAGGCTAACATAACACGCATCACATAGCATAACAATATAACATAATATTGTATAGCATTAGATAACATCGGCTTTTAATGGTTCAGAAGATTTTAATGTCTGCTATGCTATCGACGCAAGTGTCGTCTTGGTAGAACACTGCTGTTATCTATTTAAAATTGACACAGAACACAATTAAATCAAAATTGTAATTAATTAGTGATTAAATAGGCACAATAGCAATGTCGGATTGACAGTGACAGTTCTTGGACGAATTTATTTATAAACGAATCACAAAACAGATGAAGTTCAGAAGGTCTGTTGGCTTCGGGAAAATCGTTGACGCAATGAGGTACCGTAATACATTATGATGCTATCGTGTTCAACTGATTTGTATGACTATATGCAATCTGTGTATTATTTCCTGGCTGGTTTTAAGGTTAGAGGTTCCCTCAAACGATGAAGACTAGGCTAATTCGTAATCGTAATCGTATCGTGATTCCGAGATTTCTACAGCGCCCAACGAAAGCCACATCGCGGGGACCAGCTTATTCACAGGTGCTCAGTCAAAACAAAATCGATAGGCAAAATGGTTCAGTTTCAGGTCAAGATCCAAAAGTCAGGCTGAGGGACAGCGTGGCAGCTACGGTGGGTGATGTTTGGGGTTGGAGAGCAGAGGCAGATAAAAGTAAGAAGGGGTGTCACGGTAGGGTCTGTGACAGAGGAATGTTTTCAGTTTTGAGTGAAAGGCCGATGCAGATATTGCAAGCGTTGGAGCATCGATAAGTTTGTATGACTGTACATAAATCTGCAAGGAATTGCTTTTTTAGCAGCTGGAAAACTCACCACTGACGCGTTCCCCTGCACACATGAAGAACCCTACCAACGAAGGTTTACAGTTTTGTGATTGTCATTTGAGATTTATAAAGCGCCTCTTAGAGGATAAACTCAACAGCGGTGCTTCCGACACGAAAAAATAAAATCTGTTAAACAGTACAGTCTTCAGGAGCCTGCGGAACACTGAGAGGGGGAGAGAAAGGAGCTCAAGTTGCAATTCTCGAGGGAGACGATTCCAGCAAGGGAGCAACGTAGGCAAAGACTAGTGCACTGTAATCACCCAAGACATCCATATAAATGCAAATGTAGACGTTTTTCTAACTTATAACTTATTTACGAGCGCTGCGTCAAGTCAGAAAGGTTGGTACAGAGGTGTCGCAAGGAGAACTAGGATCGATTATATGCTAGTAAGAGTGACTCCTGTTCACCCCTTTATTGTTTGCACGAAACGGCGCCGCACTTTTTGTGCAATTGTGATTAGTGCGTGTCGCATATGCCGACTCTCAGCTGAGCGGATTCCGTGGTGCAGATGACACACCCCAATGAGGTTCTTTGAGGTTTCGTAAGGGTCAGGGGTTAACAGGACTCCAATAAATTCCTGCAGGTCGTTGACCTCCTTACCCACCGGGGCGAAAACAACTTTAACTTTTGTGGTCTTAAACATATAGCGTAAGAGCCATAATCCAGTTCGCTCAGACACGCAAACATACGCACAAACACACACGCAATAACATAGACATCTGTATTATTTGACAGTGGTCTCACTAGATCGGGTCGGAAGCGCCTCTGATAAGGCTATTCTTGAAGTGGAGCTTTATAAATTTCAGATTACAATTACAGTTACAATATCATACATCGTTTGTCCATGTTAAACGTTTGGGAAGGCTTCATTTATATAAACACGTATGCGTCTGTGCATATATATACCCATATATATGTGTATATATGCATATATATACACATATATATGCTTCTCTCTATATATATACACCTATATGTTGTCTAGAACCAATTGCAACAAGAGAACAGTTTATGTGGGCTTAAACTAGACACTTTCTGGTTAGCAAAGACGGATTCAGCAACAATGTATTGACCTCGCAGCGAAACGGATCAAACAATCCTGGTTTTTGCGGACTTAGTTTGATACAGCGCCCGTATTAAAGCTGGTCTCCATGATGCAAGTGCTAGAGCCCAAAACTGTCATTACGGTGGCGCTATAGAAGTTCTTAGATTATTATTATTTATTAATATTATTATGATTATTATGTGGAACAGTCTTCCTGACCATGTGACGAACGGTTAATATTATTATTATTATTATAATCATCAGAATCAGCATCATCATCAACAACAACAACAATCATCATCATCACCATCACCACCACCACCACCATCATCATCATCATCATCATCATCATCATCATATGCAACTTGTGTTGCGATGAGAAATTTCTGAGAATAACATCTGTCTTTATGCACATAGAATAACATAAAATAGCAGTGCAGAACAAAATAGATTATAGACTATTGCTTTTATAATCTTATATGTCTTGCTGCATATAAAACTTATTTGTGTATTCGCTTATATAGTGAAAATTTCCTGACTCTGTAATGGCGACATTCACAGAAACATGGAAATCTCCGGTCGCGTCATCGCGTTGTTTAAGTGATAATAACACAGGGTAAAGTAAGGTTTAGTATTATAATAATAATTTTAACTTTATTTATCATGATTTAAGTAAAGGTCAATGTCTTAATTAGGTTCATTCACAGCCTTTGCATTATAATTGTTTGCAATTACATCTACTGCGCGTTGCAAATTCTTACCGTATGGCGTACGGTTAACTAAATCCATCGGCGGGCTCTGGGGAAGGGCGGGACATCTCAAAGCGTCATGTGACGTATCACGTGACTCAGAATTTGATTGAGTTGCCTTTGTGTGTATGTATGTATGTGTATACAAAAAGATAATTTACTAATCTATCTACAGTCGTTCGTCCTGGCTCAAGAAACTCTGACAAGCCGTTATGTCCTATCAGCAGTATATGAACATGGGTAAGTTGATGGTCCTATCAGGTTTCAAATCCGTGCATCGCTAGCAGTGGCAGTTTTTAGGATCATTTGCGTTGGTCTTTGTAAATGCGATGCTTGCAGTCAAAATGGCGGCGTCGGCCATGATGGATGGATTGGAGGAGATTGGAGACCTGAAACGGTTGAACGAGTGCGTTCGTGTTATAGTTGTTCCCAATTTTTTGTGCGCGAATTTGCCACTTAAACGTAAAGCTTAAGATGGGGATAGTTGTTCGTTTGCCTTGGAAAGAAAGGGGTGGTCGGGTGACTGGATTCGATTAAGATGCAGTTTTGCCGCCGCTGACACAATGGAAAGTTGTGTAAAATCTCGTAATTTATTGATGTTTCAAAAACGCCTTGTCGAGAGAAGCCTGTGGCTGGCAGTCAGTCAGATCAATCCGGAACAGTAAGGACCGGTTTTATTCAATTACTCTTTGATGTTTTGACTTGATTGTTCTCAGTCAATAGCGTTTTTGCCGCATTCGATGCCCTGTTGTTTTGGTTTTAATTGCAGTTAGACCTTGATGACCTCCACTCCAAAAGCCTGATGAATGTTCATTTGAAAACTTTAGGAGGATTCACTGTTGTAGAAAATTTGCAGTGAATCTTTCACTGAGGATCAGCAGAGCAATTAATTATTCAAATCGTATGTGGCCATTGTGAGAAAAGTGTCAATTGTAGGGTTTGTTTGCTATTCGAAGCTGTGTCTTTTCTGCAGCAAATATTTTAGGAATGGGCTTCAACTGCCTATCAACTCCACTGTAACTTCACAAAATTTCTGGAACAGCTGCCCACCATTGAACACTTGTTTGTTGTTGACATTTCGTTGCAGGGTTCGGGGCAGCGGGTGGTGGGCACCCGTACATGATGGGGTTTCAGGGTGGTATGCCAATGCAGATGCAGCCAAATCCACAACAGTATCTCCAAAATCACCGACCCCAAGGTGATTATAAGCGTTATCAGTACACACTCCTAAAACTATACTTGTAGTGACATGAATTTTGTGTAGCATTGTCGGGTAGGGAGTGAGCTACTTCTAGAGTGCTTTACAATGTCAGTTGTTTACACAAGTGTTGTTTACAATTGCATAGTAAATAAAATTTCAGTTGATTTTGAAAGGGATGTCTTGTAAGTTGTAACATCTGACATTGTCCAGCATTTGTTAGTTTCTTAAAAGGATATATAAATAGCCACATACATACATACACACACATACATACATGCGTACACACATACACATATACATACTTACATACACATGCATACACTCGCATGTATGCATACATAGATACATACATATATACGTATAAAGACATATATATATATATATATATATGTCTCCTATGATTTATGGTTAGCATTTCTTGTTGGTGTGACATGGGTGTCTTACTGTTTGATGCTGTGGGGAATGCTCTTCCACAGTTGCGCCAGTTTCTAATTGTTTTGAGTTTTGTCTTTATATTAATAGTATAGAAAATATTTGTCTCAAAGAGATTTCAAGCTGGTGTATTCAGTTTGTCATTAACCGATGTTTACGTTTTGAAATCACTGAGAAACGTTGTTAGAGAAATATTCTCAATTTCATTGTTTTATTTTGAGTGGAATTATGTTTTTGTAGTGAATTGTATTTGTAAAAATTTGATTAGCACCTCTTACAGATGTGGGGCATGGTAGTTTATTGCATAGAGCACTTGGTTTGTATGGGTTTGAGCCTCCTGTGAGACGGTTGCTGTGTAGGGATCTTGAGCAAGTCCTTTACTTACAATTGCTCAGTGCCATCGATTGATAGTTACTCATTATTAGATAGTGATGCTAAATAATTGCAGAAACAGTAATTACTGATATATGAAGATATTGCACCAGCAGATCAATTAGCCAGTATCTGATTCTTGCTTAAATTGCATTCAGTTGCTTCTCCACTGTAAGATAGCACTACAACAAAGATAATAATTAATTGATTAATTTTGTTTTTGAATCAGCAGGTCATGTTAGTGTTCCAAGTCAGCCGCCTGCGAGCAAAGGTGGAAAGCGCAAGCTAGCAAACGACCCGAACCGACCGAAAAGACCGACGTCCGCGTATTTCTACTTTGTACAGATCGAGAGGGAGGAGGCCGCAAAAAGAGGAGAGAAAATCACACGCGTACGTTATCTGAAAATTGACAAATGCTATTCCGAAACGAATTACAACGGTTGCATTCATTTTTCTTTTTCCCCGGGTAGATTTGATTCATCAGGATGTAAAAAATTACAGGACATTATCGGGAACAGCAGCTACGCGTGAGGCTGAGGCGTAGAGAGTATGCTGCTGAAAGCAACTGCATTGAAGGGCTGAACTGTCATTGCTGGGCACTGAAAATGCGTCATGTATTTCATCTCCAGAGGCATTGGATAGCCTCCATTCCAGGTCTGATGAAGACAAGACCAGTAGTTTGAACCGATGGTTTAGAAGGTCAGAGAGACAACTGATAAATGGCAAGAAGTTGGCTGTATTTAGCGGTTTCGCAAACTGCTGACTGCTCAGCTGCACTAAATGAATATTTGGCAAATAAAAAATGGCCAGTGAATAATTGTATTATTATTATCAGTAATTAGTTAATTGTTTTTAGTGACATTCGTGAGTGTAGAGTGCTTCTTTTGTTTCTTTGTTTTTAACCTGATTAAATTATTCGTGACATGATTAAATTATATCTAAAGTGTAAGACCGGATTTGAACTACATTAAAGATCTGCTTCACTTTAAGATTTTGCAGTCTGCTGTTACCACTGATGCTTTTCATCCTGTCTTCATGTTGTGTAGCCTTTGCAGTCTTCCAGTCTCTGTGAGTCTTGTTAATCTTGACTGGTTCTTTCTAAAGAATTGTGATTTTGCTTAGAAGTGACCATTAATTGATGCCTTATGTATTAAGATAACAGGACCAGTGTTCTGACTAAATTCCAATATGGTCAAACAATGTGACACCTTCCGAAATATCCTTCCATGCAGCAAGTTCATGAACCTGCACACTGAACATTCGGCGTAATTGTAAAATGTAAATGTACACGGTTTTCAATAGTGACTCTAAGGCCTCAACCCGACTCATGTTTTGGTGAATTTATAGGGTGAGATACTACGGGCGCCGCGCCATTTTGGGACTGTGCTAGGCTTAGAGGGAACCTTGAATGGTGCTGTGGAGGTTTCAAGATAAGATTAGAGATCACTTTACACGTCTTGTGGAATAATATTTGTAGGTGGCAGAGTGGACGAAACAGATATCGGCGAAATGGCGAGAGTTAACCGTTGCCCAGAAGGAACAGTATCAAATCATGGCTGCCACTGACAAAGCCAGATACACACAACAGGTGGCAGCAGTTTCTCATTATTATAAACACAAACTGAAGAAAAGGTAAAAGAGAAGTAAGGTAACGGAATGTTTGTTGCGCACTTCAGCAAGTAAATAAAGTATCCCATATCCCACAAGTGAGATGTAGGGGAGGCACTGGTTTCCTTTTCTTTAGGCCCTTGAGCCAGCAGTGGACGAATTCCAAGGTCCTGGACATGGGACCATTGCGACTCGGAACTTGCTGTTTACTTCTCCAATACCAAATTCCACTGCTTGGTGACGGGCATCATGTGTGTAAACAACTTGCCCAGGGTCGTTACATGGAGTCGTTACAGTGTCGCACTTGGAGTGGTTTATTAGGTAGGAATGTTTTTATTAACAGGCTGCAATTCTGATTATTTGGAGTGTTAACTTGCTCAAACCAAGCGCAAATTTCAA
The DNA here is from genome assembly GCA_964023275.1 of Norana najaformis. Lineage (NCBI taxonomy): Eukaryota > Metazoa > Annelida > Clitellata > Crassiclitellata > Hormogastridae > Norana > Norana najaformis. Next base: position 61,745,707 of record OZ029913.1, read on the forward strand.
ACGGCACTAGCACACGTTCCTCAGCCTGCGATTCCTCACTCGGGCGATGGACACATGGCATGTTAAGAAACGTCTTACTTACTCACTTAACATGTTTTACACATTAAGTTCAAGTTTGGGGAGTGGCTGGATTGGACCCTTCATCTGTTGTTGAACCTGATTCAGTGTGTACTTGTATGGTAAATATTGCTGTGTTTATAGTTAGTACTGTTTTTCTTAGGTTGCTATGTTTACAGTTAGTGCTGTTTTCTTAGTGTGGCTATGCTTATGGTTAGTACTGTTTTTCTGAGTTTTTCTACATTTATAGTTAGGACTGTTTCTTTGTATTGCTATGTTTATAGTTAGTACTGTTTTTCTGAGTATTTCTATATTTATAGTTAGTACAGTTTCTCTTAGTGTTGCTGTGTTTATAGTTAGTGTTGTTTTTCTTTGTAGATGGCAGCATACACTGGCAAAGATGCCAACAGACCCAAGAGACCTCAGTCTGCTTACTTCCTCTGGTTGGCAGACTTTCGTGCTCGCATGAAAAACAAATTTATCGAGAACAAAGATATCCTTAGGGCAGGTGAGTCGAATGCTAATTCACCTGTTAGATTTATCCTGTTAGATTTTGCCTGTTCACTTACCTTTCAACCACAAGTGACTTTCAGTGATGATAATTGCCTGTTAGCTGTATATGGGCAGATGACTCTCAATGAAATTTCTCTGATTCCCAAGGGCCAGGTGCTGTGTCATAGGTGAAAAAGTGAGTTTGTTCCATTGGCAGCAGATTTTGGGGCTGTTCCTGTTGGAAGCCAAAACTATTATGATTAATTCAGAGATTGTCTTGCCTTTAGCCATGTTTGATCCAAAGGTTGGTGCACCATGAACTCCAGATTTTTCTATCTTCACTGTCCATGCTCAACTTCACTGCCATGCTTAACTTCACTGCCCGTGCTCGACTTCATGCCTCTGCTCGACTTCACTGCCCGTTCTCAACTTCACTGCCTGTGCTCAACTTCACTGCCCATGCTCGACTTCACGTCACCAGCTAGCATTGTATTCAGGGTGCCGGGTGACTATTTTGATGTGCTGGTTTTATGCTGCAGCTGGCTGTTTAGGTAGAAGTTAAAGCTTGTGATGTTTTGTAGCTGGAGAAGAATGGAGAAAAATGACCAACATGGCAAAGGCTCCGTATGAGCAGATGGCCGAAGAGGAAAGACGGAAGTACGAGGTTAAGATGAAAGAATATAATATGGTACGTCGTAGACCCGTATTTTCATCGCTGTTAGGTGACAGCGTGTTTCTAGACTGGATAGAATACTTGGGTTTATGTCTGCTCAGAAGGTGATGCCTGATTTAGATTTCAAGCAGATTGTTTCATTTCTCTTCTTTAAAAACTGCCTTGTTTCTGTGATCTTAAAATTCAGTTTTATTCTGGAAAAATGTTTAGAATTGTTTCAGTATGACAGTTCTATGATAATCCTTGAAATATTCTTTTATGCTGGCCAAGTAGTATTGACTTGATCTGCCACGTTTTTGTTTCACGTGCAGTGCAAGTTTTGTAAAATTGCCAGTTGTTTCTGGCGTGATATAATCAATTCTACAACATGGCGCATGAAGCATCAGTCACTTCAGGTGAAATCACAGAGAATAGGTCAAAAGGTGCTGGTCATAAAGTTAAGTTTAATTGAAGTTCTTTCAGTCTAAAGTCCTTAACCTGAGGAACTACAGGAAAAGTAGGTTCAGGAGAAAGTTTTCCGAAAGGTGCTAAATAAAATTATCTAGCTGTGTGAATTAGCAATGGGCCCATTCATATTTCTGATGATTTAGAATTGACTGATTGAATGGTTGATTGAAAGAATGATTGAATAGTGAATGATTGATTGATTGATTAAATCGTTTAAGTTTCTAAGAACAGAAATTGATTATTTGATTCACTGACTGATTAATTGAATAGTTTAATTAACCAACAGTGCTCTGAGGTTGGTACAAACCACACTAGTGAAGTGAAATTATTACAACTCTTGATTGAACTCTTGATTGCAGAACGGTGGCTCGGCCGCCAAGAAGGCCCGTGTCGAGTCCGCCACCCCATCTTTAGACGTCAAGTCGTCGGCTTCGAGCACCAACCCAGGCTCCGCCGCGTCGGCCGCCGCCGGCAGCTACCGCCCACCACCGGCCGGCCCCCCGTCTGGCCTCACTGCGCAACAGCAGCAGCACCTTGCTTCCCAAGTCCACCAGATGTCCTCGCTTGCCCAACAGCAGCATGATGACTGTGATGACGAGGACATAGACGATGACGACGGCGAGGACGATGAAGAGGACGAGGACTACGAATAAGCCGCGATGCTGTCCTTTCTGCCGCCCGACGCGTCGTCCACCGCGTGGGCCGGCCTCGGCCGCAACGTGCGGGCGGGCTGCGCGAGACAGGCTGCCAGCGGAGTTGCAAGCGCGCACATGACATGTTTGATGTAGTAAAAGTACAGTACCTCCTTCTGACTACCAGGTTATAGTCACGTTTTAATCTTAAATTCGAGAAAAACAGTCACACGACGAGACTTGCGCCGATGGACTGCGTCTGTACATTGCTGCCGGACTTTATTAATAATCGTCGTTGCTATTAAGAACTATTATTTTTTAGGTTGTTAGATTTGCGCGTACACGGATAGAGGAGTTCCATATCAGCTGGTGAGCACTGCATCACGAGGGTTTCTTTGGTAGGCTGCAGGGTTGTTGGTCGTGTTCATTCTTAGATATGTCGCATTCAAGGGTGTTGGCAGTGGGTGGTCATACCCCAGCTTGAAAATATTGGGATCAGAGGCGTTTGCTCCCTCTCTGCTTTTGAACCAATCGAAGATTTTTAGTGTTTTATGTTCCACTCATGCCTGAAGACTTGGTTATTTCAGTGGAAGGAAGTGAAGACTTGGTTATTTCAGTGGAAGGAAGTGAAGACTTGGTTATTTCAGTGGAAGGAAGGAGTGGTCGATACCAAGAAACAAAAAAATTTCCATGGTATAAAATGTGACCTTGCTTATGTTGCCTCTTTCTGATATCTAGCTTTGCCACTCTGTCTTACCCTTTCAAAGTTGTGTTGATGCTGTTGGTCATGTTATTCAGCAGTTGATGGCTTAGAGCGTTTGCACAGCCTTACATTTTGACACATGCTTCAAAATTTGTTCCCCCTGTTTTAGAGCATGTTTCAGTTGATGCTGAGTGGTTCTAAGGTGCACGAGAAGGAGGATGCTGTGGACTGTTCTGAAAACAGTTGACGCTGTGTTTGAAAGTAGAATGGGAAAGCTTTTTGCTGCCTTTTTGTCAAAGTTGGTTTCCAGTTAAACAGATGTGATGGTGTTGGCTTTGAACAGTACTATGTTGTTGGGACAAGGTGTGTTTGACTAGTTGTGTGAGCTGCTGAAATGCTTAACAGGGTTCTTCATGATCAGTATGCAACACAACGAGTTTGAAATTGAGATTATATGCGGACGTTTGATTTATATAGGGTAAACACATATCATAACAAAATTGGTGTTATTCCTAACTGTTGCTCTTGTGACGTGTTGGTATCTGGCCGGATGTTGTTTCAAACCAGTAATTTTGATTGTGTCATATTGCTAAGCATGTGATGTCCATGCCGGGACGGGCCCCATAAGGGTTCCATATGGGAACATGAGCCCCGCTTGGGAATGCTGGCAGAGATGTCAGTGATGTAATGTTGCATGTTGTACATGTAGTAGTTTAATTTAAATTTGCCCAGACAATCTGTATGCCACGTATTCCGCTTGAGGACGGTGGCACTGGTTATTTCAAGTGATCCATGTTTGCTGAGAAAGATGGTTAGTTGCTTTCACTTTCTGTTGGCAGTGGTACGTTCCACTGCCAGCGGTTTTAGTGTTGTGGCACTTGCACGCCTTGTCTTTACGTAGAAGTTCTTCACTTTTCGGGGTCACAGACCCCAAAGTTTGGGGAATGGTAATTACAGGCCTTACCCCTATTTTTCTGAGTAGCTGCATTTAAGTAGATGCTTAATTTAATGCTTGAGTTACAAGGCCTGTCTTTCTTACTGCATGCTAAGAAAGCACTGTGTGCAGAAGATGGCAGAGCCAAGCATCCTGTGGTGATGGTTGATTTTCAGTTTGAGTCTTTGTTTTCCCATCTTGAATGATAATCCTTTGTTTCTTAGTGCATATCATGAGATATGACAACCGGCTGTTGGTTACTGAACTGTTTCAGTACTCTTAGTAGTTTATTGTGGTGGTGCAGGCTATGTTGAAAGACTGAATACTTAAAATAATGTGTAGTTTGAATGTGTGATATGTCTGCACTTTTAAGAGCCCCTCCTGTTAGGACTTACAAAGCTTTAAGACTTGGTTGTGCAGTGAATTGCTTACAAAGGTGTCAGTTATGCCCTGTCTGATTTGTTGGATCAAAATTGTCAGTTGGATTTAAGAGAAAGAAGGGGGCTTTGTAATTCCCTGCTCTCGTGAGTGATGTGTGTTTGCTTGGCAGCTTAGATGCCATTCCACAGATGAAGTGCGTCAATGATCAAATTGATTGAGCAACTGGAACTATTGCGTTTCTTGACAGCTGAAGAGATTCCCTTGTGTTGTACATTAATTTGTTCTTGCTTAACTGTTATCGCAGACAAAACCATCGATGTCACATTCCGGTTTCCATGGTGTGACATTTCTAAAAATACTGGAACAATTCCTGCTGTATTTGTAAAATTTATGGGTCTTTATTTTCAGAATTTTAATTCCTGTGTTTTAGTTGGGTTGGTCCTTAGGGGTGCTTGTATGCGGTTTAAATAGGAACAATGTTTCTTGGGTTCATGTGCTAGCCTTTGTGAATTGATTTGATCTAGATGGCTGTTGAATAAGCTGGTCTTGTTAGATGCCTTGTTGATGGGACATTTGATAGTGAGTGACCTTGCCAAAGATTTCCACTTCAAAATAATCTGTCATATTTAGATGCCTTTGCAAGCTCAGATTTGACAAAAATGGCCCTGCAAGAAAGTTATGATCCGAGCCATTTTTCCTTTACAACGTTGACAGTTTAGCCCATCAAACCTTTGTAATTGTTGCCTCGGTTGTATATTCATGACGAACACATTGTTAATGAACTCGATGGTTTTGAGTCGAGTGAAGAGTTAAGTCTGCGTTTTTCAAATTCTTTTTCGTCTCTTCTTGATCTCTGGAGCCTGCCAAAGGGAGTCCGAGATAAAAACGGGTGCAACGCAGTTTTTGTGGCTATTGTAGACTTCATTCTTTGTATTCATCTTTTCCATTTTTAAGTTAAAAGCATTTGACCAGTGTTGGCAATTGTTGGTTATCGTAATTGCTTAAGCGTGTATGTTCGATAATATTATATGTCCGTTAGTCATGTTTGTTTATTTTTGGTATTTATTTTGTAGCACATTTTGTAATTCGATTAGACTTGGCAGAAACACAGTATTGCATCCTAGTACAGCTGCTTGCTTTTTATCTTTTTTCCATCAGCCGTTGTAGGTACAGTCTGTTGAGGTCGTCAACGTTTTTGGTGACGTCATTGTAATGACTTCTGACGTCATCGTCATCACGTGTATGTGTATCGTTCGTTATTATTAGTGGCAGCATTTCATCCAGACTTCAGTAATGTTGAGTTCTTGTTGATGCTCCTGTTTTTATTATTATTAATCTAAAAAGAATAGAAGAACAAAAGAAACTCCAGATGTCGTCAGTTGTTGTGAGTGTGTTCGTTTTTTCCACTGATATGAGCTTATAACTTCAGTGGTGCAATACTGCGCAAAATATGGATGGCAGAAGTAGAAATTTACAAACTAGTTAGTAAAGAGTCAACCATAAAGAACGTCTGCAAAATGACCAACTTTGGACATCCCTTGCCTGCTTTTGGCATTACTCTTTCCACCCCCTCTGCAGACTTCCGCGCTCCAGTGGATTACCTCTGCCTGGATTAGGCTACTGTGTTAAGTGGTGGGGTACACTATTTTACTGTAGGTCCATACAGAGGGACCTTAAATGATGCGGCACCCATTAAAACAGGAAGCAGTGGTGAAGGATCTCACTCGATTTTAGGGATGCCAAAATGCCAATCCGGGACGCCCGCATAGTCACTTGATATGCTAGTACCAATTTACTCTGTCCACATCACTGTATGAAACGAATGTTGCGTCAGCCTAATGTAGGATCTGCTGCAAACTGTCGTTAAAAATTACGGTGAGATTATTTGGCTCAAATCATCAAGAGACAAGTGGCTTATATACAGAATTTGAATCAACTTCAAGAGCAAAAGTCTACTAACCTAACTAGCCTCTATGGTCCCTTTAAAACTTATTTGCGGCTGCTGTTCGAGTTAGTGTGCGAAAAGAACAACATTTGGTGAAGTGGATATTTACACTAAGCCCCCGGGACAATTTGGGATCAATCCAGGACGGGACGCACAAGGCCGATTCCGGGACTGGCCAAGCGAATCCGGGACGGTTGGCAGCCCTACTCGACCAAATGATTGAAAAACGCGCAGGGTTCGAGGTATTGCTGGTCTGGTTAGCCAAGTTGGTTAAAGCGTACCTGCAGGCGCCTCTGCGCCAGGATGCCGGTTCGCATACCGATCGTGGCTATATTTCACAGAATGTTAATCTTCGGATTGCACGATCCATGGGGACCTTAAATGGCGTGGCGCCCATTCAAATCGGCAGCATTGATGAAAGATCTCACTCGACAAATTCTTTTTAAAACAGCCGTGTCGAGGCCATACGATCGCTTATAGAATACAATACAATACAACTTATAGTTATAACGCGCCTTAATAAAACAATGTCTTACTCAAAGGACGCGTTACAACATAATAATTAGTTATAGGACTGAGAGAATAAATGAGTCTTAAGTTTTAATTTAAAAGTATCTATTGAAGAGCACCTTCGAATAGATTCAGGTAAAGAGTTCCACTCAGCTAGACCAGCTACTTCAAACATTCTTTTACCAAACTGTAGGTTAACTGTTCTGATAGAAGTGAGTTAGTAACCTTTATTTGCATCTTCCAAGTGCATAGGCATTATATTGCACAGAACGATTACACACAATTTAAATCAGGTTACAACACGGGTAAATATTTCGTATGCAAAACTTAATAATAACTCAAAATACAATAAAAACATCGATTTACAAAAACTACTAATATACAGAAGTGCCCAGCGCTTAGGTTCAAAGTAGTACTTCATAAAATTTTGAGATTATGAATACTATTATTCATAGCTGGCGAAATCATAATCTCGAGATTTCTCCAGCGCCCAACGAAAGCCAAGTCGCGGAACCAGCTTATTCACAGGCACTCAGTCAAAACAAAATCCAGGTCAAGATACATTTCTATGGGTGAAACCAGCAATCTACTCTATAATGGAGATTGAAATGAGACAAAATACTGAATAATATCTAATCTACGGTTAGGCTGGTTCTCTGCCTCTTGTAAACAGCATCGGCCATTAAAGGGCTGTGATGACTTGGACTCTTGATATATATGTCTGATTTAATGGTTTAATCGCAAGCATTTTTTCGGTAAACGCCTCCAACCTTTGTTAAAAATACCGAGTTAATCATACGAAACACCAAACTACAGCGTTTTATTTCTGTTGCTTCGTTTGAGATGTTTTAGCGGAGATGTGGAAGCATGTTTTCGAAACTGCAAGTGAGCAGAAGCCAGTTTGAGGCGCTCCACTGATTAAAAGAATTCTCTTTTCGCTTCTGTTTGACATATTTAGTTAAAATTCGTAGACATTCTTTAAAAAGTTTTATAATAACTAACTATATGAATAACCATGGTCAAAATAAAATGCCAGAGCAGGTAGTTCAAATTTTGTCCTATGTTCGTAAATGCGCATACCTGTTAATTGTATATCAAATTAGGAAGTAATGAGCAAGGGAAGTTTTTAGTCGGAGAAACAGAATGAGGGAGTTGACCCAGACAGAGTCATAGGACAGGGTATGAGTTAAATCTAAAACAGTTTGATAACAATTTTTGCATGTGATTTTGCATTCCTTCTGGGCTGGATTTACTGTCATAACCGATGTCCATTCATTTCATTCAATCTCAGAGTACAAAAATACACTGGCTAAGTAATGGAAAAGAAAAATGGCATGATTATTATTATTTCTGCATGCATTAAACACCACTTTCTAATCACTTAGCATGAATCGATTGTAAGTAAAGGACTTGCTCAAGGTCCCTACACAATAACCATCTAAGTGTAAGCCTAAACCTATACTTTCTGCTGTATAAACCGAACGCTGTAACCAGTTTTCCATGCCCTACAGTTGATTGTCAAGTTGAGCCATTTCAACCCATCTTACAGCCTTGTGCAGTGTTTCAATTGGACTAGAATGGCACCCACATGAAGCAGGTAAAGGTAACAAACACTTGTTTAATTGAACCTGAAGGGAAGGAGAGGTGAGCAGGCACCAGGTGGCATGGTTTGTTTCATGGACAGTCGTCCATCATAGTACTAACAGTGCTCAGTAGTGCTTAACTCAACTGTGCCTGTCAGCATCATATCCGATGGCCAAGACGTTTGACTTATGTAATATCCATTATGTTTTATCCAATGGCAGAAATGTTTGACTTATGTTATATCCAATGGGAAAGATGTTTGACTTACATAATATCCAATGTTAGGTGTTTGACACCCAAAGTCAAATATCTTCACCATTTGTAGCGGGGATGGGATTTTGTTTTTTGACAGATTTCATGAAGTTGTTTCCGCACTGCAGATTCAGGTGTACTGACATTGCATACATTACAAGTGTAATGTATGCAATGTATACAATAAATAAGTAAATAAACAATAAATTAGTTTCTTCTATTTCTTTCTTGCCAGGATGTAACGAGTGAACAGTCTGGAACTTTTGCCGATTTGGTATGATTATTTCTGTGTGGCTGTTGTACCAATTCGTGTGTAAAAATCGCAAGCAACTTTCTTCCTTGTGGTATGATTATTTTGTGATGGGAGGCAGTTTGTCATGCGTAAAGTGTCGCAAACAGAGCCCACCGCGTAACAACAATGCAACCGAGCCGAACAGAGGGGATGTGGAGCTCCGCCCGACCCACGAATTTCAGTCGGGAGATCGGGGAGTCAGCGCCAGGGAACCAGCGTCCACAAGCATTGGGTGTGACGTTCCGGACGGGGTGGGGAACAGTGGTGGTGGGGTGCCGGGTCATGCAAAAGAAAATGGCACCCGACCTCCTTCGTCGTCAACCCAGATGATTGTCATGAGGCGATTAGGAGGGGTAAACGATGGGGTCAATGGGTCAGCCAGAGGTCGGCCGATGATGACCATTTCGGGAGATCTGCTGGGTCACCACGGCACAAATCAAGTTCACCATATGAGAGGATGCATCGTTGATATAAAGGACCTCATCCTGGACACGTCGAGGCTAATTCGAACACTGGTTGACAAGTAAGTTTGGTTACTACATGTATGAATATTTCTTATTTTAAGGGTAATTGGTAGTAATAGATTCATTCATTCGGAGCAGTTATGTGGTCTCTCTCAAGGTATCTACATGCAGCGTGGTAGTCAATCGGTAACGTGTTGGTTAATTATCATGTGGTTGTGGGTTTGACTCCGTGTAATGACCCTGGGCAAGTTGTTTGCACACACCGTGCTTCTGTCACCAAGCAGTATAATTTGGTACTGGCGTACAGCGGGAAATCATTAGGCGTGGATGTGATAGAAATTAGTAATTAATAATGGTAATAAAGTAATTAATAATGGTAATAAAGCAGATCTGTTGAATTTCGTGTTGATTGCAGTGAGCAGGATCCGCCTCGGTCGATGCTGATCCTGCACAAGATCGCTGACAAGGAGCAGGGTTGGGTCAACGTTGTCAAAACCCTGATTGAGGTCATACCGAAGGACGACCCTCTTGGCCCAGCGGTTGTGACGTTGCTTCTGGAGGAATGTCCACTTCCAAGCCGGGTAAGGCCGCTTCTTGAAGTAAACATCAGCTAACGAGTGATACTAGTTGGCTGGAATGGTCAGAGACTGTCTGTGTCAGACCACATTAGTCATTGCCTATAGCCAGACACTTTTATGTAGCACCATTGAGGCACATAATAGGCACCGTGTTAAGTTTCTGGATACGTACATACATAATACATACGTACGTACATACATACGTACGTACGTATGTACAATACACACACAGTTAAATAGATAGAACTTCCTGCTAATGGTACCTTTTACCAGTTACCTATTCCAGTGCATTGCTATCGCAGTCTAACAGTGCAATCCATTCCCACGTGGAACTCTTCTCAAAATAACGACTGTTCTGTTATTATTGTTGTGGGGATAAAAGTGAGTTGGCAGATAGATGAGTTTGCAAATGATTCAGAAATAATCGTTCAAGAATTGTTGTTATTATAATTATTATTACTATTATTATTATTGTTATTATTGTTATTATTAATGTTGCTGTTATTACTATTGTTATTATTACTGTTGTTGTTATTATTATTATTATTTTCATGTTGTTATTGTTATTACTATTATTGTTATTGCTGTTATTATTATTTTTATTATTATTATTATTATTATTATTATTATTATACAAAGTTGAATACTTTAAAAAACTTGTCAGTCTAATATATGGAAAGGTTCTGGAAAATCAGATGGCATTCCCACGCTGGATAGCTACCAAGAGTCATTATTATTATTATCATTATTATTGTAATTATCAATATTTTTATTATTATTATTGTTGTTACTATTATTCTGTTTATTATTGATTTAGGAGGCGATCAACAAACTCTGCCAACTGCTTGACTTGAAATCTGCCAGAAAGAACAAGAAAGACATCGACAGACACCGTAACATCTGCGTCGTCCTTGGCTGTCTTGCTGAGAAGATGGCAGGTAATGAGAATGCTCCATGCTTACTTACTAAAATACATACAGTGATCTTTCCATTTTGCTCTTTTACGAAAAGATATGCCAGTGAAAACGGTGTTGAGATAACCCAGTTACTTAGATACTGAAAGACATTCTGATAAAATAGTAATGAGAAACCCCGTTTTGCTCTATTACTAAGAGATATGCTGGTGAAAACAGTACTGAAATAACTATTTGCTTACGTACTCAAAAACATACTGATAAAATTGTAGTGAGAAAACTCTGTGGCTGCTTAATAACAGATATACCTGTGAAGACATTGTTGAGACCCAGTTGCATACATGCTAAAAGACATACCTCTGAGGAAAATAATGCAACATTTAGAAACCCGTTTGCTTACTTACTAAAGACATACCATTGAGGAAAATAATGCAACGTTTAGAAACCCGTTTGCTTATTTACTAAAGACATACCACTGAGGAAAATAATGCAACAGGGAGAAACCCCTTTGCTTACTTACTAAAAGACATACCACTGAGGAAAATAATGCAACGTTTAGAAACCCGTTTGCTTACTTACTAAAGACATACCATTGAGGAAAAAATGCAGTGTTTAGAAACCCGTTTGCTTACTTACTAAAAGGCATACCATTGAGGAAAATAATGCAATGGTGAGAAACCCTTTTGCTTACTTACTAAAAGGCATACCATTCAGGAAAAAATGCAGTGTTTAGAAACCCGTTTGCTTACTTACTAAAAGGCATACCATTGAGGAAAATAATGCAATGGTGAGAAACCCTTTTGCTTACTTACTAAAGACATACCATTGAGGAAAATAATGCAACGTTTAGAAACCCGTTTGCTTACTTACTAAAAGACATACCATTGAGGAAAATAATGCAGTGGTGAGAAACCCCTTTGCTTACTTACTAAAAGACATACCTGTGAAAATATTACTGAGAAAACCCACTTGATTCCTGATGAAAGGATATGTCTGTGATGATAATGCAGTCTGGGTAAAGCTCTGAGGTGTATTGGTTTCAATTCCTGTCGTGTTTCGATTTCAGGTCCGAGCAGCTATTGGCTCATGTCGGACGACGTTCTCGAGTACCTCTTCTCAAACCTTGTACGTAAACTGTAACCAGCGAAAGATGTGGTCAGCTCTTCATTTGCTGTGTTAAATGCTGACATCGTTGCATATTTATTTGTTTATTTGTTTGTTTTATCAATGCGCTACTTAAATGTTCAGATATCTTAAAAAGGTGCTGAAGAACTGTGTTGTGGTTTTTTGTTTTTGCAGAATGGAGGTTGCCACTCTTCGATTACTTTATTTTCCGTGATTGCTCTGGAAAAGTTTGCCCAGACGAGTAAGTGCGGCGTTGGGCCGCGTTCGTGGAACGGTTCTCTGCTGGCACTTAGTTTCTATTGACGGATCAATGGCTCTTGAAAGGCAGTATATAAATGCTGTAGGACAGTTAAGAACTTTACAGTATGTACGTGTGTGTGTGTGTGTGTGTGCATGTATGTATGTATCTGAACTTTTATAGAGCACATTTTAGGCACCCCTCAAAAGTGCTATGAAGGTGGCTGCCTAAGAAGGCCCTGTGTTTGGAATGTTTGGATTCATCCACTGTCTGGTCAAGGGGATAAGAAATGAACGCCTATCATACCTTACACGATGGGACTTAGAAGCTTTACTCTTTTACCTGTAGTAAGATAACACCGCTAGAGAAGGTTTCAGTATAAGTTAGATTGTGCATGTAGTGTGGTAAAGGGTTCAATTTGATTGATGTCTGCCTGCCAACATTTACAAGATGTAACTATCGGCTGGCTTGTTTTTCAGGCGAGAACAAAGAGAAGATAATGAAGGAGCTGGAACGGCACAATCGCCTCGCCCCACTCGAAAAAGACAGCAACAACATGGAGGACTTCAACCGGCGCCAAGTTGGCTTCTGTACCCAGTGGTGCTTAGACAACCTGTGTATGTTGCAAGTTACTTTACTTAAATAAAGAAATAAATAATAATAATAATAAGATGATTTATAGAGCGCCATAGGCCAAAAAAGGTGCTGTGCGTTAACCGTTATTTGCAGACTGCAGCCACTTGCGGCTTAAGTTTCAGCATATACGCTCGCTGTAAAAAAATCAACAAATCCAGATGACAACCTGTGTAAGTCGCAAGTTACTTGAGCTTATGTTTTGCTCTTCCTGTTTCTGGAACGATGCTCGGTAGTCTGATTGTTTTTCAGATCTCGATTCCTTTTAATTCTAAAGTTATTGATATTTTTCAGTTGTCAATCAGTCAATCAATCAATATTCATTTATTGAAACCGTTCAAACAAATGAATAAGCAAAGTGATGGTTGGTCTGCTGGGCAGTTAACTGAGAGGGTGAGGGTTCAAATCCTGGCCAGGATATTTAAAGATTCTCCCCATCTAGTGTTGCATAGTGAACTCAGCTATAAAACGCTGTTGGTGGGACGATTAGAGATGAAGGAGTGGACCGATCTCTTGCTCTCAACTGCCAATGTTAAGGCAATGAAGTCACCAACACTTCATCGCCTTGACTGCCTCATGGCCTAAGGGACTGTCTTCTTTTTGTGTTCTCTGGTGATTTCCAAAGTTCAAATCAGCACTCCCACTGTGCCAGAAAACAGCTCAGCATTTCGTTTATTTCATCACATCGTATTACCTGATATACTCAACATTACTAAATGTGTTACATTTGACCTAATGTATTAATGATAATAATAACAGTAATAATAATAATAGTAATAATAGTAATAATAGTAATAATAGTAATAATAATAATAATACAACTTATATAGCGCCGTAACACGACCGAGGTCGAAAAAAGGGAGCTGTTACATGTTACCTTACATATTACGTGTGACCTGCTGCTTTTAATGTGCATAACAGTACAAAATTTATTGCCTATATGCTATAGGTTGTTGTTGTTTCAGTAGTTGCTTTTTTCAGTGTTATATTTTTGTCCTAATTTATGTTTTAAATTTTATTTCAGTTGTCCTAAAGGTAAGACTGCTTTTCAGCTTCAAATAAACTACTAAAGTTTCCCATATTGGGACACGAGAGGACTTTAAATCGATTTTTTCATGTGGTCCTTTTATTGGGGATTGGAGTCCTGAGCAGCTATATAAAAGTTCAGCTGTGCTTCCCTCTGCAGGTTTACAGCCACATATTCAGGCAGCTGACACAAATGCTATCCTGATTCCTGTTCTTTGCCTTATCTATCCTTCAGATCCAATTCCAAACACCACCCACCATAGCAGTCTGACCGCCTGCCTGACTCTTGGATCTTGACCTGGAACCAAACTCTTCTTGCTTATCGATTTTGTTCTGACTGAGCGCCCGTGAATAAACTGGGTCCCGTGACTTGGCTTTCACTGGGCACTGTAGAAATCTTGAGTTTATGATTATGATTACTATACAGGCTGTCTGATATAATGAAGATGAGACTGAATATTAAGAGATTAACGTGCCAGGCATAAAAAAAATTTGAATAAGAGGCAGTATGATGGGTCAGTAGCAATGGTATGGAAATCTTTAGATTAGATTAGTTAGATTAGATTAGATTTGATTCGTGCTTAATCTGTGTAACAACAAACGGTGAACAAGTGTTTCACACATATATGTCTTGCACCTCAGATTCAGGTTGACTATTTTTCATCTTGCATGCATGATAAGTGCTATAAATATATGAAAAAATAAATTTCTATTAAATACTGGTAATATTTTCAAATATTTGCATGCATAACTTTAATTATGCTGAGATATTCATATGGTTAATGAATTTTTGTTGACAGAATGATTGAAAAGTCTGTTTTCTTTGGTATTTTTAGGGTAGGACTTTTTCGTACACACGTATTGACAAGAGCAATATTAACGTTATGCTGAACAGCCAGGATGTCAGCGAGTATCTAAAAATAGCACCCAATGGTCTTGAGGTGAGTGTCTAAAAATATCATCCAATAGTCTTGAGGTGAATTTCTAAGAATAGCACCCAATGGTCTTGAAGTGCATGTCTAAAAATATCACCCAATGGTCTTGACGTGAATGTCTAAAAATATCATCCAATAGTCTTGAGATGAATGTCCAAAAATAGCACCCAATGGTCTTGAGATGAATGTCTAAAATTAGCACCCAATGGTCTTGGCTATCTGTGTGTTTTCTGTAGAAATGTTGAATTTACAATTAGACTACTCTGATGACAGTATTAAGAATAACAATTAAGTTTACTATTATGGTTACAGTTAGGTTTACGATTACAACTACCTTTGTCTAGGAGAGTGAGTTTATGATTACAATTACAATTGACTGTTGTTTAATTGATAGGCTCGGTGTGATGCAACTTCGTTTGAGAGTGTCCGATGCACATTTCAAGTTTGCGAAGGCGTTTGGTATTACGAAGTGTTGATTGTAACACCTGGTGTTATGCAGATCGGATGGGCAACCAAGGATAGCAAATTTCTCAACTATGTACGTTGTCATTTCGACTGAAGTCAACTCTTCATTTAGTCAGTCAGCAAATCTATAGAGTTTCAGAAGTGCTGCTAGCCAAGGAGCTCTTGACCCTATCTTTATGTGCGTATGTCTTGAAAGCAGCTATCTTAACGCAACTTACATTTAGATGGGCAGCGGTGGTGAAGGATCTCACCCGATAAATTCATTAAAAAAATTATAAGGGGAGAGGCCATATGGTCGCTCAAGAAAACCGTGTACGTTTACATTTACGTTTTACAATTATTAGGATGTGCTTAGACACCTTTAAATCGCATATCCATGCACAGGGATTTTAAATTGCATGGCGCCAATTCAAACAGGCAGCGGTAGTGAAGGATCTCACCCGATAAATTCCTTGAAAAATGAGCAGGGTAGAGGCCATACGGTTGCTGTACAGAAATATGTAGTGTACATTTACATTAAGTTACATTATCTTAGAGTTGTGTCATTATATGTTGGACCTTAGGATGGTTATGGGATTGGTGATGACGAACATTCCATCGCCTACGACGGCTGTCGCCAGTTGATCTGGTACAATGCCAAAAGCATAAAGCACGACCATCCGTACTGGAAACCAGGTAACCAGTGTGCGCGTTGTATGTATCACTAAACTTGTATAGGGCCTTTTAAGTAACTTGCAAAGACGCTGCAGCACGGCTAACTAATGTTCTCTAGAAAGGAACGTCTTGAGACGGGCAGAAAATGTTCATTCATGAATTCATAGACGAGATCTCGCACAATCGGGATGTAGGAAAGGCGTATGTTAGTGGGAGCACTTTGATTAGATTAGATTTGGACTGAAGAGATTAAATAGACACGCAAAATGTTCAGAATGTATGAGATGGAACTGGATGGCTGGCTACGTGAGTTACTCGGATGTGATTTGACTGGATGATTGTAGGTGGCATACTGGGATTTGACTTGATTGTAGGTGACATACTGGGATTGCTGTTGGATACTAAGGAGAAGCACGTCGTGTTCTCCCTCAACGGTCACTGCCTGCCACCCTATCCTCAGCTCTTCACCCATGCCTCGTAAGATGTGATTCTAACCAAACATAGCACCCTCTAAGAATCTAGAATAGTTAGTCTGTAATCCAACGATTGTGGGTTTGAGCCTGCTGAAGCATCCCAGCATAAGTCCTGTGATGCATTGCACTGCGTTACATAGGGTTGTGAGGTGCTGTATGTGTTTATTTACACCATACAAAATACATTACATGGCACTGGTTTGAGAGGTGCTTCATAGATTTACAAACACTATACAGTTACTTTACAAATTGGTTTTTAAAGGGTTTTAAAATTGGTTTTAATTTACTAATTACGTTACAAAGTACATTAGATTGCATTGGCTTTAGAGGTGCTATATAAGTTTAGGGTAAGGTACATTACATTTGTGAACTTTGTAATTCTCCGTGTTACGCTGCTGTCTGTTGCAGAATGGGTTTCTTTGCCGCGGCAAGTTTCATGTCGTTTCAACAGTGTCGCTTCAACTTTGGTGCCGAGCCTTTCCGCTATCCGCCAAAAATCGGCTTCAGGCATTTCAATGAATGTGGCCATCTATCAGAAGATGAGAAGGCGATCCTTCCAAGGTAGAGAGATGTTGATGATGGTGGTGATGACGATGGAGAGGAAGAGGCGGAAGATCAGCAGATGGAGGAAGAGAAGGATTAGCCTGATGATGAGGAAGAAAAGGATGATGATGATGATGATGATAGACAGTGAAGGTGAAGATGATGAGGATGATGATGACGATGATGATGATGTGGAGGAGGAAAATGATGATGAAGATGGTGAGGATGACGATGATGATGGTGGTGGTGATGATGATAATAGACAAAGCATAATAATGGAGCAGCAAAATGATGATGAGCAGGAGGAGGAAGAGGAGGAGGGCGATGATGATGATGACAAGGATAGTAAGGATGAAGATGATGAGGATGATGATAAGGATAATAATGATGATGATTATGATGATGATGCTTCTAGCCGTAGTGATTACTAGTCTGCCTTATCATTTCACGTATGATGATGCATTGCTCTTACCATTTTCTGTCTTAACTGCGTTATCGCATAAATTATTTATTTATAAAATAAAATAAAAGAATTCCTCTGAATTCTTAGTTTGTTATGCATAGAATGCAAATGATTATGCTTCTGCTTGTATCCTTTGATGAAAGGCATATTGCATAAGTTATTTATTTATTTATTAAATTAAATAAAAGAATTCCTTCGGATTTCTTAGTTTGTTATGCATAGAATGCAATTGATTATGCTTCTGCTTGTATCCTTTGACGAAAGGCAAATGAAGTTGGCGCAGTTGAGACAGATGCAAGTTAAAGATGACTCGTGTACTCTCTGCGTCGACAGCACGGCCTGTGTCACGTTAATACCATGCGAACACAAGTGAGCAGACCGCCATTAAATTCATTCATTCAGAGCATTTATATAGCGCCTCTGTAAGACAGCTGGTCCCGCACTCCTGTACGACGATGCGAGAACACCATGCTTTCTCGTGTATTGTACCAGCCTTCTGGAACAATCGTCCTCTGAAAATACGTACTTTTCTGTAATAAACTGCTCGAGAAACATTTTCAACTCTTATTAAATTGCACTTTTTAGAACTGCATATTGACCTGATTGTGGCTTGGCTTTGTTGTGCCATCAGTTGATGCCTTGTGCATTAGACACCAGCGCTATAGAAGTTACTGATTATCGTTATTAAGCTCGTTGATGCGGAGGAGACTTCAGTTTAGACGTGAATGACATTGAAGAACTCACTCACTCGCACTCATTCACTGACTGACTGACCACGTCTTTTTCGTAACCGTGCTGAAGCATCAGCGTTACAATGAAATCACGTCACAAAGCAGAATTAGATTTGGGATGTATTTTATGAACGGTGTTTTGTCAGAATTTGTTTTTAAATGATAATCGTGACTGGCTGGCTGGCTGGCTGGCTGACTGACTGATTCTGCTTTCTGTCTTTTGCAGAGGCTTCTGTATGACGTGTGCAATGCAACTTGAAATCTGCCCAATGTGTCGCATGCAGATCACCGATCGCATTTCCGACGACCTCTAGTGTTTGTTGGCCGAACTGCAGCACCCTCTCGCACCCGAAAGAAGCCCCTCTTTCAATGGCACTGCCCAATTTCGATTTCGAACCGGTAGCCCGTAGCAACGACCGCCCGAGAAAGCTGTTACCGTTGCCAACCTCGATTGCACAGCCCAAAGCAACCCAAGTGCTATTATTCTTATGCAGATGAACTGGCGTGACAGGAGTGCCACTTCCTGTGTCGCCAAAATGACTCGCACCCAGGACAGATGGGTGCTTTGCTGTATTTCCGCTTTTTTGTTGCTTGCGATTCGTAGTTTCAGCTTGATTGGCGTTTACTGCTGATGTCACTGTTGCCTCGAGATTCGAGGGCTGTTACTCGATTTGCGAGTTGGGTTCCCGGTCCTAGTGACGGAAATTCTGACTTCTGTGTATTGTAGATATTGCTGTTATTAAGCTGTGACGAAGGTGTCGTCCCTACTTATGTGTGGCAGAACCGTTGTTTGAAGAACAGTTCTGTGCTAAAGGAACTGTTCTGTTTTAGAAAACAGCGTTTTGTGCTGTTATTTATGAAGAACTATTCAGTGTTGAAGAACATTTCTGTGTTGAAGAACAGTTCTGTGTTGAAGAACAGTTCTGTGTTGAAGAACAGTTCTGTGTTGAAGAACAGTTCTGTGTTGAAGAGCAGTTCTGTGTTGCAGAAACTGTTCTGTGTTGCAGAAACAGTTCTGTGTTGAAGAGCAGTTCTGTGATGAAGAACAGTTCTGTGTTGCAGAAACAGTTCTGTGTTAAAGAACAGTTCTGTGATGAAGAACAGTTCTGTGTTGAAGAACAGTTCTGTGTTGAAGAACTGTTCTGTGTTGAAGAACTGTTCTGTGTTGAAGAACTGTTCTGTGTTAAAGAACTGTTCTTTGTTGAAGAACGGTTCTTTTTGGAATGGTTCTGTCTTGCAGAACTACTGAAGAACCATTTGGAGTTGCAGAACAGTACAACAGAATAACACCAAATGGCGTCACGTAATGGTGTCATTGTGCTATTCGAAGTTGTACAGTGGTTGGAGACTTTTCATTCCAATTAATGCAATTTCTAGTGTTCGGCCTATTTCTCGATGCTTCAGAAATTACAGAAATTTTCTGCTGCTTTTGTTCGTGTCTTTTTCGTAGCCACAATGAAGCATCAGCGTTGCAGTGAAATCACGTCATAAAGCAGAATTAGATTTGGGATCTATTTCCTGAATGGTGTTTTGTCAGACTTTGTATTTAAATGATCAGTGTGACCATATTCCACAAGTGAGATGTAAGGGAGGTGCTCATTTCCTTTTCTTTAGGCCTTTGAGCCGGCGATGGACGAATCCCAAGGTCCTGGTTGTGCAGCGCTGCGGCCTGTTGGTAACGGGTTTGGTCAGTGATCATGTGGTTGCGGGTTCGACTCTGGGACGACCCTGGGCAATTTTTTTTGCACACATATCTCTGTCACTAAGCTGGGAAGTAAACAGCTGGGTCTGTGAACAACCCTCGACTAGTTGTCTCACACTTCTGATATATGTAGAGCAGGGTGGGGAATTGTGTTGTTATTTTCCTTAATTCTACCGCCATCCGGTTGTTTTGGAATTTTAAGCTTTTGTTGATTTTGACTGCTTCGTTTAATATTGTTGTCATATGTGCGAATAATTTTGTATTAAGAGCTTTGCTTATGATTACAAATAACGATTGATTTTTATTTATACAAGGAATTATGAAATTACTGCTGGCAGATTGCTTATGTGTTTGCCTTTCTGAAATATTATGTTGATAGATGCATGTTATAAAAGGGTGATTATATTACCTTACCATAATTATTTTCTTGCCCTTATTATCTTACTTTAACTACCTTATCATGATTATTGAAACATACCCTGCCTTAATTGCCTTACCTTAATTACCTCTAGTGAGGTTTAAACAATTAAACAAAGTCAGGTAACCCTAGGCTGGCTGATCTTCTGTTGTGTGCATACTGCGGCTTGGCTGGTACGGAAGCCCGATGGCGATTCGCAAGTCACTTGATAGAGAATGCTTTTCGGTACGGAAGCCCGATAAAGGGACGAAAGCCACTCGATAAGGGTTGTCCTACCGTACCTCGGGAACAGCTCGCTTTGTTTACGAGAAACTGGTTTGATTTGCATTTTTAAGGGTAATCAGTTTCACTCAAAACTTAACATTTATCAGTTATCACTGTGATGCTAGAGGAGTTTACTGAGTGGATTAGAGCCACTCATTTTCTTGACGTCATTTTCTGAGGCCTCGTCCCGAGGTCAAGGGCAAAGAAAAAATTCCAGTTTTGTGGACACAGGCCAAGTACATTACAGGGCACGACATTTACACGGTGACGTTGTAGTGGTTTGGTTTGAATGCTTGCCTTGTTACAGACAATGTTATAGGTTCATGCCGCATGTTACAGTGTGAGGACCTTGAGCAAGTCCTTCACTCGCAGTTGCTCAGCACCATCATCGATCGATCGATGCTTAGTCGTTTGATAGTGGCACAAAATAAATTCAGAAATAACACTGGGATTCGACTATGACCCTTGCCATTTGATTCAGATAACTTCTACTACAGCACCAGCTTATAGTGCACGAAGAATCAAGTGATAGCGAACAATGGGTGCACTTTTTATATATTCAAGCAATTTTGTTGTGAACACGATCTGCATGTAATCAGAATTTGTAAATATTTATGGACAAAGATGACTAGAGTGTTCCTACACAGAGAATACCTGAGGTATATATATATGTGTGTGTATATCGAGGTGTAGCAATTTAGCTTTTGTAAGCAGTTATGGATGATTCATTTTGTCTCAATGAATAAACATATATGCACACATTTGCATGTATAAATTTTAGTCTGTAGCAGTTTGGATATGTATATATATGTATATATACATATACATATATATACATTGATGCAGGTTAGTCTAGAGGTAGTAACAAACACCCGCATTAGTTTAAAATAGAATATATTTAAAGCAAAAAATCAGACTCACGTGTACGCGCAAAACCGACCACAGCGGTCCGTCAGAATCTCCCCAAAAAGCACAATGTCAGCTTCACACGAAAAGGTCATCCACGGAGACAGAATCAAGATCAAAACTATCAGCTTCACAACATCTTCAAAACGATCAACCTCAACATAACATATCCGGAGTCCGGTACATCAACACAGCACAATGACCAACAGGTCAAACCAAAAGCCGCACTGGATTTAATTTTTTTAAACGACGCTGTGTCATAACTACGATGATTAGCGTCGCCCTCCTCCTTTATCCAGGCTTGTGACTGGCACCTCCCAAGTAGGGCAGTGGCGGAGTTACTGGATTTAATTCACACTCGCGCCTATTTATAGGTGGAGTTCCCGCCCGACAAGGGACACTCCTCTATAATATCTGTTGCAGGTGGCACCTGCAGGCAGCATTCTAGCCTCCCCGCCAACACGTGCCACCCCGCCACAACACACGCACACACACACACATATTCCCAACTAGATTTGAAAGATTACAGCATATTCAGAGTTCCTGAAGCATGTATATATATATATATATATATATATATATAATGTATATATATATATATATATATATATATATAATGTGTATATATATATAGATATATATATATATATCGGTTGGTAGGGCTCTTCGTGTGTGTGAGTTTGCCACTGGTGATGACTTCTAGTCATCTGAGCAATGTCTACTAATGGATGAATATTCTGTTCTTAGTGACATTTAACTTCGTTAATGGTAGCGTAAGTAAATAAGTAAGTAATGCCTTTGTTAACGCGCCATATGTCCATCGACTGAGCGAGGAATCGTAGGCGTAGAAAGCACCTATGACTGGTTTTTCTTGAAGAGGCGCTATATAATTTCTGATTACAATTAGAAAGTTACAATTATATAAAAGTATATATATATATATATGTATATATACATGTATATCTGCATGTAGGTCTTTATGAGCTTGTGTATTAAATATACCAGCTTAAAATAATTGTATAGCCTTCCACCATATGACCAGTGGGTCTCTTCATATAGCGCCGTTTCCAACCATGTTATAATTTGTATGACTGATTATTGTATAAACTTAATCTTATAGCAGACTGTGTTTTGCTGAGCCTGTGTCTGTCTGTGTGTGTCTGTATGTGTATGTATGTATGTATGTATGTATATATGTATGTATGTATGGATGTATGTATGTAATTATGTATGTATGTATGTATTTATATATGTATGCATGTATCTATGTATGTATGTGTGTATGTATGTGTATGTATGTGTGTATGTATGTATGTATGTGTGTATGTATGTATGTATGTATGTATGTGTGTATGTATGTATGTATGTGTATGTATGTGTATGTATGTATGTATGTGTATGTATGTATGTATGAATGTGTATGTATGTATGTATGTATGTATGGTGTTCTAGTGTAGTATTTTGTTGGCCTGGGAGTGTTGCTGTCTTGGTCGTCTTATGTTCATGATGGGACAGTCTTGTTGTGTGAACAACTATAAATCTGCTTCATCCTAACGGCAGAGGCCCGGGAGTCATGGCGCCAAAGGAGCCGTGGCACCAAAGGAGCCGTGGCACCAAAGGAGCCGTGGCACCAAAGGAGCCGTGGCACCAAAGGAGCCGTGGCACCAAAGGAGCCGTGGCACCAAAGGAGCCGTGGCACCAAAGGAGCCGTGGCACCAAAGGAGCCGTGGCACCAAAGGAGCCGTGGCACCAAAGGAGCCGTGGCACCAAAGGAGCCGTGGCACCAAAGGAGCCGATGCTCACACAAGTTATGGCTCTGTGACGCCGAGGCAGGAGCATGCTCACACAACTTTTTTGGGCAACGGAGATGTCTACCTACGCCACTGAACAAACATTAATACTAAAAAAATACAGTGATGTATAGGCCTACTCTGATATTTGACCTAGATATTTGTCACATTTTGCAAGCGACGATATATTCTTTTCCAGTGGTGGCCAAAAAATTACAAAAAAAATTCTTATAGATTATATAAGATATAATGTATAATTTTATCCACCTTAGGTCTGTACTTGGCTAAGGTCGGCTCATACAACTTTTAAACACTTCCCGGGCCGCTGCCTAACGGCGCTTCTTGTTTGCTTCGGTTCAATGGCCTCAGTTGTGAAACTCGACAACAGATTAATCGACGAAAGGCAGATACTGTGTGGGTCGGATTATTGCAGCCTGTGGTCATGTATTACTCACCGAGGAAAGGAGGTCGTCAGCCTGTATGTTGTTATCGGTTTTTGTTCACTCTAGCTGTCTATGTCGGTCTGTGCCACTCTATACGTCTGTCTGTCTTTAACGCGCCTCTCCGTGTACCTGTGTGTCCTTCTCTTTCCACGATGAAAGCCTATCTTATACTTACCTGTGTCATGCTGTATGTCTGTTCGTCGGTCTGTCTGGCCGCCTGCCTGTATGTCCGCGTCTTATCTTGAGTATATGTCGGGCATGAGGGCAAAGATCGTCAGATATCGTTAGTATTTGCTGAACTGCATCATAACTGAAGTAACGTTCAGCCAGAGTTCGAGGTTTACTCGCTCACAGATTAATCTGGAAGAGTTCGGAGTGTACTCGGGTATAAGTAGCAGAATCCAGTATTTAACGATACCTTTTGGCCGACAGGGCCGTTGACGTCGGCCTTACATTGTCGTAGAAAGTACTCGTGTTGAAAACACACCGCAAGAGTTCGAGGTATACTTGGGCACAAATTAAGCTGCAAGAAATCGGAGTGTACACGGGCATGAATTTCCCAGCAGTCAATCAATCAATAATTCTTCGCGCAGCCTAATCAGCCGCGCAGGTGGAGTGGTTTTAAACCGATGTTGGGCCCAAACATGTCTCGGACTTTTGACAGTAATGAACTCGATCATAGTAAGCCCACCAGGTCAACATACATACAGTAGTGAAGTTGACTGGTCAGAGGCAAGAATTAGTCCACAACTTCAACAACAAACTCACGTACGTTTTAGGAATTGAGAACATCGCGTAACCAGGTTTAAAATCCTTTCTTAGCAGCGCATGCGGTTTGATATGGAGTAACGGCAGATTAATACGAGTAAAGGTGTTTAATGTATTCAGGTATGTAGGCTATATTCCGGACGAAAGGTTGGATAATTAACTTAACAGGTGGAACTCCGTTGTTATTAAGGTCAAGTGAAACCCGGAAGAAGAGAGGAACGTTGTTTTATTTGTAATGGTTGATGTTTAGACTGTGCTGTCGCATTAACACTCTTACAGTAGCAACAGGTAAGTCTATTTAGAATTAAATTTGCAGACCTAGGCCATATAGCCTGAATGGCTGAATATACATCAGTCTGTTTCAGTCAGCCCAGTGCCTTCAAAATACAATATTAAGGAGGGAGTGATCAACCTCTCGGTCAGTCAGTCAGGCATCAGTCGTAATCGTAAGTCATACTTGTAAGCTCGAGATTTCTACAGCGCCCAACGAAAGCCAAGTCGCGAGAACCAGCTTATCCACAGACGCTCAGTAAAAACGAAATCGATAGACAGAGTTCGGTTACAGGTCAAGATCCAGGAGTCAGGCAGACAGACGGCAGATGGTGTTTCGGACTGGAGCGGAGAAAGAGCTAATGGGAAGAATTAGGATCAGATTTTTGGAACAGTAGTGTTACGCAGTCGGCCATCTAAGTCCTGGATGGTGTTTATTTACTGCATAATTATTCACTACGTCGTGTTATACAACTTGTAGTCTACATATCGTGTTATATATATATATATATATATATATATATATATATATATATATATATATATATATATATATATATATATATATATATATATATATATATATATATATATATATAATACGTATAGTGTAGTATAGTGCACTGCAGTGGCGTAGCTAGGATCTTCTGCGCTCGGGGACAAGGCGCAAAATCTGCTCCCCGATGTCCAAAGAATAAGCTAAATTTCGAAAAATAAAAACGTCCAATTACTACATTCTGCTCCCTCAATTTGCGCCCGGGTAGAAATGTCCCCTCGCACTACACTTCTGGCGTACACTATAGCCTAGTATATTAAGCATATGCTGCAGCATATTATAGTAAAGCCCCATTTTATGGAATCAGTACTGCCCGACACAGGGGCCTATTGTTTGAGCCGTACGCTTGTAACGCAGATTAAGGGAATTCTAGACTGTGTTGTGACCATAAAGAAGTCCTTCACACGAATGCTTAGCTCTGCATACATATAAGAAATAACAAGGTATAGTACAATAACATAGGTTGTCTGTATAATATTATTTGATCGTAGAAAAATAACAGATCCGTTGAAATGAAAGACAACAATTGGGCGTCGGTAAAATGACGGAGAAATCAGTCGAGGTACCTCTAAAAACGAAAGATGCAATAGCTCTATTCGAAAGTTCGGGCAGACCTCCAGACGGGGGCATTGTGCCAAGGGAAAACCACGCTCAACACGCATCACCGGTCACGAAAGCAGGATTATCCACTGAAGCGGAACGGGTCCAGAATGGCTTGCCGCGGTCCAAGAATGCCGCATTAACCAAGGAACCGGAACTGCAGATTTCGGAATACCGTTCGCAGCGCAAGATAACTGGAGAACATTCCACGGACCAAAGTGATTTTCGAGTGCACCTGAAGCCTGCAAAGTGCAACCCGAAAACCGCTCTGGACAACGGCCCGTCTGCAAACAGCAAGACAGAGAACAAAACTGATCGTGGACCGACAGACAGGTCAAAAGTTTCTGAAAAGATGGACTATTTACAGGGGCACGGGAAAACTGTTACGAGCTCGCAAGGAAAGGCGAGCGAAGTCGGAAGCACCTCGCCGAAACTACCTGGAAAAGACTTCAAACATAACCTGGCCAAAATTCTGTCCAATCAACATCCCGGAACTCGGCTGGTCTCCCCAACGGGGCAATTACCCCCTTCTCGTCCTCAAGGAAAATTACCGAAGGGCACAACGCCGTCACAGTCAACAACGCCCGATTTGTCAACTGTGGTAAAGGGGACAACAACCCTACCCGCTAACAGCACACCACCACAAGTTGCACGCGCCCAACGACAACCACCACACGGCGCAGGTGGTAGTGCCAGCAACACCCCGAACCACCCAAAACCCATCGGTCAGGTTTTCTTTCGCACAGATTCAGACGGGAAAAGTAACTCTCTACCGCCTTCGTCGCAGAAAACAAAAGACGGATCAAACATTCCCATTTCGGATCAGAAGCCACCCGTCCGTAAACCGGCCGTACCGACGAAGACCAATACCCCTCAACCTTCGATGCCAAAAACTGGCCAAAACCGAAAAGCAGCTGATCAAAACGAGTCTGGTTCTGGAAAGCACGGAAACTGGAAAATCGCTTCCACCCAGCCAAACCATTCAGCTCAACTAATCTCCGCGAACGGAAAGAAATACCGACTCCTTCCCCTTCCGGCCACCGACTCGGAAGCGTGTCCGCGAAAACCCCGACGACCTCCGAAGGTCGACCTGACGCAGTTCGTTCACCACGTTTCAGGTTTCAATGAAACTGGGCCGAAAGTCACAAGACCAATTGTCCATCCTTTTCCACCTCCAATCCAGACAAACACCGGAGGTTCGTCCACCCATCGGCCTGTAAGTTTGATCCCAGAATGGACGGAAGAGGACGAGGCCAGGGAAGCGAGTATCAAGCGCGCCCAGCAAGGCCTGAACGTCGCAGACGATGACGTATTCGAGAACGACCAGGAATACATGAATATCGGAGGAATCTGTGAAAGACTGACGGAAGTACATTCGACAACCAGCGAAGAAGAAATGGAAAGACATTCGCAAATTGACGAATATCCCGAAACGGCCGACGCATCTGACGAAAGCGATTACGAAACCCTAGACCAGTATAGTTAGATGCCGTTGTATCTTGACATTATATAGCGCTTTAAAACCTAAAAGGTGCTTTCGTAAATTATTAACATCGAAGTGCAATGGAGTCGTTCCCTCGCCTATGCTTCCATGTGTCAATAATATTTTCTTAACCATCTGACCTGTGCCAAAGCCAAAACGATGCGGCCAAATCGTAATCGCAACCTGCAGCCAAAGAATTCTAAGTCGCAGTTCTAAGCCAGTTTATCAATAGGCGCTCAGTCAAAACCTGCTATCGCCAGCAGACATTGCGGCCTTACATAAATGTGTTTAACCTACCAGATCGGGACACAAACTGTTTGGGTTCCTCAGTGTTGCAGACCACTCCCCCCCCCCACAAAATTCCTCTTCCTCACCTTCCTTGCATTTAAATAATATTACATTATAAATCCTATCCTGACTCTGCCACCTCTTAACCTGCTAACTTATTCAGTTCCAAAAAAGACCATCCACAATTACCCTCTGCCTGACCTTTCCATTTGGACTTGGGATCACCCCCAACAAAAATTTCATCAATCGATTCTGTTCTGATTAAACACACAAACAAACACAGATTCTAACTATTTATTTTTATTCAGACTACTTTTTAGGTGCTAAACATAAGCAGAGTTCATGATTACAGCAGAGTTTACAATTACAACAGAGTTTACGATTACAGAAATCTAAATATGAAGCAGATACACGTGATATACATGCATCTATATGTGTAATAAGTTTCTATCAAAGAAATAAATCCATAGCAAAAATATTTCAAACATGAAAACGATACTGTTGCAACCTTTCTAAAGAGAACTTCAGTTTCCGACAGAATGTCATCAGCCACAGTTAATTTATGTAGCACCCAATCAAGCAATCTACTCACAAATTCTCACACTCATAAAATAAATACATAGTGTAATAATCAATCTATTTAGCACCCATTAAAGCTATCTACTTAAAATACGCACGTAACATAATGTAACAGCCAATTTGTATAGCGCCCAATCGTGCAATCTACTCAGAAATCTACTCGTAACTAACAATGTAACAATAAATTTGTATAGCACCCGTTCAAGCAATCTATTCTGGAATGCTTCCATGTATGCTGGCCACACTTCCCACTTTCCCATTTCAAAACTAACAGTTCGGAGATTCAGATTCATAGGCGAATTAACGGATGGATACAATCGAGCAACAGTCGTTGGAAAAGCCTGGATTCTGTTGAGTCATTTGATTCATAGACGTCAAACATTGACAGGATTCTGTGTCCCACTTTTCTCCGGTTTAGCAGCGTCGATGTGCCACATTCGGAGATTAACGAGGGCTTCGTTCAGCTGTGAACACCAGTTCAAACGCTCCTCTTTCGAGTCAGATGAGAACCAAAGCCTAAGACAGAGACGAAACAAGTTGCTTAAAACAAAACTGGAACAAAGTGTCTCTCTAGAGACAAAGTTAACCTGATCTGAAAAATAGCAAAGTACAAGGCATCGATCAACGGTTGCTTTTACGCTAAACCCTTTGAAGAGTACCAGTCAAGATCCATGAAACCTTAAACATCAGAAGACAGGCAGTCCCTCTCAGCAGGAATGCTTATCTCCAGGTGGCACTGTAAAAACCACCACCTGGCTAAGTCAAACAGAGGTTCAGTGCTTCCAGTTTTATTGGTAGATCAATTACTGATCCAGCTGGCCTGGTTAGCTCCACTGGTCATTGAGTACGTTGAGGCGCCTCTGTGCGTGAGGAAGCTGATTTGTATACCGATAGTGGCTTATTTAAGAGATTTTAATCTTGGGCTAGCACGGTCCATACACGGGACCTTAAAAGGTGTGGTGGCCATTCAACTGGGCAGCAGCGGTGAAGGATCTAACCCAATTAATTCATTGAAAAACTAGCAGGGTCGAGGCCATACGGTCACTATATAAAACTGTGGACATTAACAAGTACAAAACAATCGATTATTATTTCTGCATTTATTAAGCGTCAATATCAAATGACAAAGCATCAGTCGATGGCGCTGAGCAATTGTGAGCGAAGGACTTGCTCAATGTCCCTACACAGCAACCGTCTCATGGAAGGACGTTACAGCCGTTAAAACAGAACATGCACTTACTTAACAAAGGAACTGGATTTGCCACATCCTTCGTCAGCAATGCCTTTGTCATTTTGTTTCGTCTGTGGAGTCTTCACAATTGTCAGCTCAAATGTGTTGGGTCGAGCACAGTAACTGCGAGATACCAGGTCAACTTTGTCCGTGACACACTGTTTCAGGTCCACAAACCCAATTGGCTCCTAAACAGAGAAAACAGCTTCACATAATTCATTTTATTTACTATTTTTAACTCATTTCTTCTTATTTCTTAATTTAATTTACTACTTATTATATTATTTATTTTAAAGTGTTATAAGGCATTCATTCCTCATAAACTTTGGAGAACTGTTCTCTTTCTTCAAGGCTGGGCTGGAAGAGCTTCTGCATCAATATCTGGAATATGTCCATTTTCTTCGATTCCTAAAACAGAGTAAAGTTGAGAAGTTCTTAAAAGGCGCTATATAAATATTCAAGTACACTGATGACACAAGTAGCACCTGGAAGAGTCCAAATGAAATTGCATCAACCAACCTTTTCGTTTTCCTCGCCCGGATATTTCCAGTAGAGGAGACGGTTGCATTTGAGCACACACCACCGGCGATACCAAGTGCCAAATCCACACCTGTTCTCAAACATCGTCTATAGCAGAAACATACACAGGTAAACAAAACAATCAACAAATACAGGTAAACAAAACAATTAACACACATAGGTAAACAAAACAATCCAACTTCTCCAAGACAGCCTTACTTAGGAGTTAGGACCATCACATTACATGTTTTCAGAAAATATGGTAACAGTATCGTCTATAACAAAAACATCCACAGGTAAACAAAACAATCAACATACCTAGGTAAACAAAACAATCAACATACATAGGTAAACAAAACAATCAACATACATAGGTAAACAAAACAATCAACATACTTAGGTAAACAAAACAATCAACATACTTAGGTAAACAAAACAATCAACATACTTAGGTAAACAAAACAATCAACATACATAGGTAAACAAAACAATCAACATACACAGGTAAACAAACAGTCAACATACATAGGTAAACAAACAACATACATAAGTAAATAAAACTATCAACATACATAGGTAAGCAAAACAATCAACATACATAGGTAAACAAAACAATCAACATACATAGATAAACAAAACAATCAACATACCTAGGTAAACAAAACAATCAACATACATAGGTAAACAAAACAATCAACATACATAGGTAAACAAAACAATCAACATACATAGGTAAACAAAACAATCAACATACTTAGGTAAACAAAACAATCAACATACATAGGTAAACAAAACAATCAACATACTTAGGTAAACAAAACAATCAACATACTTAGGTAAACAAAACAATCAACATACATAGGTAAACAAAACAATCAACATACATAGGTAAACAAACAGTCAACATACATAGGTAAACAAACAACATACATAAGTAAATAAAACTATCAACATACATAGGTAAGCAAAACAATCCAACTTCTTCAAGATAGCCTTAAATAGGAGTTAAGAACATTACATTACGAACATGTGATCGCTGAATGAGCTTAAGCACTTACCAGAAATCCTCGTTCCTCGATCTGGCTTTCCATTTGGCAGCGGAACTCCAGATGAATCGATCCCTGCAGTGGACTGGAAAACGGAATCTGCAAGACAACTAATGGCAGTCTACTAGCAACCTTACATAGCATCCTACTAGCACTTTTCTAGCATTCTCATATAGCAGCTTACTAGCAATCTGCTAGCAGTCTTATATCACTAACAGTCTACCAACATTATTTTAGCAGACTGTTACCAAATAATGAGCAGTCTAAAACCAGGTTAGAGCAACACTTTTTACTTCTTGTTTTTTAAAATTAACTTAAGCAAGTAGCAAACATGCTGGTGGAGCTGTATTTATGTACATGAGTTCTGGGCATTTATATAGCCCAGCTGGATTTGGCTTTAACACAGATTAAAGGAGGGAGATTGGTGAAATTGTACCGAGCACTGAAACTGCCATTGGATTTTGACTAGATTCCTAAAACGGATAACGACTGTGGTTTTACTTGGAAGCAATCATTGTGGATCACGATAATGGTGCTGTAAATGTCTTAATAATAGATTACATTATTTAATTTGTTGTATAAACTCATCTATTTCAAGAAGTTAAACGCACTATAGAAATCTTCAGATTCAATCTAAAGATTATTTCAATCGTTACGTAAACTCACCCGCTCCAAAGAGAAGTTCACTTTTGAGAGATGCGAAGAGTTGAGACGAAGCGAAGCGATGTTGATGAAGTTGGATGTACGGACAGAACCCAAGTTGCCTGGGCTCAACGGACGCCGGGCACAGCTCGGAGTTAAAACCTTCTTTGGATTCAGAGTCTTCTTCTTTCTCGAAGAATAGACACCTGGAGTTCGTTCAACTGACTGCAAAACACAGCAGCAATCACTCAAGTAAGTGTGTACACAGTACACTCCTTCTTCTACTGGGTACTTATTTATTTTATTTATATTTATTTAAAGCACTGTATCTTGGCAAAAAGTATTTTGGATTTTTAGTGATGGATAAGGTATAACTGTGTAATAAGGGATTGGTGTTAGTCCTCTCTGACCAGATGGGCTACAAAGCTGGGAGAAAATAATCAGAGAAACTTAAAAATTTGATAAATTAAAACAAAACGCGAGCAGAGGCACAAGAAAACTCAAACAGCTAGTGAAAAGTACAGAACCAGCGACTAACGCCGAAAGTTGCTAAGAAACAAGGTAATCAACCTGACCTCGAGGTTCCCTGGCCCACTGGATTTCAGTTGGACATCACCAACAGATTGGGATTTTTGAGTGACCATCAACTGATGCCTTGTCTTCCCATTTCTCTCAGCTTAAACACAACCCACCCTAACAGCTCCTCTCCTCCTTCTATCTCTGGTCTTCTGGCAACCAGATTTGGTTCTTGACACAGCATCTTTGGACAACCCCACCGACTTGTCGCAGCACTCATGAATAAGCTGGCGCCCTGCACTTAGTTTTTAAGTAGCACTTTAGAAATTTTGAGTTTACAATAACGATGTCTTCACTATGATAATGGCATTTACCATTCCATACACTTCAACGTCTAGAGTAAATGCGTTCTGTCGAATATCTTTAATCTCGAAAGTATCTGGAAAGTCGAGACTGCTGCGAACCATAGCACTGTGGGTCGACAACATTCGCGTAAAGACAACGTTGCAACCGTGTCGTATCAGGACAACAAAATGGTGGACAGATGTGTCTAAAATGTGAACACACATTTGCCTGGTTAGCTCAATGGTTAAAGCACACATCAAGGCATTTCTGTGCGTGATGAAGCCGGTTCACACACATACTGATATTGGCTATATTCCCCAGATTTTTTATCTCAGGCTGGCATGGACCTTAAATGGCGCAGCACCATTCAAATGGGCAGCAACGGTGAAGGATCTCCCCTGATAAATTCACTGAAAAATGGACAGGGTTGAGGCCATACGGTCGCTACAGAAAAACACGTACATTTACATTTACACAAGAAACAACATTGCTGCACTAGATTACATTGCTAATGAGTAGTTCATAAAAGGTGCTATAAAATGATGCAACAACATACATCAGAATTAATTTCCTCTGTTTATTGCGTTTATTACACATGCAAGGTCAGTAAATCTGAGGCACGAGACAAGTGCAGGCAAACACTGTGACCAGGGTCGTTACAAGGAGTCAACTAAGCAGACTCAAACCTGTTATCGTTGGATTACAAATCCATTGCATCATCGAACAGTGGTGCAAATAGTGCAAGTTTCAAGCAAGTTACGTAATCATCTCACCAAATGTGGTGCCAATTTTTGACATGAATTCAGGCTTGATTGGGAGCCTGATGTTGCTGACAGCAAGGATGCCCCGAGGTCCTGCATCGCCGTTGGTGCTGCTGCGTGCTTCCCTCAGCCTCTGCATCTCCATCAGATAGGCCTCTCTCTTTTTGCCTGCAACATGAGATGCCCTTCAGTTAATGAACAGATCTAAGATTCATTCTGCATGAACAGATCCATTCTAGAAGCATAGATCTGCTCCATGGACAACCATCTATTCCAAACATAATTTTTCTGACCTAGAAAACTGCTAATTTCTATGACAGAATAATATCTGCTCTAAAATCCGCTAAGCTACCAGATCTGTTCTTGAATTGAGGAAAAGATTTAGAACAAGCAAAATCCTATAAGCCACAAGATCTGTTCTAGAATGAAGATAAGTTTTAGAATGAGGAAAATCCTCTAAGCTACAAGATCTGTTATTGAATTGAGGATAAGATTTAGAATAAGCAAAAGTTCTAGAATAAACAAATTCTTATAAGCCACAAAAATCTGCTCTAGAATGAGTATAAGTTTTAGAATAAGCAAAATCCTATAAGCAACAACATCTGCTCTAGAATGAATATAAGCTTTAGAATAAGCAAAATCCTATAAGCTACAAGATCTATTCTAGAATGATTTTAAATTCTATGGTGCATTTAGAAATCCTGAGAGATTACTTGCCCTCAGAAAAAATACACTGAAGACTTTATAAAGTGCTTCATTACACCATGAATTCTGACATAATGTGATCAGCTACACTGATCATAAATTCAATTCACCAATAGAAAATAAACTCTTTACAACGCAACCTCGTCATATGGTGGTTCTTGACATGGCTGTCAAAGACTGCATTAAAACGAGTTTCTTGTGTAATAGCAAACAAAGCAGCATAACAACTAAAATAATCTAATATAATCTGAAGACTTCTATAGCACCATTAACTTCTCCTTGGAATGGACAAGTTTTTACAACTAATTAAATAATGTAATCTAATAGGAAGACTTTTATAGCACCAGTGTCGTGATCTACGATTGATTGCTTCTAAGTAAAACCACAATCATTATCCATTGTAGGAGTCTAGTCAAAATCCAGCGGCAGTTTCTGTGCTCAGTACAATTTCACCAATCTCCCATTAATTTATGTTAAAGCCAAATCCAGCTGAGCTATATAAATGCCCAGAACTCATGTACATACATACAGTTCCACCAGTGTGTTTATTATATGCTTAAGTTAGTTTTAAATAAACAATGAGTAAAACTAACTTGCTTTTACTGCTCATTATGTGGTAACAGTCTGCTAAAATAACTCACATGCCATGAGAATGATTCGATGGCACTCGAGGGCCTCGGCCGACCCAGAAAACGCTGAAAGGTCATGGCAGCACTGGGCAAGGGCATTGCTCGTCTGATGGATAACACTCAGCTCTTGATATACAAGATCTTGCAGCATCTACCATAGAACAAAACAACCAAGGTAAGGTAAGACAAGGTATTAATTAAGGTAAATAAATGTTTTTTAGTACTTTGCAAAACAATTTTATCCAAAGCACAGGATGAAAAACTGCACAATTCGCTCCGAAGTATAACATTTATTTATTTTTAATTTACTGCACGCAATACGCACTTACAGTGGGACAAACACACGAGTCCACTCAGCAGGCTTGAACCCACAATCGTTAGGTTACAGACCCGGTGCACTACTAAACGGACCACACAAACATACACTCTAAACGTACAAGATCCATTTCAAAATACAAAACAATTTTTAAAATACACAAAGATCTACAATGTAGTTTAAGATCCGATTTAAAACACAAGGTTCATTCTAAATAGGACGATCTATAGTGCAAAATGTGCTTTAAGTGAAAATAGCTGATAAGAAATTACATCAATACAACACTTACGTATTTAATTTTAGTGTTTGTCCATGCCTATGATGAGTCTAGGAGATATCCCCCGGGACATTTCCCCCCCCCCATCTCCCCCCATGGATTTTTCCCCCGGGTAAAGGCCCCCTGGATATTTCCCCCACCCAAGTCATATATTTTATATCAACAAACATTACAATTAGTTTTATATAGGTCACAAATAAAGGGAACAATATTTTAAAAATGAATTTAAGAGATATAAGGTAAAAAAATAACAGTAAATTAGAACTTGTATTTAGATCTTCATTTAATTTGACCTTTGCTTTACACTCACTTAAATTTGTCCCGGCACCTTTACGACATTCGCACTAATAACTAATTATGGTATTTGCTAATTTTTTTGTTTAACGTAAACAAAACCGTTTAAAATAACTTTCTTTTTTCCACGTATACTAGCTACAGTTTCCGACTCCATCTCTAAGTTTTTTCCAACTGCTTTTTTAAACAAATTCATTGCAGATTATATAGCAACAGATTGAGTAAACATCAAAACTTTATTAAACATTTTACTTTAAGCATCAAAATGAGTAAACATTAATTAATTAAGACTCAAAGCATTAAAAGCTTGGTTGTTCAACAGTTAAATTTCAACAATTAAATAAAGTAAATGTATAATAAAATTGGGAAGTTTACCCAATCTGTTGCTATATTAACATCAATGCATTAAAAGTCTTTCTAGAAAACTGTTTACTCAATTTGTTGCTATATTAAGTCTTTCCTAAAAAATGTTTGTATTTCCACCCCCAAACATCAAAACACTAATAAGGTCCGTATAGATAGTAATTGTTTACATTTTGTGGACATTGGGGGGAAATATCCAGGGGGGATTTATCCTATTAAAACGCCCGGGGGAAGAAATCCAGGGGGAAATGACGGGGGAATGTCCAGAGGGATTTGTCCGGATTCCACCTATGATTGCTCAATAAGCCAATTGATATAGATCTTAACAAATACATTACTTACTTACTCACTTACTTAATGCTTCAACACCGTCTTCTTATCTATGCTCGATTTTGACAAGTTCTAGACGTTCTAGAACTCTTTCATTTTCAGGAGAATTTCTTTCAAATCTTTAAGGGTCACTTATACCTCAAGTAATAAAACCGATAAAGAAAATAACCTGAAGCTGTTGTTTTACGGATGGATCTGGGATAAACGGTAGGTCGTCGATGTCGTTGGTTTCATCCCGACAGTCACTGCTGTGCATTTGGTGGCTTATTGTGATGTTAGGAGTTGCAGACTTCTTTGGCCTGTTCGTTTTTAGAAAAGGTAAGGTAAGGTAAGTCAATTGAACATTTATTATTACATGCCCTTATCTGTGCAAAATTTAGTCCAGTGGTTAGCATGCTACCTAGAGAGGTACGGGGTTCAGATCCCCGACAGATGTTTCAGGATTTCAGTTCGCCCCACAGAGAACTTAGCAGCAGATTGAGTATATGGATCATACACCGTCAATGGGAAGATCATGTGGTGAGGTAAAGGACTAGTACCCTCTCCCTGTGTGCTGATGCTAAGAAAAGTTAATAACACTTTATACTCATGGCTGCCTCTTAGGGTTAGCTTGAAGGACTGCTCTTCGTTCTCTCTACCGACAACATTCTTCAGTGGGGTAAATGATCAAATGTAAACGTAAATGTACATGGTTTTATACGGTGATTGTATGGCTTCGACCTTGTTCATTTTGCAATGAATTAATCAGGTGAGATCCTTCACTCCCGCTGCCCGTTTGAATGGGCGCTACGCCATTTAAGGTCCCTGTGCACATACCGTGCTAGCAGGAGATTCAAATCAGCCACGATCGGGTTGCAAACCGGGGATCTTCACGCAAAGTGCAACGGACACCAACGGGCTTTCGTTCCACGAACAGAGATTATCATGACCTTGAATGGGTGACTTACCAAACAACACGATGTTTGTAAGGGGAAGTTGGCGTCAGCGCCGGTGCCTTAGGCTTCCCGGGCTTTCCAGGTGTAAGATTCCCCATCCGACGTTCAGATTCTACGCACATCACAGGTCTCTGCGTACTCACAGTACCCTAAAAAATTAAATACATAAACAATTATATACAAACTTATATATATGGTTACATAATTATTTACATAAATAAATATATCTTTCATTAAAATCTTACTCAAATAAGTGGGAAGCACAGTCTAGTGGTTAACAAAGAGGTCAGATTTCAAATTCCCACCAAGATGTTTCGAGAATTCCATTCCACTTGCATGTCCTAGTGAACTCAGCTATAAAATGAGGTCATTTACGTCACAACGTTGGTGGGAAGATCAAATGGCAAGGGAAAGGATTGGTCACCTACTCCTGTGTGCCAAGGCTAAGAAAAATGAAGTAGTCAATGCCTCATACCCATGGCCTCCTCTTGGAGTTAACTTAAGGGACTTTTCTTCATCTCTTACTAGAATACTTGAAAATAAGCAAATTAAAGGCTGCCTTCTCATGACAATGGCTGTAATGCCGTAGTACATTAGAGAACAATGCAAACAATACAATACAGTCGCATACAGTTATAATAATAATAATAAGACAATTTATATAGCGCCGTAACACGGCCGAGGCCGAAGAAAAGGGCGCTGTGTTATAGTACAAATTACATAAGAAATTCAACAGAAGATACCTGATGGTCGTTTGAATGCGTCAGTTGCAAAACTGCGGACTTGGCACCCAGGCAAGAACTTTTCTCCGAAGTAAATCCTTGTGTAGAAGCCTCCATTTCCAGCCTTCCATATGAAGTTGCAGGACTTTCAATCTCACAGTAGACATTTTCGTCACCATCTTCATCATCAGCAGCACCTGCCAATGCATAGCCATTCCCTTCTGCTACATCATTCGATCTGCAGTGAAGAAAAAGATATTTGTACAACATCAACTAACCGGAAGCTAGACGAAAACCCAAGGCAACTTAAATTTATCTCAACATATATACAGTCAAGAAGCCTTGCCTGGCAAGGCCTTTCACGACCATGACTTTGTCAGCCATATCTCGTAAATTGAAAGCAGAAGCAAAACCATCGTTGGTGGCACAAATTTATGTATGTACCTAATCTAATGACTTCTATAGCGCCATTATCACAATGCACGAGATGTCAATCAACGGTCACTTCAGGTGAAATCACAGTAAAAAACATAATCGATAGAAGCCTGGTCAAAATCTTAAGGCTCTGATGGAAACCAGATCAGGAGGGTTGGCAACTTGAAACAGATGAATTATGAATACATATTGACTGTAGACAATCTAAATAGCTGTATTCTGTCAGGAGATGCCGTATAAATCTACTGACGCAAATCTCACATAAATGGAGCAAATACCTTAATTCATTTCTGAAGTTTCCTTGGACAGATGCAAGGACTTCAGGTATGATATCAGTCAGACTGGCAAGACTTTCCGGAATCAGTTTCTTGGAGAATTCGTCCCCAGGTTCATCTGATTCAAAGCCGCCTGGCATGCCATAAAGGTCTGGTGAACAGTCCACAGGATTCCGACACAAAGCCTCCACATCCGACAATGCGTTTGGTTGTTTTTGCCCACCGCACAGAGTTGATTTTGGTTCTTCAAGGACAAAATACAGAGGCGTAGAATTGGAAGATGTATCGGTGATGTTGGGATAAAGGTTGGATTTTGCGTCGGCTTTTTTGCTTGTGCTCAATAAAGGTGGCAAAGGAGCATTTCTTTTCTTCTGTGGGGTCTTTGTGCTGTTAGAATCAATTACAAATGCACCTTTCTGCCTGGTGCAGAACCGTTCTTTTGAACCGTTCTGGACAACTGAGAACGGTTCTTCAATTTCTTCATACACCTTAGATGCCAAGTCTACACAAGACGCATCTATCAAAATGCACAAAAAACTTCAGTTATGTGTGAAGAATTCTACAAGTAAAAATGTCAAGATTTTAAGCAACCCCTTTGAACAGAACTACTGACCTCAGCAAACTGCTCAGATTTTTAAAAAGAATTTGATGCAAAAACCCACTGAGTCTGAATATTAACTTACAACAAATTATTAAATTATTTTCAAATGACCTATTTTAGTTAAGGAAATCCCACCTTTTGATCTGTCACATGTTTCCCTTGCATCATCGCAAAACAACTGACCCTTAGAGTCAGACTTTGCTGCAGAACGAGGGGCTGGATGGGGTGCAGAAACAGCGGAGCTTTCCAGAGCACTAGAAAGAGCTTTCCTTGACCTCTCCGCTCGGAAATCCTGTCGTTTGTTTGGCGTCGGACGTACATCAGGCATCCGTTTATCGTTTTCCTCCAACTTCCGCTGCCACTCCATGAGCCGTGCTGAAACTGGTTTCTTGGTCGGTTCTTCTGGAAGACTGTCACCAGCATCAAGTGGAAAATTCTCTTTTGTGTCAACGTTCTTCCGTTTCTCCCACCTTTGAAAGGAAACAAAATCAAATAGCCTGACATTGACTGAACATCAACACCTTTTTAGTACAAGCAGAGCAATTAGACAGAATCGATATTCAGAGTGATTGATGCTGAAGTTAAAATGTCAACTCAAAAGCAACCTGCTCCATCCAGGCAGCAAAACCAATGCATTGGACACTCTGGAATCTGTTGGTAAGACTCTGCTAAAAAGTTCATCATAAACAACGTTTGGATAACTAGAAAAGTAACCACTGCAGGATCCCACACACAGACCCCAACCAAACCAACAGATCCCCATCCAGAGTATTAGTTGGCACCATGTTCCAAGTTCTAGGACCGCATGGCACCAAGGATGGGGAACTATGACAAGTGACATGGTTTGGTGCTTATGAAACAAAGTTGCCTCATTGTCCAGCAGTCCTCTGCAGATGAAATCGTAATCATAAACTTGAGACTTCTACAATGCCCCACGAAAGCCAAGTCGCAGGAACCAGCCGATTCACAGGCACTCAGTCAAAACAAATTTGATAGGCAAGAAGGGTTCAGTTCCAGGTCAAGATGCAAGAGTCAGGCAGACAGTCAGATGGCTATGGTGGGTGGTGTTTGGAATTGGATCTGCAGGGAAGATAAGGGGAAGAAAAGGAATCGGGACAGGATCTGCAGAAGAGGAGTGTTTTCAGTTTTGAGTGGAAGACCTACGCAGATGGCAAAGGATGAAGTGATGGCAAGTTCGTATGAAGGATCATACGACTGTCGTAATTCTTGTGAGAGTTTATCCCAGAGGGGTGGAGCAGAAAGAAGACACAGCATCAGGATAAAAGGCACTGCAGTAAGCGTCTACTTAACCTTACAACCAACTGTTTGAGATGAACTTCTAACCATTGTAACAATGCATACAGTCTAACACAGAAATCAGACCTTTGCGTTGCAACTGGGCAAACGACATCACCGACTTTGCGACCATCTCGTGCGAAGACTTTGGTTTCTTCCTGCTGCACTGGCTCCCTTTTTGTACTTCCTCTCGGAGCGGGGACTGGAACAACAGTCTTTTGTTTTGCTGCTGAATCGTTTCGATCACCAAGTGTGGGAGACAAGCTGGGGTACAGCGGGGAACCTGGAGACTGTTCATAAGTGCGGGGCGGCTTTGGGGGCGCCGCAGGAAGGGATGCATAAGGCAATGCATTTCTTGAGAAGGGCGGCCGAGGCGCAGGACGTGTAGGCGTCAGTGGGGAAGCTTCGACCAAACCTCTGAAACACCCAATTAAAAGCTGGAAAATAATTTTTTGGAAATACAGGTAGGGAATTTTACAAACATCTAAAATTTAAAAGAAAAACTCCTGTCACCGGATTACCATGGTCACATTTGTGCTTCCATCAAAAGATTCCTCAAACTCAAGAGGACCAGCTTCTGAATAGTTGCTCCTAAATAAAGAACTACTTTGACACATTAGGCATATTTTATGGTATCTTTGATTCATGTAATTTGTTAAAACATGAAAATCAAGCACGCTCCGCCCTCTTGTTATAAAACAAATCCATTTATAATGCAGTACCTCATACGACTACCAAAAGTAGCTTTGCAAGGTTTCAGCGCATCTCATTAAACCATGGGACTTCACATGCCTCCCAAAGGTAGAACTGTATGTATGTATATATATGTATCTAACGCTACATATACAAGAACCTCGAAGAGGCACCTCATAAACAACCTCATAAACGCACAGTAGAGTTCACATTGTATCTTGTTATAACACGGTACTTCAAGTGGCTCCCAAAGGTAACACTGAATGTATGTACGTATGTATGTATCTGGCTATTTATCTGAATACCTGCTCTAAACTGACTGATCACCAAACTTTCAAGTTTTACTTCACCTATTCTCAGTTTCTTTGTCTTCCTTATTGTCTCTACTTTGTTCTCTAGCAAAATGATTCCTCCGAGAAGCTGATTTATTGGATTCAACGCCATGATGACCAGGTTTGAAGCCTGCTGCAAGCAGAAAAAGCCTTCATTTCAAATTTAATATGTAATATGATACACTACAGCTAGGCATTTATGTAAATGTAAGACAGCCATGTTCCCATGCTTTTTACTCTTTACTGCCCAGCTTTCTACTGTTTACTCTTCAGCTTTCTACGTTTTTACTACCCAATTCTGCCCATCGACGACAGAGGCAAACAACTTGCCAAGGATTGTGACATAGAGTCTGCTCTGCCCGCTTGAACCCAACTCACACGATCATAGACTGATCTTGCTGTTAAACATACCATTACGTTGTATGAAGAAATTTTAATTTTCTGTTATAATTTAACAACCAAAAATGATCAAAATTCACCTGTTAAATCTTTTTCTGTCGAGGAAGTTTCTGAATGTTTCACTTCAGTCTTCGTCAGTAAAGAACTTTCGTTTATATCTTTCAGACACTGTCGTTTATTTGGCGAATCTGTAACATTAATTTGACTTGTATTATTTTAAAAGTTCGACATTATTCTCCAGTTCAACGTCTTCCTAAATTCAGTCAGTGATCCAGAATCTGGTCCTCTTGCTATTTAAGCAAAGACAAGATTTGACCATTTGATACCAGCTGAAGCTTTGATAGCTCATAAAAATTTATTTATATTTTTTGCAGATTTGCAAGTGATTCAAATAGAAAGTTTAAACCAATCAATTCAGATAGCACATCAGCCAGACAACTAGCCAGGAAACCAGTCACCCCAGCCAGCCAATCATCAATCAACCTCAGAAAATTGACAAAAATAAG
Source organism: Norana najaformis (assembly GCA_964023275.1). Lineage (NCBI taxonomy): Eukaryota > Metazoa > Annelida > Clitellata > Crassiclitellata > Hormogastridae > Norana > Norana najaformis. The sequence goes on from OZ029913.1 coordinate 61,788,086, forward strand.
GCAATCAACTAGTCAGTGCTGCTAAACGAATTTGCATGCTTGGACATGCCTTTTCGCTTTCTTCAACCAAAAGCAGTGCTTCTGGTCATTGAATATGTCCCTGGTTGAATTGTAATAGTAAGATTAAGTACAGTTTGCTGAGACATAACATGAAATCATGACAGCGGCACATCTTTGCGAAATTCCAAACCGCTTACCATCATCAGGCTGCTGTTTAGTCGCAGGTGAACTGACAGTCTGCCCTCTGGGTTTTGCGACTCTTTTTCGATAAGATGTTGCTTCGGCCATTATGTCTCATTAAATCTGCTCTAAGTCACTGACAATCCAAACATCAAAAAATCTTAAACATAGAGAATTATTCTGAGATCGCTGCAGCAAAAGTGAGTGCCAACCCAGATGACGGTAGCTGGCTCAACTCTCAGGTTAAAAATTGTATAAATACGTGATCAACATGCTATGGGTTATAAAATCGTGAGAGAAAAGTCTACAACTTTCCCTCAAGCCAAAAGCAAAGTACACCAATAGTGTCATTCAATAATTATTTGTATTATTACTTTAAAACCGTAACATGTAAAGGTTTCCATGCAGCAAGAATGAAAGGTCAAACAGCTACTAGATTGCAGGCGTTTCTGAATGCATTTGTTTGTTTGAAGATCAAAAAATTTGCGTGTTACAGGAAGATGTCTTTCTCTGGTCATACCTTGGGCTAGAACTGTTCTTGGTAAACGAGCATTTTCGGTTGCTGGACCAACATTTTGGAATTCCCTCCCTGTGTCTGTTCGTTCTGCTCAGTCGCTCCTGTCATTTCGTTCTCAACTTAAAACTTACCTGTTTCAAATTGCTTATCCACCGTAGGCTGCCTCTCTGTCGTGCGGACTGACCTTCTGGATATCGACCTGATTGTGGCTTGGTTTTGGTGTGCCATCGGTTGATGCCTTGTGCATTAGACACTGGCGCATTAGAAGTTGCTAATTATTTATTTATTTATGTGTCCAAATACCAAGTAGAAAAAGGAACCTTGTTCCGATTCCAATTTGCATCATATATTCAAGAAAGTTTACATATGCTCATTAACCATGCGCTTCATAAATGTTACGTAACATTACCGCGTACTGCTCTACATAAGTAAAACATTAATTTCATCTTATATTACTTTCACAATGATAGTTCAATAACTAACCACATCATTACTCGTTCTCGTAAAATCCTTGCCCTAAAATTATCTTTTAATTCCACATTAAAATGTTAATTTCAAAATTTAAATATTTGCGCTAAGATAACAAATTTCTCGCGAGACTCAGTCAATTCTTGACATATCATGTATACATGTTATCTAGCGCAATTCTACAATGCAACTTATTTACACATTATATTTAATGAGCTTGTTGGGTATAAAGCCAAGTTAGAAGAAAATAGAAAGCTGCAGATAAATAAAATGTTTGTTAGTTTACAACAGCATTAGATCTGTATTGTAATGTCAAATTTATAATATTTTGGATATTTTCTAATTACACTAAAATCGCATTCTTAATCGTAAACTGTAAATTCACATGCTTCTAGATCGACCGTATGGTCTCGACCCCGCTTATTTTTCAATGAATTTATTGGGTGAGATCCTTCACCACCGTGGACCGTTTGAATGGGAGCCACGCCATTTAAAGTCTCGTGTGCGGACCATGCTAGTCCGATAATAAAATCTCTTAAATATTGCCATCTCGATAAATTCCTTGAAAATGAGCATGGTCGAGGACATACGGTCGATCTAGAAAGCATGTACATTACAGTTTACGATTAAGATTGCGATTTACTGTACGGTCGCTATATAAACCATGTAAATTACATTTACACTATCGATATGCGAAAGGCCCTTTGACGTACGCTTTAGCCAATGTAAATGTAGCCTTGCCAAGATTAATAAATAAAAATTTAAATACGTGTAACTGAATATCCTATAAGATTTCATATGGTACCAAGGAAGCGCTGAGTTTTTTAAATGGGTTGACTATCAGCGATGGTGAAGGATCTCACCCGATAAATTCATAGCAAAATGAGCAGGGTCGAGGCCATATGGTTGCTATATAAAACCTATACATTTAGAGATTTAGAGATCTCTTGACTGTCTTCGATCAATCTGTCGGAAAATTATCCTCAGATATACATACTTATTTTTCGTTCAGGTTACTATGGAGAGATAAAGCAATATGGCGGATATATTGGATTTTGTCTGACTGAAACCAAAACATGAACTCATATATAATACTTTAATGTTGTTTTAGTAAGTCATATTTGTAAGTTTAAAGTTTAACGTGTTCCATCATAAAAGCATTAACTGTGTGCGTAAGCTTTCTGCTCGCCGTTGAGAAATGAAGGATGAAAGAACATTTGCACTAAACAGTTTCTAAAATACAGTTTTGATTTAGGTCGCCAGCGACAAACACTTAGAAATATCTTTACATGTGATTTTAGAAATTGATCATAGTAAGATTGAATTTTTGGGGACGGCATTATGCAAGCGCCTTAAATTTCAAGAACTCTGTATTTCTTGATGAAACTAACGAGATGCCAAATTTCGTCGTTCAAAAAGTTTATGAATTTATATCGTTACAGCAAATCAACTTCTATGCAAATAATTTGGTTGTGTAAAATGTTTTTAAAATATGTGTTTTATTTGCGCATGTGTACTTTTTGCTTGCAGAAATATTTCGCAGGTTTTGGAACTGGCTTGAACAGATCATGGCCCTAGTTGCAACCACGGCTCAAAGCCGAGTTGAACAGTATTTGGCTGAGACTGCCAAGTCCAGGACTGTAGTAAAGCCTCAGATGATAGATGGCGAAACAAAAGCTCATTATGCATGGCGAATCTTGAGCAATTCTTTGAAGCCTGCGATGGAAATCATGAAAAAAGCCAACTCGCAGGACGTTATTGTAACGCATGGCATTGTCCACATTCGAAGGCTGAATCACCCGAAAGTCATTACTGATGTTCTGTACAATAAGAATTCAAAGGCAAGTGACAAAAGTTGTTTCTTCATTTTTATGACAGGGCTGCAGTTCCATTTTTTTGGATAGATTATCCCCATAGCTTGTCTTCTGAGTCTCAGGGCCTTATGGGTCATGACTGGTTCTGTCCATATTTATATTTATGTTTATATTTTTGAAATGCAATTTTGCTTAGAAGCGACCACTGTATTGTGAATTACTCACTAAAAACAGTCCATTTTTCATGGAAATTAAATTAATTTTCTGCCTGTCTTCTCATCGTGTATGTAACATTGTAACATTGTTCCATGTACCTTGTAGAGTTAAATAACTAAAATGTCTTACATGTAATAGGTAAGAATGTGTAACTTAACGAAATAATTTTAACTACAAATTAATAGTTACACATTGTCCATTTTATGTAGGAATACGTCACTCTGGACGGTTCAACAATCCGCATCTATCAAATCGATGGAAGACTCAAATCCACCTCAGAACCAGCAGAAACATTTAATAAACTACTTTATGCTACACACGTCAGTCTGTATGTTGGGTGGAATTTGGGATCAGACACACTTTTGGTTTGTTTGTTTTGTTAATATTTATTTAATCAAGTAAAGTATCAGTAATAAATGAACATCCAATAAGTCATTAATAATCATTATTAATAATTATTAATTAATAATCGTTATTAATAGTGATTAATTAATAATCATTATTAATAAAAAGAATCCTAATAATTATTCATTCTTTGGTATATTTGTATAGCACCTGTGACTAAAGAGAACAGTTCTTAAGTGTTGATGGATATCAAAGGAGCCATAAAAATTTGAAAAACATTAATTGAATTGATTATTAACAACAGATTATGTTAAAGATTATGGCATAGGGTACTTTTTCTGTTGAAGTAGAATTAAATATTTGTAATAATTACTGGTATGTAACATAAATGATTAATAAAAATATTAATAACTAAAATAGCAGTGGTTTTGTTATATTAAAAACTACATGATTTCATTGCTATTGAAATTTTTACAATGCTTAGCAGTCAGTTCTAACTTGGAAAATATTGTTAAAAGCAACAAGAAGATTCAAGATTCTCTTCATGGTACGAGCAATGGTTAGGGTTAGGGTTAGGGTTAGGTTGCGTGGCCCCAGAATTTAATACATAGCTCTGTGTTTCTGGCTCTAGCCAGCTAGGTTGACGTTCATTGCGTTTAGCAGCCTGTGGGGACTTGTTAGTTCCGCACTCCCATACAGCAATGCTTTCTTGTGTATTGGAGCGGCCTGGAACAATCTTCCCCTGAAAATATGTACTTTTCCAAACGAGACAGCTTAAGAAACATTTGCAACTCTTATTAAATCACACCTTTTTAGAACTGTTCCATGTTTTAGCATGTTTATTAGGTTCTAAAAGGCGCTTGATAAATAAATACACATGTACATACATACATACATACATACATACACACGAATACCTACATAGTTATATATATACGTATATAATACATACATACATACATGCATACATACATATACATACATACATACACATACATAGGTTACATCAAACATGCATAATGTTATACATACACATTCATTCATACATACATGCATACAGACACACACACGCACATAGAGTGCATCAAACATACATACATTATACATACACACACACACACATAAACATACGTCATACGCACATACAACTTTCCTAATAAAAATAATGAGGAAAGTACGAGTAATTTGCCAGGATTTATCGACTGTTTGTAGCTGATGAGTTCATCGTTTATGAAGAGATCTGCATCTGTTGCTCCAGGTCCAATTCTCGCCGTTGCCTACAACGAAAACATCGGTGAAATTGTCGCAGCTGGACCTGGATACATCGCTGTAGGCACATCTGGGATTCATTTGCAAGGATTCTGATACATTTTGCTGTTTTGCTTAATAATTTATTTATTTGCCTCTACTATAACCGTCACAGATATGGAGAGAGAAACGCTGACTACACGCTGTAGTCAGTCTTACCTTACTTTACCTTACCTAACCATCGCAGATATGGAGCGAGAGAAACGCTGACTACACACTGTAGTCAGTCTTACCTTACTTTACCTTACCTAACCATTGCAGATATGGAGAGAGAGAAACACTGACTACACGCTGTAGTCAGTCTTACCTTACTTTACCTTACCTAACCATCGCAGATATTGAGAAAGAGAAACACTGACTACACGCTGTAGTCAGTCTTACCTTACTTTACCTTACCTAACCATCGCAGATATGGAGAGAGAGAAAAACACTGACTACATGCTGTAGTCAGTCTTACCTTACTTTACCTTACCTAACCATCACAGATATGGAGAGAGAAAAACACTGACTACATGCTGTAGTCAGTCTTACCTTACTTTACCTTACCTAACCATCGCAGATATGGAGAGAGAGAAACACTGACTACATGCTGTAGTCAGTCTTACCTTACTTTACCTTACCTAACCATTGCAGATATGGAGAGAGAAAAACACTATGAACGTTGTAGTCAATCTTACCTTACTTTTCCTTACCTTACTTTACCTTGAATCACATTACTTTCCCTTGTGCTGTACTGTCCTACCTTGACTTACTTGACCTAGCCTGGGCCTGACCTCACCTTGGCTTACTTGAACTGACCTGACCTTCACTTTACCTTACCTTTCTGTAAGAGTCTTTACCACACCTTAATTAACATAGCCTTACCCTACCTTCTTTTGTCTTGATGTATCACCTGATACTCCTTAAATGTTTAATACCCAATTCACTTTATACTGTTGTCGTAATTAAAATAATAAAAATAATGGATAATGGTGGAGCACGTTAGCTGGTTAGTTAGAGCACTTGGCTTGTAACGTGGAGACGACGGATTTGAGCCTACTTCCCTGAGATGGTTTAGTATAGGGACCTTGAGGAAATCCTTCATTCACAATTGCTTCATGCCTCAGATTCAGATTTACTGATCTTGCACGTAATGAATGCAAACTAATAATAACAACAATATATCTAGTCTGTGTATATAATTTGTAAATAATATGGTATATATATATAACCTGGTATATATATGCATATATGTATGTATGTTACATATGTTTTATATCTAAATAGTTGAGTGACAGTTAAAGGAACTGTGCCAGCGATGTTGGTTTTCAGATTTGATTTTCTGGCTGTGGTTATGCTTCAGAGCTGGGTGTTTCGATATGGAGGCAGATGCATCCTGCCGAGAAAGGTTACGACGGATGGATTGTCAGCAAGTGAAGATCGGTTCTCGATCCTTGCTCTTGAGGACACCGCCAGTAGAGGTCAAAGGGTGTTCGCAGCCAATGACAGATCAGTTGCCGTAGGATTACCGTACTTGGTCTTAAACATTTGCAAGTTTGTAATCTGAATGAAATGCAATGAGTTAGTAAGGTATTGTAAGGTAACTGGTCATTTATTACGCACCTAAGCTATTATAATCTGATAAATTCTATGGCGCCATTATATGCTCTGTGAAAATAAGCACACGGCGTAGTTTTGAGTGTCAATAAAATAAAATAAAATATGTTGTTTTTCCACTTTTTCTGCTGCTTGTTATTTTTAAAATTTCTTGCAGTTTTAAATTTTTTTATTCCTGTTCCAGGTCTTTAATTCATACACTGGTGCACTGGTCTCCTATAAGCACTACCTTCACCATCGCAGCATAACCGCACTGCTCTTCTACAACCAGCTTAAATACCTCATTACAGCTGCGAAAGATGGAACAAGTATGATCTTTATCAGCATTTCGGTCTGATTTACTCAAATCATACTGTTACATTACTGTAATAATATGTAAGGTATCAGTCTAATCTAATCTGGGGCACTGTAGCCGATTGGATGGAGTGCTCGGCTTGTAACGTGAAGAGTATGGGTTTGAGCCTCCCCTGAGAAAGTTACTGTGTAGAGACCTTGAGCAAGTCCTTCACTCACAAATGCTCAGCACCATCAGTGGATGCTTAGTCATTATATAGTGGCACTTAATAAATGCATAAATAAAAATGTAATCTAAACGTTTCTATAATGCACAAGACATGAATAGATTTCCAACTACAATCCATTTAGGTTTCATCAGTTGATGACTGGTAGTGGCACGTAATCTGTGCCCCACGTCCAATGTCTAAGCTAAATTTCTAAAATAAAAAGTGCCTAATTACTATTTTTCTCCCTCAAGTTTGCTCCACCCCTCAGACCTATTCCTGGGGATGAATGTCCCCCTCTGCAACCACTTTGCTTTGCCCCGCTACTAATCCGGATGTGATTTGCCAATGATTTTGTGGATACTTATACATATTTACATACGCTTATAAATTTAACTGATAGACACACACACGCATGCACACACACATGCAAGCACGCATGTATGAAGTCTGCATTATTTAAGTGCTTCTTATTTATAATTTAATCAGATATGATGTGACATTTCATGAATCTATTTATCTATTTTTGTAAAGCACTTATTATAAGCACAGAATCAGAAAATCTGTATCTGAGGCACATTTGCGATTTTGTGTTGCAGTAAAGCTCTGGGACGAGCGCTGGAATCTTCAGGTGGTCTTCATTGGTCATCTCGGATCCGTCCTTAGTCTGTCCTTCTATCCGTATGGCAGTAAGATCATGACGGTTGGCGATGATTGTACGATTCGAACGTGGAGTTTGGAGTCGTGTGATGAGGTTGAAAAGTGAGTGGAAATGTGAAGTTACGGTGCTTGTGTGTGTGTTGTCTTAAATGTAGCAACTGTTGTGTCTGTTACAAGTTGTCTTTTGTTGTCCAAATGTGTTGTCTTTGTGTTGTTTACCTCTTGTTATTCTTGTCTTGGTATTGTCTTCATGTTGTTTGTCGTTGTATATACATGAATCCATACATACTTACCTACTAAATTTCAGTTTTTTTGTGCTGAAACCCGGAACAGATCTTCCGATATTACAGTCAAGTGTGACAAATTCCATTACCAATACATTACATCACATTGCAGAGTAATGATTACACGATTAACCTGGCTGCTTAAATTATTTTTGTTCTTGTTTAGTGTCGAAGTTCCTGAGGGCACTCATTCCTTAGGTGTGGTGGTCAATATGGACGATGTTTTCTCGGTTGCGGTTACTCACATCGATCTCTGGAAGTTCAACCACATTCATCTTCTGCACACGAGGGTTGGGTAAGCAGAAATGTTCTCTTGCCACTCCTCGTGTTAATGAATTTTAACACCGCTTCTCTTTCCACTTGTCATGTTAATTAACTTTAACACCGCTTTTCTTGCCACTCGTGATGTTAGTGAAACATTAACACCACTTCTGTTGCCACTTGTTTTATACCAGCTTGCTATAGGTTCCCCACCACAACTATCATTGATGAGACTCAGACTTACATTACAAGGCTAATACTCAACCAGTCATCTATCTTGGCTTTGTGAGGTTCTAAAAAGGCGCTGTATAAAAAGTCAGATGCATACATATGTACCTGTTGCTTTTGCATTGATTATAGTGAGTCAGTCATGAAGATAACTTCGACGACTCATCCCGACTTTCCCGTGCGCTGCGTCCTCGACTGTGCCGACTCAAGCGTTCGTATTGTGAGTCCAACGACTGGTGAGGTCCTCACGACGCTCCTCGCTCCAGCCGACCGCGGACTGGTGGCCAGCACCTATGCAGTTGCAGAAGGTAAATGGACCCACAATCGAAGATGCAAACACCCTGTTAACAAATGGCAGGACACCTACTTTAACCTGCCTTCTTTGGTAATGTATTAATGTATTCTAATGTTGTGCAGTGGGACAACACCCACCGTGTGCCACCATAGTCTGACTGGCTACCCACCATAGCCTAAATGCTTACCTGATGTAGCCTAACTGCAAATCTGCTCTAGCCTAACTGCTTACCCTCTGTAGCTTAACTGCTTACCCTCTATAGCCTAACTGCCCACCCACTGTAATGTTTCCTTACATAGACCCGTTCACTTAAGTGGCATGTGCCAATTCAAACAGGCAGTGGTAGTGAAGGGTCTCACCCGATAAATCCATTGCAAAATGAGCAGGGTATAGGCCATACGGTCGGTATATAAAAACATGTACATTTGCATTTACGTCTGTACACAAATGATAATCATGTAAATGGAGAGGAACTGTAAGAGAAATGGAAGTGATTGGTCGCTGGTGTTATCTTTAGTTCACGTTGGCCCCTAGCGAATGTTCATACTTGTGTTCAGAGTTTCTGACTTTATAATAAATGTTTTGACTAAATAAATTTGCTTTTTTGTAGATACGCTGTTTGCAAGCTTTGAAGATGGTGCCACCATCAAAGCTGATACTTGTGTCAATCCGTGTGCTGTCATGGACGAGTGGAACTGCAGCGACATTCGCAGTAAGTTTCAATTGTTTTATGTGGCTTATTTACTATTTCTATATAGCTTTATTTTATGGTCTAAGGTGTAAATCATCCAAGGGCAACATATAATTAAAACGTAGATTGATTACATCCATAATTTGTATATCAGGCCACTTGGTTTTGTTGATGCTGTAAAGTTATGCTAAACAGAACCAGTGAAGTAAAGTAAAGCATCCCATATCCCACAAGTGAGACGTAGGGGAGGCACCCATTTCTTTTTCTTTAAGCCCTTGAGCCCACAATGGACGAATCCTAAGGTCCTGGACATGGGGCTAGTGCATCGCAGGACTTGGCATTTACTTCCCAGCTTGTGCCAGTACCAAATTATACAGCTAGGTGACAGAGGCACGGTGTGCGCAAACAACTTCCCCAGAGGACTTGATTTGATAAGGCACCGGTGAATAAGCTGGTCTCCCTGACACGACTTTTATGCGGTGCGAAGTAAATTTATTTAGTGGAAGACTTAGTATTTTTTTTGGTGACGTTTGGTGGAATAACTACCGCATAGCACCACTCAGTAGTAGAGTAGTGCTCCAGGATGATGTGCTATTTCGATTTACTATTACAACTGTACATATATACATAATGCCATCAGTCGCTGCATTGTCTGTTAGGTAGTGGCGCTATATAAATCCGTGTGTATTTGTGTTTGCAGCAGCCGCAACCTGCCTTCTGATCTACGAGTTCATTGTGAAGGTGGAGTCGAACGCGGAGGCTTATGTGGGGGCAGCCAAGAGGACAGAGGTGTTGAAGGGGTTGCCTGGGGGCAGTGCGGGGCGCTACAAGAGCCGGACGCAGAGCAGCAGGACGCTTCTGCTTGGAGGGTGCAGGGATGGACGACTTTGTGTCTACAACTGGGACAATGGGGAGATGGACTTTGTCATCCCGGTCAGTCCTATGACCATTTCTGATTGACACCTTTCATTCATTCATTCTTTCAGAAAATTCCGGGATATCCCACTTCTGACACCATGTGACATCATGCTGGATAATCGTAATTGTAAACTTGAGAATTCCACAGTGCCCAATGAAAGCTAAGTTGTGGGAACCAGCTTATTCACTGGCGCTCGGCCAAATCAAAATCGATAGGCAAGAGGGGTTCAGTTCCAGGTCAAGATCCAAGAGTTAAGCAGGCAGGCAGGCAGGCACAGTGGGTGGTATTTGGAGTTGGATATGTAGGATAGATGAGGAGATGAGAAATCAGGATAGGATCTGCAGAAGAGGAATACACAAATGACTGTTGCTGCAAGAATGTTTGGTTCATTGTTCTTGGCATTACTATTAGTTATAAATTAATTATATTAAATTATAAATCTATTATGAATATTACTTTGCTGTGCTTGCTTTACTTTGTGTCTGCTGTAGGCTCATGATTCTCAAGGTGTTACGTCAATGACGCTGAACATTGCTGAGGATCAACTGATAACAAGCGGACATGGTAGTTGACACGCCCTTCTTATTGTATTCTGTGACCTTTGACCTTGGAGTGGAATCAGGTCCTTTGTGAATTATTTGCCTAAGTTACTGGATTGCTTGCCAAGGAACAAGTTTGTTAGTTTAAATCTGTTACTTTTGTTAATCTGTTAATTATTTTAAATGTCTGTTACTTTTTTAGGATCAGTTTGAGTCTAGTGGAGTAAACCGTATGCATTTTCAGACAAAAACATTTTGAGTTCCATTTATTTAAATGCAGAATTGTAATCGTAAGATTTGCAATATTTTCCACATGCCCAATAAAAAGTAAAGAGTACAAAATACTTATGAAAACCCTTTCAGGGCCATATACAATGTAAGTGTAAATGTAAATGTTGATATTTTTCTATAGCGACCATATAACCTCAACCCTGCTGATTTTGTAATGAATTTATTGGGTGAGATCCTTCACCACCGCTACTCATTTGAATGGACATCATGCCATTTAAGGTCCCCTTGTATGGGCCGTGCTAGCCCGAGACTCGAATCTCTTAAATAAGCCATGATCGGTATGCGGTGACCCCATTACATCATCGTAATTGTAAGCTCGAGATTTCTACAGTGGCCAACGAAAGCTAAGTCACTTTTTCACAGGCACTTAATCAAAACAAACTCGATAGTCAGGAAGGGTTTGGTTACACTATATTGAATTGTTGAAAATTTTTTAGATCGAACAATTAAGATCTGGCGAGTCTATCCGTATGCACGAGATACGCTGGCTTTGCTGATGACATTTCACATGGCTGAGGCGCCCGTCCAGGTTGCGATTGCTAACTGTAGGCTGGCCGTTGCCTTCGAGGATCCAGAAATGGCAACCTACACCACTGTTATATTCAACCTCAAGACTAAAGGTGGACTGGAATTCTTTTGTTTTTTCTTGGTTTTTCTTGCTGTATGTGTCTTTCTTTATGTGAGGAAATGCTGTGATGGAAAATCGGACAAATCTAAGGTTTGAAGCCTGATTCACAATGTGATTGTAGTCATAATCTTAAACTCAAGTTTCTACAGCGCCCTACGAAAGCTTAGTTGTGGGAACCACCCTATTCACCGGCGCCCAGTCAAAACAAAATTGATGGGTAAGAAGGGGGATCAGTTCCTGATCTGGATCTGTGAGTAAGGCAGGCAGATAGTCAGACGGCTATGGTGGGTGACTGTGGAAACGTCTTGGCTGAATTTTGTTGCATGTTCTTCTAAATCCTGTTCTCATTGCTGTGTCTTTTGAGTCTTTCCATTGGGGACTCAAGACGTTTATGTTTCAGTATTCTTATCCTCTTAGTGTGCCTCTCTGTCTCATCGGAATGAATGTTTGAATTGATGATTTCGATTCTGTTATGGATTGATTATCAATTGATTGATAATCAATCAGTTGATTATTAATGCCATTGATTGATGCTTTGTGCATTATTATAATGGTGCTATAAAAGCTGTAAGATTAGAATAGATACAAACAGATTTCTAAGAGCACATCAGTTTGGTCACAAATTCCTTTTCTTGGGCACGGGTCAGCAGTGCCCAGTTCTGCCCGTTCTTTACTGTTATTCAGGTGTTAAACTTGGGACTCAACTGTTTCAACTTACCCATTGTAGCACAACTTCTGGTTTCCCTGACCTGCTGGAATTTTCCAACAAATTTTGACGATGATTTCACATGGAGTAAATATCAGGTGATGCCTTGTGCATTATGAGAATGGTGATGTAGATTAGATTAGCTTAGATTGGATTAAATTGGATTAGCTTAGATGCTGGCTGGTATAGTGAAGTCAAGCAGTGCTGAGCTAGGCTATTGCTTGAGTGAGTGACTATTGGTGGAATACTGATGCCAACTCAGCCCTTCATCCTTGAATTATTTTTAGAGTTTAAATCGTCTGCTGATTGTTTCAGGGCGATTTGATCATGGTCCAAGTGATGACCATCTCCAGTCAATAACTGGACTCGCGAGCTGTCCGACAATGAAATTGTTTGCCTCATCTAGCAAAGATGGAACCATTCACATCTGGAACCACAGGAACCAACTGTTACGGTGAATTACATTTGCGGTGAATTACATTTATGGTGAATTACATTTATGGTGTATTATATTTACAGTGAAATACATTTACAGTGAATTACATTTATTGTAACTGTAAACTCTGCATTTCTGCAATTTGCAAAAGAGCTAAGTTAAGGCAGCCAGCTTTTTCGTAGGAACCCAGCTGATATTCAAAGTCAGTGCAGCAGAGATATTTAGTAGGGTTTAGTTTTGGGTCAGAATCCAAAGAATAACGCAAAATGTTTGCGGCCTTTTGTTGCGATTTCAGAATCATTCAGCTGCAGACGGTTGCAAGAAGCTTAAGTTTCTGCAGCGTGAGGGGAGATCTCCTACTTGCGGTTGGAGATCACGTCCACAGAATCGACTACACAAGCTGTAAGTGGTACACAGTTTGATTATACGTACTCTGGACCTCTGTTTAACATAAGTATTGCCTATGAAAAACTCGACCAAGAAAGAACTGGCCGAAGACCATCCGGTTCAATTCCAGACACCATCCACCGTAACCGTCTGACTGTCTGCCTGCCTAATTCTTGGATCTTGACCTGGAACAGAACCCTTCTTGCCTATCGATTTTATTTTTGACTGAGCGCCCGTGAATAAGCTGATTCCCACAACTTGGCTTTCGTTGGGTGCTGTGGAAATCTCGAGCTTACGATTACAGTTGTGAACGTTTACGATTACTTTTAACGTAATTCAGCGTAACAGATGAGGCAGGAAGACGGGCAATGGACAGAGATGAATGGAGAAGCTGTGTTGTCTGATGTGCACAGGAAGGACTAAGTACTAAGTAAGTGAAGTGAGTTTATTGGCTTCTCAGAGATGCTCCTTACAGCAGACAGGCAGAACAGTCATATGAACCACTCAGGCGCTACAGAAATTTCCAAATGGGTTGCTTTGTATCTGTAGATATGCCGAGATCGTACCTTCTGAAGATGGCTTCAACAGCTTTTCCTGAACCAGCCAATGAGAAGCCGATTCCTTTCAGCGAACGTGCCGTGAGTTCGATGAGTCATGATGACGTCAAACGACTCAAGTCGGCGCGATCTGCCTTCAGGTTATTGTCAAGCAAGATTTTGAATATTGTCTTACCTTAACTTGTGCTTACTCAGCCCTCCATACTTGCTGGTCCGTGTCTTTATGTGTCTGTGTTTCTGCCTATTTGTTTCTGTCTATCTCTGTCTATATCTGTCTCTGTCTGTGTTTCTGCCTGTTCTGTTTCTGTCTATGTATGTCTACCTCTGTGTCTGTCTGTGTTTCTGCCTGTTCTGTTTCTGTCTACCTCTGTCTACATCTGTCTCTGTTTTATTCATCATTTTAAAGAAATTCAGTACAGTGCATCCACAGTTGGATAATGCATCTTCGTTGCAAAGTTCAGGAGTGCACTGGAGATACTTAGAACCATAATCAAACTGGAAGACGTGAGTTTACAGTGGTGGCAGTGGCGGCTCTAGGATTGCTTGCGTGGGGGGGCAAGGGCATTCCAGAGTGGTGGTGGTGGTGGAAGATGATCGATGAGTGGCTGATCACTGTTTTCTTCTGTAGATTCACCCATTTTGTCGATATTCTAACGCGAGAAGAGGCGCAGGAATTGATCAAAGAGAAGAAGGAGAGAGAAAGAGTGAGTCGCTCAACATTTTTAAGGCTGTGGTGGTGAATGTTGGTGTTGGTGCTGGTGGCGGCTGTGGTGGTGAATGGTGGCACTGGTGTTGGTAGACTGGTAGTGGTGTTGGCAGCGGTGGTGATGGTAGTGGTGGTGGTACTGGTGGCAGTAGCAGTGAATGGTGGCGGTGGTGGTGATAGTGGTGTTGGTGGTGGTAGTGGTGTTGGTGGCGGCAGTAGTAGAGGTATTGGTGATGGTAGTGGTAGTGGTGGTGGTGGAAAACTAATATCCTGTTTCCTTTCTCAGGTGTATAAACAACTGGAAGCGAGGGAGAAGGAGCTGAAAATGATTCGAGACGGCCAGCTTCAGACTGTGAAGAAATCCATGTCAACCTCTGAAACAAAGCAGGAGGCGTTTGAAAATTACCTTAAAATGTTCTACGACCGGCCAAAAGTGGAGGCAGGGAAATCTCAGTGTACTTTGTTCATGTACTAATTAGTTTAGTGATAATTTTGAGCACTGCTGTAGCTTCACTGTTGAAGAGGCTCTATATAATTATGTAGCACCTTTGTAGCACCTCATTTTCGTGAAGAAGTTTATTTTGCTGATTTTTATCTCATTTAACAATTGGTAATTTGACGATTGGTACCAAAGTGATACATTGCTGAATGCTGGTTGCAGCCTCCTTTGGATGACTTGCTGATCATTGAACAGCCTGAAGAGACAAGTGGTATGATTAAAATGATATATCTGATTTTGTTTTTCTGTTTGTATCTCTGCCTGTCTGTTTGTCTGTCTGCCTGTGTGTCTGCCTGCCTGTCCGTCTGTGTGTCTGTTTGTCTTTCTGACTGAGGTAGGCCTATTTCTGTGTTTTGTGTCTCCCTGTCACTGCACATGACTCTTTCTGTCTTTGTACTAGTATATGTGCCTCATTGTTTCTCTGCTTTTTCTTTTCTCCCCTCTGTCTGGCTCTCCCCCCTTTGTTTTACTTATGTTGAACTTTAAAATTTCTTATTTGCTAATTAGCTTTCATTAATCTGTTGTCTTAACACTTGTAAATTTGCATTAGTCAAATTTTTGTAAATTTGAAGAGTCAAGAATTTTGTATTTTTAATTTATGATAGCAGTAGTTTCAGTACAAAAATACTCCACGCAATACATTTTTTGTGAGTTTCTCCAATTTTGCTGCAGAAAAGCCTGACAAGTCTGTTCTGGAAAAGCAACCAACTGGGTTTTTCCCACCACCAAAACGAACGCGTCCCCTGCCCGTCGATGGCCAACACAAGCCAGATGGTCGCCTGCTGCCACCTATTGATGGATTCATTCCTAACTCGGTTCTGGTGAAGTTGCTTTTCCCACAACACATGGAACCAGTTGAAGAGAAAGAAGAGGTCACCGGGTCAAGGTCATTGCGGCTGGATGACCCTGAACGACTGGAAAGGATCAGACAGGTATTTTTCTCAGATGGTATCGGTTGTATTTTGACAGGCTTCTAAAATGTGCCGTATAAAATTCCAGTGTGTACAGATTTCTGGGCCTCAAGGTACCAGTCATCTTGTTTTGGTAAAGTAATCATGTATTTCTCAGGTACAATTCCAAACACCACCCACCATAGCTGTCTGACTATTAAATCTGACTCTTGGATCCTGACCTGGAACCAAACCCTTCTTGCCTATTGATTTTGTCTTGACTGAGCGCCTGTGAATAAACTGGTTCCCATGACTTAGCTTTCATTGGGTGCTGTAGAAATCTTGAGTTTACGATTATGATTATGATAACATGTATTTTGACGCTTCTGAAAATGCACTATATAAATTTCTGGAGCTGTATAAGTTTCTTGGCATTTAGCATTCATGCTGTGGACAAATTGTATTAGAATTTACATCATAATGAAGCACACATTAAGGTATTCCAAAGGCACTATGTAAATGTCATGTTACATTACCTTACATTTCGAGTGTATGATTACGATATACGTTGTTACATGAAGAGTTTCTGGTACATGTGGATTGTTTTCCATTTCTTTTAGATGACAAAGAAGGCAGATGACAGCCGATGTAGTTCAGCTTCTTTTGAGGATCGAGTCCAAGTCTTGGATTACTCAGACGATGAGGTGGAGTTGAAGGATCCAAGTGGAAAAGTTCGTCCTGGAAAACGATCGCAGGAATTGGAAGATCAGAGTGCGAAGTCCAAGCTGATGGACATCCTCAGGAAATCACCACTTGCCAGCTTGGTTTGTGGATTTCTAACGAGTTTCTAAATTGTTACAGCACCTCTGCCTTTGGATTTATTTAAGCTTTTGATTTGGTCAAGCCTTTAATTCCATCAACCCTTTAATTTCATGAAGTCTTTGATTTCATCAAGCCTTTGATTCTGTCAAGCCTTTGATTTCATAATGCCTTTAATTCGTCGAGCCTTTGATTCCGTCAAACCTTTGATTCACTTAAGCCTTTTGATTAAGTCAGAAATTTGGATTTGATTAAACCTTTTATTCCATCGAGCCTTTGATTCCATTATGCCTTTGGATTTCGTGAAGCCTTTGATTTCATGAAACCTTTGTTTCATCAAGGCTTTGATTCCATCAAACCTTTGATTTCATGAAGCCATTGATTCAGTCAAGCCTTTGATTCAGTCAAACCTTTGGATTTGATTAAACCTCTGATTCCATTATGCCTTTGAATTTCATCAAGCCTATCAGCCCTGTGACTCCAGCAAGCCTTTGATTCTATCAAGCCTACTGTTGAAAGAGGCATGTATTCGAGGAACAGTGACCTTACCTTAACTAACTTTACTTGATCTTACCTTGTTTGACCCTGCCTTTCATTATGTGACCTAACTTTACATTACCCTACTTTAAAATGGTATTTTAGACTGTCATGGAAGATGAAGAAGAAACAGCGCAGAAAGATGGTGTGACGAAATCATCCATGCCTGGTAAAATTAGGTCCGCAGATTCAAGAGCTGTCCGAGATTCTAAGATGGACCATCTCCTTCCTGGAAGAACTACTGATGACGAAGGTGGTCGTTACTCCGTAGTCTCTCACGAACCCAGGATTCGTCCAGAGTCTTCTTTTCTCTCTGCTGACAAAGAGAATTCCGATCTTCTCAAGTCATCAGTTGCTGTGAAGTCCGACGCTAGAAGCAGAGAGAATTCGGATCTTGTTAAGTCATCAGTTGATGTGAAGTCCGACGCTAGAAGCAGAGAGAATTCTGATCTTCTTAAGCCTTCAGTTGGCGTGAAGTCCGACGCTAGAAGCGGCGGTGTTGGAGAGGAACGTGGAGATGAGGGAAAGAGCGAAGAGAAGATTCAGTCATCAGCTGACCTTCCAGGTTACCTGAACCACTTCCGTGGAAGAGACTGGTATGACAAACACTTTCCACGTTCTCAGCTGGAGGTAAGTCGTGTCGTGCTCAGGCGCTCCTGGTGTTGTATCTGGGCATTTATATAGCACCTTTTAAGAGCTTCCCAAAATGTTAAAACTTAACATGTTGAAGTTGTTGTTGTGTGCTGGGTTTTGCTTTCTTGTTGTGCGAGAATCAAATGAGTTCCAACCTACAATAAATGACTTGATTGTTTTGAGTGGTTAATTGTTTAGGTGGTTGATTGCATGATTGATTGATTCCTTTTAGTTGCCTTCCAGATGTTAAAATAAACAGGTAGCGTATATTTAGGATTACACTGGATGGTAGATTTACACCAAATTGGATATCTTTAGATTTACATGTAAAGAACTAGTATTAGATTTAAACCAAAAGCTGTATGATTGTATTTGCACCAAACAGGTAGGACAAGTTTAAGCTTAATTTTAAGTTTAAAATTGCGTGCTTGACCTTTAAGTCCCAGAACACTGGCCTTCCATCATATCTTAATACTTTGCTGACTCCATATCGCCCTCCCAGATTCTTCTGACACTGGTTTGTTGCAAGAACCTAGGTTCAGGACAATTGTAGAATCACATGTCTTTAACTGTTGTACTTCTAGCATTTGGAATCGTCTACCACAAAAGGCCCGTCTTGCAAACTCGGTATCACCTTTTAAATCACTTGTTAAGACTCACTACTTCATCCTAGCTTTTGCATGATTCCATCTTGACCCCCTAGCAAACATACATCCACACTTCAGATTCAGGTGTACTGACATTGCGCACGTTACAAGTGCTTTAAATAAATAAAATAAAAGGGTAAAATTGCATTTACACCAAACGGGAACATGATTAGATTTACACCAAAACACTTGTGATTCGATTTACACCAAGACGTTCATCTGTCCTTTCAGAGTATGGCAAAACCTTGGACGCTGGATGAGTTTGTCCTGATGCTGTCACGGCTCATCCGAATTTCCGACAATCGGATGCGGAAGAAGGTTTCCGACTCTCTGGTAGACCTCAACAAATTCTACAACTTAACGAATGCGAACGCAATCTACAACGTCATTTATGCTGTACTGTCAGACGATGTTCAGGCGCCATGCTACGACGAACGAGAGGATGTTGCATTTGTGCATTCAGCTCTGAAACTGTTGCATGCACTCGGAAGACATGATATGTGCTTTTATCAGGAACTAATGGTCTTCTATCTTGAAGGAGATGACAAGCTTAAGTGAGTCTATGACAATGTAAATGCAGTGTAAACATGCATATACTGTTATGTAAATGCAGTGAAAACATGCATACACTGTTATGTAAATGCTGTGTAAACATGAATACACTAATGTAAATGCAATGAAAACATGCATACACCCAGGGATGGCAAATTACACAGTAAAACGTAATTAAATTACAAATTACTTTTTAACATGTAATTCAATCACCAATTACAAATTACTTTAGAATGTCGATTGAAAATACAAATTACAAATTATGTAAGTTCAAAATACTTAAATTACAAATGTATAATACCCCATAATGTAAATGCAACGTAAACATGCATACACTAATGTAGATGCAATGTAAACATGCATATGCTGTAATGTAAAGGCAATGTAAAGTTGCATACACTAACGTAAATGTAATGTAAATTCTAATGTATTCTAATGAATTCTATAGCGCCGTTATCAAGGAATCAGTCGATTGTTGCTTCATATGTCCCAGGGTTAACTTATGGTACTGCCTTTCTTCTTTTGTTTTAACCCTTAAAATGATTTATCAGAACAAAGCATTGACTAGTATTAATAATGCATGACATACTTATGGACTGATTATTTTATTGATTTTGAAGTATAAATGTGTTTGGGTTAGAGTTTGAGGTTGATGTTATTTTAGACAGCTGGTCATAAACAGTCTCGAAGGGAATGGACTTCGCGATGCCACCCGGGAATTCCCGAGGGAGCTGGAATCCTGGGATGCGTGGTCGATCGAAGGAAGTGATCGAAATGCGAAGCTACGCATAGCCTGTGGTGATTGGTTGGCAAAGTAGGTCACAGAACAACGTGTCTTGCTTCGTAATCGTAAGCTCAGAATTTGTGCAGCGCCTGACGAAAGCTAAGTCAGAGGAACCAGCTTATTCACCGGCACTCAGTCAAAACAAAATCAATAGGCAAAAAGGGTGTGGGCACATGTCAAGATCCAGGAGTCAGGCAGGCAGACGGTCAGATGGCTATGGTGGGTGGTATTTGGAATTGAACCAGAAAGTGAGGTTAGGGGAAGGGGTAGAATTGGGGTAGGATTTGTGGAAGAGGAGTATTTTCAGTTTGGAGTGAAAGACGAGCACAGAAATTTCAAGAGGTGAAATGTTGGTGAGTTCGTAAGCGTTTACTTACATTTTATTTTGCACCGACTGTCAGAAAAGTTATGGCATTAACCTGAGCAATGAACATTCAGACCAACTCCACCAGCACTCTTTGAAATAAGTGCACACTGTTTCAAAGTGTCATAAATCCCTTCGATGCTGTCATCAATCATGGACAACAGAAAACAGCTGGAAAGCTGTGGTCGACAGGTTCCAGCATTAAACAGTGTTGGTGATGCATAACTTGAGGCGCTTTGCCAGCATATGTAAGAGACGTTGTACTATGTATTACTAAGTCAAAGTGTGTCACAGGATTGAGGTCATGTGTGCAAGAGTCAGCCAGTGGCGGTTCTTCTATATTTCTGAGCAGTAGTTGCTTATAGAAACCTTCTGTTTTTTATGACATTCCACTTCGTTTAGGCTTTTGTGAGGGGCAGTTTTGTGAAGTACTAAAAAGGCACTTTATTAAGTATTTGGAAAATGAATGTGTGGACTTACTATGTCAGAGTTTATTTATAGTCACAGAGATCTGCAATTTTATGAGGTAGTTAATTTCATGTGTATAGACGTAGTACATCAAAGTAGTTCATCATGTTTCAGAATATGTCTTAAGTAAGTAATAAGTAATGAAGTAAGTAACTAGTCGTCGACTTACCTCCTTTTTCACAGATCCTATCCTGACTACGGTACTTCTTATCTCTTTCTGCCTTGAACCCAAACATCACCCGTCGTAGCTGCCATGCTGTGTTCCTGCCTGACTTTTGGATCTTGACCAGGAACTGAACCTTTTTTGCCTTTCGATTTGGTTTTGACTGAGCGCCTGTGAATAGGCTGGTCCCCGTGACGCGGCTTTCATTGGGTGCTGTAGAAATCTTGAGATTACGACACCTGTCTAATGATTAAATGAATGGTGGTTGTTGACAGATGGATGGCGATGTTTAAGAACCACATCCGTGACTCGGCAGAGCATCTTCAGAAAGGTCATGGGGTTCACGGCCAGGTGCGACCAGACCAACTGAAAGGCCTCGTCTCAAAAAAATCACCTGAGGTCAGTTGGAGATCAACACCCAGAACTTTTTCCATTATGTGTGACTGATCGGATCGAATCTGATCTAGTCATATGACTTCTGATCCAGTCGTGTGACTTCTGATCAAGTCATATGACTTCTGATCTAGTCCTATGACTTTGATCTAGTCCTGTGACTTTGATCTAGTCATATGACTTCTGATCTAGTCATATGACTCCTGTGGCACTGTTATCAATATGCCACCTTATGACCTGCATAGCTACGTTGGTTAACGCATACTGTCTTGCATGAAGATGCAGGTTTGTGTCCTGGTCATTATTTCAGAGATTTGAATCTTGTGCTAGTATGGTCCATCCATGGGGACTTTAAGTGGCGTGACACCCATTCAAATGGGCAGCTGTGGTGAAGGATCTTGTCCGATAAATTCGTTGTAAGATGAGCAGGCTTAAGGCCACACGGTTGGTATAGCATGGGCCCGTAGAAGTGCACCAGGTGTACTCCGCCTGTGGACCCACTGAACATGGATCTGTGGGTTTCAACTAGTGTTATGTCTAGTCTCGTCTAGGGGCGTGTGAAATGGAAGTGAACCCTGCCGTCTGGGGCAGTGTAAAATTTTTAACTTTATTATTCGATTGTATGTAGACTTTTTGACACTTTTGTGCTTTGGACACTTTTGATACTTTTTTACAAGTAGCATTTTATGCGTATATAGCTTCACATTCTTTTATTTTAGTTTTCAGTTTTGCACGAACTTCACCACTTGCATGCATATATATATATTGTATCAATGCATGTATTTAAAGCTATATATATATTTTTTACATAGTAATGACACATATGTATATGGCATATGCATAATACATATGATACATAAACATATGTGTATATTGATATAATCCTGTTGATTATACTTGTACCATTAGAGATTGTGGAAATTTGGCCAAGAACTTTATGACCTTTTGTTAATCTTTTGTTTGTCTTTTTTGTTTGGTTATCTTTGTTGTGAACTTGCGTTGTTTTCTTCAGCACATCGTCAAGACAGCAGCCAGTTCAGGGGTCATTTCGGGTAAGAGTAGCTCCAGCCTTGTTCTAGACAAAATTACTCGTAAAATTTGACGAGTGGAGATATTGAGTATGGAAGAGATTTAATAACACAGCAAAAGACGTCAACTGCAGTAAAACTGCAAAGAGTAGTTCATTGTCGTAATCATAAACTCAGAAATTTCTAGAGCAATACTTAAAAGCTAAGCACAGTAAGTAAAGTAAGTAAAGTATCCCATATCCCGCAAGTGAGATGTATGGGAGTGTTATGATGTCGCACCGTCCCCGCCGGATTTCTAATCTTCAGGGATCCTTTATATTTTAACATGTCACATTGGGGAGCCATCTTGGATCCCATTATAGGGAGGTGCTCATTTCCCTTTTTAGGCCCTTGAGCCAGCAGTGGATGAATCCCGAGGACACGGAGGCCAGTGCATCACAGGACTTGCCATTTATTTCCCAGCTTATACCGATACCAAGTTACGCTGCTTGGTGACGGAGGCACGTGTACACAAAAAACTTGCCCCAGGTCGTAATGCAGAGTCAAACCCACAACTGCATGATCATTGAGCGAACACATTACCGATAGACCACCGTCCCGTGCATAAGCACAGTGCACCAGCTTATTCACAAACACTAATGTCAGAGACACGCTGTCTTCTCTGGCCTGGCTGCCGTCCACTTTCTGACCTAGCGCCAAACATCCTGTCTCTTGCAGACGTGGTTTGATGTAGCACTGGTGGAGAGTACGGGTTCGAAACTCCCCTGAGACGGTTACTGTATTGTCAAAGTGTCATTTACAGTGGTTCTTATACCATTTCATCTCTTCACGCCCCCTTCTTCCTCTTACCTCTGTTTCCGCTCCAATCCCAAACACCATCCACCGTAGCTGTGACACTGTCTCTCAGCCCAACTTTTGGATCTTGGCCTGGAACCAAATCCTTTTGCCTGTCGGTTTTGTTTTGACTGAGCGCTTGTGAATAAGCTGGTCCCCATGATGTGGCTTTCGTTGGGCACTGTAGAAATCTTGGGATTACGATTACGTTTCAGTTTTTCCGGTTTCATTTCTTTAGTAACAGTTTCTACTGGAAACGACTTTGGAACAGCCGCGGCAAACAGAGCCACATACATGGATGCCATCAACTACTTTTGCGAGATGGCCATGCACAAGAAGTTGCTGAGCAACGAGAAGCAGCCTCGCATTGCCAACGACGAAGGGCTATCATCCAATAAGAATACAATTGTATCATTGCCTCGACCTTGTGGGTATGTTGTTGCCCTTTACTTTGTAACTTGACCTTGTATGGATGCTTTCATTGCCCTTGACTCTAATGCTGTGTGATTCTGGGGAGGAATCTGATTTTTGCAGAAATAAATGCAAAATTTTTGTCTGTATACATGTTTATATCTGCACATTTATATAAAGCCACTCAAGGACCTCTCAACTGTGAAGTGGATCATGGCTCTTTGAAATAGTTTGTATTTCAGAGATTTTAATCTTGGGCTAGCACGGTCCATACAAGGGGACCCTAAATGGCATGGCGCCCGTTCAAATGGGCAGTGGTGGTGAGGGATCGCCCAATAAATTCACTGCAAAATGAGCAGGGTTGAGGCCATACAGTCACTATAGAAACATTTACATTTAGTTTATGATGTCATAGTATAATTTGTTATTTTTCTGACCTTAGAAAGGGACCACTTGTGCGCATTGGTGATACACATACAAGCAAATGTCACCAGAAACGAGAGACATCTTTCCAAGTCGGTAGGTACACTGCTAGATTCAAATCGATAAAAGCAGATCGCTACTATTGGCTTATGCCGGGGCCGACTCTTTCTGTTGTCTTGTTTTGCAAACAGTTAAAGACTAGGGCACCAGCTTATTCACAAGTGCTGCGTCAAGTCAGTGGGGTTATCCTAAGATGCCATGTCAAAGACCAAGTCAGACTACTAGAAGACCAGAAAGGGAAGAGGGAGTGGAACTTTGAAGTGAATTGATAAATTGGCATGCTATAAATGGCTGATTAATATTAATAATATTAATTTTAATATTAATAAAAGTATGTGTTATACCGCATTATGTTTCAATTTTACTCTCAAATCTTGTATTAATTTGGTCTGTCTTCAGAATTTCAGTTGCCGCCTTTTAACTACATCAATCTGCCGATGAAGAAAGTCGTAATGAATCCATTTCCGCATCCAGGCGACGAGTTCGATCCTCTGTACGATCAACAGCCGATCCTTCTGATGCTAAAATCTGCCCAGAAATACTTCGTTCCATCACGATCCTACATTGCTCAACAGTCCTGACTTTGATATCTGATCTATATACATTTACTTTTAATAATTGTTGAAAATGATTGTTTTAAACCCACGTTATGTTGATTCCAAAACTGAACTGTCACACATCAGCATATCTGATTAACTGAGATCAGTGGCGGCTGATCTTAAGCAGTTAAGCAGTTAACAAGATGTAGTTGTTTGGGGGGCTTTGAAAGATGTGGAATTTGCGATTACCAGGTTTGCTTCTTTCTTCTTTTCAACCGTCCTCGATACGAGGGTTGGTCGCATTGTAGACGATTCTTTTCCATCCACTCCTATCCTCGGTTCCTCTCAGCAACTTCTCTGTGGCTATACCGGACCATTCGCTGATGTTGTCCATCCACCTCTTGACAAGGTTTGCTTAGGATGGTTAAAAACTTGGACACTCGATGCTTATCTCTCATTTTAAATTGTCACAGTAGTTATTAATTCTGCTCGAGTCTTGCTGCAACTATCAGTTTTTCAGATTGAAATTAAGTCAGAACAGTTCACGTGTTTGTACACACGCCACTGGGTACAAATAAGTTTTTTGATTATTATTATTAATTTACAAATAATGATGTTTAATTAGAATATTTCTTCACTAGACTATCCCCGCTCTTACATAATGAAACTAAGAAATGAAATTATTTGATGAAGATAATTGTTGGAAATGATGTACACATTTTTCTATACCGACAGCATGGCCTCGACCCTGCTCAAACCTAACTAGCTATAGAAATGCATTTAACAGGGCTATTTTCGATGCCAGTAAACCCTCCTCGGCTGTATGTTGTATCGAATCATAAGTAAGTTAATAGCTATACTTTCCAAAGCGATCTCTTAAGCACGTTTGTATGATAGTTTGCAAAACTGTCTCGTCATAGAAGTCTGGAGAAATTCATTTTCCAAGGTAATTAATTCAGTAAATCAGGTTGCTCACTTGGATTTTTGAAGCGCTATTTTATTTCACATAACTGACAATGTCATATTTCTGGAAAAAATACTTGCTTTGAACGGTTTGACTTCAAAAAATACTGCGCCCCATAAATCTTTAACCATCTGCGCGTCGCTACCTTGTTTGTTGAGGCTCCAAGTTGTTGTGGAAAAGTCAAAGATGGATGGAAATTTAAAAGTGTAAGACTTACTGAGTCATGTTTATTATTGACTTTATGAAATGTAACTTGCATAAAATCGTAGGCTAAAACTGTCTGTTGTTTCGCTTGGTTTAATGAATATTCGCCGCACTAGATAGTGAGCGATAATAGAATGAAGCAATGAAATCCGCTTGTATGAACATGCTTTTGTTTTCACTGGAGTAGTTTTGTCAAACTGACTTAAACTGAACGTTATAGATCACACGGTTACTGTAAACAAAACCCTTGTGAAATAAATGAGAAACCACGGCGAGCTTTTTCTAAATCAGTCATAACCCACGTTATTCTTGGTCTGAAGTCACTCTTTCCACGAAGATTAACAGAAATTAGACAGAATGTAAAACTTAACAGCAGGATCAGCTGCATTGTTGGAAAATTTAATATAATGGCAATCTGTCTGTATCGTTTTTAACAACATTGGTTTGTGTAAAATCTTGTACATTTTTAGAGAGCTAACCATACCTTTCAGAACAGAAAGGGAAGCCATCATAGCATACAATTCTCTCCGAGTTGACAAGGACCCACGTCGATCGGGGATCAATCGCCACATGCAGCAGAACGACAGCTCACTCATTGTGTATGTGTTTCTGTCGTCTCAATGTTAAAATGGAGGGCCATTTGAACCACAGTAGATCAAATCAAGTACCTCACGTTATTTAGTCTTTGCGTGTTAGGTATGGTAATTGTTATTTCCACATCTGTTTCAGCAAACAGGTGTGAGTCCATAAACACAGCATCTTTTGGAAGACAAACAAATGTAAAAAACATTTCCAGAATGGTTACTATTGCATGAATATTTCTCTGCTGTTAATAAATTTAACGTAACGAAATGCAAATGCTGTACTGTTGTTAATGTGGTGAAATGGTTACATTGTAATGATATGTACTACCATGTCTCATGTCATAGCTCCTGTGTTAGATTTTGTAGTGATTTGGTTAAGTTTTTTAGTGCCTGTGTGATGTTCTTAAAAGGGCCTATAGCCCTATATGATGAAGAGCCAAATACATACATTGTGAACATACATACACATATACAAGGCTGTTGCATACTTTTTAACAGCCTTGAAAGAGACAGTGAAAATGAGGCCCAAACTTGATGAATGAAACCTAACGGGTGATATTTCCTTTTATTTAGGCGATGGGAAGCCAGTGAAGCTAGGGTACTGCGTGTCAGTGTCAATGGATTTCTTGACCACCTCGCTCTTGTGACACAGACGATAGCAGAGTTTGACACAGATCATTCTGACACCGATAACACGGTTACTCGGGATAAGCCTTGTGTTAACGCCAGCAACAATTTACCGACTGTTGACAAAAGCTGTCGATAAAATTTTGGCAATAGAAGTTAGAAGTTTTTGTTCTTGATGTTTGGCAAAGTGGAAAAGATCAGTGTGGTGCACTGTTGGAATTAGTATCTGTTAACTGCAGACATCAGTGTGGCTGGAACATTCATAAAGCATCTGGTTTCGAAAGCATTCAGTGTGCACTGCTCCCAGACAGTATGTGCTGTATACCGTCGAGCAACAAGCCAAAGCAACTGCCTCATGACCGGGTAAGGGGTCATCCATAGAGCGTCTGCTGCAAAAATGACCCACTTTGGACCCTTAACTCCCCTTGTCCACATTTTGCATTACCTTCTCCCTCTGCGGACGTCCGCACTTCAACGGAGTACTACTGCCTAGATAAGTCTGGCGTCTAACTGAAGTTGTCCACATATGGATGATCCCTCCCTCCCTCTCCTTTGCAGACGCCCTTTAAGGACGAGCCCCTAATTGGTTTCTAAATGTGTTAGAGCCACACTGTAGTGTACCCAGAAAATTCTAGAAGTGCCAGTGATATACAGAAACTTAATCCACCTCTGGTAACAAGCAGAGATGACAAAAATATATACTTTTAATAAAGTTGTAAGGTTTTTCTTGTATCTGCTAGAATCCTTCAGCCATGTCAGGAATGGCAGAATTTGTTACACTATACAAGACAAAGAGAACGCAAGCAAACAATGCAACCCAAAATAAATGAAAATAAAATGACGAAATTGCCAAAATAAATTTAAGAACTAAGATACACAAACGAAATTTTAAATCAACAGCCAAGACCAGATTTTGTAAATGCTCTGCATAAATTATTTACTGTTTTTAACAACAAAACTAATAAAAGTTTAAAAGGCATGAATTAAAAGTTTTCCAAGACAAACTGCTTCACCATTTCCTCTCTAACACTCAAAGTTTTACAGTATGGTGTAAAAAATGCATTAATACACTGTATTTAGTTGGATTTCTACAGCATATGTTGACTAATTCAGATTTCAGTTGTTCAGATAAATCACAAATTAAAATCATTAACAAGTTCTTTTAAAATTTTGACAAATTCTGTAGTTACCTAAATATATTAACATGTTAATAAATGCAGAAATAATAATAAATTAACGAAATTGTTTTATGCAATTTTTTTAACAGTATCATAAATTATCAAACACTGGTTTTATTTACATACACTGGTTCTGCGCTATACCTTATAATATGACGACACATTCAAATTCTCAGAATAAACATTCCAGTTGCAACTGTTGCAAACATATGTGCAGTTATAGCAGAAAATACACTGTAGCTTGAACGTGCTATATAAATTTGCCATTAAATTACGATATTTTTGTATTTTGGCTTGTAATGTTCCGTTTACACAAACAGTCTATAACTTGCGTGGAATGTTTTCCCAACTTCAGTACTTCACACGAGGTTTCACTGTTGTTACCCACAGGAATAGAAACTGTCAATACTGGAGACAGAGGTATTTTAACAATACACGGTAATGTAATGTAATCTCTTCCAGTAACATAATGTATAGGCAGTGTCGTAGGATGTTCCTTCAATGTACTTGCTCAGGAATGCTTACATAATGGCAAAGATTGTCACATATAACTGGCCCAACTTTGTAGGATGTCGGCAAATGAGGAAGGCATAGGACTTTTAAGGAGATGACCAATATCTGGGGGAATTCTGTAATTCAGGAAGGTAGAACAATTCTGAGCAGATGGCATAACTCTGGACGACGCCCAACTAAATGGGTTTAAGGCAGCGGATGATATCTAACCAAACCTGTAGGCCACAAAGCTGAACCTCGAAAACCTGGGTCTTACAAATACCACGTTTCCAGTGCACCCACAATTTCTTCAGTCGCTTCTTGTCGTTTCATCTCTTAACGTTGCACAAGCCAAGGCACTCTTCAGCCTTCCGGCAATCTATCTGGAAATTTATATAGCGCCTCTCAAAGTCCTCAAAAGGCATTGCAACCGTCTCTCTTCTGAGCAGCTGCCTACTCTTTCATCATGATGTAGTCCTTCAGTTTCATCGGCAGCGTCACCCGTTCCAGATCCGCCTCCAGCTCGCAGCTCAGCATCTGACGAATGTTCTCGCGACACATCTGCTGCAGACTCTTCGGCGTCATTGCAATCCGCTGCAGCCAGTCGAGCAGCACTCGGTTGCCAAGCACTGTGCTTGACAACAGCCCCTGGCAGACGCAGTCATGATAGCAGCTGACGTCTGCGCCAGCCTCAGCCAGCGGACTCAGCAGATCGACGAAACCGTTGTGTAGGGCAAACGCAAAGATCGGATACTCCTTTCCGCCGATCTTGCACGTACGATGAACTCTGCAATTTTTGCGCAGCAGGATCTGTACGACTGTGACATGATTGCGACGCACGGCAAATGTCAGCGGAGTGTTTCCGTTGTGGTCCGGTTGGTCTGGGTCAATTTCGTACTCTGGCTGAAGAAGGTGAAGCACGAGGTCTGCGTAACCGTTTGAGGAAACAAAATGAAACACGTTCTTGCCCATGGAATCTGTTGCCTTCACATTGCAGCCTTTCTTGATCAGCATCCTAAAATTATGCAGAGCATTTATATAGACCCATCTGTAACTACAAATGTAACAGCCTTTTAAGAAGCACTCAAAATGTGGTTGTTTCTGTAAGCATCTATGCAGATATTTCAGTTATTAAAGTATATGCATTCGTTAAAATAAACAAATGAATTAAAACTGGAAAAAATTTAACAGGCATACTTGACAATGGCATAGTGTTGGTAGCGTCCCGCCAGTAGAACTGGCGTGTCGTTTTCCGAGTCGCGAACATCAACATCGGCGTCTGCCTGAAGAAGAAGGCCAACAATGTTAGTGTGGCCGTTCTGTGCAGCCGTATGCAGCGCAGTCCGGCCACCCATGTTGGCCAGATTGACGTTGCACTCTGACTGGACGAGGAGTGCCACGCAGTTTGAATGGCCATGCAGCGTGGCATACATGAGCGGAGTGCTCTTCCACTTGTCCTGGATGTTTTTGTTCGCTCCGTGAAAGACAATCATCGCCACCAGGTCCATTCGCCCGGATTTGGCCGCGTCGTGCAGCGCCGTGTGGCCGTACTTGTTCTGTTTGCTGACATTGCAATGGCCACTTGCCAGCAAGGCATCGATGACGTCATTGTGGCCACGTTTGGCGGCTAGGATCAACGCAGTATTGCCCTCGGTGTCCTGTGTTTTAATTATTATCATTATTATTAATCAGATATTTAAATCATGCTAATTTATGAATTCAACTCAAAAGCAAGGGTAGCTGGAAACAGATAAGTCTTCAATTGTTTGCAAAATGAAATAAGAGAAAGAGAAGGGTCCCTCAAAGCAGATGGTAGTTAATTCCACAGATGCAGACCAGCAAATTATGATAAATACATTTAAGTTACATTATGTTACACCATCATCAAAGCCTCAAGAGGTTCCTAATACTAACCTCTTACAGTGCAACACAGTTTAACATTTATATAGCACCAAAAGAAGGTTCAAACCATGTAAGACTGACCTGTGCATCAACATCACAGATCTCGGTGGCAAGCAATCGCTTTACTAACGAACAAAACCCTCCTTTGGCTGCATACATAAGCGCGGTACGATTTCGATGATTCTTCTTGTTGACTAGGAAGCCGTAGTTGAGAAGCAGCTCAATCAGCTCCAGGCTGCCATTCTTTGCCGCGATGAGCAAACCAGTGTTGCCATCAGAGTCCACAATGTTCGGGTCAACCAGTTCGTTGTCCAAGATGGTTGCAACGTCGTCGAGTCTGTTGTACAAGACAGCGGCAAGAAGATCCGCCTGAGAGTGCTTGCCCACTGCTAGCTGAAAATTAAACTAGAAATCGATATTAAAATTATATACAAATTTAGGACTTAAAATAAGAATTTAAATCACATAAACTTTACACTACCTGATTAAAACATTCTGATATAAACTGCATGCTTTATCAGTAGCATTAAAATCTGAAAGTTTGCCTGCATTAAAACCACCATAAGATACTGCCTTGCAATATATTAACGGGGTACTTCCCCCACTGGTTCCGCCTATTTTTCCCATAGAGTTCCCCACACATTTTGCTCATACTCTTAGGTCATTAAACGCCCAATGCAATGCAATGTCACAAAAATCGTCGAAATTTCTCGGTACTGCCACAAAATCTGCGTCAGATTGCCAATTATTCACCGGCGTTTAGTCATTTTCAATGCCATGGTTGAATCCCTACCACAAATCGCGCCCTACGTAGACAGCTTTACAGATTCTTACCTGTCTGGGAAGGGTATAAGGCGCTGGTCGATCCTTGGCTTTTTCCACGGTCTGCCTCGTTCGGGCGAGCCAGGATCGGTACTGCTCCGATCGCCGTAGATGCCCGGCCAATACCCTTTCATCCTCATCCTCCATCACTCCAGCACCTAATAGTTCCTCCAACCACACGTCCTGAAACATAAAACGACTCGCATTAAAACACCCGCGACACATTTTGCTTAACAATTCCAAAATCGCTGTAACGAATGTCAACAAATAAGAAATCCGCCATACTCACTTGATGTTATACCGCTACGAAAACAAAACCTTCCACTGACAACGAAACGTGCTGATTGGCTGATAGACTGTACGACCTAAATAAACCCTCGCTCATTGGTTGTCAGTTTGTGCCTGGCCTTCTGACCTTAACAGGAACTAGGCGGTTAAACTAGTCGCAACTGAAGTCTCCAGTTTCCTTGCGCAACATCCAAATGCAAACGCAGTTGCTAAATTACTGTTGAAATTAGGTATAATTAGAAACTTCTAAAGCCCTGGTGTCTAATGCAGATGGCATCAACCGATGGCGCATTAAAATTAAGCCGCATTCAGGCGATCCAGAAGATCGCT
This sequence comes from Norana najaformis, assembly GCA_964023275.1. NCBI lineage: Eukaryota > Metazoa > Annelida > Clitellata > Crassiclitellata > Hormogastridae > Norana > Norana najaformis. The sequence continues at coordinate 61,820,053 of OZ029913.1, forward strand.
TGGACAGAGAGGCAGTCTATGGCGGATAAGCCGACTTAAAAGGGTAAGTTTTAAAATCTAAATGTAAAATTAAATGGGTGCAACGCCATTTAAAGTGCCCGTGTACGGACCGGAGTTTAAAATCTCAAATGTAGCCACCGTAGTTGTGCGAACCGGAATCCTCACGCACAGAGAAAAGTACGCTTTAACCAATTAGCTAACTGGGTCAGGCCACCTAGGCAGAAGCAGTTCATGGCCACATAATGGATTGAAATGGAGATTTTTGAGAAAGCAAATTAATTTTTCTAAAAAAGGAGAAATAGAGTGACCGAGAGTGACAGAAAACCTGGTAGGATGGAAATGAACAGGGAAAATGCATTTAGATGGGAATAGTTTGAACCAGTGGGATAAATGTAAATGTAGGCCTACAGTTCTCTTACTGCAACTCCATTGCTAATCCTAACCTGTTCATTTTTCCATGAATTAATCGAGTGAAATCCTTCACCACCGCTGCCTGTTTGAATGGGTGCCACGCCATTCAACGTCCTCCTGTATGGACCGTGCTAGTTCGATATTCAAATCTCCGATCATTATGGACAAGATGAAAATCACGGGAAACGTGTTTTCAGTGGAAAAACCACTAGGGAAAAATTCCACTTCCCTAGAAATCGCACTCTGATTAATCTCATATAATTCATTGAAAAATGAACAGGGTCAAGATTATACGGTGACGAAAGTAGAAAGTGTACAATTAAATTTTACAATTATTAGACACCTTTAAATCGCGTTTCTCGATGCTATATATTCGTAAATTTCGTTCAATTGATCTATGATATAAACTGATCTCGTTTGAAAAATTGATATATGTTATTGATTAGGAAACGTGAACGGCGATGGCAGCCACAAGATGAGTTAAATACTGGATATCGTAATCGTAATCTCGAGATTTCTACAGCGCCCAACGAAAGCTATGTCGCAGGAATCAGCCTGTACACAGGCGGTCAGTAAAAACAAAATCGATAGGCAAGAAGGGTTCAGTTTCAGGTCAAGATCCAAGAATCAGGCAGAGAGGCAGTGATACTAATACATAAGGCCTATTCAAACAGGCAGCGGTGAAGTAGGATATCACCCAATTAATTCATTAAAATATGAACAGGGTCGAGGCCATACGGTCAGTATAGTAAAACGTGGCTGGTCCTGCCAGTTCGAATTTCCAAACCCATCGCCTGTAAGTCAATGCCTCAAACCCCACATTCACTTTATGATCAGCTGTGCAAATTCAAATAACGACACAACTTTCCCAGGCAAGAAAGAAACACGGAGTTTGCCTAATGCACCGTTTGCAATTCTTTGTCTCTTGATTTAAATATATTTTGTCTAGAATACGGCATTACATAAATTTACTACATGAAAATGAATTAAGGAATTGATATCGTATCATAATGGTTTGCAATTGAGCAGTCGCACCTTTCTCTAGACAATTATATAGCGCCTTCGCAGCCTTATTACTAGCAATTAGCAACTTAAATATGCCCTGGTTTCTAATTAATGCACAAGGCATCCACTGATGGTGCACCAAAACCAAGCCATATAATCAGGCCAATACCCAGAAGGAGTGGCGGATTTAGCTATAGACGTGGGGACGATTCGCCCCTCCCTGCGCCCCTTTAGGTTTTATGCCGAGCCCCTCAGACCAGACCCGTGCATGGTAGAGTGTCGGAATGTGACGCCCCTCGGGAAATGCGTTTGCCCCAACGCAGAAGGTCCGTCCACGGAGAAAGATGGCTGTGGTCGCTATAATACCCACATACATACATACCAGCATGTATATATATATATATACACATGAATCCGTTCATCATTATATATATATATATATATATATATATATATATATATATATATATATATATATATATATATATATATATATATATATATATATATATATATATATATATATATTCATCTGTTCATTCTGCTCAGTCACTCATGTCATTTCGTTCTCAACTGGACTTACCGTTTTCAAATTGCTTATCCACTATAGGCTGCCTCTCCATCTATGTGGACTGCACTTAGATCTTGTTTTGGAACCGAACCCTTCTTGCCTATCGATTTCGTTTTGACTGTGCGCCTGTGAATAAGCTGGTTGCTGCAACTTAGCTTTTGTTGGGTGCTGCAGAAATCTCGAGTTTACGATTACGATTACATTGTTATCTCAGAATGGTCAACGTAAAAATCCTAGAACAATTTCGCCTTCTCCACTGTGGGGCCGTCTCTCTGGAACACTCTTCCACCAGACATCCGATCCCTTGCCTGTTCAACACAGTTCAAGAAACATTTTCTGCCCGTCTCAAGTCGTTCCTATTTAGAGACCGTTAGGTAGCCGTGCTGCAGCGCCTTTGTGAGTTACTTAAAAGGCGCTTTACAGATTTAGTGATACATACATACATGCATACATACATATTGCAAACATCTGAGTTAAACTTAAACGATATGGTTATTCACAAAAATGCAGTAATCCATGCATCCTAAGAGATGAAATCAACAAACCACAAGTTCTGATCTCCAAAACAAGACTTTATAAAGAGAGTATGTTAGACTTACAACATTTCATAAAGGTTGCCTGGTCAGTTTCTGTGTCAGGTCAGAATCTGGAGGGGGTCAGTTGGGGGGTCAACACGGTTTTTTCAGCACAGAAGAAAAAGAAGTTTTGGTTTTAATTTTTTTTTTAAATAATAATAAAAATTGATGTGGCAGCAACTAAAGTCAAGAAAAATAAGGAAGTCATGTTAAATTTTTCAAAATTAAAAAAACAATCTGAACTTAAACGACAAAAGCTCTCAGTGGCTAAAGTCATTCATGGTCGCACAGCGCTTCTTTAAAAGCCTTTTTCCGTGCTCGTCATGGTATGAACGCGACTTTGCACGAAATTTCTTCAGGTCATCGCTGTAGTCGCTGTGCAGCATCGGTACGTAGGATGGAGGCTCACAAAGTTGGGGATGACTTTCGAAGAACGTCTTGTATCCACCCTCAAGAATGTATGCCTCTGGGTAGCACAGAAAGGGGTAGGTGTTGATGTCACGGTCATTCTTGCGCAGAAATCGAAGCCTGTTCAGGAAAAATGTCTTTGTTAGTCAAGAAATTTGTAGAGCTTATAAATAACATACGTTAAGATGAAATACAATTGGTGAACTGGTAAATCTGGATTGGTTATCTTCTGTCCAGTCTCAGGGGCCTTGTGGCTGCATCCACTGGATTGTGATTATGGAACACTGTTTTGCTTAGAAGCGACCACTGATCGATGCCTTGTGTATTACGATAACGACGCTATAGAAGTTTCTTTTTATCTTATTTTAGATTATACTACATAGAAGGTAAAAGATAAAGGTAATACATTTGTTCACGGACCTTTACAGAAACACCTTAGAAGCATAAAGGTAAAGGTAACAAACTTGTTTACCTGCCACTCCTGAGTTTGCCAAGGGGCAAACATGGTAATCCAATGGTAAGACTCCTTTTTTCAAAAATGTAATATATTGCCTTTGACTCGTAGTGACTTTGAAAAGATGCATCTAAGACCAATGGCATATTGGAATAAGGAAACGTGCCACCCACTTGAATCCCTGCAGCAAGTTCTCACTCCGAGTCTATTCAATCCAGTTTAAATATATCTGCTAACGAATGAAAGGAGGTCAACGTAACTGAGTAAAATTGTAAAAGTTTAGTTTTGACTGTAACCTTGACACTTACAACTTTGGTGCTCGTTCCGACGAAAACTCGCAGTGGAAAATTAGAATCGACTTTTTCGTCGCTTCGAAATGAGATCGCAGAGCAGAATCCTTAAAGAATTCCCTGATGAGATCCTCCTCCTCGCAAATGTTCTTTGCTCCCTAGTAAGCAAGAAACAAGAAATCCTAATCTCAGTCCAGGATTTCTTTACTAAAACCAGTTCAAGATATAGTAGTGTACAATAATATTGCTCGTTACAATGGTGCCATATCAGTTCTTAAAGCAGAGTCAAATGCTTGCTGATAATCTGTCACCTGAAGCAACATAGACAGCTGAAGGCTTAACCGTGCAGTGGACGGAGAGCGGTTATGGTGAATAATGACATATACAGGGTGAATAATGACATATGTAGGGTGAATAATGACACAGGTAGGGTGAATAACACCTGCACATTTACATAAGCAGTGGCATGTGATTGACATCAGTGGGTAACGAGTCCACAAACTTAACGAAGAACAAAAGGAAGGATAGGCCCTATAAGAATATTAGAAATCCCATTCAGGTATTCGAAACCCTTTTGCCTACTAATTTTGTTTTGACTGAGTGCCAGTGAATAAGCTGGTTCCCATGACGTGGCTTTCAATGGGCGCTGAAGAAATCTTCCAATTATGATTAGGATTATGAATACGTCACAGATCAAGATTATTTACATGTGCAGAAAAAAAATTGGTGATTGACAGAAAACATCCAAAACTGACAGCCTGTGAAAAAGTAAGAACAAAGAAAGGTTTAGACAGGCAGAAAATATTAGGTGGCATTGGAGAAAGTCCAGCTCACCTTAATGTGACCTCCCCAAAACTCGTACGGATATCGACAGTCGATGACCTGATAGAAATCGATGATGTCATCGTAACAGCCAGTCACAATGCCAGCCATCTGTAACATAACCAGACATTTTTTTATCAGATATCTACGTGACACCCTGCTAACAAATTAAGAAGCAATTAGGATCACAATTTACAGGAAAACAATGCTTAAGCTTACCTTAATAATGAGCCTTTTCCAAATAAATTAAAAAATTAAAAATTAACATCAAGAACTGAACTGTTTTCGTGGCAAAGACTGACATCACAAGCACTGGCAGCCAAAAAGGTGTAGTTACAACATCATTATTTCATCTCTGCAAGTTTCAAAACATTCCAGAATTTTTATGAAACAGAGGCTTCTAAGATGGTAGAGAAAAACTGAAACTATTCCTTAACAATTATTGGATTCAAGTTCAGCCTTCCTCTGGAGTGCGTGTCCTTCTGGCCAAGGATGCTATATACACCTTTCAGCCACCACTGTTCTCTTTCGCCACGGTTGAGCAGGGAACGCCTCTCAGTTAGTGAAGGAGTATGCACCCTTAGCATGAAGGACTTGTTTTCTCATTATGCCCCAGATTCTCCTACTACTTGCCCCAACTTCAAATCCCAGATCCATCTTTACTACTGAGGAATTCTTTGCACCAACCGTATCTGGTGAAATCGCTTTCAAGTCCTGGTTTCTGCTTTGTACAAGCGGCAGAGCGTACGGCCTCGAGAAATCTCCGATGAGACTCGGCTGCTCACCGTCACAACCCAGTCCCTGCAATGCTGATTCTTCTTCATCCAAATTTTCAATATCCACAGGTTCATCGCTTAAAAAATCCGCTGGTTCACCGCTTTCAAGGTCCACTGGTTTCATGTGATCCGCAACTGCCGACACCAGTCTTTCACCCTGAGTGGCTTTTCTGTTATATACCCTTTCTGCCTCATCTCTGGCAAACTCTTGCAGTTCTGTAAAATCCATTTTTTCCACAACGGATGACGGCGTGGAACCAGACGAACTCGAACTGCTGAGCACGGAACCAGCAGACGTCATACTGACATATCCAGATGAAGGCGTCTGAATTTTGAACACCACATCAGCTGGAGAATCGTCATCCACAGCAGAAGACATCGGCTCTCTGAAACACGAATTTGTTCCGCAAGAAGATCTCGGCACGTACACCTCAAAAAGATTCCTACGAGCATGTTCAAATGCAATGTGGTCTCTGTCGAAATCTGACCCATCGTCTGTATACAAATGATGCGTATTTTTTAAAGGAAGATGCTTCTCAGGTGTAAACATGAGCTGACTGAACGCTGAACTGCCCGCTGCAGGACTTGCGTCTGAAAGACGGAATGGTATTGCAAAGGGCGTGAAAGTTCGACTGGTCTGTGAATGGACTGGAGTACTGCTGAAAGTAAAATGAGGTTCGGTGGAGAAAAATATAGGTTCTTCTGGTAGGTTTTCTGGAAAAATTTGAGCGGCAGGAGTAACTAATCCAGTGCGAATCAACTTTCTGTCAAAATGCTGCAAAACAAAACCAAATCATGTTTATGAACACCTTTGTCATATAATCATCACTATGTATCTGTGAATTTATATAGCACCTCCATCAGAACAAACTACTCACAGGCACTGATCCCAGCATGAGAGCCCCTAGGAAATACGTAAGTTTTGAGTTATAAGGCAACATGTTGCAACAGTCATACATAGTATAACCTATTGTTATTGCTATTATTATTATTGTTGTTGTTATAATACTCGTTATTATTAATAAGACATTTATAATGTGATAATTAATGCGTTTCCCTCAAAAACAGGACAACTAAGAGACCTGTACTTGTAAGTATTCACATACATCCATCTATACATATATACTGTACACATACATCAATATGTGCATGTATAATATGCAGAGAAAGGGAAAAAGAGGAGTCTGAATTATTTGCAAAATTAAACAGGTGAAGTAGAAAGGTTATCGGAAGTTGGAGTTACAGAAATCATGTTCACCACATACTGGTTATAATGTAGCAATATGGAGATGGCAATAAATACAAAATCAGTGATGAAGATAACGATCAAGATTAAGATCATGAATAAATGACAATGCTGATGATAACAATAACAGTTATGATAAACATGATGACAATAATAGCCATGCCGACAATGATAAAAGATATTGACAATCAAAACGCTATTGATGAGGAGGAGGAAGAAGACAACAGTGATGTTGATGATGCAGAAGGACGACTGCAAATTACCAGGGTGGCTGCTGGAATGGCATCTGGACGAGCATCATTTTCCACAGGAGACGGAAGGAGAGGAGAGCAACCTGGGATCTGTCGCAGATCGGAAAAACGATCATTCGTTCTTCTACTTCTCTCGTCTCTGACTGCCTCGCTTTCTTCTGACTGAGGTTTACAAAAATATGTACCACCAATCAATTGATCAATTACTGAAACATCTACACTCAGTCAGTTCTCAGAAAGCCACATCCATTGGGCCCACACTAGGCCCCACAGTTGCCACCAGTGGTACAATACAGCCCACTGTGGGCACAAGGAACATGGGTGTCTGGGTCATTCGGTAATCATAAACCTAAACTCGAGATGTCTACAACACCCAACAAAAGCTAAGTCGTGGGAACCACAGGCGCTCAGTCAAAACAAAATCGATAGGCAGGAATGATTTGGTTCCAGGTCAAGATCCTAGAGTAAGGCAGGCAGGCAGCTACGGTGGGTGGCGTTTGAATTGGATCTGCAGGATAGCTAAGGGGAAGAAAAGAATCAGGTTAGGCTCTGCAGAAGTGAAATGTTTTAGTCAGTCATCCAGCTAATCAGTCAGCCAGGCAACCAACCAGCCAAATAAAGTAACTTAATAAATGAATTACAGCAGTCAGTAGAAGCATTCAAAACGTTATGTTAGGCACAGAAAACGAGAAAATGTAACGTACAAAGTGAAGTAATGTACAAGTAAGACCAACTGTAATATTACCAGTAGGTTGAATCAGTAAAGATTATCAGACTTTGCAAGTTTTGGTTCATAGACTGAAGTAACTAATGCGTCCAGGATTAAAATGAGGTGATATTCTAATCCTCCAAACAAAATCTGTGAATAGATTTGTACCCGGTTTGGTGAGGCAGTCTCTCGACATCTTTTGGAACGCGTTGTCTTTCTTGGAGAACTACACAACAACAACATAAACGAGAAAGAAGATTAGACAACCCACAAATAAACAAAGACACAACATCAAAGGAAGCCAACTACCAACATCTGCCGCAGAAAGGGCTTTCTCCTCAAAACCATTTCCATGCTACCTGATTCTCCGATATAATGGAAACTATTCTAGACAAAAAGCTCTCACATGTGTATGTATGTATGTGTGTATGTCTGTATGTATGCACGTATATGTGTGTATATATATATATACTGGAGTCTCTTTATCCAAATGTTTCATTATAACATACGTCTTATATAATACACTCAGGGATATGGCCCATAATTCGTGCGACCTCATTATGTGTAGCAAAACCTCTATAATGCAGTAAACGACAAGGCTCTGGTTGACACAACTTTATGAGGCAGTGCATATTATATATATATATATATATATACAATATATATATAAATTAACATATGTATATACACACAAACATGTCTATATATATACATACATGCATGTACAACTGGAGAGACACACAGAAATCACTGGTAAATAAAATAAGAGTAGTAATGTTGAGCTGTCAGTGTAAACGTTTACCTTTCATTTTTCTGCTGTGAACCAGAGTCTTTCGCGCAGAAGTGCGCAGCTCTGGAAAAATGTTTAAAAATCAGCTAACATAATGTGAACAGACATTTACCTAGCATCTTTAAAAAAGAAAGCAGAGCTAAACTAAACCACCTAAACCAAGGACAACTGAAAACAAGTCACTTAAGTCCTTAAGCAGGCCAGTTTAGGTAAGGCTACATTTTTATTTGTTTACTTGTCTATCCTCCATCAATGCATTTCCTCAAAGGACTGAGCTTAAAGTGTATGCTTATAGGATTTTAGTGGCACCTCCAACGGACTCTACTGATTCAAGGAATCAGCCACTGTAGCCAAGGAAAACAATTTATTTACAGTAGTTAGTCATCTAGACACTTGATGTAGCAACTTTTAAATACCTAGCAATAGCACCATCTATGCGGCCTAAGTTGTGTAACACTTCATTAATAACCAAAAGTTCTTTAGTAAACAAACACTGCTCATATAACTAGAAGAGTCATCACTGTTGGGCACTCGCATACATGTAGAGCTCAACAGATGGATTAGATAATTTGAATCTCAGGTAATATTAAGATATACCTGTATTGCAGGTATGGTGAATCCTCAGTGCTGAAGTTCAGTGCACGAAATTTAAGGCCTGTAACGTAACAACCAACACTAAAGCACAAGTAATGTATTGTTTTAGCACAATTTATATAGTACTCCATAAGAAAAGTTGCCCAAAGGCAGAGTCCCTGTGCTAACCTCTTCCTTTGAAAAATGGACTGACTGGGAACTGTTTGTAATGAAATGTATTGTATCTTTATAACGTAGCATAATCAAGTAATTTCATAAAACTTAGATCTTTACAGGGGTTAGACAAAATTACAATTTTGACAAAATTCCAAACATATCTAAATGTGCATGTTTTTCTATAACAACCCTGATCATTTTCTATGAATTAATCAGGTGAGATCCTTCACCATTGCCGCCCGTTTACATGGCGCCACACTGTTTAATGTCCCTGTGCTCAGACCATGCTACCCAGAGATTAAAATCTCTAAATATACCCACAATCAGCAGGTGAACTGGTACCCTAACGTACACAGGCGCCTTGATGTACGCTTTAATCAGTGTAGCTAACCCAGCCAGCCTCACTAGCAATAACTCTTAAAAACACTTTAAAAACCTCTACACAAAACTAAACCAAAATTGTAAATACACCAAAATAACTCCTAAACATATACTGGACACAAATTCTATAAATACACAGACAAAATTCTAAACACAACTAGCAAAATTCCAAACATAGCTAACTTCTAAATATAGCTAACTTCTAAATGTCCGAAATTCTAAACGTAGCTAAATTCTAAATGTCCTAAATTCTAAACAGCTAAATTCTAGATGTCCTACATTCTAAACTTAGCTGAATTATTAACATAGCTAAATTCCAAACATAACTAAATTCTAAACGTTCTAAATTCTAAACATACCACATTCTAAACATATCAAGACAACATTTTAAACCCAGCAAAAGAAAATGCCACACACACCTCTGCTGTCTGGCGTTTGATGTCTTGTGTCTGATGCAGTGAGAGCACCTGGAGTGGAAGAAGCACTGCAAAGGGAAAGCTTTCGTCGTGGCGTCTGGTTGTTCCTGCAACAATCCAAGTTAAACAATTTAACACTTCGTATAGAAAGCTTCAATATTAAGACTCGTGTCTAGAAATTATAATAATAGTAATATTAACAAAGTGGTCTCGTCTAGAATAAGGGCCAAATAATATAAATATTTACAGCTATAAAACATCAACAATGAACAATGTCTGATTTTCCAGACAACTTTCTACCCATAAACTTAACTTTCATAAAAATAACATTAATATTATTAACATTAACATTATTATTAATAATATTAATTAAAAAGAGAAGGAAAACAAGAATATTACATATTTAAATGCTTGTTTGTTTGCACGTGTTGCTGTCACAGATGTATTTGCAGACTCCATTGGGGTCAAAGAATGATTGTTCCATATACTTTATTGCTTCCACTCCTAATATTTTAATTTGTGATGGATCACTTTCATCTCAGGTAAATTAATAAAAGTATTTACAAGAATAACATCAACAATGAACAAAGATTTAGTTCGCATCTGCTACCTGCTGGAAGAGAGCTCAGCAGCTGAGTTCTGGGATGATTCCAACACGGGAGAGCATCCATCAGTGCCATTTATAGCAAACCTCCCCAAACGGAGTCCAGATCTGCAAGAGCCTTTCTCGTTCTCCAAAACAGAATCCGAAGAGATCATTTTTCGCTGTTAAATGCAGAGTTGTTCACTAGAATTCAAGTAATCTGACGATACCCAACAAGTAATCAAAACCCAAACGACTCATCTGTACTTCAAGCAGTAATCTATATTACTCAGCATTGAGTTTGTAAAATTATCAACAGCTTCTGATGCTCTTAAATATTCCTTTAAAACGTACATCTGATTCTTATTAGATCGTCCAACTGTTACTCGGTAGAAAAAAACTGCTACTTTGAGTGACAAAGACCTCTGTAATAAACCTTTATAATCTCATAAACAACTGCTCATCTTACCCCGCGTTACCAACGACGCTATCCCCCTTTATAATCTCATAAACAACTGCTCATCTTACCCCGCGTTACCAACGACGCTATCCCCGCGGCTCCCAACCCTCGCCGGTCAAACACGTTCGAGCAAAGGCTATTTAAATTTAAAGAGACATTGCCCGATATTAAATCCGCCTTCCGATGAACGCTAGAGTTTAAATTAGCTCACCTGTTCTGCACATGGATGTACAAGTTCAGACAACTTGCCCTACGCGCCACGGCAAGTAGTGACATGCAGTCCGACAGAAGTGAAGTCCCATCTCAACCGTAATCGGCCAGCAAAGCCAGATCGCTAATGCAAACCGATCACGGATGATCGAAATCAATTTCTGGCGTGCAAAGCTGAATGCTAATCCAGTCATTATTCATATTTTCCAGTTTAAATTTCCATGCCTAGATCAATTAGGAAAGTAACGACGACTAAAGATACGCAGGAGAAACGTACCTGGGAAAACTCTAAAAAAGGGTTTCGGTTCCATTTGATTGTTGAGTATTTATTATTTATTTAGCGTATGCAGGATTGTTGAGTAAACTAGCACAATTAAACACACATTTCTTGACCTATTTCATTGAATCCTTGCCTTTAGCACTCACATACTCCAACTTTATCCACTTTGTAGGCTACATTGCAAATTTCCCTCTGACAGGGTATGCGAATAACAATATTATTTATGGTAAGGAATAAAATATCAACAATTAGTATTGCATTAATTCAAACACTTCAACTCATTGCTCTAGTCCCTTTCAATCATCTAATCACTAATCTTGGAATCAATAGTCAATATTCTACGAAGGGAAAACTGTTTTTCAGTATGGATTGGTGCAAGAAGAGCATTATTCTAGAGCTTGTAAAACTTGAAAACGTCTTCAAAACAGCGCCAACATCAATTAATACTAAACAGACGGATTTGTAAACTTAAACGACTTGGATTTGCATCAGTTTCTTGAATTTTACTCATTGCACTACCAAATTTGGTATAGTCGTATTTCATATTTCATGAATGCTTATTAGCACCTATTTGTGGTGGTACACTCAAAACAGCTCTTTTTTGGAAACAACTAATTTTCGTCTAGCCAATAAAAAACAATATTTTCGTTCATCAAAATATAATTTGGCAAAATATAAAGCGCTATAAAAACATTTGCACGTGCGTCCATGCGAATGTTTTGTTTTAGTTTATTTTTGCTGTTCCAAATCGTAGCTAAATAATTATTCATAAATTAAAAACTGCAATGGCTGTATTTGCAGATTTAAATATTCCTTACATGAACAATGATTCTCAGTCTGATGACCGAATTCGTCGAGTAGTCAAATGTAATTTCTAGTGATCATAAATAATGTATTATCGCTAAGCGTTAAGTAATTATGTCGGTATAGATGGTTAGAAAGTCTCGACGCTTCGCGAAACATTAAGCACAAATAGGATTGTTTAATGTCCAAGTTTAAAGAACAATGCTAGATTATGTCAGCATGGGCCCACTACTTTAGGGTTAAACATTTGGCTACAAACAGAGAGAGAAAAATGAAGCGATTTTTGTTTCAGTTATAGATGGTTGCATTCCATGTCTGCTTTGAGTAATGGCCTAGCTTGTTATGAAAAACTGGACAAGTTTGTTTAAGTCACTGTTACACGTACTTGGGTTGGACATTGAATGCACCAAATGCATTGCATTATTTTTCTATAGTAACACTGACGTTTTTGTTTTACTGTTTGTTTAACCAGTTTGAAGTCTTATACTTCTGGATATTGACCTGACTGCAGTTTGACTCTGGTGTGCCATTGGTTGATGCCTTGTGCAGTAGACATCGGTGCAATAGCAGTTTATAATTAATATAGTAATAATACGTATTTTCTAATCATGTGTTAATTTTTAGACGGATATGAGACTTTTGCCTTAAATAACTTTGTACAAGAACTTTCCACAAAGACCGGAAAAAAGGAGACAAAAAAGGTAAAGACTCTTAAACATACTTTACAGCGTTTACAAGATTTGCATGCAGTAGATCTCAAGCTAGCAGTTATGAAGAATTTTACCTGATAAATTCAATGAAAATGCCTAGGGTTAAGGCTAAAGGTTACTGTGGAAAAACATCTTCATACATTCATACTTATTTAGCTCTAATATAATGTGTGGAGTTATATCAAAATTGTTGGGGCAGCAAGGATAGATAGTTAATTTAATTTAATTTAAGAGCCAAGTAAAGAAATGCAAAGAAATATATTTGGTTCCTGGTGGAGATCCAAAGGGTAGACAGGGAGAGATGGAAGCCAATGGAAGATGAGAACCCTCCGTCCCTCCGGCTATCCTAAGCCCGAATCCCTCCCTCCTTCCCTCCCTCCCTCCGTCCCTCCGGCTATCCTAAGCCCGAATCCCTCCCTCCTTCCCTCCCTCCCTCCGTCCCTCCGGCTATCCTAAGCCCGAATCCCTCCCTCCTTCCCTCAATCCCTCCGCAAATTCAGTTGAGCATGCCATGTCAACGATGCGATGCCAGGCTGTTCTGTAAATTTTTAAATGCTGTATGAAAGCTGAAAATCAGGGTTGTCAGATCCTTCTCCATGACTCTAGTCCATGTGGTTCTAAGTCGGCTGGATGGTCTACTCCAACCCTTCAGTGTTGCAGCCAGGCAAAACAGGAAAGATGCCGAAAAGTGTGTGAATTCGAAAACTGGAAACAGAGGTGAAAGCCAAAGTTATTAGCCAAAGTGTCACACTTACTTGTCTGTTGTTATTAATGGCACAAAAACACGACTTTTTATACACAGAATGAGGAAATCACGCACCCAAGTAAGATCAAAGAAAGCATAAAGACTGAGCAGGAGGTGAGAATTATTTGGATTATATTTCATCTAGTGGTTCCTAATCTGGAAACCGTTTTAGTGCAGTAATCACGATATGCAAGTTGATGTTTGTTTCATACTTAAAAAGTGATCTTAATTCCTTTGACAGGTTGAGTTGATTGAATTTTTATAGTGCCTTTTAAGTATCTGTCAAAGATGCTTCTGCGTGTGTGCAAGAGCCCCCCATTGGAGACTTTCTTCAGCCAGATAAGCATCATTCAGCTGCGATTGAAATTATCGTTCTTAATGAACTTTGTCATCATTTAGGAAGGAAGTGTTTACTTTGAAGGCACTATGTAAATGGCAAGTTTTGTTTATTTACATACATTACTTAGATGATATTGTAACAACTGGTGAAGTTCAGTTTTGGTCCAGTAATGCATTTACTGTACATGGCTTGAGAGAAGTTGACTGCTACTGGATTTGTAGAAGCTGGTGGTACCAGTAACTTGGCCTTTCCTTCTGTAACCTGAGGTTTTTATTAATTGATCCAATTGTGATGTTCGTTTATTAAGTCTTCAGGTCGGCAGGTATCTGTTTACACACGCTTTTCGGCTGTTCTTTCTGACCCTTCTCAAGTCATTCGACTTCAGGTAAGAGCTGCTTTCGTTTGCTTCTGAAACGTATAAATTGCTTTGCTTATAAATCTGATTCAGCTATGAATTCTGTGCAAACAGTCGTATGATAACAAGAGGATCAACTTTGATGGCAATTTAAACCTTTGTAGAAATGTGGCATAAGGCCTATTTGTATCATCTCGTGTTTGTTGTCTGATCTTGACTCATGCTTACGATTCCTCACTCAGCTGATGGACGTATGGCGGGTTAAGATTTGCATTACTTACTTACCTACTTACATTACGAGGTTGTGTTGTAACAACTTTATTTTCAAAAACTGGACTAGTTATGGCTGAGTTTCCTTGAACGTTTTATACCAGAATTTGAGTTAAAATTAAGCGTGGTATAAGAAGTCTCTGGTGTAATTATATTATGTTAATGAGGGTTAATAATGTGATGATATTCTGTACCAGAAAGATCCAGTCATTCAGGCATATGACATCTTGGCTGTGCAGCCCACCACAGAAAAGTTATTCCTAGTAAGTTCAGTTATTCTTTTTACCACAAATCATGTGTTGTTAATAATAATTAGTAACAATGGGTTTCATGCGAATTAATGAGCTGAAAGTATTTAAAGAGCTCTGCCAGATTTTCTGTTATGTTCATTCATTCATTCATTCATTCATTTATTCATTCATTCTGAGTATTTATATAGTGCCACTGCAAGTTAGTGTGCAGTACGGTGGTCTCTTGGTAACATGTTTGGTCAGTGGTCGACGGTCGTGCAGTTGCGGGTTTGATGAGCGCTTTTGAGAGGTACTTGAAGAGCGCTATATAAGTGCTTGTTACATTACATTACATGACCCTGTATGTATGACGACCCTGGGCAAATTGTTTGCATGTACCATGCCTGTCACCAAGCAGTATAGGACTAATTTGGTTTGGGCATAAGCCGGGAAGTAAACAGAAAATCCTGCGATGCACTGGCCCCGTGTGCAGGACCTTGGGATTCGTCCTTTGCCGG
Source organism: Norana najaformis (assembly GCA_964023275.1). Classification (NCBI taxonomy): domain Eukaryota; kingdom Metazoa; phylum Annelida; class Clitellata; order Crassiclitellata; family Hormogastridae; genus Norana; species Norana najaformis. Next base: position 61,835,413 of record OZ029913.1, read on the forward strand.
CTCAAGGGCCTAGAAGGAAAGGAAATCAGCTCCTCCATTATATCTCACTCATGTGATATGGGATACTTTACTGCAAGTTATATACCCACTGACACTCCCATCTCAGCCCTGGTGAGATAGAACAGTTTTCAACTGTTGGTGAAAGGTGTATCTTGCATCCCTAACCATAAGGACACGCAGATCAAGGGGAAGTCCATTTGACATAGAGGACCCAACTACTAAAAATGCGTGACATTGCACTGTTGAAGCGCATGCAAAAGGAAGAGAAATTTAACCTCGGAATGTGGAGTGAAGATTTCCACATCCATCCAAACTGAAATGTGTAGAAGTGCCATTCTAAACAGTCACTCAACCTATCCACCGAATTGAAACAATTGTCAATTAATTGACTATTAAATTATTTATGTTCTGCAGTTAACCTGTCCTCTGATTGACACTTAACTGATTAATTAATTACAGTTTACCTCTGTAATGATTGATACCTTTGTGTTATGTTGAATTTGGGATCAATAAAGAGTCAATCAATCAATCAATCAATCAATATCTTGTCTTCAGCTGTGTTCGAATCGAGAGTTGTCCGCATCACAGAGAATTGTGTTCTGCCTGCTTCTGTCTTTTATGTTGCAATTTACTAATTATTTAATTACGTTCCTATACTAATAATGTTTGTGTTTTACTGTTTCTAGAGTGCTTGCAAAGACCTTGAAATTGATGTTATATCGTTAGACTTCACGTCCTGGCTGCCTTTTCAGCTGAAACACACGGCCGTTGGATGTGTATGTTGGATTCCTTGTTAGAGTCTCGTATCTTTGAGTTTAGAGTGGAACGAAGTGGGGTACAGTGGTCGAGTGCTCACCCACGTTGTAACGGGGATCCTGTGGGCTCGGACGTCCCTGAATTGTTGGTGTGATGGTGCCTTGAGCAGTTGTAACATTTAATTGCTTAGAAGCGTTGATTATGGTGGCCAGTGCAATTAGATACCAGCAGATTTAAATTATACTAGTGAATGTAGTGCTGGAGAGGTGCATAAAGGGGAGTATCTAGATACATACAAACATACGTGCTTGCATACACATATGCACACAAGCATACATACATATGTCGATACACCATGGTAATATATACAGTATATATATATTTTTCTTAAAGAATAAGTAAATATCACTGTTTTATTGGGGTTCTGGACAATAAATTACTAGATATACCTTTATTTGCTCCCGTAAGATTTGAAAATTATGCTGCGTGACCCTTCTATGTAGCCAAGATCAGTAATTTAAATCAAAACTGTGTGATTGTAATTTTAACAGAACATTTTTGCGGCAGCTCTTAAGAGACTCTCTTGTGTCTTGGATGTTGGTCTAAAGGAAACGAGATGTTGCTGTAGAGTTGGAAAAATGGCATTAATTGGAATGAAGTGAAATGGATGGAAATTTTTCATTTGTATGAAGTTTGGCTGTGTGTTTGTATCTCGGCATTTATTTAGCTCCTTTATCGAAATGTCTCAAAAGTGGTTTATATTTGAAGTAAATTGATTTTTTCAGGCGCTGAAGAGAGGTGTGCACTTTGAAATCTTGTACAGTCCAATAATTCGTGACTCTAGTTCGATTAAGAACATCATCTACAACTGCAAACAGCTTTTCGATTCTTGTCATGGAAAGGTAACATTTTTCTATTCACTTTGCATTTAGGGGATGGGTGGTGAGCATACTGGGCTGTGAACCCTGAGGTTGAGGGTCTAATCCCTCCAAGGACAGAAAAAATTCCTCTCCTTATGCCTCTTGAACTTCCCCTCATCGTCTTTGTCCTCCTTTGCACTAAATGCAAGTCTGTGAGTACTGGTAAAGTCATTGAAAACTGTGAAGTTTTAGCATATGTTTAATCTGTCACAGATTTGTGCTTACAGCGAGGAAGATTGGATTGAGAAGTGCTTTAAAGGCCCTTTATAAATGCCCACTTGATAATAAATATTAAAAATAATAAATTTATTGTTTTGTTTTTCAGAATATTATAATCTCCAGTGGATGTGAAAAGGTAAAACTTTATTTCCTAATTTAACTTTAATATGTAATGAACAAAATTACTCAGTTAGGGAGTTTTGTGAATAGCTTAGAATATCATTTTCACGTTTTACTGACTTTGTTACATTTCTATGAGTTTCTTCTAACACATGATTATGTTACATGAAATGAATGCAGATACAAATATATCACTGCATTTATAATGCATCACTTAAGTCTACAGCAGGACATGTTAGCTGATTGGATAGAGCACTCAGCATGTAGTGGAAAGAGTATGGGTTCAAGCTTCCTCCCGAGAGACGGTTGGGATCTTGAGCAAGTCCTGTACTCACAGGTGCTCAGTGACATCGATCGATAATCAGTCATTGGATAGTGGAGCTTAATAAATCCATAAATAATTACAGTGACAGCACTTTACATCGTCAGCAGGGAGTCGAAACTGGATATTGCTATAGCGCTGTTGTTATTAGGCGAAGAGCGTAGTCAATGGAAAGGCCAATGCACACAATCGCATAAGAAATTCCTAAGTGTGCTTCACTGTAGCACAGTTTTGGTACAACGTTGTAGAAATGTGGATTCAGAATTTAAGTCAACTTTTAAAATGTGACCTTGTGCCTGAGAGTCGATCGAAGCGTAGGTTATATGTATGTATATGTATGTTATATGTATATGTATGTTATGCATAGGTTTGCTTTCGTTCAAGAATGAAACTTCTACGCATTTATTTTCCTTGTTTGTTCGTTTGCTGCTTAATTAAATCAATTTTGATATATGCGTTTGTTTCAGAGTTACGAATTACGAGAACCATACAGCGTCATGAGCCTGTATCCTTTTACATTATCCATTATACTAACCATTTATACTGCTGCATAATTTAGTTTATACAGTGCCAGACATTTATATGGCTCCACTCAAAAGCAACTCGTTAGCAGAGGAACTTTGCTAGAATGAAAGAAAATAAACTTCTCCTCTTGTACTTTGTCAATTAGTAGTAATTAAAGTAACTGTAATAAGAATTAATGAGCACTTATTGTAAATATTATTCATTAGGTTTTAATTTGGTTCATAAACTTTTAATGAAGTGTAATGAAAAGTGATAAATAGAAATGTAAATTATTGTAAATGCTTTTAGGGATAATTGTTTGTGTGTAATAATGTGTGTATATGCACATATATATTTTTATATATGCATATATATTTGAATTTTATGCATGTATTATGTATATTATATGTGTAGAGTATATTTATATATACAGTATATCTAGGCATTTATCTATGTAATACTGTCTGTATACGTATTTATGCATTTGGAAGTTTGCCTTCTTAAAAGAACCCTATCATGTGATTGATTTTGATCATTTCTTGACCAGTGATTCCTTAGAGCTTGCATCTTTGGTCTGACGAAAGACCTCGTTAAGGCAGCCATTTCCTCTAACTGTCGATCACTGCTCCTGCATGCTGGTCAGTTTCATTCATTCATTCCTTCATACAGAGCATTTATGTAGAGCCCCTTCAAAATATTTGCTCAGAGGTGCTCCCAGCCGAGTCCTAAGAGAAGATTTTTATACAGAACAGTTTCATAAAGCAGCTGGCGATGATGATGATAATTCACTGCAATTCGTGCTGACCAACTTCCTTGTCTGTTTTGTCGAAAAGTAGCACTTCAGAGTAGATATCTTCAAGAGGCACTATAGATATATTTACTGAATGCATAAACTGATGATGATGATGATGATGATGACTGTAGATGAATGTGGCATCTGGTGATATTGTCACATCTGAGAAGTATTTTGTATGCTGTGATTGTTATAAAACTCAAATCTTTTATTATTACTTTTAATGGTTAGTACGTAAAATAAATGCAAATTGACTTGTATGGCTTTTGATATGCATTATTACTCAAAAATATTGGGAGAAATGAGTTTATCCTTTGCTTTCAGCTGCAAGAAAATCAGCGAAAGGAGTTCTGAGTATTGTAAGAGCATCAACTCTGAGACCCGGCGAACGATGGAAAGTGCCTGAAGATCCAACTGTGGAAGTGAAAGAGGAAGAAGTGGAAGTGGCAGATGAAGAGAAGCCTTTTCCAGATGAATTGACATCATCCAAAGAGGAAGTGGTGGATGAGAAGATGGCGGTTCCAGCTGAACTGCCATCTAAAAAAATGAAATTGGATTTGTATGAGAGGGATGAGAGCTGAAATATCATTGAAATAATTCATTGGTCGACTGTTTAAAATTAAGTAGATTTTGAAAATAAAACATTTATTTGCAAGAAATGTTAGATAGATAGATAGATTCCACCATGGGTTCAACGCCCGTAGGTGCCGGTACTGATCTCCGGTTTCAATGCCATCAGTCCTTAGGTGGCCACTAGTGACCATACATCGGCGGTAGATGGCAAGTCTTACCCGCCGAACCCAAGGTTATCTACGCAGTGAAACTGCTACTCATTTTACTACTGCCCTCTGGCGAGTAGCGGCTGAGTCGACCTTTATGGGGCAAGCGGGATTCGATCCCGCTTCCTTCCGCTCTTCGTGCCAGCGTGTTACCAATCGGCCACCGAACCGCCCAAAGAAATGTTCATGTCTTTAAAAATATATAGGGTAGTTTGGATCAAGTCTAAAAACGCTTGTTGGCCTAACTTGAGCAAAGCTGACCCTTCTAAGCCTCCATTGTTTACCTTTTGTGAGATATGCCAATATGATTGAGTGATAACACACATCAGAACTGACAACCTTCGAGAAGCCAAGTTGAGATGGTTTGGTCATGTGATATGGACAGAGGAGGAAAGCTGCGTTAAAAGAATTGAGAGCAGAGGTTTACGGACGCCGCAGTCGGATAAATACTGTTCTGTGGGGCGTTAGATACTGTTCTGATACTGTTAATGATATGGTGTCCCTGACGTTATTTTTACAGAAAACCAATGTGGATTTACGACTACGTTTGCGATCACCAGATGGCGATACATGTGTTGGATTTACGTCATAAATTGTAGCATTCTTGTTCGCATTTGTTATCAGTGCTGTGGACAAGATAACGAGTAAATGTTTAACTCTGCAAATTTGCTTAAAATTAAAGCACTTTACGCGATAAGCCGTTGCATTTCAAAGATGGCGAATGACGCGACTACTTTCGATTATTTTGCCTATGGTAGTAATTTATTGGAGAAGCGAATTCACATTCGAAATCCGTCAGCTGTTTTTAAAGCCGTAGCCCGACTCGATGACTATAGCTTGGGGTTCGATTACAACCCCTCTGAGTCAGTATGGCATGGGGCAGCGGCAACGATCACTGAATCCAAGGGTGATCAGGTGTGGGGTGTTGTCTGGACGCTGAACAAATCTGATATGGAGAATCTTGATATTCAAGAGGGAGTTGCCAATCGTGTTTACGAGCCGCGCATCGTGGATGTGACCGACATCAATGGTGAAGTCCTGCGAAGCTGTAGGACATACTATCTGCTGAGCAGAGGTTTTGAGGATCGAAGACCATCTCCGCAGTATCTCAGCGTGATCATCAGAGGTGCCGCTGAACACAATCTTCCTGTCGACTATGTGAACAAGCTGAAAAGTATCGAGAACAATGGATATGATGGACCTCTTCCAATTGCAGACCAATGCAAATAAGGGAAAACTACACTGAGAAGTCATTAATTAAGTGGACTACAACAGGGTTACATTCGGAAAACAGTGTGACACTTAAAAACAAAAAAGTATCAAAGATAGAGATGTTGGCTTTTGGCCAAAGTGGACAGTGATAGCATATGTATCTCTTTGGGAGCTTCTTGTAAGGCTCTTTATAAATGACCAGATATACGTTGTCTTTCAGCAAAGCATACCATTTTCTTATGCAACCAGAGACATATTTACTCTGACTATTTTTGCAAAACTCATTGGACTTGTCTAATGGAATTTGACCAGATTTTCAGCTAGCCTTTTGTTGCTCTCCTGGTTTTTGCTGACTTTGAAGATAGCTCTGTGTAAGGAGCTTCTCTTGTCTGGGTATTACTGCATCATGTATTTCACTGTACTTTCAGCATATTTTGTGTTTGCTGAGGACCACATTCCTTTTTGGAAAAGCATTTACTTATGAGGTGTGAAAATAAAGTTCTGATGTAACCCTCTAAGCACTGTGGCCTTCGTTTCTTAAAACGATAACTTCGTGTCGCTGATAGATAGGCCTATATGCGTCACAGCTCTTGGAGTCGTGGTTAATCAATATGCTGATGATGTTCAGCTGTACTTGTCATCCATCGGATGCCCTCACATGTACTTGTGTATCAAAGGTACAGGCCATTGTGACTAAGGTACAGATCTAGATGTAATCGAATCGACTACGTCTGAATCCCAGCTTCAGTGTCCACTTCGAACTTTGTAAAGAGGCATCATCAAATAGCAGTTTTATCACAAAATAGATGTAAAAATAACACAAATTTAAGCAACGTTTCGAGTAATGTAAAAATCTTTGGCTTCCTTGAACAGACTTACACGCATTAATCAAAATCAGATTCAATTTATCTGCATAACAATGGAACTAAATAGCTAGTTAGGATGACTGCCTAACTGCTTTACACCCTTATTTGGGGCCTAGGCCCTCAGTTGGGGAATGGCCATCTGGCCCCATGTAGAGCCGCTACTGGGTCGTTGGAGTTTGATCACTGCTGCTTTGATACAGGATTAATTAAGAATATAGGTCTAAGTTTCAGATAATATTAGCGCGAGCTCTGTTTATTGGCTACTAACTGTATGTTGGAAATTACCGGAAGGTTCTAATGTCTTGTAATATCGCACTTATCAAAGTGTGTCACTGATGGTATAATGTCATCCATAGGGTTGACAGTTGACACCATGCTCAGGGTTAGTCCGTTTCGCATCGGGGTTGAGGAATGATAGGCGAATGCAGCGATCGCAATGCTGGTGGTTGTAGGTTTTCCGACATGGAGAGGCATGGTAGGCCTACTTGTCACAGAAGTTTCCGAGCAAGGAGAGCAGTCTTCTCCAAGGAAACAAGATTGTAGTTACTTCTGCTTTCCACATATTTTTCAGAGGAATTTTTCTAGTTTATTTACGAGGATTTTAATCTACTTTTTCTGATTTTCTTTTGCTCAATTTTTGATGATCGTTTTTAGTCATCATACCAATATTAGTTTCTATTACATTTTAATTTTCGGAATTATGTCTGATCTTTTATCTTTCCCTTATATCTATGACGATCTCTTTACTTGTCCTGCGATGATGCTTAGGCTATTCAAACGTTAAGAAGTAGTCTATAATTTTATTATATAGTGCCAGAGCTTCACTTGGTCTGTGCACGGACCTCCTCTTTAATAATAATAATAATAATAATAATAATAATAATAATAATAATAATAATAATAATTAGCAACTTCTAATGCGCCGGTGTCTAATGCACAAGGCATAAACCGATGGAACTCCAAAACCAAGCCACAATCAGGTCGATATAGCGCCGCTATTGGTTGGTAGCACAAGGTTACGCTGTTTTACTGATACTCCTTCGTCTGATGGTAGTAGGCGCTGCGTTCTGATATTTTCCCAAGGGTATTCACCAGTAACATGTAGACCAGTTCGTCCCCAAACGACGGAGACCTCCCTATTATAGACAGATACCCCATTCCAAACACCTTGGCTTGCAATTGTATATTACCGCATGCGTAATTTCCCGGTTGCAGCCGCATATATGGAAGTCTGCAGTGGTCTCGACGCTGCCCAGACGAGCATCTGTTTATTCAGTAGTTTCTGTTTGACGACAATGTTTCCTAACCAAAATGATTAGCTTCACACTCCTTCTTTATCCAGGCTTCTTAATGGCACCACCGCAACACGGCAGTTCGGAAGTTACCTCCTGTGACATGTCATCCAATTAAAAAGTTGCGATCGGGCGTAGTTGACAGAAAGCGTTCAATTAGGGTTCAAAAATGACTGGTTTAGACAAGCCCCTAACTGTTTTATATCAAAAAGACACAAAAAAGAAGGTCTACGCTCAAAGACATTTAACACATTTGTCCAACATCCAGGCTAAAGAAATCTAAATAAGCAAAGAGATTTAAAAGTATCTAGTCATCGATCTGTAACCATAGTCACTTACAAAAAAATCTTGGTCGCCTCTCAACGCGATCTCCAAGTCCACTTCGATCTAGAATTTCTTGCAAATCGAAATATCTCAGACTGTTCGTATCCATAGTGTGCAGAAATTAACAGTAGGCCCCGACGATTTTGTAGAACGGAGACCAATATCGAGTATTTGTCTTTTGTTACACTGAGCCGTATTTTTCTCGTTGAACTTCCCAAATTCAATAAATTTCATTACTTTAATAGCAAATTCTCCTTATACCATGGTGCAGCCTAGCTTCCTCCTCCTCCTGCTCCTGCTCCTGCTCCTCCTGCTCCTGCTTCTGCTCCTCCTGCTGCTGCTGCTCCTCCTCCTCCTCACAAGTTAGTCGGTTCTTTATTAACGGAGCTGGCTTTTCTGCCTTTAACCTTACGCCAGAATTGTCGAAAGCCTGCCGTGACTATTGTCAGGACTGTTTCCATTACTTCAGAGATTGTAATCACGGAAACTCCAATCCAAACACCCAGCTGGCCTCCGATTTCCGAGATTAGTTGTGTCATTACCGTGGCTGGCTCTTCAACAGTGTTCAAAACATTACTATCCGTTACGTAGACGTTTATTTTAGCGAAGTCCTTCATTGCAAACATTCCCTCTCTTCCTACATATTCTTTATATAGCTCTCTTTTGTCTTCTTGAGTAAAACGATCCGCAAATGTTTCGTCATAAAATATATCGTAATATACGGACACGCCCTCATAACCATGAGATGGCCATTTAGCCAAACTGTAGGACACGTCGTAGTGAAATTCGTCGCATGGTGGGTAGCATTTACATTGTGCAAGCGATGCTAAATCGGTCATCAGTCTGTTCATAACTGCATCCGCACAACGAATTCTCTCCAGCATGTCAGCAATTACACTTGCGTTGCAGATGGCATTACCACGCAATACGCATTTCTGAAAATTGGCAACACTTTTGCAGGTTTTCATGTAGCTCTTTTTTAGTTGCGTCTTGTTTGTGGTTTCCTGGTCGTCGCCAGTGCTTTCTATATCCATCTCGCTTATTTCAGTTTCATTCACATCCACGTGCAAACACGTGTTGTTCGCATAGCAACGTGTGTCTCCCATATGAGGCAGCGACTCTTCAAAGCAGTTACACTTTTCTATGACATGTTCTTGCATACACATTCGCTCGCAGCTAATTTTTCTATATGGTTCGTTCTGTTCAGAGTTTCTATCATCGGGGTCTTCAATAAAATCTTTTTGGTATCTATTTCTTCTGGCACAGTAGCCATACGGTCGCCCGAGACGTTTTCGTCTACTAGGAATAATGCCCAGGGATGCCTGATAACCAGGCGGAACATCATAACCCTCAGTTAACGGAAGTGGCTCTGTTCCAGGCGGATGAATTACTACTCGTATTCCAGAGCTTCCGGAGAGTGGACTGTCTTTCTCAAAGACTCCGGGTATCCAGGCTTTTATAAAGTTTGTAGTGTCCATCAACTTGGTTCCGGTAAAAACCGTAACAGAGAAGCCATTCTCAATACCTTCCGACAAAGATTGAAATTCTTCAGAAGTCGAGTTTCTTAAATTAGGAGGCTCAAACTTGAAGCAATTCATATAGTAGGAATGTGGAATTGTTGTAAAATTGCACTTGGAGTTACCAAAGGTGCATTTAACAATAAACTCTTCTTGTTTAACAGAAACATTCTTTAACACATCGTCTGGTATATTTGTGCCTATCGTTGTTCGAGAATAAAATTTATATAGCTCTTTGCGATCGAATCTCTTCATACTATTCTCTTCGCGTCTGTACTTCTCGAATAAGTCGTATAAATGACCCAAATAGAATGGAAAGGAATCATTTCTTCCGACAAACTCCGCCAAAGAATCGTTTGTGGTTGAATTGAATCCCTCAACTGCTTTCAGAAACTTATGAATTGCATAGAAATCCAGGCTCTGCATGTTGCACAGCGTGATGGCTGGGAACGGCGCACCACTTGAAACAAATTCACTCGTAGTCTTTTTCTTGTACTCAAAGTACTTGGTCAAGACGCTGGTCAGCTGGTAGGCAAACAAGGCCCAGGCAGACACGAAAACTATCACCCAAGCAGCGCGTTTCTCCGGTTTCTTCGTGAAGATGACCCTCCCAAAACCGTGCATGCTAGTGTGCTGAGCGAAATGTTCCACGTGCTTTCTCAACGACATGTCTAAACGCTACAATGACCTGAAACGTAAATCATTTTGACCTATGTCTATTTATTTCAGTGGCTGTTTAGATCTGATTTCTATTAACTTCATGACACTTATGTAAACAGCTTTTCTAAATACGCAAGGATGCAACATTTTGCAATTTGTCTTAGTATGTTTAATGTATTTAACGCGCTAACGCATATACTGTATCTTAGCTTTTTATTTAAATTATTTTAAACTTTAATTCCCTATCTTATTGATGTCATACAATAAGGCATGCCACCTATCCGTCTGTTACTGTTTCTCAACATTCTGTAAATTGCATGTAGACTTCAAAAAGACATGCATGTAGGCTGTTTCGTGGGCACCCGCACGTCGCCCTATAGGGCCAAGATGGGGGGTTTGTCCCTCCTGAAATTCACACCTGAACATATTAAGCCCACATGAGGACGGGACGAATAATACTACTGGCCTCATTAGCTACAATGATTAAAGCGTATGTCAAGGCGCCTCTGCATGAAGGAAATGGTTCGCATACCGATGGGGGCTATATTTCAGATATTTTAAACTCAGGCAAGCACGATCCTGACAAGGATATTAAAAATTTTGTGGTACGCATTCAAACGAACAGCGATGGTGAAGGATCTCACCCGAAAAATTCACTGAAAAATGAGCAGGGTCGAGGCCACACGGACGCTATCGAGAAACGTGTACCTTTGCATTTTTCGGTTTTCTTATAACAAGGACAACAATGACGATATCCATTTGTGTATGCGTGTATGTATGTATGTATGCATGTGAATGTATGAATTTTTATGTGCTATTTTAGTAGGGAAGCGCGTGAGTCTAGAGGTCATCGTGCTGGCTTATCAATTGGGAGTTCGGGAATTCAAATCCTCGTTAGAGCAGAAATTTTTAAAAGAGACTTTGGCTCCACTTGCACACCTAGCCAACTTAGTTAAAGTGAGCCCTATCGTACACTGTTAATGGGGAGATCACGCGGCGACGGAGAGGTCTGTCCATCCACCTTCATATGCGGAGGCTAAGAAAATCTATTATAATCTTAAGACTTTTATAGCGCCGTTATCATTATGCCTAAGGCATCTGTCGATGGTCTTTTTAAGTCAAAATGAAGTCACTTCATCCCTTGGCTCAGGGCACTAAGGTACTTAAGGTGCTTAAGGCACTGGTCTTTTTAGTGGGAAACCCTCGCCCAAACCAATTCAAAGGCCAACTCAATGCCACGACTCATTTCCTCAAAATCAGATGAGAAGCCATGGCTGGATTGTACCCTTTGTTAAGATCGAGAATCTTATTGTAAAAGTAATACAAAAATATTGGCTTTGGGCATCTTATTGTAAAAGTAATACATAAATATTGGCTTTGGCAGTCATCTTTAAATGCTTTACAAAATAAAAGTGTCAGAAAAAATCGCATTCACACAATAAATTATACTCACAACGACGCGAAATCTGACAAAAACGAACTTCGCTACATGTTGGAATGATCGACGATGAACAATGAAGAGAAAAGCAAATGGCTTTTATAGCAGCGCTAAATAAACACAGGCGATGTTATGATAGCGCTCAGCATATCATCGCGCAACATACTGTGAATATTTCTAAACATTGGGTTTTCATGCGAAAACAATTATACGCATCTGTTAATTGTCGATGGTAGATAGAAATAATATTAGTGGAGTCGGCAATCAACTGGCGGTGACAAAAAACAATGGGTGTAGACATTAGCAAGTGATATTAGTCGATCTGGCAACAAAACCGCGGCGACAAATCAAACAAACATTCAATGTTGACGTCAGCAAAAAATCCTACGGACGAAGGTTAAAGTTTGCAAGGCCTCCGGTGACCTGGCGAGAGCTCATTAAGACCGTCATGCTTGCAGTGTGTGCATGGAAACAGTTTACATGAAGTACGAAACCAGTGAGTTTAATAGATAATATTCCATGCAGGGGAAATAACTGAAAAGAATGGAAATTTTATATTAGTATGAAAGTCTTGTTTGTTTTTATATCTCGGCAATTATTGCTCCTTTTTCAGAATGTCTCAAAAGTGGCTTATCTTTATGGTAAAGTGCTTTTATCAGGCGCTGAAGAGAGATGTGCTCTTTGAAGTCTCATACAGTCCAATAATTCACGGTTCTAGTTCGATAAAGAAAACCATCTACAACTGCAAACAGCTTTTCGATTCTTATCGTGGAAAGGTGAAAAAGATGAATCGGTTTATTTTGAATATTAAGAGTTAAAATATCCATGAAATAATTCAATGGTTGACTTGTCAAATTAGCCATTGTCTAAAAATTAACAAACGTATCTACAAAAAATGTTCATTTCTTTAAAAAAATATATTGAGTAGGATCCTGTCCAAAAACCAGTATGGGCTAACTCGAGCTCTTCTCAGACTCCTATGCTTTCATTTTGTGAATGAATATTTTGGACCCTGTCCAAAAAGCAGTATGAGCTAACTCGAACAAAGCTCAACCTTCTCAGGCTCCTATGCTTTCATGTTGAGAGAAATGTTGTGATAAGCTTAAAATTTATTTTATCCATCAAATCCTTTAAAGCAGATTTACCTATATTAAGTTAAAACCAGACAGAGAGGGAGGCAGGAAAAGGAGAGGAAGAAACCTGCTTTTCTCTGGTGAGACAGGACTCTTCTTGGTAAGCAGGCGTTTTCAATCGCTGGTACTAGATTTTGGAACTCTCTGCATATGTTTGTTCTGCTGAATCGCCAGTGTCAGTTCGTTCTCAACTGAAGACTTACCTTCGTAAAAATTGCTTATCCACCATAAGCTGCCTCTGTCTTAGTGAACTGATTTTCTGGATATTGATCTGATTGTAACTTGGTTTGGTGCACCATCGTGTGATGCCTTGTGCAGTAGACACTGGCGCGAGAGAAGTTATTAATAATAATAATAATATTGATATGGAGCAAAAGGTAATTTTACCCAGATGGGACAATTTATAGGTGCTCTGCACGGGATAGGATTGTTCTTTATTGTAACGACCCTTCCGGTTTGATTGAGGTTGTTGATAGCTAAGTAGTAAGGGTACCTAAGGTTTAGGTTACTAAGGGTACCTAAGGTTAATAGTTATGGTACCTAAGGTCGTTAGTTAGGATACCTAAAGGTACCTAGGTCTATAGTAAGTGTACCTAAGGTTAAGGTACCTCAGGTCAATAGTAAGGGTACCTAAGGTTAAGGTACCTAATGGTACCTAAGGTCCATAGTTAAGGTACCTAAGATCTAGAGTAAGTATACCTAAGGTTATTGTACCTAAGGGTACTTAAGGTCTATAGTAAAGGTACCTGAGGTATATAATTAAAACATTAACTTCATGTCACTTACAGCTGCTGGATTATAGTCGCCATTACACATTACAGAATAAATTACAGTCGGCATTAGTAACTGTCTATTCTCTGCATAGTCATATTTGTGACTCGTATTGAGACTATCTGTTGGTCTAATCTAAAAATAACGTTTTCAGTCTGTGTATTGTTGATAACATTTCCTGTTGCTCAGCTTCATTGTGCACTTCGGAACTGTTGCATGTGGACTCTACTCAAGGTCTCTTAGAATGAATCTCTCATGAAGACGCTAAACTGAATATTGGTTATGTGTAAGATCTCTGAGCCACCATGTTATGCATAGCCTAAACTCAACCCACCGTAGCAGCTCCTGTCAACTCTGCCTATCTGGCAACTGGATTTTGTTCTTCGCATGGTATATGTGAACAACCCCACTGACTTGAGGTAGCGTTCGTGATTAAGCAGGTGCTCTGCACTTATCTTTTAAGAAGCACTTTAGAAATGAACATTTTTAGTTTACAATAAAGATCTCTCTATAGTCGTTTAGCCTGTTCTAACCTCTGTCCAAACGTGTACCAGCCTATATTTTGCAGGTAAACCAATTAAATTTTTTGCGATCGGGAGTTGTTGGTTGGTATTAATTATAGTCCAAAGGTGAATGGATTAGACAAGCCCCTAGCTGTTGAATGGCAAAAAGACACAAAAATAATCTGTATTCAAAGAAATTTAACCCGCCTCTCTAACCTCGGGCTAAACGAATGAAAGGAATGAATAAGCGAACAGTTTTAATAGGTTTAGGTCATCGATCTGGAAGTGTAGCCTTTTATACAAATACTTTGGAGCCTTTTAACTCAACCCATTTCGATCTACAGGTTCTTGCAAATAGAAATATCTTAGACTCCTCTTATCCATATTCTGCAGCAAATAGCAGTGTTTATACCACAGAGAGAATAACAGCATCTATTTCTTTTTTCTCATTGAACTTCTCAACTTCTACATATTACACTGATTTAAACGCAAATTCTCCACATATCTTTGTACAGTCTGCCCTTCTCCTCGACCTCTAGCCTTCTCCTCCTTCTCCTCTTGCTAACGAGTTAACTGGTTGCTCATCAACAGAGCCGGTTTTTTGGCCTTTGAACTTATAAAATAACTTTCGGCATGCTGCCGCGGCTATTGTCAGGATTGTCTCTATTACTTCCGAAATTGTAATCACGGAAACTCCGATCCAAAGACCAAGCTGGCCTCCGATTTCCGAGATTAGTTGTGTCATTACCGTGGCTTCCTCTTCAGTAGTGTACAAAACGTTACTATCCGTTACGTAGACGTTTATTTTAGCGAAGTCCTTCATTGCAAACATTCCCTCTCTTCCTACATATTCGTTATATAGTTCTCTTTTCTCTCTTTGAGTAAAACGATCCACAAATTTTTCGTCATAAAATATATCGTTATATACGGACCCGCCCTCATAACCATAAGATGGCCATTTAGCCAAACTGTAGGCAACATCGTACCGAAATTCGTCGCATGGTGGGTAGCATTTACATTGTGCAAGCGATGCTAAGTCGGTCATCAGTTTGTTGATAACTTCATCCGCACAACGAATTCTCTCCAGCATGTCAGCGACTACACTTGAATTGCAACTGTTATTACCATCCTGCAATATGCAATTCTGAAAATTGGCCACACTTTTGCAGGTTTCTATGTAGCTGTGTTTCAGTTGCGTCTTGTTTGTGGTTTCCTGGTCGTCGCCAGTGCTTTCTATTTCCATCTCGCTTATTTCAGTTTCATTCACATCCACGTGCAAACACGTGTTGTTCGCGTAGCAACGTGTGTCTCCCATATGAGGCAGCGACTCTTCAAAGCAGTTACACTTTTCTATGACATGTTCTTGCATACACATTCGCTCGCAGCTAATTTTTCTATATGGTTCGTTCTGTTCAGAGTTTCTATCATCGGGGTCTTCAATAAAATCTTTTTGGTATCTATTTCTTCTGGCACAGTAGCCATACGGTCGCCCGAGACGTTTTCGTCTACTAGGAATAATGCCCAGGGATGCCTGATAACCAGGCGGAACATCATAACCCTCAGTTAACGGAAGTGGCTCTGTTCCAGGCGGATGAATTACTACTCGTATTCCAGAGCTTCCGGAGAGTGGACTGTCTTTCTCAAAGACTCCGGGTATCCAGGCTTTTATAAAGTTTGTAGTGTCCATCAACTTGGTTCCGGTAAAAACCGTAACAGAGAAGCCATTCTCAATACCTTCCGACAAAGATTGAAATTCTTCAGAAGTCGAGTTTCTTAAATTAGGAGGCTCAAACTTGAAGCAATTCATATAGTAGGAATGTGGAATTGTTGTAAAATTGCACTTGGAGTTACCAAAGGTGCATTTAACAACAAACTCTTCTTGTTTAACAGAAACATTCTTTAACACATCGTCTGGTACATTTGTGGTTATCGTTGTTCGGGAATACATTTGGTAAAGCTCTTTTCCGTCAAACCCTTTGGCCATATTCTCTTCGCGTTTGTAATTCTCGAATAAATCGTATAACACTCCAACGTGAAATGCAAAGGAATTATTTCTTCCAACAAACTTTGCCATCGAATCGTTTGTGGTTATATTGAATCCGTCGATTGCTTTCAGGAACTTATGCATGGCGTAGAAATCCAGGCTCTGCATGTTGCACAGCGTGATGGCTGGGAACGGCGCACCACCTGAAACAAATTCACTCGTAGTCTTTTTCTTGTACTCAAAGTACTTGGTCAAGACGCTGGTCAGCTGGTAGGCAAACAAGGCCCAGGCAGACACGAAAACTATCACCCAAGCAGCGCGCTTCTCCGGTTTCTTCGTGAAGATGACCCTCCCAAAACCGTGCATGCTTGTATGCTGAGCGAAATGTTCCACGTGCTTTCTCAACGACATGTCTAAACGCTACAGTGACCTGAAACGTAAATCATTATGACCTATGTATGATTATTTCAGTGGCTGTTTAGATCCGATTTCTGTTTCATTTGGCGTGTAGAGGCAGCTTTTCTAAATACGCAAGGATGCAACATTTTGCAATTGGTGTTATAATATTTAAAAGTATTTAACGCTCTAACGCATATATCTTTGCTTTTTATTTAAATTATTTATAAATTTAATTCCCTATCGTATCTGATATCAGTCATACAGTGAGGTGTACCTCCTCTCTTGTACAGCCATAGTTGCCTAATACTGGTTCTCAACACTTCGTTAATTGTGTGTAGAGTTTAAAAAGATATATTGAGTACTCTATGTACTCGAGGGCCCGCAAATAGGCATCTAGGAGCAAGATGGGACGTTTGACTGGCCTGGAATTCACACATGAACATATATGACCAACATTAGGACCGGACGAGGTATTCCGGTTTTCATGTTCTGATTTCTTCTGCACAAATTTCTATGGGCGCCCATGTGCATGCAAGTATGTATGTATGTATGCATGTGTGTATGTAAGTATGTAAGCATCTATGCATATACGTAATGTAATGTGATGGTGTATGTATGTATGCATGTATAGATATATATACTTGACATTTTTTGTAGACATTTGTTAACACGTGTATGTCCATCGGATGATATATGTGTGTGCGTGTGTGTGTGTGTGTGTGTGTGCGTATGCATGCATTTATCGATAGTCAAACTGCAGTCTTCTAGATGTTGACCTGCTTAGGGTTTGGCGGTGGTGTGGCATCGGTTTATAGTGCATTATAGACGAGCACTGTAGAATACACTAATTAACAATAACTATAGTAGTAGTAGTAGTAGTAGTAGTAGTAGTAGTAGTAGTAGTAGTAGTAGTAGTAGTAGTAATAGTAGTAGTAGTAGTAATAATAATATTATTATTATTTCTATTATTATTATTGTTTTTGTTGTTGTTATTGTTATTTTTGTTGTTGTTATTATGATAATGAATCATACGACATAGCGAATCGCAAACTTCACATCCCCCGACTGGAATCGAACCCAGGGTTGAACTTAAAGGTGAAAGACATACGCGTTGGCAGTCTGTTTTGACTGTGCGCCTGTGAATAAGCTGGTGCCCGTGACTTGCTTTCGTTGGGCGCTGTAGTAATCTCGGAATTACGAATACGATTAAAGTAGTTTCAATTCTCGCCCCCTCCCGGAGATTACTCAAATGGGCCCTCTTCTTACTTTGTAGGTTCTAGGACGGCTCCCTTTCTTTCAACTTAGCCTTCAGCAGTTGCGGATCCTGCGGGCAGATAGTTACCCTACTGAGTTGGAGTTCAAATCCACGCCCGGGAAGAAAGATGTCGCAAAGTTTGTGTTGCACTTGCTTCACCTAGCGAACTCGTCTATAAAATAAGTACACCGGCAGCCTTTGTTGACAACATCCCATGTTGTGCAATAAAGTCAATTCGATAATAGCCTACCTTTTTCCTAATCTAATCTAATATAGGTCTATTGAGAAATCCCAGAACACCACTGGTCTAATGTCCGCGTACCTATCAATCGATGGTTGGTAGGCCTAATTTTTTGGCCTATCAAAACATTTATCGATCTTTTTTTTGGGCAGTAGCATAATATTCCCGCTGGGCCTGCAAATGCAATATTTAAATGCGAGGAAGAAAGAGAGGAAAGCCTTATAAAGCACGGAATTGACCCATTTGAAATATCTCCGTGGTGGTGCGAAATTTGGAGTTACGCTGCTGACATTGGGGACGTTTTCTAGCAATAAAATTTTGGATAGCCTTTGTCAGGAGTTAATAGTGACCATTTCATGCAATCAGATTTTTATGTCTATTTAGTCATTAATAAATGTTAACGATCGTCTGTGGCTATGCAAAATTTGCATGACTTGCTGCTTTTTTTAGTTTTAACTTTTGCTACTTATTGACGATATTGTGTCTATTCTTTTACTGACGTTCTCGTTCATCCTTTCTTAGATTCACATGACTTCCCTTGGATTTTTATTGGGTTAATTGCTCAGATTTTTAGAAAGCCTACCGATTTTGGTTCCCTGTGAATTTGTATGTGCTATTTTTAATACATGGTGCGCGATAGTCTAGTGGTCCGCGTGATGGACTGTTTACCCGGAGGTCTGGGGATCAAATCCCTGCCATGGCAGGGCAAATTTTTTTTAAAGATTGAGGCACCAGACTCCCCCCCAGCCAACTCAGCTATAATGAGTACACTGGCCATACTATGTAAGTGGGAAGATCAGGCGGCGAGGGAAAGGTCTTGTCACGTCACCTGCCCTCATATGCTGGACCTTAGACAAAAATGACGGCGCTGGCATTTTATACCCATGGCTGCCTGAGAGCTACTAGCTTAAGGTGCTGCTTTTTAAGCAGCAACCACCACCCAAACGAATTCGGTGGCCAACTCAATGCCACGAGGCTTATTTCAGAGATTTAAATCTTGGGCTAGTACGGTGCGTGCACGGGGACCTTAAATGGCGTGGCGCCCATTCAAACGGGCAGCGGTGGTGAAGGATCTCACCCGATAAATTCATTGCAAAAGTGAGCAGGGCCGAAGCCGTACGGTCGCTATATAAAACCCATACATTTACTCCTCATTTTTTCGTTCATTGGATCCACCCTTGTTTAGATTCATCTTTCACAGATCCTATCTTCACTCCCGTTCTTCCTCTTCTCTCTCTCTCTCTCTCTCTCTCTCTCTCTCTCTCTCTCTCTCTCTCTCTCTCTCTCTCTCTCTCTCTCTCTCTCTCTCTCCGCTTCAATCTCAAACATCAACCACCGTAGCTGCCACGCTGTCTCTCTGTCTGACTCTTGGATCTTAACCCGGAACAGAACACTTCTGCCTATCCATTTTTTGTTTGACTGAGCGCCTGTGAATAAGCTGGTCCCCGTGACGTGGCTTTCGCTGGGCGCTGTAGATATCTCGGGAGTACGATTACGATTTAGATAGAGAATTTTATTATAAAAGCAATGCATGAATATTGGCTTTTAGGGTTAATTATCTTTAAATGCTTTATAAAATAAGTGTTCGGAAAACTCACATCCATGCAATACACTCACCAACTCAAACGATGCGGAATCCAACATAAAAGAACTGCGCCACAGGTTGCATTGATCGACAAAGAACGCTGAAGAGAAAAGCAGATGGCTTTATAGCAGCGCTAAATAAACATGGGCAATTTCAAAATGGCGCTCAGTATGTCCTTTCGCAGCGTTCGCCTACGGTAGACGAATATTATTTTACGATTCTGTGTATTTCCAACAAATCATCTGTCTTCGTGAATCGTACTTACTGTGAATATTTCACAATATTATGTTATCGTGCGAAAACAATTATACGCAAGTCAGTTTATTCTCGCATGGTATGTAGAAATGATATTAGTATAGTCGGCAATCAAGCCGCAGCGACAAAAGAAACATTCAGTGTAGACTTTAGCAGATGAAAAGCTTACGGTCGAAGAGTAATGTTTAGAAGTCCCGCACTGACCTTTCGAAAACTTATTACGATTGTTATGCTCGTGTGCATGGAAACATTTTATGTGAAGTACGAAACCACTGGCTTTATATAGTAGACCATGTGCCATTGGGCACATTTGATTATCTAGAGTATAACGTAGTACTGCCCATGCATGCAGCGGCGTTTTTGACGGGGAGGAATTGTCTGTCGTTGTGAAAGTACGTTGCCTCTTTGTTTGCTTTATTGTGTATATTCTTTTATTTACATAATTATTTGATTCTTGATTTCTCAAGTTGTACAGTATTCTCATGGTCCAGTCCAGTTTTTGATTCCTTCTTTATCTTCTGAAAATTCTTCCATTTTTTGCAGTTCATTTTTTGCACCTCTCGTGTTACCCAAGGACTCTTCTTGTTGGTTTTCCTCTGCTTATTTCATGTTTTTATCATTAACTTACCACGACTTCTGCAAAACTTATCCGTGTGTCATTCACACCCAGACTTTTCATTCTAGTGACCAAATCCTTTTCTTTTAACCTTTTCCTTACTAACTGATGGTCTGCTTTAAAGAAATTAGGTCTTTTCTTTTAACCCTTTGACTTCATAGATCTTCATAACTAATTCCCATCTGACTACCTGATGATCACTCGTATTAAAATACTGTCTCGTGCAGACATTCTCTACCATATTTTCCATCAGATGTAATCACTAAGTCCAAAATGTTGCCCCATGTGAAACCGCTAAATGTGTCCCTGTGAAACTGAACTAGGCTGTGCTAGCCAGACGAATTTTACTTTTGCTAGCCTGACCAATTTTACTTTTAACTGAATGCCTGTTTGCATTACTTAGCTTTTTTGGTGCTGGAGAAATCCAGAGATTACGATTAAGACATACCTATTTAACCCCTTTAGCGTGAATCCCGAGTATACTCGGGGTGGCGAATCCGTTCCCATAGCGTGGATCCCGAGTTATCTCGGGCAGGGATAGTATTCACCACCCAGTAGGCGTGGAGCCCGGATAAACTCGGAATAACGTCAGAAGGCCATGGCTGTTGTGCAGGGGAAGTCACAGAATATGCTGTAGTAGCCCTATAGCAGCCTGGACCTAGTTACATCATCACTGGCGGCTGCTAGCCGGCTGCCCCCGGCGCCGTATTGTAGGTCAAAATGGCAGGTCGCTTGATGTTGGACTGTGTCCTGTCCCGCGCTTTGAAATTTATCACACCAAGTTCAATTATTGACATACATTGTGACTGTTACTTTCCTATCATAAGTCTATATTCTGTCTGGTGTTGACCAAAAATTTTGACATGCCTTGGTGCTTGACGGGTGTTCTTCTTCGATTGTATGTCTGCCAAAAATGTGCGGAAAATTTAAAAAAAAAAATTTTTTTTTGATGATGGTAAAATGCATGAAAACTTATAAGATTATTTCCAGAAAAATCATAGTATCACTATAACAACAATATCTGGAAAAAAGTTTTGAAAAAAATTCCACCCTAGCAGAGAGTTAACAAAAAAATTATTCCACGCTAAAGGGGTCCTCAAGACATACCTAATCAGATCTCTTAGACAGCAGTGTTAGCATCGCTTTTCAGAAGTCCCTAAAAGAGACCATATAAATGTTTCTGATACACACATGCATGCACAGTCTCGCTTCCAATCTTCTCCAAATTTATATATTTTGTTTCCATAAGAGTGCCGCTGTTAAGTGTCAACGCCTGATGATGGACGCTCGTTGCATAGTGGGGCTCGTAAAGGCGATTTACGAGTGCAGTGCAAATCTTATCTTAGTGGCTGTGTAAATATCCGACATGCCAAAAGCAATCGTCGAGCTAGAGCTTAGGCCCACACAGAGATAGCTACACTTGAGTGAATGTCATCTCATAGATGACGTATTGTCAGTAGGCTGTCAGAACCTTGTAAGCAGCATTTTATGCAAAATGCAGTTAATTGCATCGAAAACTTGCTTTCACCCTTGTGCTCGTTATTGCAAAAGCTTGTATTTAAGCCTACATGACGAATACAAAGACCTCTCAGTGCATTTATGATTCTGTTCAAGGATACAAGTAACGGTTGGCTATTATTGTATCAGTCACACAAATAATCCTCATAATTTTCCTGCTTTTGTAGTTATTGCCCATTTATTTGAAAGGATGCAAAACCCTCATTTGTAGGTACCTGTGTACGTGGTTTTGCTATTAGTTGTTTGTTCAGTCTCGTGCTTATTCAGTTGTTTGAACAACTTCAATCTCATAAAATTCGACTGATTAGTTCTGGTGATTTAAATTATACTGCATTATATTACAGCAGTTTTTAAAATGTTCTAGATGAAACAGTTTAGACAATGAGATTGTGGCTGACTAAACAAAGGCACAGTGAAGGGGCTGGGGAATAAGTACCCCCAAATGCAAAACAAGGTTTTATAGCACATGTAATTATGCTGTTGGTAAGCGAACCACGAGACGTACTCTGCAGACCAACACTAGGCCTACACAATTCAACACATACCTTTTTATCCACTAAAAATAATAATAATAATAAAGTTTCAATACTAGTCAGAACATCCAAGATGAACAATAATGAACTTTCTATACCTCTGTATAGACCATCTAATCACAATATCCACACCGCATAGTGCAATTTTCACTTATCACCAAATTACCTAGAAACCACTTGGTGAAATTTTCACTCCTTTTCAAACTCGCCAGTGACTGCTTAGTAAAATTTTCACCCATTTATTGGCATTCATAATGTAACAAAATAATTACTTTAACCCTCTACACATTTAAGATAATGTAACAATTTCCGAGCACCACACAAAAAGCTGCATCACGGAAATCCGTTAATTCACTGGCACAAACCATTAAAAAACTCAATATCTCAAAAAAAATTGTTTCCTAAAAAGACAACTTTTCCTTTTGAGGATTTTTGGCCTGAGCACAGCCAGGATTGCAAGGAACTTCTGGTGGAAACGCAGGGTAAAAACAGCAAACAAGAAATTGCTATTAAAATGTTCGTAAAAAGGCATTCACGTTAAAATATATTGTTCTACAAGTTAGAGAAATGCTAACATTTTGTACAACTTTCCCACTCTATAAATATACTGTTAGGATTAATAACAAGAGACAAACATCTATTCAATCAATCATTCAATCAACCAGTTGATAAATCAACTTCAGCACTAGATCAATCAACCAGCCCATGATCACTTGATAAATCAAACATCACTGAGACAATTATTTAGATGATTTCCTGATGATTTGATTAGTTCATTACCATTATCAAACTGATCATATGCCAATCAGTCAAATTGTGATGTTAAACACAACACCTATTCCAATTAAACAACTGATCAATAATTCAGAATTTACAAAAGAGGCTACCACAAGATTTTACCTCCAAATTGAGAAAACAATTACAACAATGATACAGCTGATCTGCTGATTTTTTACATTTATATGGCGCCAGTATACAAGCATCAAAGCCTTGCTCAAAGTTCCTGCACAGTAACGTCTACATGGTCGTTAAACGCCATATTCCAAGTTGCAACATAATTGCTCAACCAATCGGCTAGATGACGAACATATCTGGAGTCCTCAACATTTATATAGTGCCTTTTAGAACCTCTCTACCTCTCTGTGGCACTTGTTACTAAAGACAAGGAAAGGTAATTCAAGAAAAAACAAATAATCGTCTCAAGAATAAATCACAACAGTAAGGCAAGACCATTGCATATTACTGCATTCCTACATCATCCATTATCATCCAAGTCCGAGACAAGGGTTTTCAGGGGTCTTCTGGTGGAGGTGTGGGGTCAAAACAACAAACTTTACGGCATAAATTGAGGTGCAAAATCAAGTATTTACAAACAATTTTTTAGTTTAACTTTATAGCACAAATAAACCACAGTGGACCAACAGAATGACACCATCTTCTAGTACAGATTCCTAACAAAAGCACAAGCACAATGCAACCAATGCACAATACAAAAATACCACAGAAACTGTAAACAAACTGATATGCTGACATCATGAATAATACAAAGAAATGTGAATAATTAAGTACCAGTCCTTGCTCAGATATTCAACCCTCAGTTGTAAAATAGTTTTGTTTATAAAATACACCGTTGACGATTTCAGACTTGGTTTCCTACTAGTAACTTCTTTAGTGCTGGTCCATTTATGCACAGCAACTGAATATGTTCAACTCGAAAATCGTGCTGTGAACACTAAACCTTGATAGCTGCATAGATGAAACATGGTTTAATAAAACAATAGTTCTGCAACCTTAATCGCACGCAAGGCAATTGTGTATTAAACCTGATCAATTATCAGTAAGCTCATTTAATATTTCACATGTGCATGCAATTATGGTTTGAAAAACAACTGGTCACTTACCTTGTTAAGACAAATGAACATGATTACAGTGATTTAGGCTATTTAAATGATTTGTTAATCATAACTGCACAGAAGTACGATGTGTTAGTAATCATAAATATAGATGATTTGGCAATCATCCCATGTGGTTAGGACATTTAGTAATCAAATCTACACAGGACTGCCACCTAATTTTACCGCAAAGTTAGGCAACCACATACCAAAACTACAGAAAATCAAACAGTGACTGAAAGACAATCCTTAAAAACTGGCAATTCTCAGGGAGTCTTCTCCATTACTCACAATCCTTATAAAACAGAAACTGATTTCAGTCACAAGCACAACAGCCAACACAAGAACACATCATTCAAACCATTTTTGCAATCTGTACAAAACCAGTGAAATTCTTTGCAGAAAAAGAATCCACAGCTGTGTGCATGTAGAAGCAAAGAAATGTCGCTCCATTCTAGTGGATGCTGAACTTCAGTCCTTGTTAAAAATAAGCTCCCTTTGGTGCAAGTGTACTTCGAATGTTAGGCTTGGAAGTTCTGTTCAAACCGTTCTGAAAAAAGATAATGATTCAGCAGTTATTTCACAACCAAAGATTACTTATTAATCTTTGGAAAAGCTAGTCTAGCGACTTCTGTGTTGCCGTAACTGGAGTCTTCATTGAATACTGTCCCATCCCAAGAAACAATAATCGAAATCTGTAGAAAACCAGTGGGTACCAGCGCAAGACTGAGGTAAATAAGGCACAGAAAACAACGTGGTTGCCAAAAAACATTGGAAGACCATAACCTAGTTCCTTGATTTCATCTTGCAGTGCAGTGTGAAGGTTCAAGTTACTCTGAGATGGGCAGGGTGTGGTTTGCATTAGAACCTATGGCAAGTCCCTCGCTACGTGCCTTCGCTCTCGGACGTTCTCTGTGGCCATTCCAAAGTTTTGGAACTGACTTTCTGTCAGTTCTTTAATGTCATACATGTATAAACTTGACACTGACACTTCTGTTTCACGCTAGCATGACCCCTGGTTTCCTTTACCCATTAAATTTTGACCGGACTTCTCTGCAAAGATTACAATTTGCACCACGATTTCACTGGAAGCTACCTTCAATCGATGCCATGTGTGCTATAGAAGCTATTAGATTAATCCACAGATTTTGTACACAAATGGAAGCTGTTAAACGATTCTTAAACAACCCAGACACTTACAGCAAAGTCGTCGTATTGTCCCACTGAAAACAGCGACATAGAACTGAGGTCTGGGTCGCTGCTGGTGATGCCAATAGAGGGCGCCATGACAGTCATTCCTGTGATGGCCATGTTTGCATTCAGAGTCTGACAACTGGACGCTCGGTTAGTTTCAGTCAGGCGATCGATTGACGGACTGCTGACAGCTTTCGACAAAGCAGGCTGCAAAAACAGAAGAAAAACGAGGCATACATAGATCGTTATTTGCACCATGTACAGTACGTGTCTTCCCTATGGTTAGTGCTTGTCCACAGTTAGTGGTCCCACCATGTGGAACTCCTCATGTTTAAGACTACACTAACAAGGCGTGGTAGCCGACTGATAGAGCGCTCAGCTTGTAACACAGAGAGTACAGGTATGAGCCTCCCTCTAGACGGTTACTGTGTAGGGACGTTGAGCAAGTCCTTCACTCACAATAGCTTCACACCTCAGATTCAGATTTACTGACCTTGCGCACGTAATGAACGCAACAATAATAACAATAATAACAGTCAATCTGTAACTCTAAACTGAAATCTCAGTTGTATTGTGTGCGTATGCAGGCCTATAAACTGATTCAACATCTTGGATATTCAACAAAGTCTGAACCACAATGGATATGAATTGTTTCTGCATAATTTAATGCACATATTTAATGCACTTTCCACCCTTAATTTAATGCACATATTTAATGCACTTTCAGAAGCCTCTCAAAGGCATTAAACATGAAAGTTGAGGGAACAACCTACCCTGTCTTTATGTCTCGGTGGTAGGCAGCCGGGGGATACGAGGTTTGCCATATTTGTTCGTGATTTGTGAGTGGAAATGCCACCCTTGCATGGTGTAGTCTCCACCTAAAAATATTAAATTAGGAGTTGCACAAGGACAAACAATTTTAAAAAATTCTTCTGATGTGCCTGTCACGAGCACTAGACAGAGCTCTTGACGGGCATGCCTTCTCCATGGAAAGGTGCACCCTTTACTCCTTCCTTGCTTACTACTTTTTTGTGCACATATATGTATGTATGCAAGTGCATGCATGCATGTATGTATTATGTGTGCGTATGTACAATGCACACATACATGCCTGCATGTTCATGCATGCGTGTATGAATCTAGATGCTTAGTACACCGCCTTTATGTACCTCTCAAGAGCACTGTCTTTAGTCTGAGACGCCACAGAATTCAGAAGTAATGTCAGCCATTTTGTAATTACCCAATCAGTTAGTTTTATGTGTTACCTTTCGACATTTATTGGGCGTTTTGGTTGGAGTGTTTGCGGCGAATCTCTTTGTGCCTGGCGTCACTGGTCGGCTTCCAAACATGATCTCCTCTTCCATCTGCCTCGCCCTTTGCTGTTGCTAAATCAAATCAGACACAACAACACAGATACTCGACTATATCGGTTAAAGCATACGTCCAGGCGTGAGGATGCTGGTTAAAGCATACATCCAGGGTGAGGATGCTGGTTTGCATAACTACTCAATCATATTGATTAAAGCATACATCAAGGTTTGAGGATGCCAGTTCGTATACTGATGGTGGCTTACTTCAAAGATTTGATCTTGGGCTAGCACACAGTCCATTCACAGCTGAACGCTTCTATAGCACCCTTAAACAAACTGCCAGAGTTCAACAGAAATCTGCACAACCACCTTTCAGCTCTGCAGAAGGGCTTAGTGTTTAGGCTGGATTCGTGTTAGGCTGGATTAGTGTTTAGGCTAGTTTTAGGCTGGATCAGATTACTGGAGAGATAATTGTTGCCTTTTTCTTACCCTTTGTAATCTTTCATTTTCTTTTTCAGCGATGAAGTCATCACGTTGTTTCTTTATGTACTCCTCAAATGGCATGCCGCAGAGCAGGAAAGGCTTACCAGTCACCTTCTCCCAGTTTCTGATCTGTAACAAGACTTCATGTTCGATCTGCAAATCAAAACTACACTTCATGTTCAATCATCACAACAACAAATATTGCACTCGATGATTAGAATTAATTAATATAATTATAATTAAGTATAATTATAGTTGCACTCAATCAGTGGACGCTGCAACTCTTGTTGCCCCTCGTATCAGAACAGTTAGGTTCTAGAGCGTTCTCAGTTGCTGGTCCACGGCTTTGAAATTTGCTGTCATTCCGTCAGGTCTTAATATACATCATTCAGATCTAAACTTAAGACTCATCTGTTTCAACTTGCTTATCGGCTGTAGCCAAACGTCTGGTTTCTCTGACCTATCAGAATTCCAACTGGCTTTTCCAATGGCTTATGATTTTTGATTACAATTTCATTTGAAACGATCATCGTTTGATGCCTTGGGCATTATGATAACTGCGCTATAGAAGTCACAAGATTAGATTTAAAATTCAGGCTACAGTTGAAACTGAAAGCAACCTAGAAAGCTACAGCAGAGATTCAGCTGTGGAACTGGCATAGATCATTGTAGGGTTTCTCTGACCCATCGGAATTCAACCCGGCTTCTCCAATGGTATATGATTTTTGACTGCGATTTTGATTTGAAGCGACCATCGATTGATGCCCTGAGCATTGTGATAACGGCGCTATAGAAGTCATTAGATTAGATTAGGGTAGGAAAAGAGCAGTCTCTTGTGGTCAGCCCCAAGAGGCAGCTACATGTATGAAGTGTTAGCTGCTCCGTTTTTCTTGGCCTCGGCATACAAAGGCAGATGGCTGGTTCTCTCCTCTGCCACCTGGTCTTACCACCGACCGTGTATAATCAGAGTAAAGTGCAGATTATGAATAGAGAAAGAAGAGAGAGAAAGACCAGGACACCTTTGGTAATTCGACTGCCAATTTCTTCCGAGCCTTCTCCTCCTTAAGAAGGTTGCATCCGCGGTTCAAGAACCGATCGGGATTGCTTGCTTTGTGCTACAAAGAACATCAGCCGTAATGTAATAAAAACATCTCATGTAATAATACTAATACTAACACAACACCTTCAGACACACGGTTAAGCATGAGTAACTAATAAAGCTCTACAAATTTAATGTAACAGAGTCTACAATGCATCGGTTAAGAATCTCAAAAATGCACGGTACAGAAATTCAACACGTACAAAAATCACAATGTCAAAATAATAGCCATTCCCAAAGTCTCACTTGGGATTAGATTAGGTTCCACGCTCAGTCGATGGACATATGGTGTGTTAACAAATGCATTACTTACTTATTTACTTTGATAAATAAATAAACATAAACTAGTAATAATTTCATTTTCAGTGCCTTGCCAGCTGTATCAAGCACAACAATGTCATGGCATTTCATTGCATGTTTACTAAGAAATGAGTCATAATACCAAATAATAATAATTTCAATGTCTCACGAGGGGTTAGAAAAACAAATAAACGTATACTAGTAATAATTTAGTTTTTCAGTAAGTAATAATTTCGTGTTTCAGTGCCTTGCCATCTGCATACAGTGCTACTACCATAGCATTTCACGGCATGTCTACTGATGTGGCAGAGGACAAAGCCTGATTTTTAGATAATTATTAACTGCTCCATGAATAATTTCTTATTCTTCTGGGATTATGCTTACCCAGGGTTTAAGAAAAAATTTTAATAAAATAGTATGGAAAGCTTCAAGCAGACCTCCAAATCGAGCAGTTCCTCCCAAAGTTGTTGGCGCTTTGCCACCTTTTCCAGCATCTCCTGATTCTGGCGATAATACTGCTTCATCGATTCGATTTCCGCCTCGTGCAGCAACAGTAGCTCCTCCGACATTTTTTCTGCAAACATCCACAAAACACTAATCTAATATAATGACTTCTACGGTGCCACCAAATTACAGTCCTACACAGAAAGAAGTTTAATGCCACTGCCTTGCTTGGTTATCTGCTGCGCCAAGCAAAAAGCACGTACACCTCCATTTACGGATCCGGTAACATGTTCCTTTCTAGCGTACGCAGTTTATGCCCAGCCAGCTGCAAGCGTCATCATCAGAGAGATGAAGTCACTGGTGAAATGTCTTTGCTTACAAACATCAACACGTGCCACTGACTTTTTGACCGAGTGCCTGTGTAAAAGCTGGTTCCTGCAACTTGGCTTTTGTTGGGAGCTGTAGAAATCTCTCAAGTTTATGATTAGGAATATGATTGTCTGTACTGCTCCTCAGCTGCACAAAGGATCACTATCCTAACCAATTAACGAGGCTGTATGCACCGCAGCCTGGGCCTGTCCGAAATCAGTTAAGCGCAGACCAGAGGCGTCGAGGAAACATGTTTTTTCTTGATAATAAAAAAGTTGGTAAAATCTCCCACATCCCAAACAGATGAAGTTCAGCAGTCCCTTCAGCCAACCCTGAGAGACTCTCATTTCCTTTTCAGCTTAGAGAGAAAGGCCAGTACCTTCGTAAAGTGGTTTAAATGAAGCTCTGACGTCGGGCAGAATGAAACAGCGGTCCCACCAAGAGGCAAGCTCCTTTCGTGTGGCCTCAACGATCTGATGTATGTTTTGCAGTTTCAGTCTTTCACAGCGAACAAGCTCTTCCTTCAGCTGAGTCACATAAACAAACATGAGAAACATGTTACCTCTCAGCCACACAACATGACTAACAGCATCTCCTCTTTCAACTGAGTCACAAGAACAAGCAAAACATGTTATCTTGAACCTGTCCTACATAAGCAACCACGAGCAGCATTATCTTACTCACTAGCATGTGAAAGTATTCACAAGCATGTGAAAGTATTCACTAATATGTGAAAGTATTCACTAACATGTGAAAGAAGCAATTTTGCACTTTAGGATCGAAGCACCTCAGGGTCATGCTTAAGTTCACCAAAACATTTATGACCATTTTTATTCATCCGGATTTTTCATACCGACCAAAGCATAATCTTTAGGGCGAAATGAGTGACCAAAAAACCTCCGGCCCCCAGATTTTATGACGACACCATTGCTAGAGAACATTCCTCTAGACCTCTGCCCAAAACAGCAAACTCATGGCTTGTACCATTCAAAGTTAGTAACCCAATTGTTGGTCTTCAAACTTGACGCAATGGTCTTATAGCACAGACCCTTGACTGCCCTGCGCTGACGCCCTTGGTGAAGGACTGTCCCTCTGTCCCCCCATTACGCACACTTACAGCAAGGATTGTTCGATGCGAATAGCCGGAGTGTTGGTCTTCAAACTTAATTCGATGGTCTCTCGGTAGATTCAGCCTCTCCCAGAGCGACCTGACCCTGTCCCATAAATCGGTCACAGCGTCCTTGTTCTCAGACAACAAAATCTCGAGCTGAAAAGAAAAAACGAATGACACGATCAAAGAAAGCCAATGTACTAACAAAAACAACGATCTGATTGTAATTTGAAATGTAAAGTTCTTGTAGTTGTAATCGTAAATTTTTATGTACTTTTTGTAAATGCAATCATAAATATGTAATTTCTGTAATTGTAATTTTTTTATTTTGTGTAATAGTAATTGTAAATTTGTAGGTACTTTTATGTAATTATCTTGTAATTGTAATCATAAAATTGTATATATGTTTTTTGTAACTGTAATCGTAAATTTTTATGCACTTTTTGTAATTGTAAATTTGCATGTAACTTTTTAATTGTAATTGTAAATTTGTATGTCATCTACGCAAACAAAACTAATCCAAGGCACTCTGAAGCAAATGATGAAATAGAAATAACTAAACCCCATACACAAGATGAACAGTTATCCACAAAAAAGCAGATAATTCCAACCTCATCGTGATAACTTTTGGCTGCTTTTAGGTTGTCAGTTGTAAGAGGAACCGTTTCCAGATCACAGACGACATTGCGCTCAAACGACGTATTTGGTGAAAGTTCGAGATCTTCCAGCATCTTTACAATCTTCTCCTGCATCCCAGTGAAGTTCTTCTGTCTCCGCATCTAACCAGGACAAATCAGACTCCATCAGAATGCATGGGCCGCATTAGTTGGCATCCAACTCAGTGAATCAGATGATGTGAGGTACTTAAAATGTGCTGCATTAAGCGTCTTCATACACACACTCACACACTAGAAAATGTATATATTTATATATGTGCGTGTGTGACTATTTATGTAGCGCCTTTCAATAACCCACAAACACACCAAAAATGCGTCTATCTTACAGTTTTAAAAAAGATGCATTTAATATGACCTGAAAACGTTTCTTGTGCTGTCTTTCAGAAAAGTACTACATTACATCATGAGCATAGCTACAATCTAGAAAAGAAACCAAATGTAGGGGATCAATTGTAACTATAATGATGAAAATTTATATAGCACCGTCAGCAGCAAGCTACTTCTAGGGTTCTTTATGATGTCAATTGTCAGCACAAGTACTAAAAATTTAAAAAAAACAGAATTTCAATTTTCTGACTGATTGTTTCATACATTGAGGTCTTTATTGGATGCTGTACAACAGTCAAGAGTATAGTTCGTTCTTTTGCAGAGTGCTTATAGGTTGCTGTTGTATTTTCTTTCTTGTACCTTAACATCATTTTATTTAACACAGTCTCATCAATCCCTAGACAGCGACTAGCATCCTCTCCTTCCTGTACCTAAGAGTCTAACCTAACTCTACCAGCTCCCTACTTTATAGATCATTCCCTTAATCTCAAATGTTCCAATATTACGTTATCCTAAAAGGTAAACCCGAAAGGACGTGGCGTTCCTCGAAGAGGTTCATCTAATCACAACCAATTTCAAGGCAGCAATATTGACAATTACACATTCCTTTGGTTTGTCTTAATATCTGTTCACGAGTAAAGCCGACTGACAGACGCGCTTCACTGACCTGTTCCGCTTCAAGGCCTCGTATGTGTTCCTCTAGCTCCGCCAGCTGCTGAGTGGACGGAACTATACCGGACGGAATGTAGTGAGGGGTCATAGCAAGCCTCGCACACAGCTGTTCATCCATCTTGGTCAGTTGCTTTAGACGTTTCAGCCGGTCATTCTTCTCCTTGGTCAGTCCGTCGACCTTTGACCTGATGTCCTTCTCCAACTGAAGCATCGTCAGACTGTCATTCAACTTGCAAGTGAAACATAAATTCAAAAAACCATTACTCAAAACAACAGAACTTGGAAAAATCAACTACACATCAACTTGGGATATAACGATATAACTATACATCAACTTAGGACTATACATCAACTGTCGCTGACAAGTTCACTGAGTTCTATGTGTCTGTGCGATACTGCCGGTGGAGAATGTCTCCAGCTATGCACACTTTATCTGTATAGAGATGAACTTTTTGTTATTTCAGAACAATAACAGCCGTTAGGCTAAAGAAAAGCACTTTCTAAAAAGGTGCTATAAAAAAGCTCAGTGACATACACTTCAAAGTGACTTCATTTACGTACAGAGCAATCACAAATCCTCCAATTACAGCAAATCCTCACAAATCCTCAAACAGCAAGTCCTGTGACGCACTGGCCCCATGTCCATCGTCCAGTGCCTGGCTCAAGGGCCTAAGAAAAGGAAGAGTACATCCCCACATCTCACTTGTGGGTATGGGATACTTTACTTTTACTTTACGTAGTAACTGTTTAAGAACTCTGAGCGAACCTTTTATACACAAACACCTGGTGCTATTGACTGCATTTTTTTTAGCACAGTGGTAGCATACAAAAACACAAGCAGCATCAACAGTAATAACGACATCGCGTAGGGAGTTATGCGTTAACATCACACATAACAGCACGCAAGTTTTATCATGATTATTACTTTTTTTAAACAATAACAAAAGTCAGGGTATAGCTTGGAATGGGGATAAACAAAGATATACATCACCACAGTTTTGATGCAGATGCTAGTACCTTGTAGGGAGGAACCCCAAGTTCTTTGCAGAGTCGTGACACGTCTGCAGTGAACTTCTCGACATTTTCTATGAGTCGCGACTTGAGCAGCTCTTCCTCATTTGCCATTTCATCAAGAAGGTTTCTCAGGTGAAGCAAGACGACCCCCTTTCGTGCAACCCGCTGGTCACCCACGATACCGATCTCATCCCAAATCAAGACCAATCGCGACATTGCTGCATCAACACACTGGTGCAGCTCAGCTGCCTCTTCAAACCTTTATGAAATCAGGTAAAGTAACAGAGTGCAGTGTAAACTTATATGACACTGACAGGCACAGTTAAGACAAATTGAGCAGGGTTAGTACTTCAGCGAAGTTAAGACACACTGAGCTGGGTTAGTATTTTGATGGTTGACTTCTGTGGAACATCGCACCACGTTGCATCCACTCAGCCATCCATCCTTTATTGGTTCGTAAATATGGCAAATACCAGCACAGGTTGGGACATAGGTGTCTTGCCGTTGGATTGCTGTGGTTGTGCCTCAATTGAATGAACCTCAGGACTATGATTCTCAGAAGTTTCTATATACTGTAGGTGGTGTGTTATCTTTTACTACTTAAATTGATGCTGTGATTGTGGAATGCTTGCCTGTTATTTGGTCATTGTGTATTGTTACCTTCTGACATACACACTGATAAGTGCTTAAGCCAAGGCCTTTTTCTGAAAGCCAAGGACATCAGAATTTGGCCTCGTGTTCCTAATTATTCCATACTGATCTTTAAATGTTGTTTTTTTCTACTGTACAAGCACAACACCCGCATGACATGGAAGAGTGACATCCAAAGTTTGGTCATATTTACTATTTCATTAAGCCATGGCAAATGAATTTGGAAGAAAATATGAGACGTGCTGTAAGTACTGATTTCAGCAATACAATAATTAATATTAAACGACAGTGGCAGTGGGCTTATTTCGCGCTATTGCAAAGTTGAAGAGGACTTGTAGGGCAAATTCTAACGATCAACTGGTTTCCGATAACCAGAAACCCTTTCTCACAGCAGGATCAGTTCTCGCCTTTTGTGATTATGGTTATTTATCCAATCCAGCAGCGATAGGGTAATTAGTACAATATTTGTATATTTTGTGGATTGCCGATCTGACCTTAACACTGAACAATATAAGCGGAACTACAAGCGCGCGTTAAACTTTAGTTACTTATAATGAATCTATGTGCCAGACACATTGAAGCTTCAGCATTTACAAAGTTAGACAAATATACATATCTCCACATACTTAGCTTTGTTCATGTTACTGTTATTTTAAATCCCTGTTATTTGTGTTTATTTTACGATTATTAGAGCTATTTTCCATGCACAGTTTTAAAAATTGAGCCAAGATGTATCAAATTTTCGTATTGGACCGCATCGACCAATCAAAAGTGCGTTTAGTAAGTATTTAGTACGTATGTACATCACTGTGAAATTGCGAAACGTGTTTCACGCGCTGCCATACTAATAGTAATCGTAATCTCGTGATTTCTGCAGCGCCCAACGAAAGCTAAGTCGCGGGAACCAGCTTATTCACAGGCGCTCAGTCAAAACAAAATCGGTAGGCAAAAGGGTTCGGTTCCAGGTCAAGATCCAGGAGTCAGGCAGTCAGACAGTCGGACGGCTACGGTGGATGATGTTTGAAATTGAAGCGAGAAGAGAGATAAGGGGAAGAATTGCAGTAGTCAAGTTTTGCATGGACTATGGATGTGGCAATGATAGATGCGGTTTTGAAGTCAAGCATAGGACGGATTCTGCGAAGGTCGCGGATATGCATAAAGCAAGAACGAAAAAGATGGGTGATATGATCAGAAAAAGTAAGGTTCTGGTCGAAAATAACACCTAAATTACAGACAGAGGAGTTAGTATTAAAGGTGTGGGTGGAGGCAGAGTCCAGGCTGAGGGAGATAGAGGGGTCAGGAATTTTCTTGAGCTGGTCACGTAGGCCGATAAGTATGAATTCAGTTTTAGATGGGTTCAGGCATAAGAGATTAGATGTCATCCAAGAGGAGATTAGTTTAACCACACAAAGAAGATGATCTGTAGACTCATTGAAACAATTTGGAGAGAAAGAGACGAATAGTTTGGTGACATCAGCATAGAGGTGATGGTCAACGGAGGATGCTTTAATGATTGAACTGAGTGGGGTAGTGTAGAGGATAAACAGAAGAGGTCCAAGAACTGAGCCTTGTGGAACTCCGCAAGTGAGAGGGCATGACTTAGAAGAGGCTTCCGAAGTTTTAACAGAGAAAGAGCGGGAGGAAAGATAAGACTGTATCCATAGGAGAGCAGTGTCAGCAAATGTAAGGTACGAAATATCTAGATGTCTGTATGTCAAGCATTTATTTTCTGTCTCACAAAAGCACTCTAGAGTGGATCCAAGGCTGCAAACACGCCAGTGTACAATCCAATCATGATTCCTCCTCTTTTAAAAATCTTTCTCGCCTTTCCAGTTTGAACACCAGCCACTGTATTCGTCTGCCCGATCTGTACTTGGATCAGAACCTGGCCATACTCGCCTCACTAATTTCATGTTTTATTTGAGTTTACACGGAATACACCTGGTGCGGACATGGCCTAGACCCTGTGAGACCATTACAAAAACCTAACGATTGCTGTTAATCTTTTGTTTTAATAGTATCAATATTCACCACGTCCCTTTAGCCCTTCGAAGAAACACTAAACCGTGACATTAAGCAGTAATATTATTTGGGAATTACTCTAGCTCCGCGGGTTGGAGAGCGGCATACATCATACAAACGTCCATGATACGAACTCACCAACTCTTCACCCCTTGCAATCTCTGCACATGTCTTTCAATCTGAAAGAAACTGAAAACACTCCTCTTCCACGGGTACTATCCTGATTCTTCCTCTTCCCCTTATATTTCCTCTCCATTTCCAACCACCATCCACCGTAGCGGTAGGTCTGCCTGCCTGCTGCCTGTTGGGTCTTGACCTGAAACAGAACCCTTCCTACCTATCGATTTGATTTTGACTGAGCGCCTGTAAATAAGGTGGTTCCCGCAACTTAGCTTTCGTTGGGCACTGTATAAACCTCGAGTTTACGATTACGATATATTAGATACTCATTTGTTATACTGTATTTATTTTAGAATGTTTTAAAGGCACGAACACTCTAATTTTGTCGACAAAAACATTAAAATTAACTATTAAGAGATAAATATAAGGTTTGCCGAGTTTAAAAATTGGTGTCACAAAACCAAAATTGGAGAACCGGGGTATCGATCCCCGTACCTCTCGCATGCTAAGCGAGCGCTCTACCATGTGAGCTAGTTCCCCACGTGGTTATTTGCCCTTAAGCGTGGCTTTTCGCTTGGAGTTCAAAAACAGCCACAGATATTTGATTGCTTCCGAAGTTGTGCACTTATTTACTGTTTTTAAAGAACGCAGCAAAACACTTGACGTGCCGAATTATAATATTAACAATGGATTTTACTTACTAATTCTATATTAATTACCAACGACTTACATATTTACCGCTCGCACAGGGTGTAGTGTATGTCCGCACCGAACATGCACCGAGTATACATCGCGTATACTCAGCGCAACCATGGAAATAGCGCTGGAATTGAGGAAGCTTTTGTGTAACAGTTTTGATTGGATTAAGTAGGACTTATAATATCGCTCACAATTCGCATGGGTTAGGCGGTACTTCAAGAATCTACATATTAAAAATACACAGTGGTCCGTGATCCATTTAGTACACATAGAAAAGGTTTTTTCGTCGGACTTTCTCTCCCAGTTAAAAGTTTTTGTACAGTATTTCTTTATTTGGGAATAAAGAATTTTAAAGAGGGTGTGGTATTTAACAAAGTACTTAACTTCGCTGAAATTTATCTTAACGGGGTTTTATTAAATAGAGAACTTGAAGC
Organism: Norana najaformis; assembly: GCA_964023275.1. Classification (NCBI taxonomy): domain Eukaryota; kingdom Metazoa; phylum Annelida; class Clitellata; order Crassiclitellata; family Hormogastridae; genus Norana; species Norana najaformis. The sequence goes on from OZ029913.1 coordinate 61,872,746, forward strand.
CTTTGACGACTAGTTTTAGACCTTCCTTCCCAGTTTTTGACGACAAAACATTTATATTACATTTAATTAATTAGTTTAATTATTTTATAAAATATAATTATATTAAATAACATTATGTTTGTTATGTTGTATTATATTATATTTTATTAATTATATTTCTGGAGATGACTTTTGAACTTTTTAATGTTTCAATGACCCTATTAAAATTTCTCAGTTTCCTTAGTCTTTTTGCTGTCCAGGTGTAGCGTTCACCCTAGCCAGTTCGGGGGCCAGCCTAATGGTTTACCCCCAAACTCAGATGGAAGCCTGATTAGCCTCTGGATCCATTCTGATGTTTTTTTCACTCATCATGTAGCGCCAGTCACTGAGTTTTTTCATGATCACTCGTCTGTGGCTTTGCTTCGCCGTTCTGCACATCATCCTTTGCTGTATCATTCTGCTTCTTTCGTTCCGGATAGAGGCGGTAGATTGGAGTTAGTCTCCAGAGCATCCGGTGTCGCTTGCGTTGGACTGTCTTCCGGAAAGCAGCATCCGTGCCATGAAGCCAATCAAGGATGCCTAATGTTCCAAAGTTCCAGTTGTACCTTAAAGCATTAGCAACACATTATTTAATATAAAGCATTATTAGCACATTAATAATGTAATGTGACGTTATATAATGTAAACTGAAGTATTATTAACATGCCATAATGTAATGTAAATGGACATTTATTAGCACCACTTCTAGGACACTCCTCAGCAGTGCTTTCAATACAATAACACCACCAGCAAACAATCTGGCTTTTTAATTGTAATATGACGCAGTCGAGCCTTATATAGCGCCACTTGGGCTTTTTTTGTAAAATGAGTCTGTGTGATGTAATCGAACCTTTACATTGAGCCATTTGCAGGAAACTCGCGATCATTTAAGAACTACAAAGACAGACAGATAGACAGACAGAGAGGCAGACAGGTAGAGACAGACAGACACAGACAGACAGACAGAGCTAATCAGAAGACAATGGCGGACAGAGAGGCAAGTATGCAGGCACGCAGGCAGGTAGGCAGGCAGGCAGACAGACACAGAAGAAGATAGCCAGTGGAACTGTGACTTACGTGAGGTGGTGGAAGTCGTGGAACTGGGGAGATGGTAGGAACGGTAGGTGGTAGCCACTGTGGTGGATGACGGTGACGACCATTGCCATCGAATACCAGATCCACCAGAAAACGATGTGCGAACGAGCGATCAGAGGACCCAGAAACACCTGACGCCAAGAGGTCAAAGGGTTCGCAAAGTCAAGCACAAAAACCAAAGGTCTCTTTGCCGCATTGTATTGGGGGAGGGTGAGAAACAGTGTTTAAAACGTGTTAGACATTATAACGACTATTAATGTTATTCAACAGATGGCAGTAACAATAAAGAACCCCTTTGTCTGTTCGCTAGAGGGCACAAATGAACATTTCTAATTATACGGTTAGTCTGTCTGTAGATATAAGTTGACAAGGTCAAACCTGGCAGAACTTTATTTTTGGTTATTAATAGAAAGGAACCGAACTTTACTTATGCAATAAAAATTAAATTTATCAAAACGCAGGTACGTTAGATTGAAATCCTAATTTAAGGCCGAAGGAAAGCATATGGTTGTCAGGGATTGTACACATATCAACTAAATAGTTTATGATAACTCTTGTTCTTGTGTAATTTGTAATTTCTATGTTGCCAACGTCAGGTAGAGCTCATGAGAAGCCAATGGCAGTTGTCACCTTCGACTTACAGAGGCATTCTGCATAGTTTTCAGAGACTCTTTTGTATCGTACTTTTAGTAAAAAAGATTTAAACTGTAGCAGGGATGCATAACAACGATCGCTTGTTTCCAGTGACATGTAGGAGACTTTTTACGTTACCGTATCAAACCTTATACCTTATTCCTTACCTTACCCTGTGTCATGATCGTGCACCTCACCTCCACACCTTCCTTTAGCTTTCTTTAATTACCTTACCTTACCTTAGCTGACTTTATTTCATAAGGTAAGTTAAATTACCATACCTTATGCCAATTTTACCTTACCTTGTGAGGTAAGAAAATTTACTTGAGTACACCTGAGCTTTCCTTATCTTACCGCACTAAATACCTGTACCAGAGATTCGAGGCTAACCAACCGATAGTCCGTTTCCAGTCAGGTATTCGATGGGAGTGGCATAGATGGCGACCACTCCGATGGGCGCCGTCCACTGGTGGTGTTTCTTGTGTACAGCTCGGTAGATGAGCGGATGGTGGAACAGTCTACCACACAAAACAATGGACACTGGGACTGAGCACTGTATGTATGCGATGATGAACGTTGGGACTTATCTGGCGAATAATATGAAAACAAGAAAAGGTTGTTTATAAAAGACTGGGGTTAAGTTCTTAAAATCGGAAGTTTTTGGCAATAGCTCCCGTGGCCCACAGCCAACGGGAAGCAAAGGAAGATTTTTCCACAATGGATATTTTGCCGTCATATCTCCCAGGTGCTTTGCGCGTTACAGTCACAATCGAGTCCTTGAATTTCACCAACAGAGGATTTTCCACCAACAGAGGATTTCTCCATCAACAGGGGATTTTTCCACCAACAGAGGATTTTTCCAGAATGGATATTTTGCCGACATATCCCCAGATGCTTTGCGCGAAGGAAGAAATAATCACACACGTACATAAGCTACAAAAAGAGACAAACAGAAACACACACACATATCTGCAGACAGTGAAGCAGACAAACACAGAGGCTTAGAAACTGCGAACGTTTCATGGCACGTGCGGGCGATAATACCGGATCCGAACCTGTGCGAGTAGTAGAATACGATCTCCTGGATTATCGTGCAGAAAGCGAGATCTCGAACGATCGTCAGCCATGTTGGAGTGTCATCGACGGCGAAGCTGCAGCCGACGTGCACCTGTTGCCTGTGAATCGGATAGGCAAAGAGTGCGTTCAAGAACAGGTTGTTGAACATGACCGTCTTTAGAACCTTCTTAAGCTTGTGGCGATCGATCTGAAACGCGAAAAACAACGCCCCACTGAAAGGCCTTTTCACTGGCTTTGATTTCGTCGTAATAGGTCATTATGGCGCGTTTCTATAGCGCATTTTCTGTGATTCGTAAAAAGCGCATATTGATTTCGGTATTTGAACAGTGATGAGGAGAGGTTACACGTGCGGACATTTGTGTAATTGTGCATGTACTGTAAGCATATTTAGATAGATATTTGTACTGTATTGTATTTAGATATATATATCTATATGTATATATTTAATTGTATATATTTATGTAGACCTATGCATACATGTAAGCATGTATGCATGTATGTATGTATGTATTTATGTATGCATGTTTGTATGTATGGATGTAGGCCCTATGTATGTATTATATATGTATGTAACTATGCATGTATGTATGTATGTATGCATGTATTTAGTGTATGCATTATGCATGTATGCATTATTAGACTTTAAGCAACTCTTGCTATGGAAGCTACAGTAGCTCCTTTAACTTATGGTAGTTATTAGATAGTATTATTAAATAAATGCAATAATAATAAAAATTCAATAATAATAATAACAATAATAACAAGCTCATTGTCATTTATGAATAGAGACGTCTAGAATTCTACGCGACCTTTAACCTTTCACCTACTGACCGGAACATTGGCGTCCTTTTGCACCTTATAAGCGGCCATCCACTTTGGTCGTCCTGTGACGTCAGCGAAGAGGAAGAACGCATTGGTCAGCCAGAACATGCCGACCAACAACGCATAGGTCACTACGAGAAAACAAAGGTAAGGTAAGGTCAGTTAAGACAAGGTAAAGTATCACTACAAGAAAACAAAGGTAAGGTAAGGCCAGTTAAGACAAGGTAAAGTATCACTACAAGAAAACAAAGGTTAGGTCAGGTCATTTAAGACAAGGTAAAGTATCACTACAAGAAAACAAAGGTAAGGTAAGGGCAGTTAGGACAAGGTAAAGTATCACTACAAGAAAACAAAGGTAAGGTAAGGCCAGTTAAGACAAGGTAAAGTATCACTACAAGAAAACAAAGGTAAGGTAAGGGCAGTTAGGACAAGGTAAAGTAGGTAAGATAAGATGAGGTAATTGTAATCGTAATCTCATAATTTAGTCAGCACCAATTCCCGAGATTCAGCTTATTCACAGGCGCTCATCAAAGGGAGGTAAGGTATGGAGTACTGCATAGTAAGTTGAGGTTAGGTAAGGTACAAGAACTTACCCTATTACACAACCTAGCTTCTATTAATTAATTATACAAACATCTGTCCTCTTACATCGCAAGACTTTTAAAAACCAGTTTAAAATCTGGCAAAACCTAGTTTCTAATAACCACGGTACATCGATCTACCCTCTTACGTCACATGAATCACACAAACTGCTATCTAATATCGTGGCGGCAGCACCTGCCCTGTTAAATCGCGCGCATAATAATAATAATAATAATAATTATTATTATTATTATTATTATAATCATCATCATTATCATCATCATCATAATAATAATCATAATAATAATCATAATAATGATAATAATCATAATAATGATAATAATAATTATAATAATGATAATAATAATAATTATAATAATGATAATAATAAAGATAATAATGAAATAGTATTAGTAACAACAACAACAACAATAATAATAATAATAATAATAATAAACGCCGAGTGGAGAGTTTCTATGATGATTGGACTACTAAATTAATGGAAATTTTTTCTCCTGAACCAACTCTTAAGGTGCATCAAAAATCTAAACTGAGTAACGAGCAAGCTATAGCAGCAGCTGTTTCCTCGAAGCTCGAAGATGGTAATATAAGGGCAGCTGTCAGAATCCTGAGTTCAGAGGATAAGCCTGCGCCGATTAATAAGGATACCTTCGAAGAGCTTTTGATCAAACACCCCAAACACCCAGCGGGGCGCCCCATCATACCTCCCACCACAAAGGTAACCCCATTCCAAACAACTTCGGACGAGGTACATAGTAACATCCTCTCGTTCCCCGCAGGTTCGGCGGGGGGACCTGATGGCCTGCGTCCCCAGCACGTCAAAGACTTAATGAATTGTAAAGAAATAGGTCCTGAATTGTGTTCGAGTTTAGCAGCATTAGTTAACCTTTTGTTAGCAGGTTCCTGTCCAGCGGACATTCAACCTATACTTTTTGGTGGCACCCTGTTCGCGTTAAGTAAAAAATCGGGTGGCTTGCGTCCAATTGTAATTGGCTACTACTGGCGTAGGCTGGCCTCCAAGTGCGCAAACAAGTTTGCCCTATCTCGGACTTCAGCATTCTTTGGTAGTAAACAGGTAGGAGTGGGAACCCCCGGAGGTGGGGACGCGGCAGTGCACTCGGTTAGGCGCTTTTTAGAAGACATGCCAGATGGCTCGATACTGGTTAAACTTGACTTTGCTAATGCATTTAATAGCTTGTACAGAGATCACATGCTGAACTCATTAGCAGACATCCTTCCGGAGTTACTACCGTTTGTCAATCTAGCCTACGGTTCTGCCACGGAACTAAAATTCAGCCAGTTCTCCATTTCTTCTGAAGTAGGTCCACAGCAGGGGGACCCTTTGGGCCACTCTTGTTTTGTCTCCCATTACAACAGATCTTGGAACAGTTATCTTCGGACCTGGTGATAGGATACTTGGACGACTTATCCCTGGGGGGCGATGCACCCACAGTGGCAGCTGACGTAAGTTTCATAGAACAAGCGTGTGATTCTTTAGGCCTCCGGCTTAATCATACAAAATGCGAAATTATTTCACATTCACCGTTTGCGAATAGCCATGCTTCTCTGAGTAGCTTCACTCAAACCAAACCGGAGAGCGCTGTCCTGTTAGGAGCGCCACTATGTACTGCAGAGGCTCTTTCGGCCTGCTTAGAGTCTCGTTGTGCTGAACTCTCGCTAGCAATTTCCAGATTGATGACCATAGCTAAACATGATGCACTAGTGCTCCTCAGGACCACATTTAGTTCACCCAAGCTATTGCACACTTTGAGATGTTGCCCGTGTGTGGGTCACCCGTTACTGGAGAGATATGATCTACTGCTTCGTGAAGGTTTTGTCTCAATTTTTAATTTGGCCCTCACCGACCATCAATGGCTTCAGGCCTCCCTCCCCATTAAAGCTGGAGGTTTAGGCCTACGCTGGATGTCTTCGCTTGCGCTACCCGCCTTCTTGGCTTCCGCTGCAGGCACCCAAACGTTGCAAACTGCCATTCTTCACAAAGGCCAAATATCACCAGATTTTCATCTCAACACTATGGTGGAACATTGGTGTGCACTCACCATGACTCCACAACCTAGTACTCATCTCTGGCAGAGACAATCCCAGTGGGATAAACCTCTATACGAAATATCGAAAACTACACTTATTACCAATAATAACGACGCGTACCACCAGGCACGTCTAAAGGCGGTGTCATCGCCTCATGCCGGGGAATGGCTATTTGCCCTCCCCATTAACTCAATCGGTCTTCGCCTGGATGACGAAGCCGTACGTATAGCCCTAGGTCTCCGTCTCGGAGCTATCCTGTGTCAACCACATAATTGCACATGTGGAGCTCTGGTGACTGCTGAGGGGTCGCATGGTCTCTCTTGCCGTTTGGGACCCGGCAGAATGGCACGTCACGCTTGTCTCAATGACCTTATTCACAGAAGTCTGACGCGAGCGGGCTTCCCATCAGTGAAAGAACCTACGGGTCTTTCTAGAACAGACGGCAAGAGACCGGATGGCCTTACCCTGATTCCTTGGCGTTCGGGGCGCAGCCTCCTATGGGATGTCACCGTGATTGACACGCTTGCACATTCTTACTTACAGGCAACCTCTGTTACAGCAGGAGGCGCAGCTGAACTGGCGGCCGATAGAAAAACTTTGAAATATGATCATCTCACTAATGCATACCACTTTGTCCCTCTGGCCTTTGAGACTTTAGGCCCTATCAATGGTTTGGGTATGACCTTTCTCACAGACTTGGGGCGTATATTGTCCCTCATATCCGGAGATGGTAGAGAAACAGGTTACCTTTTTCAACGCTTATCTATAACATTACAGCGTTTCAATGCAGTCGCCTTCCACGGTACATTTGTGGTGCCGAATCCAGACGAGGATTAGCCGTTCCAGAGTCCCTCTCTCTCTTTTTCTCCGGAAATTTTTGAACAACCAAGGGATTATACTTACCTTGGTAAAAAAAAATAATAATAATAATAATCTCATTGTCTTCTGTCAATAATAAATAGCGATGTCTGGGATTCCACGCGACCTTAAACCTTTGACCTTCTTAACGGAACGTCGGCTTCCTTTTGCACTTTACAAGCGGTCATCCACTTTGGTCGACGTGTTGCGTCACGTGACTTAGGCAACCCGATTTCTAGTAAGCGTGGTGCATTGGCCTACTTACCTGTCATGTTCATTAGGACTTCGTTGCCACCGAAGAAGTCGTAAACATATTTGTAGATCGGTCGCAAGAGACTTTGGCGCTCCATTGCCAATTGCTTTCTTCCTCTGATCAAGAGAGCGACGCGCGAACACAAGGCTCTGGATTCAAAACAAGAACAACTGATAACAGCCGCTCCTTCCTTTTTGTCCTCCTCTGCTTCCTCTTCTGTTCTTCCCTTCCTAGTCCGCCTCTTCCTTCACCTTCTCTCCTCCACCTCCTCTCACCCTACCCCCTTGCTCTTTCTCTCTTTCTTCCCCGCCTCCTCTTCTTCTTTCTCCAGCTCCTTTCAATCTAGACCTATTTCCTCTGCATCCTCTTCTTCATCCTCCTTTTCTTTTGCTTGTGTTAAATTTTTCTACAGCCTCTCATTCTTCCTCTTCTTTATCCTCCTTTTGTCTTCAGTCCTTTTCATTTTATTCAGTTAAGTGTTCTTTCTGCAACTCTTCTCAAAGGTAAGGTAAGGTAAAGTTAGAATACCTAAGGTAAGGTAAGGTAAGGTAAGGTAAGGTAAGGTAAGGTAAGGTAAGGTAAGGTAAGGTAAGGTAAGGTAAGGTAAGGTAAGGTAAGGTAAGGTAAGGTAAGGTAAGGTAAGGTAAGGTAAGGTAAGGTAAGGTAAGGTAAGGTAAGGTAAGGTAAGGTAAGGTAAGGTAAGGTAAGGTAAGGTAAGGTAAGGTAAGGTAAGGTAAGGTAAGGTAAGGTAAGGTAAGGTAAGGTAAGGTAAGGTAAGGTAAGGTAAGGTAAGGTAAGGTAAGGTAAGGTAAGGTAAGGTAAGGTAAGGTAAGACAGAACAAATCCGAAGCATGGTTACGCCGGAGTTTATTATATTGAATTGAAAGCAATTGATTGGAAGTGCAATAACTTAAAGCAAAGCGAAGTTAAGCCTAAAGACGAACGAATAGTTTGATTAGTATGAATTGTTTATACTAAGTTTTAAGTGGAATTTAAGCTAAACTCTGATAGCAGTTAACATAAATGTTTAACGCCATCAACTGACGCAGAAAGTCTATGAAAAATGATTTGAAATTTCGGTCTAAACGATTCGAATATCTTGCTTTTAACAACACTCAACATTACATACCTTAGATCCTGTAAAGTTCTATCCTGTAAAGTTACTGTGGTGTAATTCGACACAACTGTCTACTGCTCCGTTACATCTTTCCAAACGATGGGTTTGTGTTAAGAGACGAGTTAACAGATCAACGAAGCAGTTAGTTTTCGGGTTGTAATCTTGGCTACAAAGTCTATCAGCAATGTCGAGCATTTTTCAGAAGACGTTACCTAATTGCAAATCTGTGTTGTACATTTAAGAAGATAAGTACTAATGCAATAACACTGGTGTGTACTCATCTAGATGGACGTACGCTTATCTGTACACATATTTATTAGGCCTATAATTATAATGCATATCTACACCGCGTGCAGAAAAAGTAACCCTTAGGAAAACTCGAGTAACTTGCGCAAACTTGATCAAATCGAACTAAAATATGTTTTTTCTTACTTATTTTTACTACTGGTAGTAAAAATGGTCTACGAAAGGTCCCTGTAAAATTCCTATTAATACGCAATTGTTTTCGCTAAACCTAACCTATAATGGCTTTCAGTGAAAAAGATAGAATTGTCGTGAAATTTTGCGTCAAAATAAGAATTACAGCGTTTGAATGAATGAGTGAATGAATGAATGAATAAATGAATGAATGAATGAATATTAAAATATTAACGTGGCAAGCATCAGAAATAATTTGAATCAGTCACTTAGCGGAAGGAACCCAGTTTGAAGTCAGAATTTCCAGAAAAAGAATATACTATACGGACTTAGCAAACTTAACAAACTCCCGCAAAAGACCGACATAGGCTACTGGCTGTTTGAAAAGCTTTGATAATTTCTAAAAAGTATGCATGCACAATGGTAACTTTAGGCCTACATAATGTATGCGCAGTCAGCGCTGAGACAGCGTAGGCCCGCAGTGTAGAAGCCGATCTACTTCTTCTTGGCTGAGTCGTTATCTAATAGCAAGTGGTTGTTGATAGCCGTCCCAGGAACTGTCACCGCACGAACCTTCGTCAGAAGGTCACCGGGGTCAACGTCTTCTGATACGTCAAAATATGAACATATAGGCCT